>JAGPOW010000261.1:71343786-71380572 GCA_030014935.1 Caiman crocodilus | reverse complement strand
GGTTAAGAGACACAACCATCTTTGGGTATTCGGTAGCAGAGGACGAGCTCTGTATGTGAACACCATGCAGAGGGAGCATGATCACAGCGTGATCAGGGGAGTTGAACCAATCAGTGGCTACTCCGGAGATATGATTGCCTGGTCAGCAGCTGTGTTCTCTGGAACCTTCTTGTCACAAGGAGCCCTGATTGGCGGACAAGGTGATAAAAGGGCAAGCTCCCCTCAGCGCAGCGTTCCTCGTGCGCACGATTAAGCAGACTGACCACCTGCCTAGCCGAGCAAACCCCTAGGACGCTGTAGAACAAAAATTCCGCTAGCTACGTATATAGAGCTCATTCCGTCTACAACTGTGACTAGCATACCCATCGCGTTGCGGTTGTATCTTCGTTCGACTGACGACTGTTTGTATTCCTGTCAGCATCACGTTGAATTCGTTACTGTGAGTAAAGTTTCAACTTTGTTTATTCACTTCGTGTCTGAGTCCATACGTACCTGCTGCCGTGACCTGCCGTCATCCAGGTTGGTTTACCACCTGGTGCCGATACACATCCTACTTGTAGCATGGCGACTACTTGTCGGGACAGACTGTAGACATATAGCTGCATTTCTGGAATCAAAAAGAATGTCTCTTCACTTACTTATTAGTTCAGGCTATGTAGTTTAGACTAACCTGTGAAGACTGAATTCAGCCTTGGGTTTTTTGATTTTTGTACTTAGCTTGTAAGAGAAAAAAAATGAGAAAACTGTTCTGAATATAGAATTGACTGGGTACTTGATCAATCATGTAAGTTAATTGTGCAGTGTAATATAAGAAGTGAATCCACTAGCTTGCTGCCTAGGGTCAATTCATGCTCTGCATTGGCCAAGTTTCTAAAATGGTGATGATGCAGAATTTGTCGTCAATCACAATACTCAAAAAGTAAAATTTACAAACAAAAAACCTCTGAAAAAATTCTTGCAACAGGATCACTTTTATTCCTTTGCTGTGAATTTTTCAGCATAAATAAAAATACTTTCTACTCTAACTGTATGTATTTGAAAGTGTAGTATGTCCATGTGTCAGGTTTGTATATTGCTAACCTAAGTGACAACCAGTGAGGAAAAATTATCTTCATGGATTTTCATAGATTGTTGCTGGCTTGGGGAGGGGAGGGATGGGATAGGCTGATGTTTTAGCTAGACTAAGCACAACAGAAAGCAGCCTGCTAGTTCTGAAAATTAAAAATAGTGAAAGCTTTAAATAAATAAATAATCCAAAAAGCCTAATCTTAAATGTCAGTAAGAAGTGTTCTCCTATTTACAAGAAGCCTACCTCTATGTAAATGGGTACCTTGTGTAACAACTAGTTAACCACAGTGTAAAGAAAGGATTTTTAATGAGCAATGCTGGGAGTATTTATTGTGAAAAATCTTTGTGTTGAAACAGAAATCTGAACCTGAAAAATCAATTTTTGTCAACTGATTAAACGAACAATATATTCAGTAGACAGCAATATTTATCCACATAAAATGGGTCCTTGCAGTAGCTCATACCACAGGATGTGATTGCCTCCCAGAATTATAAAGTATTTTCTCTCTCTCTCTCATATATTTAGAATTGGCCAGTCCACAGATCCATTCTCATAGGTCTTCACTGGCAGCTTAGGGCAGAATCTGATGCATCTTTCCTGAAAAGCCCACCAGTTGTATTCTGCCTTCACAGTTTCCTGTAGGATATGTTAGATCTTGCAGCAGAGGATCTAAAGAAGCAGGGGGGAGGATACTCAATAATTTTTTAAGTATCTGTGTGGGAACAAAAAAGAAAGGAAGGCTAATCATATAGTCATTACATTCCTGATCAATAAAAAAGGTCAACAAAAAGGTTGAACATGTAACTACCACACTGGTAGACCAGATTAATCCAGCCTGCTCCAATGCACTGTAATTGCAGGACGTTGGAGCAGCTTCACTGCTGATGTTTAGGTGCCCAAAGATTCAGGTTTTGGGGTACAGAACACTGTCTCTTGCCCTTGTTAACAGAAACAGCATTTCTGCAAGAGGCATCAGAGTTGCTGTATTAGAAGTAGAGTATTCTGACTAAATTAGGATTAGGACTAAATTCCCAGTACCCAGACATACAGCAGGGCAGCGTTAATGATTCTTCAGAGATTCAGGAGCCCAGTCTTGGGATGTCAGTGTGTTCTGTTTGCCATTTACAGGATATCCCCATGACCCTCTGAAGAAAGTGTTAGTTTGTTTCTCACAAGTCCAAATGGCCTTCTTAGTATCTGTGTCTTTCAGAAAAATGTTGGAAGTAGATGTTAATAGAATAATAGTTATAGTAATTTCCTTTAGATTCTACAATGTTATTTTTGTCCTCTTTATCCATAGAATTAGTTCTATTCTAGCCCATGTTTCCTGGGCTCTCAACAATGTACGCATCCTCCTGGAAATCTAGATCTTCCAAACTACGCTCTTCAAGGTGAAGTAGATGCAGCAAATACAAGTCAAATTTTCTGTGAACCCATTTTGTAATGTTAATGATGACAACGTGAATGAAAAACTGAATGAAAATAGCCTAACTTTGAGTAACAAAATCCACTTTAAGAGAAGAAATTTCTCTAATCAGAGAGAAAAATTGTTTGAATATTTGTAGTATTAAGACAGTTCCTTCAGTTAATGCTGTTAATTATAGCTATATGTTGTAATATTACAACATGATCCATTATATTAAGCCTTCTCTGAATAATTGTCCATATTTAACACCACTGTTATTGCACGTGCGTTTTGTGTGATTTGAGCTTTAAGTCTTTTGGTTGGCAAGGTTCTTTGGATAAATGTGGTATCTTTTATTAGATCAACTAAATAGTTGGTAAAAGTTCTTTGCAAGCTTTTGGGCACAAACACCCTTCTTCAGGCACTGGGAGTCTTTTGGTTAGTATTTTCCATACAGCAGACGGGTATGCTAACTTCCCTTGTCCTTCACACCAAAAGCAAAAAAGGGCAGTGCATACTTCAGTTCCTCTAGGCCAGTGGTTCTCAAGGTTTTTTTTCTGCGGACTCCTTGAAAATTGCTGAGGGTCTTGGTGAATGACTTAATAAACTTTTTTTTTTTTTTGTTCTACAAATCAAAGCATACAACTCATTTTAATACCTTAAAAGTCTTACCTTACAAGTACAGATATTCTTGATTGTTCCACAACCTTTCTTGGACCACCTGAATGGAGCTTGCGGACCAGTGGTGGTCCATGAACCACAATCTGAGAACTTCTTCTGTAGGCCTTTACTTGGTTTAAGGTCTCTGCTGTCTGCTGCTTTCACGGATCTCAGACAGAATTGCAGCATATTTTAGGGACTGTTGGTCTAGCTGGGTGGTACATGCCATCTCAAATGACTACACTCTTCAGTTCAGCTTGATGCCACTCTCTGTATTCCCTATCCCTTTTATGGATGCTTCTTGTTGCCACAGGTGATTTCCTTGTTCTTTTAGGTTCTGATGAGAGAATAGGTTCCCAGAATTTCCTATAAATGCTGCAACATATCCTATACCTGTTTGAGAGTCTAGATCTGAGAATAAACATCTCAACATAGAATCTCATCTCAGTGGAGAGTCAAGTTCATTGTGGCCAACTGGGCTATCATGCAGAGCCTCAGAGCAGGTTCCAGAGCCTGTTCGATTTGCTCTTGCAAGTGAAGGCTGACTGCGGGTGATGATGATGGGAATCTGCCTATCCCTGTTGATTTGTCCACTTATGTATCACCACTTAACAGGCTGCATTTCTGATGCTTGACAAGCTGGTTTAAATCAGTGTGTAAGATGAGGAAGACATCTCCTGGATGATTATACTGTGCAAGAAAACATGCATCTGACTTCAATATTTTTATAGGGATATGTACTGATTTACTTTAATGTCTGGCATGTGTGTTTTTGTCCAGAATACAAAAAGGACTACAGGAAAAAGAACAGCCCATTAATATGGAGCAAACAAAATCATTGTCAGTCCCTTTGCAGAAGGTCTTCTTGAGACTTGCCTTTTGTTCTCACTGTCACTGTTTTATGAATATGCAAGTACCTAAGAAATCAAGAAATATAGGTGCATATTCATATTGACCTGTCTTCCTAGGTACCCTATTTTTATAAGTATCTGTACTCATTAGAATACATGTGAAAACTTGTATGTATATATGTTACAGAAATATATAAATCCCTTTGATAGCAAATAAAAAAACTTCTTTGAGCGTTTGGGTCAAGGTGGGAAGGATTTACTTATCAGTTTCTACAAAACTTTTAACTTTTATTTAAGAAAAAAACCTTCTAAAATCCATGTGTGTATGGAGATAATCTTCAGATTACATAACATAACCTTCTTGATTCTCTGTACAAACATCTTAACAATAGAAAGTCAAACAGTCTAAGCTCTGGATACTGATCCCAATGCACAGTCCCAAACAGTCAGGATATATATTGGAGAGTTCATGTGGAGCTAAGAAGAAAACTCTTTGTGGTACTTGTGTAATAGTGAAAACACTTCATGGTTGTAGTTGTAGCCTCAAAGTTCATATAGATCTATGCTGCTTATGTTTCCCTCACAAGTGTAGGAATAGTTGGTGGAATCCATTTCTATGTCTCCTATTTGTTATTGTACACAGGGAGACTCCTTAGAACCCAGCTGGTTTTGCATGCCAAAAAGGCATGGATTGGGTAGCCCAGTTTTGTGTGCAGTGTCAACTCTGATGATTCTGCTCTATAGGCTGAAAAAGCACAGTAGAGCTTTTTCAGCCTATAGTGGCAGGGAGAATGTTTGATCATAAGAGATGTCTGTTGTCTTCATTACTTCTCAAGGCTTCCTCTTCCTCCATTTTTGCCTTTCAGAGCAAAATGTCAAATAACTGACATTTTGGGATGTTTTAGCTATGCATCATCATCTAACTACAGAACTAACATGCAGCTTAGCACTGGCAGCACATAGAGTAGCTCTTCTGGATAATGATCTAGTGCAAGCTTATCAAACTCATCCAGGCCTGTGAAGTTGGATGGGTCTAGCTGAGCTGGTCTATGGGCTGGATCAGAACCGACTCCCTGCAGAGTACACGTGGCACCAGGTCCTGCCCATGCACCTCATGTTGGACAGTCCCTGGGACCAGGAAGGTATGTGTGCTGACAGCAGCATGTTGACTGGACCCAGCACTTCAGGCAGCACAGGTCCAGGGCACTACATACAGTCCTCACCCTGGAACCTCTGTGCCTCGTGTAGTACCAGGGCCAGACCACATGCCCCACAGGTGATGCATACCCTGAGCCAGGCCCTGGAATGGCATGCACAGTGAGCCCCAAGGCCAGTTCATCATGTTGTGTGCAGGGCTGCATGCACTGCATGTAGTACAGGGAGTGGTCTCAGGTTGTGTGCTCCATGTGGTGTTCCACTGACTGACTACATGCTGGACATGATGCCATGCACAGCATAGAAGGGCCAGTGTGCAGGTTGCATGTAGTGCCCCAAACCAACCTCCTGTGCTGAGTGTAGCATGTGTGGGGCTGAGGTTGGGGCCGTGGCCAGTGCACCAACCCACAGGCTGGCTCATATGGCTCCATGGACTGGATCCAGCCGACAGGTCATATTTTTGATACCCCTGGTCTAGTGGGTACGTTGTCAGAAATTGATATATAGTATAAACAGGGAAGTTAGAATTCTTTTATGATAACGTCCTGATATTTGAAATCAGATTTAATGATATTCATAACCCATCAGTGCTTGTAATGCTCCTTTTTCACTTTAGTCTTTTTTTCTTGTGATTGTTTTCTTCTGCAGTGCTTCTAGTGGGATTTAAAGCTAGCATGGCTTTTTGTGTTCTACACAGTGTAGGCACTTGGTGCACATATGCTGTCAACACAGGGGAGGGCACAGGTATTTCATCAAGTGTCTCAGATGTGTTAGTATAGAAGCTGAAGAGATTTCTTTTCATACTTATGTAAATACAGGTCATCACTGTTGTGGGGGTTACACATTTTTTGGTGTTAGAAGGCTGAATTTTATGGTTCATGACTGCTGGTCCAGCATTCTGAAAGCTTTCTTAACACAGTTTACAAGTTTTAAGGGAATTCTCTTTACTGAAAATCATTAAGAAGTATCCTTCCCTCCCTAGACCTATTGCCAAGGCCCTGCATGGTGAAAGCCTTACTTGAGTTGGATGAGATTCACTCTGAAATCCATCTATGGCTGGGGCTGACAATCTTCCACTAATAATGGACTGAATTAACACAGCTTCATCTTAAAGGGAGCTGGACTATAGCTCCCAGCACGCAGTGCTTTGTCGGGGTTCTGGTTCTTCTGCGCTGGAAGTGTGGAGGAAGGCTATGCAAATCTTGCCAGCAGTCCAATGCGTCTTTGTAGTGCCCCGTGGGCCCCAAAGTAGGGAAACTTGTGGCAGCTCTGCTGGGCCAGTGAGGCCTGAGTGACTTTGACTTGCCCAGCTTTGGCCTGTGAGGCTGCTCCCAGGTATTCCCACTGCTGAGGTGGGAGGAGCAAGGTGTGGAGGGAGGGTGCTTGGCCTGTCTGGAGGACGTTTAGAGGTGGGTGGCAGCCTTGGGTTAAGGGAGGCAGTGGGGGGGGGAGGGGCTAAGCAAGAACAGGGTGACATCTGGGACCTAGGATTTTTTTGACATGTTTGGTGAGCTACATAAAATCTCTTTGCAGATTCAATCCAGCCCTTGGCTGTAGGTCACCAAGCTCTGATCTATATGGTTCCTAAGTTAGCTAGAAAGTTTTCCAAAAAGCAGTCTGCTCCTAGCAAACGAAGCAGATCACAAGGAGTGTGCCAAGTAGTCAAGAACAGTACTAGCCACTATCTTAAAATATAAAGCTTAAATTTTGGATGCTGAAAAAGTCTTATTTCAAAAAGCACTGCTATGGCTAACCTCTAGCTAGTGTACATGGTTATGAAATTATTAAAAGGATAAACTTTTTGTTTTAAATGTTACCTGTGCAGTGAAGCTTCTGTCTGGAATGATTCTCAGAGTTCTTGAGCAATCTTGGTCAGAAGGAACAAGATTATTTTACAGAAAGAAGTGACACTATGCAGAGAAGATAGATACATTTCTTAATCATTTGTCTCATTTTCTAATTTCATTGTTTTTACTCTCGAGGTTGAGGAGTAAATGGTAATGACTTAGTTAGAACAACATTTAGTCTAGTTAAAAATAGCTGTATATTCTTTTTGTTTTGTTTATGTTGGCTGGATTCAGTGCTTCAGTAAGATTGTTTTATCAAGAAATGTAACAACTGCCTTTCTATAATTATATAACTAAAACATAATAGTCTGCCAGTAGTCACAGTACATAGGAACACACTTCTTCAGAACATGTAATACAAGCTCATCACCTTCAATGTTCAGAGGGTGTGAAAGAAGGTGTAATATTATCAAACAGAGCCTTTCACTGAATATACTCTTCAGAACCATGTGAGCTGAAAGGTTTCAATTTGCTATTTGGGGCTTGACTGTGAAAAACAGTCTAAATAGCTCATTTCATTTCTTTAGAAAAACAGTCTTTACAACAAGAGCATTAGAAGTTCTAAAATTAGCATAGCTGTCTTAGAGTTGTGCAACTGTGTAATCTGTCAGTTTGTGATAGTTGGATAATTTTAGTGTTAGAAGAAGTAATAGTAGTAATTTTATAGGTGTTTGTATTATGATTCCAAAAACTTGAAAATTATTTTTCTTACTGACTGTTGTTGTGACCCTGCAAGCATGTCTTGCACAAACCTGGACAGTGGGAGGACAAACTGGTGATACAAGCGGTGCTGTGTTAGCAGGGATGTTACTTAACACCCTGCCATGAAAAGCTCTTCCCAGTGGGCCCTGTAATTCTGAATTCTGTGGCAAGCCCCAGTCACCCTGCCCCCAAACTGCCAGCTCATCTGGGAGTCCAGTGGGCTGAAGGAAATGGCTCCTTGGGCTGAATACAGCCCTTAGGCCATATATTTGACACCCCTGCTTTAGAAGGGAGGCACAGATCATCTGGACTCAGCCTGGACTTTGAATTGTCTCGGTTGGAAGGTCTGGGCAGCCTCCACTCCTCTAATATTCCTGCCTAGGCATGTGCATTGAAGGTCTGGGTGATCTCTCATGCAGACACTGATCCGGAAGGATCAATGGTTGCCAAACAAACTTATAGACACATCATGTGTAATGTAATCTATACCCTTTCATACCTTCCACTCAGTGCAGACTGCCATGGCTCCATCCTCTCCTTGTTCCAGCCTTTTATGTGAAATGCGTCTTTGTGTGTACCTGCAGACTATAGTGATGTTCCAACAAGTTGCATGAGATGCATGTGAATGGAATGACTCCATAGCATCCTTGCTACATGTGGGTACCCACACAGGGTTCTGATAGGTGCTTATTCTGTGTAAATCAATGCAGTTCTTTTTTTGCAGATCTTGAACCTTCTTCTTTCTAAAAAAATGTTTTGAAGAGACTTGAAATGAAACTCCCTGTTGTTAATTGTGTTAATTAATTTAGTCTTTCAGTTAATACAGCAGTTTTTCAGTTAATACAATTCACTTAAAAAAAGTCTTTAGGTTCATGTACAATGTGTAATAGAAACATGTTCTAACACAAATCTAAAATGAAACTATGTCACTTTTTTATGAGCCAGCATCATCATTTGATGTCAGCACAATTCTGAGGAAGTTTGTGGTTTGTTAATTAACTGGTGCATTAGATTCTAGACCTGCCTGTAACCAAGAATGAGGCTAGAACGCAAGCACAGATCTCAGTTTTACAAGATTAACCACAGTCCAAACCTTCAGCACATTGGTCAGCAGGATTGAAGCCCCTCTTCCAAGTTGTAGGTTTTAGCTATCTGCTTATACTGGTGCTGCCTAAAATACCATATTAGTTTATTAAACCATAGAATATGGTTTGCTAAAAGCAGGCAAGTTTCTTGCTTCTGATTTTTATAAATCTGTTCCTGCATAGAGGAAGTTTTGGATGATTACACAGTCCAGTGGGTGGCAAATTGGCTAGAGGGTCATACCCAGAAAGTGGTGGTGTGTGGGTCCATGTCGACCTAGAAGGGTGTGGGCAGTGGGGTGCTGCAGGGCTTGGTCCTTGGACCGATACGCTTCAACATCTTCATCAGCAACTTGGATGAGGGAGTGAAGTGTACTCTGTCCAAGTTTGCAGGTGATACAAAACTGTGGGGAGAAGTGGACACACCAGAGGGCAGGGAACAACAGGCAGACTTGGACAGAAAACAATAGAATGTTTTGGGCAGAAAACAATAGAATGTGATTTAACAAGGAGAAATGCAAAGTGCTGCACCTAGGGAGGAAAAATGTCCAGCACACCTACTGCTTAGGAAATGACATGCTCACTAGCACGGAAGCAGAAAGGGATCTGAGTCCTAGTGGACTCCAAGATGAGCCTGGGTCGTCAGTGTGATGAAGTCGTCAGCAAAGCTTACTGCACTTGATTGTGCATCAGCAGATGCGTGACAAACAGAACCAAGGAGGTGATACTTCTCCTCTATCGGGCACTGGTCAGACCGCAGTTGGAATACTGCATCCAGTTTTGAGTGCCACACTTCAAGAGGGATGTGGATAACCTGGAGAGGATCCACAGAAAGGCCACTTACATTGTTAAGGGCTTGCAGACCAAACCCTATGAGAAAAGACTGGGGCACCTGGACCTCTTCAGCCCCTGCAAGAGAAGGTTGAGAGGCGACCTTGTGGCTGCCTATAAATTCATCATGGAACCGCAGAAAGAAATTGGTGAAGCTCTGTTCTCCAAGGCGCCCCTGGAGGTCACAAGAAATAATGGCCATAAGCCAGCAGAGAGCAGATTTAGACTGCACATTAGGAAGAACTTCTTCACAGTTAGAGTGGCCAAAATCTGGAATGGGCTCCCAAGGGAGGTGGTGCTCTCCCATACCCTGGGGGTCTTCAAGAGGAGACAAAAACAAAAGTCTGAAGCTGCTTATGGAACCTAAGCCCCGACCCCCTCATATGAGCAGTAGACTAAGGCACTATTTTTTTTTGCTCTATGAAAGTAACTTATTAAATAATGAAGGCGCTCAAATATCACTAATTAAAAAAAAAAAGAGCAGAAAATTGTAAGTCTGCAGTAGTCTAGGAAATGCTCCACATTACAGTTCATCTGGTAAGACTATTAAGGCATATATGTCAGGCATGTAAACATTTATTTTTGTTTCCTCTTCCAAATTGTTCCTTTACATATTTTCAAGTATCTTTATATTTTTTTAAACTTGAGAAGAAAGTTTATTTACTTGTTTGCTATGACCCAATTCTGCCACTCTTTACCTTAATGAAAAAAAATCAGGAAGCCTATTTATTAAGAAGGTGCTACTACACAAGTGTAAACATATCAGAACTGAAACTATAGACCTGTTTTGAAATGCATAAAAGCGCTCTCCCTGCACAGTGGTCACCTGATACTACTCTGTGAGATATTTCATAAAGAAATAGGGCAGGGAGGGGTATTACAAAATGGGCTAGGGAATGCAAACATCTCCAAAACCTCATGATCAATGTTAGTGAAAGGCAAACTTCTATTGAGCTGGGTTCTTAGAAGCCCTCTATATCTAAAGTTGGACTTTGCAGCCTTCCTGCCAGCAAAAGTAAAATTGTAAGCCCCTTACACAGATGCAGCAAAATTCTCTATTTTTTTAAATGGTCTGAAAACATAGTCTTTCTATATTACTTAAGAAAAAATCTTTCAGTGCAAATGAAATAATGGGATTTTCTTCCAGATTGCCTCCAAAGAGTTTTGAGCACTATATGGTGAGCGTGCAACCTTTCCCTTAGAAATAAACACTCCTGAGAATTTACTTGAATTTAGCAGCATTAGAAAAAGGAACATATTCAGCCCTGCATTCTATGTTCTTTGAACATTTATAAGAGTGGATCCAGAGAGGGTACAGTGGTGTGGATGCACCACCCTTTCAGTCAGTGACTCCACAGGGACTTTTTAAAAGTTTCTTAATCGGGTAAGAACTGCTTACCTTTCCCCACCATGCTCAGCTGAACCTCCCCTCCTCTTTCCTTCCCTCCAGATTCTGTCCACTGCTCTCACTCTCTCCAGCAACCCTGGGGGCAGGGAGAGGTCCAAAGGCTTTCCTGGCCAATCCAACTCAACTTCATAGGGACCCAGGCTTAGCCAGGGACAGTAGCAGTGGCAGGTGGGTTCTCTCCCTGTCTCTAGCCACTCCTGGCTCTAAGTGCAGCTTGGCTGGAGTAGGACCAAAGTGGCTCTGGAGTTTCTCCCTATCCCCAGGACAGTGACAGCAGGTAGAGGAGGGGGGAATGGGAGGAGAAAGAAAGTGCTACAGAGCATAGAGCTAAGATTCTTACTTGATTAAGGGACCTGAAAAAAAAAAAAGTCCCTGGCTTCTGCTCCTGTGGAATGGTCTGCCCTCTCCCAAGGTGAGGACTCTGGGACTAGAGGTGTAACAAAGATGGTCATATCTTAAATATTCTCATTCCCCTAATTTGAAATCCATTAAGATGGAAGTTTACTAAAAGAGATGCAATTACACACTAAAATTGTCTGTCTTTTGAAAACGTGTATCTTAATAGACCACCTCTTTGCAAGGAGCTGATGGTTGGACCCCAGAGAATAGTTTAAGTAGTCGAGATAGCTTGCTCTGCTATTTCAAATGTAACTTAGAATAGGGCTGTCCAACTGGCAGCCTGCAGGCTAGATCTGCCCCCCAAGAGTCAACCTGCAGCTCCCAGTGTAAAGGACTGACGTGTAGGTGGTCTGACCTAATGGTTAGACCACTGTGGGAAAGGAGGGACCTGAGGCTGGATCAGAGCGCGGGGGGGGGAAGCCATATTACCAAAACCACAGGGAAATCCAGAAGTAGAGTCTGCAACACAGTCCAGGGTTAGGATCTGGGGATTAAATGCTGAGTACCAATCCACAGTCTGCACATACAGCCAAACTAGGGTCAGGAGCCAGGAAACAGATCCACAGGGAAATCCAAAGCTGAAGTCCAAAACAAGCCCAAACTGGGGTCGGGAACCAGGAGGCTTGCCACAGCAAAACTGTTGACCAGCTTGCAAACCTGGAGCCCCAGTTGGTGTGAAATGGATAGGCATCACTCCCAGCTGCTAATCAGGATGGTCCCTGTTCCCAAACTAGGGCAGAGGTTACTAGCTTTGCCTTCCTGTAGGTATGGCTGCTGCTTCCTTCCTCCTGCTTCTGCTGCCTGCCCCTGCCCTGTCCCTGGGCAGTGAGGCAATGCAACACATGAAGCTAAGGGAGCCTGAGGCTTGGAGGGTTTGGGAGTATTCCACATGGCACAATGAGGATAGGCATGCAGCATACAGAGGGGGGAATTGCAGCTGGCACAGTATGCAGCCCTTTGGCCCTGGCTACTTAGAAGTTGGACAGTCCTGACTTAGAATAGAGACTTATAGGAGTTACTACTAGGCACAAATACAGGTAAGCATATTGAAATCAGATGAATCATTAAGACATGAATTTCTAGCAAACATGTTCTAAGTGAAGAATGATGTACTTTTATTTTTGAAAATAGGTTTTTGTACTGATAAGCATCTAACATATACTGTGACTCCTTTAATACACTTATAAAATCAGAACAAAAACTTTTCATGGTGGTAATGGAAGTAATCAGAGTATGGAAGATAGAGACATGCACAACTGGCATTCAAATGACATGAGGCAGTGAAGCCTGTCAGGATTAATAAAAAACTGGTTATATGCTTGCAGTAGGAAAATAAAAACAAAACCATAGACCTCAGACTTCCTGAGAATGGTTTGCTACTCACGTCAGTGTTTTTAGAGAATGAGATGGTTAGATCAAGCAGACACTCTTTTGACACTGGTGACGTAGCAGTGACTCTGTTTAAAACATTTCCTGTTTACTTGTGTTCTGAACGCAGCCGTGTCAGGGACATAGATTCTGAATCTCTCTTCATTCCCTGTCTGCATTTGAATGCAGCTTTGAACTGGTTTGAGGTTGTTGACAAATTGTCAGTGCTGGTTTTTTTTTCTTTCAGAAAGCAAATAGGAGATGTGTTTTTACTGCTCACTTTAGGCCTATAATCTAACCCAAGGGTGAGCAAAGTCCATCCCAAGGGCTGGATTAGGCCTGCAGTGGACTCTTTTCCAGGAGCCCCTATGGCAGCAGCTTGTTCTGGCTGCCACCTCTGGACTCAGCCCTGCTTCCCGGGTATCCTGGCCTGTCCACTTCGCACCTACCACCACCACCTGGCTCTGACCCCACACTGTCATGACCACAAAGTCCCTGCTCTCGCATGCCCTTCCCCAGCTGCTCCTCACCAGTCTCCATGGAGATTGCAGGAGCCCAAGGCCCTGTCAGTGCATGGCCATGGCCAGGGCAGAGTGCTGTCGCAGCCCTGCTGCTCCCAGGGTCTCTGTGGAAATACCCAGGGGCCGCACGGACAGGTGCTACTGAGAAATGGACTCCGGCCCCTGGCCAAATGTGCTGTTTTGCCCACGCCTGACGTAACTCCTCAGTTATCTGTCTTGGACAACTGAAGTTAAAATAAGCTTAACATAGTATATGTCTTTGGTATGTTTGATTTTAACTATAATGTAGTGTACAGTATGTTGGAAATCATACATACTAGAGGACCATGGTGCAACCACAATCTGTATGTGTTTATATGCAGCTAGATAGCTCGTCAGTCAGACTGACAGTATTAAACAGTCTTTTTACATCTGGGCTACCAATGGAATTTGGTGTGCCCAAATGTATTGCTGGTTGTTAATTATTTAATGGTGGACTTGAGTACATGAATGATTTGTCATGAGCTCATCAATTGCTACTCTGAGGGCCCCCCTACACGTGCAGGTAAAGGCATGTTGGCATCTAATATACACTCCACACAGTTGTACTTCCTGCTATGCCACACATGCATGACAGGAGGCATGACTGTGGGTTGGCTCATTAGATCCCATTGTACCTTTATTGCTGGTACAGGGGGAGCCCAATCCTGGGTTCCCCCTGCAATGACAAGAAGCAAGCTTCTGCAGCTGGGAGCTCCATCCAGATGAAGGGGCTGCCACAGTCTCCCAGCCTCAGAGGTGTGTGAAATGGGGGTGCATCTCCTGTTTGCTTCATGCCCTCCTGAGCCTGGGAGATTGCAGCAGCTTCAGTCTCCCATCTGTGGAGGTTTCATGCAGTCCCAAGGCTGAGGTCATGGCATCTGTGATCTACCAGCCACAGGGGTTTCGCACGCACCTGGGGCAGGGAGATTGTGGCAGCTACATCTCCCAGCTCCGGGGATTCCGCGCACCACTGGGGCTTCGGAGATTGTTGCTCCCTCCTGGCTGCAGGGACCCAGCTGGGTCTTGGCACCAGGAAATACACTACCAGAACCCAGTGTCAGCAACTCTGGGACTCTGAGTCCTGGCAGTTGTGGGGTGCTGCCAGGACTCATAGTTGGCAGCTGCTGGGGCTGAGAGTCCCCTCAGTTGCAGGACTTCCAGCCCAGCTGGGCATGGTGCACCTCTGCAGTTGGGAGCCCTGTGAGCTGAAGGGTCTCCTAGCTGCAGGGGAGACCCTGCTACACATGCAAATTAAAGTTTGATAGCAACCAGTTCAAAAATTAGTTCACATTTTTTAGGTCTAACTTTATAGTTTGTTGGAGATTTTAATGGTGACAGTTACTTTGCAAATGTAGGTGGTTTCAAGGTAATTGCACAGTTAACCAGTTAATTGCATGATACCTGTGACATGTAGAGGGGGCCCTACTAGCAATCTCAACCACAACTCCAAAGATGGAATGGCTGTAGAGACTAAATGACTCTGTTACCCGTCAATGAATGGTCTCTTTGGGCCAGAACTGATTTCTGGGCATGATATCAGAGCATTATGATGTATTGTACATTTTCTGCTAATTTTTCTGTTGATAAATACGATCATAGAACATTAGGTTTGGAAGGAATCTAATGAGGTCATCTAGTCTGGCCCCTTGCTCAGGGCAGGATTCTTTGTGACTTAACTATCCTAGTCAAGTGTCCATCTAATCCACTGTTGAAAATTTCCAGGGATAGCAATTCCACAACTTAGTTCCAATGCACAACCACCCTCTTAGAAAATTCTCAAATTTACTCTGCTGCAATTTAAGACTGTTGGTCTTAATTCTGTCCCATACCAGCAACAAAGAAACGTCTCTATCTCCATCCTCTTTATAATCACCCTTCAGGTATTTGAAGACAGTTATCAATCCCCCCTCAGTCTTTTCTTCTCCAGACTAAATAACCTCAATTCTTTTAGCCTTTCCTCATAAATTATTTTTTCCAGGTCTCTAACAATTTTTATTGCTCTTTTTGAAGTGCAGGGCCCAAAACTAGATACAGTACTTTAGATGAGGTTTTACCAGTGCTAAACAGAGCAGAAGACTCGCATACTTTGATTTACAAGTCACTCCTGTTAATGCAACCCATTATCCTGTTGGCTTTTTTTCAACAAGAGCCTACTGTTGGCTTATTCAGCTTACTGTAACCCCTAGGTCTTTCTCTGCAGTTCTACAGCCTAGGTACTCATTCCCCAGTCACTGTTTGCATGTGCAGTTATTCAAAACCAAATACAGGACTTTAAACTTGTTTGTGTTGAATTTTACCTGATGATTTCAGACCATATCTTTAGTTCATCATCATTCTGGGCTTAACCTTTCAGAGGGTCTGCAGATTTACAGTGTCACCTATAAATTTGCTAAGTAGGCATGCACTCAATCCCGTTGTCCAAATCATTAATGAAGATGTTAAATGATATCTGACCCAGATCAAACCACTGGGGAACTGCACTTTTTACCTTCTCCCAGGTCAGAGATGACTGACTTTGGTGAATCCATGCTGGCTGTTCCTGATCATCTTGTTCTCCTCTAGATGCTTCAGTATTCTTTGAGGATCTGCTCCATGATAGTTTGGATCTCATACTTACTGGTTTGTAATTCCCCAGATCCCCCTCCTTTTTCTTAAAGATGGGCACTATATTTGCACTTTTCCACTTATCTGGGTCCTCATTTAATTTAAACTTTCTCACGTCAATAGCTAATGGCTATTCATATACAGCTTCCCACAAACAGGAAAAGTCAAGCTGATACTTTATAATAAGTGCTCATATGAGTAATAATAACTCATTTAAAAGTTTTTAATGTGATGCTTACATTTAAGATTTAGGATTATTATTATTATTATTATTATTATTTAGGATTATTATAAAATATATACTTTTTCATTGGGGCAGGAGCTGGGGTGGGGGTGCTACCCAGCCAGGGTGGTGAATGGGACCCGGGGTCAGGGCAGGGTGTAGGACGGAGTTGTGGGCTCTTTGTTCAGGGGGTATGCGGTAGGATGGGGATGGATCCCTGGCACTGCATGCACCCCCTGGGCAAGGCAGGGGTAGCATGTGGCCCTTCCAGATTTCTTTGTGGGGTGGATGCAAGCTGTTTGCTGTGGGCTCAGGGTTCTCTACTCTGCTGCTTTGTCCCAGGGGCTCTGGGTCAGCCACACACCCTTGCGCACCCATCAGCAGTGGCAGTGGTGAGTTGTGCCTCCTGCTGCCAGCTCAGCAGGTGACACATGGCTGATGCAGAGCCCACAGGGCAAAGGTAGCAGGGCAGAGAGCCTCAGCCCACAGCAAGCAGCCCGCATCCGCCCTCACCCTGCTCAGCTCCACTCTGGTTAAAAGCATCCCTGCGCTTAAAAATGGTGGTGGCAGCACTTGACTAAAGCTCATTTGACAAGCTTTAGTTCAAGCACCCCTGCTGCTGTTTTTAAGCTCTGGGATGCTGATCCCCTGGAAAAGCTACCCATGGCTCCGTCCCACACCCTGCCCCAGCTCCCATTCACCACCCTGACTGGGCAGTGCCCCCAGCCCCTGCCCCACTCCCTCTCTTACTAAGGGGGTCTCAAACTGCCCCCTGCACACTACATGCCCTCTTCAGACTTACTCGCAGGGCACTGCTCTCTATGCTGCCTGGCTGCATTCCTGTAAATCAGTTATCAGATCAATATCAGCCAGTATGGGTGGTTATCAATCAACTATTGGTATCGGCCAAAAATATAGTTATTGGTGCACCCCTACTTTTTCACTGTGTTGTGTTTTTTGCCAAGCATGAGTGCATGATTTTCATAGTTTTACTTGGTATGTTTCCCATTTTGTTTATAAATTACTTGGTACTACTTGTATTTACAAGTAGTACTACTACAGTTATGTGGTTGAAATGTAGCTTAGAAAGAACTCAGCAGACATATTTTTGTGGATTTTTTTTACCTTGGTTTATTTTGCTCCAGTACTTAGTCACAGATGTAAAGATGTGGTTGCTTTATTTCCACAATCTCTAGCGTGCTGGGGAACTAGAGCCCTGAGGTTACTTCTGAACCCAGGTCATCTTTAGCTTTGCTGCCAACAAAGAAGGCCTTGTTACAGTCCCAAAGGATACAAATCTAATGGCAGAAAAACATAGCGTGCAATACATTTCACTGACTGACTTTTGTTTCTTGTTTGATGAGCACTGACAAATTAGATTATTGCTTTGCTTTTGTTTAACTGGCTTCAATAGATTTTTATTCTATGAGTATAAAAATATATAATATTTACATGCTAAAACAAATATTGACATCAGAAAATGTTTTGTTGTAAAATTACTGTAGAAGAGAGATTATCTAACAGTTACCTTAATCAAATAGCCAAAAAATTGCTGTGTGTGAAACTGTTTGGAAACATTTTTTAACAAAAGAAGGTAAAACATTAGTAATCAAGGTTGGGGAGTCGGGGGGCAGTTAACTAGAACAAAAATGAGTAAGAATTAACTTGTGACAAGGTGATACGCAATATAATCATAGTAAGGTCATGTGTAGCCTATGCTGGTTAGGTTGCCTGCAGCATTTGCACAGACTTGGCACCACTGCTTGCAGTGGTGACACATACTGAGCCACACAGCACATTTGAGGGGGGCCTCTGCCAGGCATAGTAAGTCTGGGCCATCAATGTGGCTTAAAAGCACAAGGAAGAGACATGCATCACAAAAGAAAAACACAGTATGACACAAAAAGTTGTTAAAATAGGATAAATTGTGATGTGGTTCTGAATAGTAATGAATTCAAAATGTTTTTTTGTTTGTTTCTTTTAGGCAGAAACTAATTCTCCACAAAGAAAATGTCCCAGTTATCCTGAATACGTATTTTAGTCAGAAAGTGTTCTTCAGAGAACACACGGAAATAAAGGATAAGATGCATTGTCCAGAGCAGTTGCTTATTAGAAGAAATATTGTATCTTTGGCACAAATATTCACACTAAATGATCCCAGAGACAGTGCGCCCCAGCAATCTGCAGTTAATCAGGTAAGGTTCATCTTGTTTGTAGTTTATCACTTTGTAACAAATCAGCTGAACAGATGTTTGGAAATCATGACAAAAACAGAAATCCTGAAATACTGATACTCTCTTCCCTTTTTATTTAGCCAAAGCTGAATAATATAAAATATTATTAAAACAAGTAGCACATATGTGGAGGCTTTTGGTCAGTCCAAATCCTGAACTGCTGTGAGATTTGTTTTGCTATAGTTTTACTACCATGCAGAATAACAGTGCTGATATCACAGCTTTGTTTTTCACTGATTCCCTTACTCTGTGAATCTCAGTACTCCAGTTGCCTTTTTAAAACTATACATAAACATTATATTTCTATGCTTCCATATTTGAGTGCTTTCTCTTCTTATTGAGTCATTTCTTTAAAATACCAGTTATTGGCTTTATGGAAATAGTCATGATTTTAAAACCTATATACACAGATGATTGAGAAGGGTGTCTCAAATTCAGGTTTTCAATTTAAAAGATACGTTTTAGAGGAATCAAGTTTTCAGATGGTGAATGGCCAGCATTATTTTAAGAACTTGAACTCCTGAAATCACTAGTCGTGTTTGAAAATTTTGACTAAAGTGTGTTGTTGTGGGTACACAAATAAATTATCATAATATAAGCCAGGATGTGACTTTATAGCATGCCAGCTACTTTTTGGCAACTGTGCCAGCTACTTCGTGGTAAGACTGTACACTCAGGCAGTTAGTAGCAAATAGCTGATGCATTCTAAATGCACACCCTAGCTCCCTGAGGGCCAACCTTTTTGGCAGGCCTGCCACAAATTAGCCCTTCATGCCCACCAAGTGCCACTCTGAACCCCTTCCCCTCCTTAATCTGCTGCTCTGTTTTCTGCTTTCTGCCCTGAGAGTCCTGTCTCTGTTTTGTCTGTCCCCTCCTGGATCTGCTAAATAGTGTTCTTTTGTACTGATTGCAAAAACTGTTGTAGCTACACCAGCATAAAAGATTTCAGTTTGAGCAAGGATTCTGTTGCTGCTTGAGTATATGAATACTCTCTGAACTGCACTGTCTTTTCAGGGACAGATCTGGTCCTACCAAAATGAAAGGGAGCTCTCTCTGAACATCAATTCCTATCAGAACAAATGCATTCAGGCTTGCAAAGAGCTAGAAGAACTAGACAGCAGAAAGATTAATTTTTATGTATTATTTTTTTCTTAATTAGACACACAGATGGTATTTAAAGCAGGGGTTGCAAAGGGATGAGAAAAGATTGATGGAAACTATACTTTTGATAAAAGATACTGCTGGGTTTTTAAATGGGTATGAATGAGGTCAGGTCTGAGGTAGCAAACAGTGTGGCTTTAATGAAAAAAACTTAAGTTTCTTTCAGTTGTAGGTTAGGGTTTCCTCCTTTTTCTTTTTTTTTTTTTAAATAATCCAGTATCTTTCACACTGTGGCTCATAAATTTGAGACCTGAATTATTGCCCTGTAAAACTGCACACCCTTTTATTTGCCATGAATTTAAAAGTTGTTGAGTCTATTTTATTTTGAAGGTTTATACTACTCTTTATGGGGGAATAAATAGAACTACCAAGAATTATGTAAAAATCCTTCATGGAGCAGGGTGATAAATACTGATGCCAATTCTTTCTTCCTCTTAACATTACTGGCCTCATATGGATTGAGCTAATTTAATCCAGGGCGGTAATTACATAGAAGAGAATACTATGTGCTGAATTATAGGATTCTTGGTACATTAATTAAAAATCCAAGAGAATTTAGACACTTTTAACCGGTACTTATAGTAAATGTTTTGAAAATTATCCAGGCTCTTTTATAATTAATTTTAGTTGAAATTCATGTTGCATTGCTATGTGGTTTAATAATCTATACAATAATTTTTTCTATGGCTTTGTATTTACCAGATTGCTTGTACCAACATGACTACTCCAGCTATGCAGATTCATAGCAAGCCTGAATCCAAACTACAGCCATTAGTGTTCAATGTTCTACGTGACTCTCTGCTTGAAGTGGTGGAAAACCAGGGAGCATCTGGGTGGAAGGGAGTGCAGGTACGAGTGGTTATCCAAAGGGTGTATTATCTGCCTGCAAGAGAACGTTTCAGATGTCAACCTCCAGGGAACAGTTCTGTTCTTCCAGCACCCTTTTTAAGTTCAGATGGGCCAAATGTTAGGTGAGTAATACATGTAAAACATGCATATTAACCTGGTGAGGTTTTAGCATCAGGGAGGAAACTGGGGACTAGTCTCAGTCCGTACCAGCTAAGCATATTCAGCTAAGTAGCATAATCTAACTAGAAAAAGATGAAGGATATACTCTTTAATAGACCCAGTATAGTGTGGATTTGGTGCTAGCTAAAGGAATGACTTATGCTGCACCATAAACTACTGGTAGAAGGTTGAAAAAATAAGTGATTGGAAGATAATTTAAACCAGGTGATGATTTTATACTTCTTCCATTAATATTTGAGTTTCACTGAAGAACTACTGCCTCAGCTACCTGTCGTTAACTATTTCAGTTTTCAAAGCACATGACTGCTAACTAACTATTGCTCACACAGCACTCTTTTGGAATAGAAGAAAATTGTCTCTAGAGATGAGAAACTGAAGGCTTGTCTTAGAGGGATTTTACACTGATGTAGTTAGTTATAGTAATATAGCTCTACTTAATACAAATGTGTAGGGTAAATTTCTGGCCCCTTTGGAGTAAATGTCAAAACTCCCTACTATGGATGCAGTGTAGTAGAATTAAGTGACTTCTGCTAAATCAGTTCCTTCTGGATTGCTGCCTTGGTGCAGAAGTCTTCTACATATACAAGACTGGCAACAATTAGCAGTTCATAGCAACATTTTCAGTCTTCTGTTTAACCTTTTGCTCCCTGCAAATTGAATATTTTCAGTGTCTAGGGCAGTGATTCTCCAGCTTTTTGGGTTCAAGGCACCCCTGCATAACTTTTGTGAATTGAATGGCATCCAGTTTCAAAAACAAATGTATATATTAGTGCTTACTTTTTTATAGAGAAACCAGGGAGTGGGGTAGGGGATTTTCCAGACAGGGACAAGTCTGACTGTGCTTAAGGTACTCCCGGACCCTGTTTGAGAATTTCTGGTCTACAGTATAGAGGAGTTGCAGTGTGATCTCACTTTTTCTGCACAAAAGCGATAGCAAATACAGCTTCCTTCTGTGGCTTTTGTAATCGTTTCCTTCTTGTGGGTTGGGGATGAAAAAGAATGAACTGAATGTCACTTAGCATCTCCATGTTTAACATTTCCATGATTTTATTTAAATACCATTTTGGTGGGGGGGGGGGGGTTAACATCCTATCACATAGCGTGTTGGGTTGAAATTTTGTGCAGCAAGTTCAGTTGGTTTTGTGTTCCCTCAAAGTGCTTTATTTGGGTGAAGTCAGGGTTTCTGCACATGTGAGAGTTTTGGGTGTTTGTTACTTTTTGAGTCCATGTGACGTATAGAAGCTAATGGAAGTTAGGCCTTGTATGGTTAAGTGCATTAGTTCCCTTCTGGAGCCTATGTAGGGTCATTGGCAGTTCTCCAAACCTCGTCTGCTACAAGCCTGGAGATCCGTTCAGACTTAGGAAACTTGTGCACCCCGTTGTGATTTGAAGCATAATGGAGTTTTCCCACTTGCAGTTGCTCTGAGCCATAGGACAGTTTACAAAGATTTTATAGTATTTCTAGTCTTCTTATCAAGTATTAAGAGGCTTACTAATTGCTAAAGAACTCAAACTGAATTATCAGTCACCCTACAGACATACGAGTACAGAGGTGGTCAGTCATATTAGTCATATATTCCTAGTCTGCCATTTGCACCCACGCATAGAGGCTGTGCGTACCACTTGTCATGTATGCTGTAGGTGCCAGATCCCTGTTCTATAAATGTGATATCGCGGGGGTATTTTTTATGTATATTTTTTTGAGAAACATTTTAAAAACCTATTGCTTACTTAATGTAAAACAAAAACTGTTAAAACAGTACAGTAGAAAAAATAATGGTAATTTTAAACTCAACATATCTTCCCTATTCCTACTTGCATAACTATTTTCTACATATATAAAGAGGATATCTGCAAAAGGGTATGATTCTTTACTGGTGGGCAAATGAATTAGATGAACATTTTTGTATCTCTCTAACTTCTCTGAATCAAATGTGAGGTTCTTGGTATTTTGCAGGACACGCACACAAAAAATACCTTATAGAGTCCAATAACTTCTCTAGCATTTGTCACTCATAAATTATTCTCATGTTCCTCTTGTTATTCTGAAATCATTTACCGTTCCCTCCAGTAACTAACTGTTCTTGTACTTTTTGTGCTCAAAGAGTGTGGGGAGAGGAAGTGAAAATGTAACTTGCTATGACAATTGTTTCTTCCCAATATTTCCTGGCATGCATATTGCTTCTGTTTTCCCCTGTTAGGAAGAGAGGAGCTGGTACAAATAATATAGCCCTTCTTATTTCACCCTAATTGGTTTGACTGTCTTTGAGGCTTTGACTGTCTTGTTTGGCTGTCTTTGAGGCGATCTGATTTAAAAAAAAAAAAAAAATTATCATGAGTTTTCAACTCATGAGGTACCTGACTCATCATGTCAACTTGTATTTTGTGTTTCTGGTATCAAGAAGTATATAATTTGAGGGTTTTTTTGTTGTTATTTGCTTGTTTTGAGTGGGATGTTTGAGTTTGCTAAAAGTATAGTTGGTCAGTTTCTGTCTTTAGAGGACAGAGATCAGTATGCAGTATTTAGAGAAGCTAAAATTAAAAAAAAAAAAATTGAAGGGCTGCTGAATAGTTGAACAAATCCAAGGGTTCAAAAGATTTGTGGTAGAAAGCTGGGCAGAAGAGGTTGGTACCTATTTAAAAAGAAAAGCTTAACAACTTGAAAAAGAAATAGGTGCTGGCTTCTAATCTACACTTTAAAATCTTTGTGGGTGAGTAAAGAAAATTTCCATTCGCTTCTCTTGGCATATGTCCTGGCCTACTTCCCACCTGAATGTTAAAATTCTAGCCTATAAGATAATTCTATTCTCAGTAGGTACAAAAGAAAACACATTGCACCTAAAAAAAAATTGGTATGTAGCAGATTATCCTCCCTGGTTATGAGTAGTCCTATTGTTTGTTCTTTGTCTTCTGTTTTAGAGTTAATTGTCAGGCCCTTGAGAAGCAATGTTGGTGGTTCTGTTACGTAAGCAGAAGATCATGTGAGCAAAATATCTAGGCCAGTGAAAGGTGCATATGTGACTAGAAAAAATGGAGGCGGGAGGGATTTTGCATTTTGAACAGGGTGCTCAAAACCTTACAGTCACCGCAGCTGGGATTGATTATGAGTTTGCATGTTGTTTTAAGTTTCTGTATAGAGCATAATGTTGTCATGCCAGGTACAAAGGATACAGTGACAAATACAAATCCTCTGAAACGGATTCATATCAAAATCATCTTTCATCTTTCCCTTCTTCCCTTTCCATGCTTAAGAATCTTCCTGCCTGTCTTAATGCAAGAATAGTTGATGGGTTAACTTGTCTAGCAGTACCCATAAATAAATTCTAAGGGTCAAATGCTATAACAAACATTACAAGCAGGTAAATTGATGTTTAGATAACTCATGGTATTTACCTTATGGAGAACCTCATCTTAAATTATGCAAGGCTCCTTTTACAAATTAGTGCAGGGTTTATTATTTGAAACTGGGCTGAGATGGAAGAGACACTCACTGAAGACCCATGTTCACATATGTTAGCATCTGTCAAAATATAGTCTTTGTTGACCAAAGTTACTCTGTTTACAGCATTCCATTCATTTTTTTCAGCAAAACATTTCTAAATAGAGTTCTCATAAATTAAATTATTTTTTTTTCTAATTGCACTGAGTTTCTGGGATGCATTTTTTCAAGTGAAAGATAAACAGGAAATAGGTAATGGAGGACTCTTCAGTGCATGCTGTACATTAGAAGTTGTTCCCTGTTTTCAACATCTTAGGAGTGAAGATATATGCCTTTAATATTCTTGTGAAGTAGTCTAATTGCTGCTTGACAGGGAAAAGAGAAAACTATTCCATTCAAGGACCAGTGATGCCTTTCTGCTTTTCCATCTCTTACAAAGAAAGCCTGAGCCTTGATCAATGCAACTCACAGTCCCCAGGTACTGAAAAGGAGAGTAGAGCGCCAGTTTGCTTTCTGGGAACCCAGATTTGGCATCTTACTGTTAGGCTGAGAGGTTCAGCTTTTTTATGTATTTCAAATGGTTGATTCCTTGTCCATTCTCCCCAAACATGGCCCTGAAACCTGTTTCCTTGGGGCTGAATCTGAGGTTTGAGTGATCGAATTTGGACTCCTTTCAGCAGTCCTCTAGCACAATACTTTGTTAACCTTACACTAGTTTATTTTTCAGAGCTAAATATTTACATAATCTTATTCCAGTGGAAGGGAAAACAGAAGTGCTATTATTTGATAGTTTGTAAACCTCTCCCCCTCACCACAAATGTTGCCACTCTTCCATTCCTGTTTCCTTTTGTAGGAATTGTATCACTTCTGTAGCGGAATAGCTGGTACAGGAGAGAAGTAGATGGTGGCCAGTGATGAGCACAAGCATTGAAGAATCCTAATCCTTTTGGAAAGGACATGAACAGAAATTACCATCAATTATTATCTTTCCTACTTCAAGTGTGTGGTCAGCAAAGTGCTGCCTGTGGCCACTGACTAATAGGGCTGTGCAAAACGGCACTGTTCCGTTTTGCCTTGAGTTTTGATGGGTTGAGGGAATAGTGTTTCATCTTGAATTTCATTTTGAGTCAAAACAGCTGTTCCATTCTGTTTTGTCAAAACAGAAAGGCTGTTTGATGCTGATTTGAGTTTCACTGGGGATGTGGAGTCAGACCAGCTTGACTGACTTCCCATCCCCAGCACTACATTGCACTGGGGCAGGAGGCAGTCCAGCTGGGCTGTTTCCCGGGGCCCTGCACTTGATTGCACTGGGCTGGGAAGCAGCCCCTGGTGCGATCAAGCAGATGGGGATGCCAGATCTTGAGCTAGGGATGGGAAGTCAGCCCAGCTGACTGACTTCCCATCCCCAGCCTATGGTTGAAATGTTTCAACTTTTGAAACGTTTCGACCAGCTTTGTTTTGTTCCAGTTTTGCTGTTTTGACCTCAAAATTGCTTGAAACAGTGTTGGAACAAAATGGCTGGCAAAATTTTGCACAGCCCTACTGTAGAAAAATAAAACTTTACATCAAGATCTTCACATACTACAGCGATATTGATCATATGTATCAAAATAGAGGGCAGTCTTCCCTTTTGAATATTCCTAAAATGTTCCAGAAACAACAGCATTTCTACTAACCTGTGGTTTTCCTGTGATTAGATTCAATGTTTCTCTAAGATGTACACATAAAATACACAAATCAGTATTATGAAACTGCCATAATAGTTTATATCTTTTTCATCATCACTTAAATTGTAACCATTCCTGGCAAGCCCTCATGCCCATATAGTATGTTAGAGTTGCAGACTTTTGTTAGGGAAACTTTGCTTCAGATGAAAACCTTGTTTCCCACTGCTCCCCTTCTTTTGCCCATTTTATTTCTGTGTCCACTAGTTATGAGAAACTAAATGATTCTGTAAAGAATATAAAAGAGTAGCAGTGATATTTCAGCTGCATTACGTAGTGGTAGAAAACCAGCCTAAAGCTGCCAATTTGCCAAATTCAGCCATAAAGCTACAGTTAAGGTATGTGCAGTCACTTTTCATAGAATCACTGAATCATAGAAAGTTGTTATAGAATCACAGAAAGTTAGGGTTGGAAGGGACCTCAGGAGGTCATCTAGTCCAACCCCATGCTCAAAGCAGGACCATCCCCAACTAGATCATCTCAGCCAAAGCTTTGTCTAGCCAGGTTTTGAAAACCTCCAAGGATGGAGCTTCCACCACCTCTCGGGGTAACCTGTTCTAGTGTTTTACTACCTTCCTAGTGGGAAAATTCTTCCTAATATCTAACTTGAACTTTCCTTGCTGCAACTTGAGACTGTTGCTTCTTGTTCTGTCATCTACCACCACTAAGAACAGTCTAGCTCAACTCTCTTTCAAAACTTCCTTCACGTCTTTGAAGGTGCTGTTAGTCCCCACTCTGTCTCCTTTTCTTTAGACTAAATAAGCCCAGTTCCCTCCCTCTTTCCTCATAAGTCATGTCCCCCAGCCCCCTCACCATTTTTGTTGCCTTTTCTCCAATTTGTCCACAGCCTTTTTGTAGTGTGGTACCCAAAACTGAACACAGTATGCCAGATGTGCCTCATCAGTGCGGAATAGAGTAGAATAATAACTTCTCTTGCCCAGCTGGCAACACACCTACCAGTGCAGCCCAGGATGCTGTTAGCCTTCTTGGCAACAAGGGCACACTGCTGGCTCATATTCAGCTTATTGTCCACTGTAGCCCCCAGATCCTTTTCGGCAGAGCTGCTGCCCAGCCATTCAGCCCCCAGCCTGTACTGGTGCATGGGATTGTTCCAGCTTAAGTGCAGGACTTTGCACTTGCTCTTGTTGAACCTCATTGTCTTGTTGAACCTCATTGTAGTCGCCATGCTACACTCAGGGGATCCCGAGGCAGGTAGCAAGGCCAACCTGTGTGACAGCAGGTCTCGGTTGCAAGGTAAGTGCGGACTCGGTTTGAAATTTTCAACAA
Source organism: Caiman crocodilus (assembly GCA_030014935.1). NCBI lineage: Eukaryota > Metazoa > Chordata > Crocodylia > Alligatoridae > Caiman > Caiman crocodilus. The sequence continues at coordinate 71,353,552 of JAGPOW010000261.1, read as the reverse complement.
ATGAAAAACTTTACTCACAACAAAGAATTCAACGTGATGCTGACAGGAACACAAACAGTCGTCAGACAAACGAAGATACAACCACAGTGTGATGGGTACACTGGTCACAGTTATCATGATTATAAATGAAATGAGCTCTCTGTATGTAGCTAGCAGTTTACGGCGTAGATAGCGTAATTAGTGGAGTTAGTGTCCTAGGGGTTCGCTCGGCTAGGCAGGTGATTAGTCTGCTTAATCGTGTGCATGAGGAACACTGCGCTGAGGGGAGCTTGCCCTTTTATCACCTTGTCCGCCAATCAGGGCTCCTTGTGACGAGAAGGTTCCAGAGAACACGGCTGCTGGCCAGGCAATCATGTCTCCGGAGTAGCCACTGATTGGTTCAACTCCCCTGATCACGCTGTGATCATGCTCCCTCTGCATGGTGTTCACATACACAGAGCTCGTCCTCTGCTACTGAACGCCCAAAGATGGTTGTGTCTCTTAACCATGACACTGACTTGGTTGTGGGCCTTAGCGTTGTCACTTAGCCTCGAACAATAATCTGGTAGGTGGTCATGCCTTTTTACCAGACACTCATGAGATTTTGTTTGGCCAAATCCTCCAATGTGTCTTGGTCATGCTGAAGCCTAGCCCTACCCTCCAGCACAAGAGCAGGCAATTCTTTTGAGCAGAGGGCCACTTAACAAGCTTTGCCAAGCTGTCGAGGGCCGCATGAGTAACCCTGCCCCTTGACAGGTGTCCCACCCCGGTCGCCATCTTGGGACTGGAAGTCCTACCCCGACCTCTGACCCTTGCTACTGGAAATCCCTCCCTTTGCCCCTGGAAGTACTCCTTCAGAGAAGAGCATTTTTGGTATCTTAGAACCAGGGGGGGGGAAAACAATTATATACTAAAAATCAAATACCCATAATATTTTAATTCAATTTAAAAATGTATTTTTGTCATGATATCTCTGTGTTTGTGCTCTATATGTAGAAATGATTGCATAATAGCTCAAAATGTAGTCTTACTAGTGTGTGGGGTTTGCAGTGGTGTGGGGGGGTATGGGTGGATGTGGGGTTTGTAGGGAGCTGTGGATATGTGTATGTGGTATTTGTGGGATGTGTGATTGTGTCTGGAGAACGGTGTGGCTCTGGGGTTTGCAGGAAGGGTTGCATGTGGGGAGCCAGCTGGGCACTTGCTGCCCCAAGCCTCATGGCTGCATTTGCACTCTGGCAGCTTCTGCAGCTGCCAGGAGGCTGGGGGCTTGGCCCCATCCCAGGGGGTGGCCCAGCCCCCCATACCCTGCAGGGGCCCAATGGCCTAACAGCAGCTTGCCCCCCAGCCCTGGGACAGGCAGGGAGGCTGTGCCAGGAGCCAGAACAAAGCAGTGGCTCTTTGTCTGCTTTAAAAGCTCCTGCAGCTTCCAGGAGGCCGGGGGCCCTGGGGGCAGTATGTGGGGCCGCCTGAGGTCACTGGTGGCAGCACGTGGCCCAGGATGCGGGAAGTCCAGGGATGCGGTGTGGAAGTTGCATCTTGCACCTGAGGCTTGGGATGGCAAAAGCCTTGGCTGCCTCCACCCAGCAGGTCTCCAGCAGGTGCCTCCAACTTAGGGGGAAGGCCTGGTCCCCCCCTCCAAACAGGAGCTCAGCAGCCTGGCAGCAGCTTGCCCTGTCAGCCCCAGGACAGGCAGGAGCCAGATTGGAGCTGTGGCTGCTTTTTTTCCTCTGAAGACTTCTACAGTCTCCCCAAGCTTCCTGCGCCCTGAGCCAGGACCCTGCCAGGTCGTGCCATCCCCAGCAGCCTTGGGAGGTGATCCATGCTACCCCTGGGGCTGGCCAGGAGCTTCCCCAGGGTCCCTGGGCTCCTCGCAGCAACAGGAACTTCTGGAGCAGAAAAGCAGCTGCAGCTCCATGTCTGCTTCTGGCTCAGCCTCCCCGCCCGTCCTGGGGGCCGGGAGTGAGCTGCTGCTGGGCCTCTCTGGGACGGGGGAGTCCAGGCCTTCTCCCTGGGGTGGAAGCACCCACTGGAGCCTCCCATGGGGGGCAACTGGGTTCTTGTTGTCCCAAGCCTCAGGCGCAGGATGGAAGTTCCCCACCACCTCTCCGCACCCTGGGCCACATCCCCATTGGGTCATGCCACCCCCAGCAGCCCCAGGTGGCCCCTGTGCTGCCCCTGGGGCCAGACTGGGGAGTTGGGAGCCAACAACACCCAGGCAGTGCCCCAGTATCAGCGCTGGCAGGAGCCCGGGGTGCATCTGCCTGGGCTCCATGGAGCCGGGTCGGGCTGCCCCAGAAGGGAGAGAGGGGAGCCATCCTGCTCTAGGCCCTGCCAGCAGTGGCTCCCATGCACTCCCTTGCTCCCACCCCCCTGCCCTGACCCAGTGGCCAGGCAGGGTCCAGCATGCTCCCCAGCCCCCTCTTACCTGAGCTTCCCACTTGGCATGGGCAAGAACAGCCTCGTGGTGCCTGGCTGAGGGGGTGGGGTGGGCCTTGCACTTCCAGGGGCCTGGTTTCCTCTGGTTCCTAACGCCCTGGCTCCTGTTGCTTTTGACTGGAGCCAGAGGCAAATAAATATTAATTTTTAAAAAATGTCTTGGGGTCCCACTGACCGGACAGAATGGTGCACGGGTCATATTTTGCCCACCCCTGCTCCAGTGTATTTACTACTTTCCCCAGCTTGGTATCATCTGCAGACTTGCTGAGGGTACACCCTATGCCATCTTCCAGGTCGTTGATGAAGACACTGAACAAAACCAGCTCCAGGGCATGCCACTTCATCCCGGCTGCCAACTAAAAATCAAGCCATTGATTACCACCCTCTAAGCCTGATGCTCCAGCCAATTTTCTATCCACCTCACAGTCCATTCATCCAGCCCATACTTCCTTAGGTTGCCTGCGAGAATGTTGTGGAAGACCATGACATGCCTTGCTAAAATCAATCATACCACATCCAGTGGTCTCCCTGCATCTACAAATTCAGTCATCTCATCATAAAAAGCAGTCAGGCAGATCAGGCATGACTTGCCCTTGGTGAATCCAAGCTGACTGTTCCTAATCACCTTCTTCTCCTCTAAGTGCTTAGAAATGGAGTCCTTGAGGATCTGCTTCATGATTTTTCCAGGGACTGAGGTGAGGCTGACTGGTCTGTAGTTCTCTGGGTTCTCCTTCTTCCTTTTGTTGAATATAGGCACTATGTTTGCCCTTTTCCAATCATCCAGGACCTCTCCTGATCTTCTCAGGTGCATCCCTTCCAGTCCCCATGGACTTGTACCCATCCAGCTTTTCTAAGTATTCCCTAACCTGCTGTTTTATCACTGTTGGCTGTGTACCTCCGCCCCAAACTGTGCTGCCCAGTACAGCAGTCTGGGAGCTGACCTTGCCTGTGAAGACTGAGGCAAAAAAGATATTGAGCACTTCAGCCTTTTCTGCATCCTCTCTCCCAAGGTTGCCTCCCCCATTCAGTAAGGGACCTACACTTTCCCTGATCCTCCTCTTGCTGCTGACATACTTGTAGAAACCCCTCTTGTTACCCTTCACATCCCTTGCTAGCTGTAACTCCAGTTGTGCTTAGCTTTCCTGACTTTATCCCTGGTTATACATTTTCATCTATTTTCTCAGGTTATAAATTTAAATTCAGAATAGTAGTTTTCCAGCACCTGTTGTTCATCAAGATTTATTCCAAGATGCCATATGTAAAAAGTATGGAATTTTTCCCTTATTTTTGACCTCTCTTCATTTTTGTATCCTTAAAACTTATGTGGCTGACAGTGCTGCAAGCAGAAATCCTCCATGTGTGTCTTACATGACTAGCTCTCACTAATTACATGACTTCAGTTCTGACGTGGAAGCAGTGTTATGGTCATGTCAGAGGAGCTCTCCAAAATTTTTATAAAAGCCAGATTGTGTCTCTGGAATTTGTTTTCCTGTTATTATGGAGCAAAAGACAAGAACTACAAATGCTCAGATATAAAATGTGTAACTGAATTGACATCTAGGCAAATACCTAGATCTACTAAAAGGTGTTGCATGGAATTTATACATAGTTCATGCTGGTAAACACTATGTGCAAATTCAAATGTTTACATGTATAAATAATTATACATGCAAAATTTGAAAATGTGTTCAAAATGGCTACAGATATTATAATTTAAGGATGCCCACCAGTTGGTGAGGATCACCAGTGTTAACTTTCAATCGCTACAACCTTGGAGAAGACATCATTTGAACATAACAAATAGACACAAGAAAATAGGGACATGGCTTTGGTCCCCTTAATTTACTCTGTTGGCCCCAGTTCATTATTTTTGAAAGAATGGAGTTAGAAAGTGAGGGACATTTATTAAGGAACTCATTTAGAGAGTGTTGAGATGATGAGTCCAGAGTATAATATCTGTCATGACAGGATATTTTACAAATTCTATTATACTTTTTAGCATGTTGTTATTTCTGTTATTTCTGTTTAAAAAAAGAAAAAGAAAAAAGCACATTGACATCCTGTATAAGAAAAATCATATTTCTGGTGTTACAGGTTGTAGCTTTCATCTTCACTCTTTTCTAGTGAAAATATTTTGACCATCTTTGAAATTCTCTTTTATGTAGGGTGACTATACTTCCAGGTTTGGCAGAAACAGTCCTGGATTCCTTTGGCCAGTCCTGGATGGTTGATCAAAAGTCCTGGGCCAGAGTCCAACAGGAAGGCAGAGTAATATGGTATACCAGGCAGGCAGGTGGGCAGGCACCACTGCTGTGCCTGAGTAAGGTGAGCAGCCATCTGGTCACCCTAAGTTGCTATATCCGAAGTTCCTACATTCCTTGGTCTAGCCCAGCAGCAGCAGTACCTGCCCAACTGGTACATCATGCCAGTTCACCTCCCCACCAGACTCCAACCCAGAACTTTTGACCCACCATCTGGGACTATTCCAGCCAAACCAGAATGTAAGGTCACCTTGCTTTTATGTATATACCAAAATCCAAGTTGTATACAATTTCTAGCTATTTGTATTGTCATCTTCCTGTTTCTTATTTCATGCCCTACATACCTAACATGTTGGATTGTTCTATTTCTGTGATAGCTGTCTAACTTAACTTTTATCAAGCTGAATAGTTTCCTTCAGATCACAGAGAAACCTCTGTAAGTTTTCATGCAGTGTGACTGAGTGGGAGACAGTCCTTAGACCCCAACTACTTTGAGGCAAGTGCCACATCAACCTATGTATTTACATAAGAACATAAATGCCATACTGGGTCAGAGCAACTGTCCATCCAGCTTAGTAGCCTGTCTCCAACAATGGCAGTAGTAGATGCTTCAAGGGAAGAGTATATGAGCGGGGCATGTCTGGAGTGATTTATATACCCTGCCTGGCATCAACTATCACTTTTTAGGGGTGTCAGAGGATATATCCCTGATTATTCTATTTTTATATACTCATGCATGGCATTCTAGATAATAACAGAAAACCTCATATTTTATATCTTAGGATGAAACATTGTGCAATACCATGTGAACCAATCAACTGGTCTAAAAGGGAAAATGAAAAGATACAAGAATGTAAAAGAATAAATCCTTCATAAGGACCCTTCTAGTTCTTAGTCTCTTTCTTAAAGCCTAGGTTTGATACTGGGGTGTAAATTGTAGTGATAAGTAATTAAACTTTCCTGTTTGCCTCTGTCAACTTATTTCAGTTCTGCTTTGGTGATACTTCTGTTCTAATTCTGTTTCTCCTGCATAGAGGGAGCCAGCAATGCCAAACTGACATTGTGTAATAATGTGGCAAGAGATCTGCTTTGGGCTGAGCTGAGATAACCACCACTTACCTCCATTATTGTAGCTTTGAATTTGTGAGAGTACATTATAAGCAAGATACTGTACTAAATAAATGTGCATTTACTGTTTACTGAACCTTGCAATGTAAAGTACATGGATGTATATTGGTTAAGAGGTATTCAAATCTTATTTGTTGTTACTTCCTTCTTTGAGAAGCAGAAAGAAGGATATATATTTGTCTCACAAGCTGGCAAAGATTTCAGATGTTTTTATAATGCTCTGAGTTTAAACATTTGATTTGGGGCCTGGGTTTGGCTGTGGTACAAGCTCCTCTGGATGACCTACATTAGAAACACTTGAGGTTAAGATTGAATGCAACTATATCAGAAAAAAATCTTTTTTTACTGACAAAGAGTGATGTCATCAAACTGCAGAATGTAACTTTTTGGCCATAAAGTGAACAGAGGGAGCTTTTTTCCTCTTAAAATAAATATTTTCTACTGAATGCTAATAGGATTTCTGACAGTTTAATTCAGAATGATTAGATCTTGGTATGGTCAAGAGATAAATGATGCTACTCTCTGGTCACATCTCACCAGCTTATCTCCCTGCTCTAATCTAGAATTTACCAGAGTGATCAGTTTCTTCATAGTTCAGCAGTATGAACTAAGAATGAACCAATATGATTATGGATAGCTTACCTTTCAGTTGTCTGTTAACCTTCCTCTTGAATTCATATAATGTCTGACTTAAATTTCTTCTGTGACAGAGTAAAACCTGCATATTAAAAGCAGGTTTTCCTATTGTTAATCTATGATATGATTCATTCAGGACTATATATAATTTTTTTAGGCCAGAGAACATGTTTTCCTTCACTCCTTCCCCAAGTATATATGGAACTCTTTAAGCACTCCATTTGAAGTGAGGAAACAAGTGCCAGCTTTGAAATGGCTATTAGGAACAGCAGGCACTTAGGTTTTTCTGTATGGGGCTATAGTTAATAATCCATATTAGAATAATTAAAAAAGTAGAAGTGTTTGTAAGGTAAAGAATTCAACATTTGGATTCTCTGCAAAGGTCTTTTTTTTTTTTTTCACAGACTTTTACTTATCTTAAATACAAAGTTCCTTTGCATGGTGGCTGAGCCAACAAAGACTGCTGCATTTAAACTTAGTGGCAAAATGTCTAGGTCTGTGGGCATGCGAATGGAGAGGCAAAGCTTAAGGCATAAACTGGAAGCAAAGCTCACTTTGCCAGCTGCACAAAAGACCAAATGAAGCATTTCAAAGTTGTAGAGTTGAATAGGCTCTGAACTGAAGGGTAAGCAGTGAAAGTGAAACAGGTTTAGCCCTTGTTTCCCCACTATTTTCGTAAACCCACTGCTTTTTCATGTTCTATAATATTTTCACAACTTTTTACAATGGAACAGCTTCATCTGCTACAGGTTAACCTGCTCGCAGTGTCCCTGCAGGTTACTGTTGAAAATGATTTTGTTATAATGTTGGGGAAAGCAAATATTTTACAGAAATGTATTAAAAATTGGGAAGAGGCAAGGATTTTCATGGATGATACCTTTTATTGGACCTCCTGCATGGCTAGGATAGCCTTAAGCAAGCTTTCAAATACAATTAACTGCATTCAAAAGCACTTAAGCCTCTCCCAGTCATGCAGTTAGTCCAATAAAAGATATCGTCCACAAAAATCCTTGATTCTGTCATGTCTCCTGAACCATCATGGCTATAATATTACTTCAATACTTCTTAAAACTTGGGAAAATTGTTGAGTCTGGATTTGACTTTGCTTACATCAGACTAAATTAGGAATGCCTCTTCCAACAGGGGTGGACCCAGAGGTGATGTGGTGCCATGGTTGCACCCCTCTTTCAGACCATGCAGAGTCTCTGAAGCAAGTAAGAATTCCCCACCCACCCTCCCCCTCCATGCTCAGCAGTACCTCCCCTCCCCTGTTGTCCCATTTTTCTGCCCAACACTGTCCCTGGCTGACCTTGGACTTGGGTTAAAATCTGGAGCCCCATTCCTGCTGGGCTGCACAGGGAGCCAGGCTCTGCTGGGGTCACTGGTGATAGCAGGCAGGTATCTCCTCCCTGTCTGGTCTCCCCAGGTATTCTCTGTAAGTCTGGAAACAGGCAACAGGGTTGTGACCCACCTGCTGCTGATGTCCCTGTCTGAACCTAGCTCCCCACACTGTCCAGCTGAAGCAGGACAGGAGTAACTCTGGAACTGGCCCTTCTTCTGGGTCTAGCAGTGGTGGGCAGGAGAGGGGGAAGAAGGAAAGGGTGACTGGATGGTGCTGCTGAGCATAGAGGGAAGTGGAGAGGAGAGGGGGCAGTATTTTGACTTAATTCAAGGACTTAAAAAAAAAACAACACGTCCCCAGCTGCTGCTTTTGTGGTATGATCTGTCTGGCCTAGTTGGGGGAAGGGAAGTGGGAACAGGGGCAGGGGAAAATAAAGCTGTGGGAATGGGTGTGGGGGTGGGGAGTGATAACAAAGAAAGAAGAGGAAAAGGTCATTTTGAGAGATGGGAATGTTTGGATTATGCCACTTAAGAGGGTCAAATTTATCACTTAGATACACTCACGTAAACAAATTGAGGTTAGTGAATTCATATGCAGAGAAGTGAGAGTAGAACTTGATGAAGCGTTATTTTTTAATGACCCTGAGTTAGACTTATCCTTCGTTCATCAATTATGGAGTAGTTGTTGGGGTTTCTTTTAAAAAAAAAATGCATTATGTTTTGAAAATTGTTAAAAATCAGGAAGATAAATAACATAACTGACTTTACTGTGGATAGTTGTGTTGAAAAACTCCATCTACACACAACCTGCTATCATGTTTTTAAACACAATTGCCCTTGTTCTATCTGAATGCTTACTTATTCATAAAGCTGCAGAAGCTGAGCCTTAAAGAAATATATCAGCTGTATCAAGACATGTTCAATTTTAGTTGTGAAAGTGGACAACAGTGTTTGTTCATTCGTGTCTAGATTTTTAGAAAATGAATGGGAACATTAAAATATAAACCTTAATCCAACATTAAGAGGTCAATTTTGACTGCTTGGCCACAGTCCATGCTAAAGGAGTGCAAGCGTTCTCTTACCCAACAGAGTTTGATGCCGATGTATCTGCCTCTGAAGAAACTGAAGACTTGAGCTGGCTCTTGCTGTGTCACTTGGGGGGGTGGGACTGCATGTGTGCATACGTGGTTGCTTGTGCCTCCTTTCCCTTTGAGACAGGCAATTCTCTAATAGCCCCAGTACAGAGTGGTCTGTAGAATATGGAAATTTCAGAGTGCTAGGACTAAGATTGTGACTAACTTGAATAGGAGTAAAGAGCAGCTCCTTGTGTAGTTATGGAGCGTTTGTCTAAAGTTATACACCAAAAGACAGAGGTTCTTAATGAAAAAGTAACTTAAAATGTTTGATCTGTCAAATTTAATTGCACACACTGTAAACTGCAACCTAAGTGATAACCAGGAATATTAGTTGGGGGGTGGTTTGGCATTAGTAAGAGCATTGCCAGCAGATCGGGGGAAGTGATTATTCTCTTCTACTGAGTGCTGGTGAGGCCACATCTGGAGTATGGTGTCCAGTTTTGGGTGCCCTACTGCAGAAAAGATGTGGACAATTTGGAGAGAGTTCAGCAAAAAACAACAAAAATACTTAGAGGGCTGGGGCACATATCTTATTAGGGGAGGTTGAGGAAACAGGCTTACTTTATAGAAGGGAAGACTGAGAGGGGTTTAATAGCTGCATTCAACTACCTGAAGGTGGGTTTCAAAGGCGATGGAGCTAGAATGTTCTCAGTGGTGGCAGATGATAGAACAAGGAGCAACAGTCTCAAGTTGCAGGCAAGGTAAGTATCATAGTGCCTAGGGTCAGAAGGGGCCTCGAGCAGGCCATCCAGTCTGACCCCCCGCCAATGGCAGGAACGAGTGCCAGGGTCACAGGACCTCAGCCAAGTACCTATCCAATCTACTCTTAAAGACACCCAAGGTAGGAGC
>JAGPOW010000261.1:71293822-71343686 GCA_030014935.1 Caiman crocodilus | reverse complement strand
GGGGTCAATGCCACAGCTCCCCATCTTTTTAATGAGGATGGGGTGAGAGACGGTGTCAAACGCCTTCCTGAAGTCTAAAAAGACTACGTCAACAGGGACGCCCGCATCCATGGATTTGGTCACCTGGTCATAGAAGGCGACCACTTAACTTAAGTTTAAGTTAAATATTAGGGAAAACGTTCTCACCAAGAGGGTGGTGAAGCACTGGAACAGGTTACCCAGAGAGGTGGTGAGATCTCCATCCTGAGGTCTTGAGAGCCCGGTAGACAAAGCCTTGCCCAGGACAATTTATTTAGGGATGGCCCTGCTTTGAGCAGGCAGTTGGACTAGATGAACTCCTGAGGTTCCTTCCTACCCTTGTTTTTTAATGATTCTGTGAATGTGTAGTGTACTGGTTAGCATTGCTGTCACTACTGTAATTTTTTGCTAGTTCAACTTCTGTGTAAATTTTTAAAAATTCCTCTAAACTTTAGAATTCCATTTTTTTTTGCATTTAATAGAAATATAGATGTAGATTTCCTTTTCTGTGCCTGTATATACTGAATTTATCTGTTTCTTTTTTCTATCATTTTGTTTTTATACTGAGCATAGTAAAAATAAAAATTATTTAGAGAGGGGGGGGTACAAACAAGCAAACAGTAAAGAAAGTTACTCTTTAATATTAAATTACAGTTTAATCTTCGTGTCTCACTGCATGCATTCAGATAAGTATTTTACCACATAATAAAGTATATCATAAAAGTAGTATATTTGAAATGTCAGATAACATCAGAACTTGACTCGTTTTGTCTCTGTCAGCATTTTTGTCAATAGATAATTTCCTCCCTTATTATATCTGTCATTGAAAAGCATATCATTCAAGCCTGTCAGAAATATTTGCTGCCTGAACCAGCTGATCATGTGATTTGTGTCTCTTGTCCACCCCCCTCCATCCCCCCGATCAGCGTGTCTTTCTGCACACGCTGTTCAGTAAACAAACTTCAGAGAACCAGACCAAGCTGGTTCAGAGCAGCCAGTTCATTCACACAGATCACTTGGAAAGTGATGCCTTTGCGCAGCCTTGACGTACGGGCTGGGGAGGGTGGAGACGTTAGTATTTATGCTTTCATTAAAGCTTTTTATAGCTGTGAACCAGCTGTAGCTGGTTAACATTAGCCTGGGACATCTATTAGCGTGCAGACTTCTTACGCAGGATAAAGGGCTTCTGATGGAAACAGAGTTGTTACTTAGGGTACTCACGGTTATGTTTACATGAAGGCTGTTTGTGCTGATATAGGATATATGTTAGGACAGCATGAGTCTCTCTAATAAGCTAGAACTTTCCAGGTTGCCATGGGGACTTTTTTGAAATAGCAAATCATGAGATTTAGAGGCTTTTTTTTTTTTTTTTAACATATGTTTCAGGGTGTTTTTTTTAAAAACAGGTAGAGGTTTTCTGGGGTGCAGACGCCAGAAAGAGAGAGGAATATTCCTTATTCTTAAAAGTCATTGAATAATCCAGTTTGGACAGTCAGACTCTTTGTTGTACAGGATGTCAGTGACTGGCAATTGCAGTCACTGAATTGGATCAAAGATTTTGGTCCAGAGGAATAATGAGTGTTGTATTTCTTCCTGTTCTTACTCTTCCATGACTCCTATGGAAGAAAATTACTTTAAAAAATAGGATGAGGATGGGACAAGAACTGCTGTACATGCACCAAATTGACAAATAATGTGGTCTCTGACAATTGTGTCAACCCACTGTGATCAGTCAGAGTCCCCCCGCAACTCTGACAAATGTGCCTAATCAGACATTAGCAAAGAACCTGAAGAAGTGGTAGGAGATTTTTTCTTTTTTCACTGTTTCATAAGGAGATATGGATTTGACACAGCATCTTTTCCTGGCTAACTTAATCATTCTGCTGCTTGCAGATGTTAAAATAAAAACCAAAAACTGCACATTACTGGAAGAAGCAGTGTTGTAGTGTGACCCGGCTCCGCAGCATCTGTATAGATTAAGTGCTTCAGCAGGGATTTTTGGCGGTTTTAGCTAAAGCTGATTCAGTCGCTATTAAATAAAAGCACCAAAAAACCCCACTAAAGTGCCTGATCTAGACAGACATCAGATGAGCCAGGCACTGCCTATTCTGGGCTTGTGCTGCACTCGGTACAGGAGTGCGCCAAGTTTAAAGTAAAGCATCACTTTTAATTTTTTTTTAATGTCTGCAAACAGTCTACAATAGTTAAAAGCTCTAACCAAAATCTCTCATAGGGCACGTTCATACATACAGGCACGTGTGCTTGCAGCAGCTGAAATAGGAGCAGCACAAATTTGAGTCAGGGATTTTTGCCTCAGTGCACATGCCCAGACATGCACTTTGGTGTGGGGCAAATTGTGCCACTTGGGGCAAAATAAACCTGACCCAGCTCCTCCTGGATCTGCAGCCAGGGGGAACTAGAGCCTGGGGCCAGCATCTGTGCTGCCCCCAGCAGTATAAAAAGCTACCTTGTGTTGGCCCCAGCAGTATAAAAACCTGCCGTGGAAAGCAGCTCAGCACTATTTGCCCTCAGGAGCTTCTGTGGCCTGCCTACTTGGTATCTGGGGACACTACCCCTTGTGCCAGCTGAACTGCTGAAGCAGCCTTAACCTGGAGTGACCCCTGCACCCTCTACTCGCTGCAGCAGTCTGGCTGTGACCTGCTGCCACTTGCGACAGCATCCCCAGCTTTGGACCTGTGGCCCCAAGGTTGCACCCCTGCCAGACCCAAATGGGGTGTCTGCACTCTGCCATCTGGGCAGTTATCACCCAGATGTGCTCCTCACAGTGGCCTGCTTTGAACTGTCAAAGCTTGTCCTCTTGGGCCCAGATGGCTAAGAGGTCAGCCACCTTGTCTGCCTTCCAGCTGGGTCCCCAGTGCTGGCCCTGGACAGGCTGTTCTGCCCAGGTCTCACCACTTGTCTCACCAGCAGAGATCCTGGTATTCCCCGTTTATGAATTGCAAATTCTCTGGTAAGAAACCCAACTTCTCTCATTAAAATACACCAAATAGTGTTCTTCCACTATTAAAATGAAATGCAGCTATATTTAGAGAGGGCATTTTTTTTATTGATATATTTGGGCAATTTTTTATTCGTATATTTGCAAGTGTAAAGCAATTTGGAGGTGGAGGTTGAGGGAGTTTGTAGGTAGGTGTAGGATTTCTGGGGGTGAGGTTTGGGGGGTATGGGGCTTGTGCAAGGGTTTGGGGTTTGTAGCTGGGTATATAGGTGAGGGGTTTCTGGATGTGACTTGGGGATGTGGGTGTTGTGGGTGTGGGTGGGCTGTGTGGGGAGGGTTGCTCAGGAGGGGTGGGCCCTCCCCAACAACACATGGATTGCTGCTGCCACAGGGCCCATAGCTTCCCCCAACAGGGCACAGGCCCCCCTGCACAGCACACAGGTACCCTTACAGCCCCTCGGGGTCCCTCCCTCCCCCCCCTTGCAGTGCCCACAACTCGCGCCACAGCAGCAGTGGCTGTGGGGTGCTCAGGGCCTGCTGTGGCCAGACCCCCCAGAGGCTCAGAGCTACCACTGCTTGTGCTGGCTGTCATGGGATTGGCCTGGTGCGACACAGTGCAAGGCTGTGCTGTCACCCAGGGACCTGTGCTACTCTCAGGGACCAGGTGTCGCACCAGACCAGGTCCTGCCTCCGGCAGCGCTGCCAGACCTGTGATGAATGCGGAGAAGGCGTGCAGAGGGAACCGGCCCAGTGTAGTGTGCTAGCACGGCTTTGCACAGGAGTGAGAGGCACAGATTTGAGACATGCAGCTCCTATGCAAAGGTGCATTGGCTGCCCGGGCTGGTTTGGGCTGGCAGGGCGTGTTTTCCATGAGGCATGGGCAGTGATGCACAGCTGCGGTGCTGTGCCTACAACGCATGGGCTGGGTCCACTTAGCATGTACAAAGCCTGGGTTACACAGCGTTGCATCACTTCCGGCTATGCCTGCAGCTGGGCCACAGCCATGCTGGCTGCTGCCACCAACACCACGGGTGGTGGGTGGGGAGCAGGCATGTGGCAACTCCCACCTTAGCCCCTCCAGAAACCCACCCACAGAACGCACGTCCCCACCGCCACTCCCCATACTTCCCTCCATCCCCCGACACTCCTGACACCCCCCGACATCCACCCGCCACCCCTCCGAGTGGAACTGGGTTTCCAGGTACCAAATTTTGATCCTGCACTGCAAATATGCAGTGCGGGGAAGATTTTTTTTGTTCCTGGCATGTGTCTTGCAGCGTCTCCAACTCCTTTGAGATGCTGCAAGAGGCATGTGCGGGCTCATCTGAACATGCCCATAAAGTCCAAAATGGTCCTCCATGCAGCATCCTTCTACTACAGAAGACATATCCACTATTCCTCCTTTTCCACAAGGTTACTCTGCTTCCCCCGTCCCGGAAACTCAGAAGGTGCATGAAAATTGCTGGCTTGGATAGGGGAGGGTTCAATTTCCCTCCTGTTCTTTGCAGTGATAAGACCCCAATGAATACAGGTGGGGTTTTCAGGGTCAAAGGAGATGCTCTTTTAAAGCTTTAATTTATCAGTACAAAAACTCAGCCTTCTTAAAAGAAAAAGCTAATTAACATATGCCACCATCAAATATGAGCTACACCTAACTGTTCCAGATAAGCCCAGTAATGGTGTTCATTTTCATCTACATTTCAGTGTTCTTATTAAAAGTTGTTGATGTCTAATTTACAACGTCTGTTCATGTATCTGAACTGTACTTTCTGTAACCAAAGCAGAAATTAGGTTATCCCCCAGGGTTAAATCATTGGTGATCTCCTCTTTGAATAAATGTCCTCCACCCATGCATTAAAGAACACCACCCTTAATGACCCTCTTCAAAAGAATGTGAACAGGGCTCTTAAAGCATTATGAGACAATGGTAGCCCAGCTCATCATTTACATTTGTTCCTTGCATACTGCCTGACCCCTGAAGGCATAAATGGGAAAGCTGTTAGTTCTGTTCAGCAGCATCCAGACCATGCCATGGTGATCTTGCCTTCTGCTACCTTGGTAATGTGGAGCAAGACTCACTTCATCTTTTAACTTTTGATATTTCTAGCCTTATGATAGCTAGAAGAACCATTTGATAAGAAACCCAACTTCTCCAACCCAACTTTGATAAGAAACCCATTTGGAGTATATTCTTGGGCAAAGTAGGGCTCTGCTAAGTGTGTGCTCTTTCCTGTTTTGCAGACCCCTTAGTACACTGGCTCTCAACATTTTTTATACCAGGATCCATTTGTAAACATTGGCCAGTCCTGACCCAGCACCCCTCACTCCTGACCAATTCCTCCTCCTCCTCTTCCCTGCCCCCCTTTGTCTAGGCCCTAGCCCCTCAGTGTGTGGAGTGTGTGGGGGAGGGGGCAACCAGCCCCTTGCAGGCTGGAACTCTGCCAAAATGCAAGGGAAAAGCCACTGTTTCCCATGTGATTCTCCTTTAAAGGAGAATCTATTTTTAAAGTTTGTTCATGACCCTTTCATATAGTCTTGTGACTCACTTTTGGGTTGTGACCCACAGGTTGAGAAATGCTGCAGTTCAGCACACACCATTTAAATCCTGTAGACTGTTTTAGATTAGCATCTTAGTAGCATTACATTTGTACTAACGGTGTGGAGTTGCCATTGCCTACCTTCTGCAGGTGTGAAAGTAGAAGATCTCTCTCAAAGACCTGATTCGTATTCTTATAATAGAAAACCAGGGGCTTAAAAGGACTTCAAGATGTTGTTTAATTATGTTTAATCTCTCTGATCAAAGCAAAATTAATCCTTAGAACACATCAGAGCAGACTCAATTAATTGCTTCAATTAATCTAATTGGAATGCCCCAACAGCCTCGCTGTCATGTGTATTCAGTGTCCCCGCATTTCAAAATGGCAGCAGAGGCAATTTAACTAAAGTTCACTGAACAAGCTTTAGTTAAAGCACCTGTGCTGCCATTTTGAAGCACGGAACACTGAATACATGAGGTGCTGCAAGCATTTTAATTGGAGCGGCTCCCAAGAGCTGCTCCAATTAAAACACCACTTCTTCCCTCAACTCAGAGCACGTGTATAGATGCCCAAAGACATTAGCAGTAATGATATGGCACAAGGCATTTAATGCTTGTACAGGAAGATTACAGTCAGGTGGACAAAGGAAAAGGAACTGTGAAAAGGAGTTTTGCACAAATCAGCTTCCCACTAAGATGATCTTTTCCAGATGTAGGGACATAGTGGTGATGTCAAGTATTTTTCTCTTGAAAGTGGTGTATTTCAACTTTGTGTTTTATAGTTCTCATAACTGATTTTCTTCCAGAGCTTTTAGGCAAAAACCTTGAGTTAGTAGGACCCTGGAAGTCCAAGCTTCCCTGACATTGGAGAAGATAATGTAACATTCAAGTCTTGATCCATAGTAATTTGTTCCCTTCTGGCAACTGCCCTTATTAAACTTCTCATTAGGAATATTGATCAAGTCTAAAGTCTTCTCATCTGATCCAGTGAAATTGAGACTCTTGATCTTTAAGGTCTTTTCTAACTGGTCTTTCAGCTAGTACGATTAGACCTGACAGTATCTTTAGGAAAATCCTCTCATCTGGGATTTCATGGAAGTAAAGACATTTTTGAGCATGTCTGCATCATAAACACAACTGTGTTGGGGCACCTGGTTCCAGTATGGATGAGACAAATTTTTGTCAAGTTTTAGAAAAGTGCATAAATGTGTTCCGATGCCAAGGTAAAGCTTTAGGGTGTGTACAGAAGTGCTTTGTGCATGTTTTATAGTGCTGGAATTTAGAACACTTTTTATAGCACTATAAAGTGACAGTGCTCTTAAACATGACAGAAGTGCAATATTTAGTGGGGAGCCCTCTGAGCTTCCCTGCACTTTCCAGGCTAGGAGGCAAGAGGTGCTTCACAGCCTCCTGGGGCTGGAAGAGACTGTGGACAGCAGCAATGGAGGAAGCAGAGCAGGGATGACAGCCTGTAACTCAGACTGTCACTTGTGTGATGAAATTAAAGAGGTTACAGAACAGTAGACAGACAGAGGATGGACTAGCCACTTTAATGAGACTTGTGTGATTACTCAGTGAAGGATAGTACAGATCATATCAGAACACATTTGCAAGAAGAAGGGGCAGGTGGTAATTCTCATGTCTGAATTACTGAAGACTTTCCAATAGAACTGGTTCTTGTGATCGTTTATCTGAGAAGTTCTCTTCCGTCCATTTCTTTCTGAAGATCTTTGATATAGTCTTCAGTAGGAATGTCTTTAAAGTAGCAAAGTGCTTTGTTTTGTTTAGCACCACTGCTGCACAGGGGAACATTGTGGAACTGCCAGTGCAGTGGAAGGCAAAAGTGACGGGAAGAAGAGTAAATTGCATTTGTTTCCTGTGATCCATGTGTTTTCATGGATTAGCACATAAGGCAAAAATGCCTCTAACTTTTGTTATGGAGGAATGAGAACTGTCTCCCCTTTGGGGTACTAGTTCTCCATCTCCTGTGTACTGTATAGGAAAATGGGATGAAGAATGGACTGCACTTAATCTCCCACAATCAACCATAGGACTCTGCATGTGTACCCAGTGGTCCATTCCTTTTTAAACAATATCCTTCTCTTAGTCAGCTAATAGAATCAGTACTAGAGTGTGATGGTTCATTGCATACAATAGAGTTTAAATTTATCTTATTTTAAAGCCATCCCAGACTAATGTACAAAATACCACATTAAAGGTACATTTGATTTCAAAGTTAAACACTCGAAAGGTAGGAAGTGATAGATTTCTAAGACAGCAGAAGGAAATTTACAATGGTAATTGTAAATATGGCTTTTCAAGGCTTTGTAAATACCTGATTTGGCAGCCTAACTAAGGTTTGTTTAATGGAATATTAATGTTATTAATGTAGTTAGTGTGAATTATCATATTTATATAACCAGATGAAAAATAACAGGAGAGAGAGAGAGTGGTGTGTGTGTGTGTGTGTGTGTGTGTGTGTGTGTGTGTGTGTGTGTTTGACTCATTTCTAGAAATGCTTTCTCCCACATAGAACCATAGCCTTCTACTGTTCTGCTTTTTGGTTAGCCTACTCTTTCCTTTTTCCTTTGTTTTACAAACCGCTTATTTCTTTTGCAGTCACAGTATAAACCGAGATTTCACATGCGCTAATTTAATCCAATTTCAATCAGCATAATGGCAGATGTACCTACGAAAATTGCTCCCAAATTCATTGTTATCCAGTACAGGACTGGACAGGTATGTATACCTAGTTTTTCATTATTCATTTGCAAAAACCATATGCCCATATAATAAATGTGCCCCCATATACAAACAACTGCTTCTGCTACTGCCCTATTTATTCAAATGTAAGATGACCCTGAATATAAGATGACCCCCCCCACCTCAATTAGATTCTGTGTATGGAAATTTTATACATTTGCTATAATTTTCCAGGTATACAATCTAGGTATTGGAGAGTTGTCTTCATCCCACCCCATCACACACTGCTACATTAGGGAAAGCAGTGGATAGGGAAGAATCAGGTAGTCCTCTTGCCCATTGCCTTGCCCACTTCTCCTCCCCCACACAGCCTTCCTGCCTCCTTCCACCTGCACCCCTCAATCCTAGCTCTCCACAGGCTCTGTCCCTCCCCAACACTCCCAATCACTGCATCTTCCTCCCTGCTTCCTCCGAACTCCCCCTAGTCTCTGCCTCTTTCAACCCTGCCCTTCCCCTCACTTACTTTCAAATGCTGCTTGGGCTGCTCCATCTGAGATCACAGCACATGGAAACTCAACCCTTGTCTGGCCATGCAGCAATGTTGGCACTGATGGTTGGCTGGGCAGGGGAGGAAGTTTCCATGCCTTCTGTGCCCAGGAGAGAACCCAGCCTGAGCTGGAGCCAAGGTGCACCTGACAGTAAGGTGGAGGGCAGGGATTAGGAGGCTGTAGAAGCTCCAGACAACAACTGGAGTGAAGCAGGAGGCTGCTGCTGTGGGTGTGACTCTGGCCCC
The DNA here is from genome assembly GCA_030014935.1 of Caiman crocodilus. Classification (NCBI taxonomy): domain Eukaryota; kingdom Metazoa; phylum Chordata; order Crocodylia; family Alligatoridae; genus Caiman; species Caiman crocodilus. The sequence continues at coordinate 71,334,677 of JAGPOW010000261.1, read as the reverse complement.
AGCCTGACTCAGGGCCAAAGTCAGAGCCTCAGCAACTTTCTGTTTTCTACTCCACTTCAGATACAAATATAAGATAGGGGGCTTTTTTCCCCATGATGATTGATGGGGAAATCTTTTCTTAAATTGTAGTAAATACAGTACTTTTGTCCATGTAAGCCAAGAGTTTGTACAGCTCCAGATATATATTTTGGTAATGCAAATTACCTTCTTGAATTTCTGCTTACCTTCTTCACCCTGCTTAGTCGTGGTGTTCATAATAGATGCTGAGGTGAGCAGAGACAGCGTCAACTTTTATATAAAAAAATCGTTCTTATGGAGTGATGCTTTCTGAAAAATATAATTTTATGTAGGAATCCATTTTTCTTGTTGCTGGTCAGTATTAAAGCAATTCTTGAAAAATGCGCTTATCCAGAATGAGTAGAAACTTGCCTCAGCAAACTGAGTAGGGCCAAGAAACCCAGAATGAAGATATCTGCAGGCCCTTCTACATGTACAGGTAAAGGTGCAATGGGATTTAATACATAGTTGTTCCTCCTTCCATGTAACACATGAATGGCAGGACGTACAGATGTGAGATCATGCTTTAAATACCATCACTTCTTATCACCAGTGCAGGTCATGATCCCAGTCTCCCCCATACCAGCTCCCACAGCTGCAAGCCCCACAGTTGGCAGGGCTCACAGTGGGGGCAGTGTGAGGAATGCTGTCCTGCTTCAAATGTTGTCAGCTGCAGGGCTTGCAGCAGGGAGAATGGTGCCCCCAATGCAAGTCTCCTGAGGGGTTGGACTTGCAGCAGCATTCCCCCATGCTGCCAGTGCTGTGAGCTAGGGTGATGTAGGCTGCATGGCTCGCAGCAGAGGAAGCGGGAGAGCACTGCCATTGCTGCAAGCCCCACAACTTAGGAAGCTCTCCGCGGTGGTATCATTCTTCCTGCTGCCCCCCTGTGAGCCCTGCAGCTGAAGATGCTGCCCCCACTGTGAACCCCACAGCCAAACTGTCTCTCAGAAGAGGCAGCATTCTTCCTGCTGCAGGCCCCAGAGCTGACAGCGTTGTCACCAATTTGAGCCTCATCAGCTGTGGGGTTGGCATCCCTCTGGCTAGGAACCCATTAGTTGATGGGGCTCCCAGCCACTAGGAGCACTTGGCCACACATTCAACCAATGGCATGATTAGCAAAAGCTACAAAGTTATTGATTTTTTTTTGCAGAATAACTATGTAGCTTATTGCTTGTTTTATCATGCCACTAATTGGTTGAACCATTAATTGTGGCTGAGTCACAATTTAAGGTGTGATTACATAGTTAATCACATCTTGAGTGTAATATGTAGAGGGGACCTGAGGAAAGAAAATAGTTTCCAGAATTTATAAACTTGTGGTGGTGGTGGTCCGGGGGGGGCCCAAAATCCATCACTGGGAGCTGAGCTGAAAAGCATGCACCAAGTTGGTTGAGGAGTGAGTAATATGAAAAATAAGTAACGGAATGGATGTTATCAGAAGTAGGATCTGTTAGCTAATGTTGGTAGTTGTAATTTTACTGTTGACGAGTCTGAAGTTGTGGCAATGGAAGTTGTGGTATAGGCAGGCTCCCTGGCTGGTAGGGGGTGGACGGTGAAGATGCCTCTAAGCAGCTGCTCAAGGTGAAGGGGCTGGGGCCATAGTGGGACCACTCTGGTCACCTCTCTAGGGCTGGGGGATGAGGTCTGGTGCCACCTCCCACTAAGGCCAGAGGCTAGGGGAGTTCCTTTTGCACCACCAAGCCTGCAAGTGTGACCCACAGCAACTAGCCCTGCCACCACCAGCCCTGTCAGCATGACTACAGGTGCATGTGTGGGAAAGGGGGTGGATGTGTGAGGCTGGGGGGGATGTATGTGGGGCAAAGGAGGTGTGTGGATTTCCAGAGCTTAGCCCTTGCCTCAATGCTGCAGGACTGGTCTGACTTCACTGGAGCTTGACCCCTGTTGGCCTGGACTGGGCCTGCACCACAGGGCTGTGCACCAAGCTCTGGCATGTCTGAACTGCCATGGAGGGGAGGGGGAGCCCTATGGTACAGGGCTTGTTTGGGCTCACCAGAGCTTGGTTCTCAGCCCTGATGGTGCCTTGCTCGCTATGTTGCTGGCTGCGCACATGTCCGTGTGCACAAGCGCATGGCACCCATTGCACCACAGCCTCAGGTGTCCCCCCCACCCCTTACCTCTCTGGCACTGCCTCCAATCACCCTTCCCTTGCTCCCAACAGCTGGTTGCAGGCTGGAACTCTGCCAGTCTGCAGGGGGAAACCTGTGGTTTCCTGTGTCAAAGGGGAAAATCTGCGTTTTTCTCCTTTAATGAGGAAAATCTATGGTTTTCTGTGTTTTTCCACAGGGAATGTAAAACCCAGATCCATGATAATCATAGAAAATGAGGACTCACATAGTGGTACCAAGGGGACAGAAAAAAAAATGCTATCATCTAAGAAACCAACATCACTTTTTCCAGTCATAAAGATTATAGCAGTCTTCTTGCTTTAAACCAGCTTAATGATAATAACCATAAGCATTTCTAATAGTATTTAAAACTGGTCTTATGAGGTTTCCGAACATGGGACTGAATGTTCTGCCAATTTAGGGCTAAACCAGCCATGGCTGTAAGAAAGGAAATTTCAGTCTGCTGTTAGCATGTCCCCTGATATGTTTGTCTAAGTTCCTCTGTTCAGAGGAGAGGATCAATAATGAGCTGAGGAAAAAATATTGTGACTCATATAATTAGTCATTTTTCTTTTTGTTGCTCTTTTTACAATAAGTGGCTTCTACCATATGGAAATTTATTTTGATACATGTCATCATTTTTTTTTATGCAATGTGCACATCACTGTGGCATCTAGGTCCTAAATGCAAAATTTTAAAAAAAAGAATTAATCAAAGAGGATACTTTATGCTCTGCTATACCAGAAAATTTTGCTTTCTTAGGCCAGGTTGTATTCCTTTGTTTATTCCCTAACAGAAGGAGAATAAGCTACATGCATTAGAAAAATGTGATGTGTTCTGTATGTAAGCATTTAATGTTTTAAAATACCTCATTTTTGGCTACAAATAGTCCTAGGAAGCAATTCAGGTTGTTGGTATTAACCTAGTTCCATGATCTCTGATACACCAAACTGGAATGATTCAATTTCTTACGTCGTGAGTCAGGGAAAAGCAGCAATCAAATTGAACCAAATGTTTTGGCACAAATATAATTAAATTATTAAATTCATGTGTTTTATGCTTGCATTTCCAAAGCACTGTACAAATATTAACTAATTGACTAATGACATCTGCCCCTAACAGTTCAACATGAAAAAGTGTCTGAAATTTTGCTTCAGGGATTTCAATTTATGGTATTTGCGTTCTTACTTTTAGCTTACTAGGCATCATTTTTTACATGAAAGTTAAGGGTGGTAATAAGAAACAGCTGGTTTAAGGAAACTAGTTTGACTGTTGTAACTGGCTATGTTACTAGTGATCTCTGTTGAAATTCAGAGTTCTGATGATGATGAGAGAACTTTTATACCATATCAACATGGTAGTAAATGGCAGAAAGAAGGGAAAAATTAAAAAGATCAGAAACACCAGTATTACGGCATCCTTTAAAAAGTGGGGTTGTACTTACTGGATCTCTTGATATGTTGCCATAAGTGTATGAGCTTTCCTATGGCTTTTAATAATTCCGGGGGGTCATTTACCAGCAATTATCCCAGAGCCCGTCATTCCCATCTTTGTGAAAGCTTTCATGTCATCACTTGGAAAGGATATCTTTGGGGGCACCTGATTGATACATTGTGACTGTAAAACCCAGCCTTCTAGGATGAGAGGGTCATATGGTGTGGAAGATAATGTAGGAAAATTAACATTTTCAGAGAAGAGCCAAACATGAATATCCTAGAAATCAGAACAGAAAGATATTGTGAAGAGTCCTCAATGACTGTTGGATAGATAAGTCATTACAAAAATGTACAGTGTACTGATGGTCCATTGTCAAAGAAGTACAAGGGCAAAATGTTTCAATTCTTCCTGTCTCAAATATTTTCTTCCTTTAGCTGGAGAAAGGGGTCAGTCATTTGTGAAGGAAATAAAATTGCATTGAAGACAGAGCCATAATTCAGTTTCCAGGACAATGAAGTCTCCTTCAAGAGGGATACAAGGTCAAAATGCAATGTCTTTATACACATGTGAGAAGTTTGGGGAAGAAACAAGATGAGCTGGAAGTCAGTCTGTGAAAAAAACCTATGATCTGTCTAATTGGTGTTGCAGAGACTTGGTATGACAACTCTTATATCTGGAACATCAACACTGAGACGTGCTTTGTTTTACAAGGACAGGGTTGGGAGACAAAGTGATGGTATTGCCTTATGTATCAAAAAATATATTTCTTCCCTGGTTCAGGAAGGAGAAGTTAGGAAGTCAGAATGTATTTGAGTGAAAATAAAAGGTGAAATATCCAGTGTGATATGATGGTGGGGATTTAATATAGACCTCCAAGGCAGGAAAAAGAGGTTAAAGAGGCAGTCTTCAAGGAGATGACAGATATTCAGAAGAGATCAAATGTTAATGATGGATGGCTTCCATTTTCCAGATATTTGCTAGAAGAATAATGTGGTCAAACATAAAATGTTGAGTAAGTTCCTAACTCATGTCAAGGAAAAGTTTCTGTCCCAGAAATCTGAGGATACAACTATCTTGGATCTTGTCTTGACCAGTAGGGAAGAATTAGTGGAAAATGTGAAGGTGATTGGAAACTTAGGAGGAAGTGACTATGATATGATAGAATGAATGATTATAAGGCAGGGAAAGCATGAAGTTAGTAGAACTAAGACACTGGATTTCAAAAGGGCAGATTTCAACTGCCTCAAGATGCCTCATGGTGCCACAGGAAGGACAGACTTTAAGGGAAAGGAACTGAGGAGGGCTGGAAAATTCCAAGGGTACAATACTGGAAATGCAACAGGAAGCTATTCTGACAGGATGAAAGCATAAGAAGAATGGTGAGAGTCCATTGTGGCTGCAAAAGAAGCTTCTAGGATGCCTCAAAAAGAAAAGGAAAGCATATAGGCAATGCAAAAATTGACAGATCACCAAAGAAGCATGCCAGGAAAGAGCAAGAACTTTCAGAGACAAAATAAGGGGAGCAAAGGTAAAAAATGAGTTGTATCTAATGAGGGCAGAGATGTGGGTTTTCTGGAAAATTTAGAATTGGATTTTTCTAGAAAAATTTTCAATGCCCTAAATATAGCATGATCTGATTTAGCATGTTTATTTGACTTGTATTAGGTAAATATAACTAAAAACAATACCCCCATGTTAATTTTGTCTCAGTGGCCACAAGTATTTGAACTGAAATATTTGATTAGGAAAAAAATTAAATACAGCACACTTATCTGAACAAATTCAAGGCTTTATGTTGAAAAAAATTTTTTATTGGAATACTTGTAAAAATGTAAAGATAATACACAATGGTGTGTACTTCCCTTATATTACTTGTTTAAATTTAAGAAAAAAACCCCGAAGGCAGTGAAAATGGTTGACACACTAATTTTAGCACATCCAAAGAACTGTGCATGATATGCTGTGGTTGTCCACTCATCTACTTCAACAGAGTTTAGCTCTCTTCCACGAGATCATTGTGGCATCTCCAGTTTCACTGTCACTATCTGTAGAATCACTTACGCTACTTATTAGTTCCATTTCAGATTCCATTTCAGGCCAATCTGATTCAAAACTACTGGAATTGCATATTCTTTCGCTAAAGGATGTTTTTACCAATAAGTCTATGGGCAAGGGCAACTTATCACATTGCATCTTCTTCATTAATTGTGCTTCTGACTGATTCTCCAGAAGCAAGACATTTTGACAAATACAGACAAACTTAGTAGTGTGTTCATTTGTTAGTCTGTTCCTCTTTTTTATCTTGATTGAGCGGAAAGCCTTCCAGTTCTGTTCACAAGAAGCTGCTGTTGGTGGAATGCTTAGGATCCTTAGAACAATCCTGGACAACAGTCGGGCGTTACAGCAGGTACAGCTGGTGAACTCAGACTGGTGGAGTGGTGGGGCGGCCCATGTTAGTGGCATGGGGGTGCAGTTTGCAGCCATCTGGGAGTGGGGGAGGGGTTGCAGGCTCTCCACTACCAGCCGCAATGCCAAGTCACTTGCAAACCTCCCTTCCTGCCCCCACTCCTGTGGGATCCTCCACCTCCCCACCAGTCTGAGTTTACCAGCTGCACCTGTGTTACAATATCCCTTCCACCCTGTGAGAGGAGACATTCTCTGCTGACCGCCAAATGATGTCTTTGGTCCAGTGTTTTTCTTTTGCATGGTACTTGGCAACATCTGTCATTGCAGCTATTTTATCGATGTTAGGGACATTCTTAGCTCTTCCATAATTGTATTGATAGCAGTAGAAAATCTTCTAATAAATGTCCTCTGTGTTGAGGATCCAGATGGTTTGCTGCCAAATGGATGGGATGAGAGCAAAACTCAGATCTCTTGGTAAACATTTGTTTTACTACTATTACTTCTTTTTTGGATAGAGGTGAACAGGGCAAAAGCTCACTTAGTTTTTCATTCAATTGTCTGAATATCTCTGGAATATTTTAAAGGCTTGGTGCATCTCCTTCAAGTTTCTTGCTAGCCACTGAAACTGGTAGTTCAAGTTGAATGCTTCTTGAACTCAAACCCAGAATGCATCGTTGTTGAGAATTTGCTCGCAAATGTTCACAGGAATAATCTGGGATACTGCGTCATCTATTGAAGCACACTGCAAACAATTTCTTTGTGCACAGCAAACTATGCAAACACTTTGTAGCTGAGCCCCATCTAGTTTCTCTTGTCAATAAAGGTGCACTTTCCTTCCCCTGCTTCTCTTTCTGTCATTTCTTCAAAGTCTGATTAGCAACATGATAATTGTTGAATACCTTCACAATCGCTTTTCAGTTTACCAATACTGTCTTCATTGTATTCACACTTACTGTGTCCTTTGCCAAAAGATTCAAGCATCATTCAACCATGAGCAAGACAGCCAAATACTATTAAATGAGAATACTTTGCATCTAGTGTTTGCCATACAGCTTTCGTGTTACTCATATTATCAGTTACAAGGGCTTGTAACCTGGAGGAACCTGCTCTTTCAATCTCTTGACTCATTAATTTGGCTATGTATTCACCTGTATGATGAGAAGATTTGGTAGCAGTTGCTTGCAGGAATATTGGTTCAGGTGTTGCTAATATAATGTTCAATAAAGGATTTTCTTGTATATCAATCCATCCATCTGACATCGAAGTCAATGATTCCTCTTGACCAAGCCTTTGAATAACCATTGTTGAGCTCTGTCACGCTATCTATCGAAGAGAAAATGTCTTAAACGATAACATGATGGTAACTTATTTGGTGGGCGAATTAGTTTGTAATGTTCCTTCTAGTATTGATTTTCAGTTATAGAAAGAGGTGTGCCACTTGCAAATATAGCTCAAGCTAATGTCTCATCTGCTTTTTCTTGGTCGTCTTTTGATATTTGGTTCACAAAGCTTGATAAAAAGCTTGACTGTTTTAAATAGCTACTCATGGTGGATTGCATGTCTGGTGACAGTGAGTTTGAAAGTGAGGCTCGTGCTGCTTCTGCTTCCATCAGACCTGGCAGCTAAACACTTTCATTTTCCATTTTTTGCAAATCTCCTATTTCACTTGAGCCACCAAGTTCCTTTACCAAAAGGGAAAGTATTTTTATTTTAGCCTATTCTAGTCTGGCCTCATCAAGGAGGAGAAGTGGCAGGGAGCTTGCTTCCCCCCTCCCTGCCAGAAAGATCACTCTGCTGCTCAACTTGCTGCTCAGTTGCCCTGTAGAGCCAAAGAGAAGTATAGTATGGCCTCTGCCACCAGCCAGAGGACGAAGCTCACTCTGCTGGGTTGAAATAGTTAAATAGTTATCTATTATGTCATTTAAAGAAATATATTGTTAAGCCTAAGCTTCTTTGGGTGCTTAATGCAAGCAGAAAAGCAGAATACAAATATTTTAAATGAATAAACAACAGTCCAGAGTTGCATTAACAACTTTTAAAATTATAATGTTTTAAAACAATATAGATGCTAGTCTATACTGTGTGGTGTTTAACATATTAATTTGTTTACTTGCAGAGGATTCCTGAAGTAGACTTTACTCAGATGATGCTGTTCCACCACTTCATTGTATTAGCTTTCTGTATATGGCTTGTACTCTCAGGAGAACCCATATACAGATGTTATTAAATGTTACTTCATTCTTGGTGCATTGTTAGCGTACTCCTGCCCGCAGTATTTACATCTACCAACTTTCTTCCTCCCTTTAGTGGCTTGAACTTCACTATAATGATGCCACACACCAGGATTTTTTTTCTGATTAGGCTTTATTATGACTACTCGAAACCAAAAGCACTAAAAAACTAACAGATCTTATACAAACACTTCCAACTTTCCCCACTCAAGAAAAGAAACAAGACACTGCTATGTGTATTTGCTGAACTGAAGGTGAAACAAAAATTAATCAGGTTTAGTTTTGGTTTTGCTTTCACTTGCAGTCTGAGATGAAGTAAGAATTTTAACTTTGTGTTTGATTTGACCTGCACAGCCAGTTAGGTGAATTCATAACTTGATTTTTGGTTTGGATTATTATGTGAGTGTATTTACCCTTCCATTTACAAATCAATAAAACATATGTACTCGCTTTCATCCTTCCTAGGGATAATCACTTGAGAAACATTAATTACAACTTTGAAAACTGCTCAGCTTGCTTAATATTGTATTGGCATCCATTTATTGTTGCTAATGAATTTTATGAAACAATGAATTTTTAGAAACGGAAAATTTCCCAAAGAGAAATAAAGCAATGGAACATTTTCTGTTTTGTAAAATTTTTCAGAACATTTCCCATTTTGTAAAATTTTCTGCAGAAAATTTTCTACTCCACATCTCTAGAGGGTGAGGGAAGTTAAGGACAACAAAAGGTTCTATAAATATTTTGGCCAGAAAAGAAAGACCAAGAAAGCTGTTGATGCACCTTAAATAGCCAAAGTGTGCTTTAACAGAAAATGCAAAATGGAGTTACTCATCAGCTACTTCTGCCTCAGTATTCATAAAAAATTAAGCTTCAAGCAGCCAGCTAATAAGAAGTATTTGCATAAGAAAGATGACAAGCTAAGGGTTAAGGTAATGAAAGAGATGGTCAGTGAGCTTTTGATCAGTCCTGATGAACTTCATCCCAATACTAAAGGAATTGGCAGGGGAGATCTCAGAGTCTTTGGCAATAATATTTCTCAAGTCATGGAAGACAGGTGAGGGACCAGAAGACAGGAAAAGGGCCAACAAAGTGCTTTTATATTTTTTAAAAAAGGGAGGCGAAATTTATAAACTCACCTCAATAATCAGAAATTACTGAAGCATAACATAAGGAAGTCCATTTCTAAGCATCTGGGGGAACACAGGATGTTCACATGCAGGCAGTTTAGGTTCGCTAACAACAAATTGTGCCAAACAAATTTGATCTTCTTCAACAAAACTAGGTGAACAGAACACAATGGATATAATATATTTGAACTTTTCTAAAGCTTTTGGCAAAGTCCCATGTGACCTTCACATAAACAAATTGAAGAAATGTGGGATAGAAAAAACTTCTATCTTCAAAGGCTTCAAAGGGAATAGACATCTTGCTCAATAGCTGTGAGCAAAGTGTATTTATAAATGGATCCATGTCAGAATTGCAGGAGATCTGTCATGGCCTGGTACTGTTCAACATGGTACTTAATGATTCAGATGCTTGAACAGAGACCTGCTTAAACAGATTTGTGGACAATAGGAAGCTGGTAAGGATTTTAGACACACTGGAGGACAGGATCACAATTCAGAAGGATTTTGATAGAGTGGAAAGCTGAACTTCAGGTAACAGGAGGAAATTCAATACTGAAAAATGCAAAGTGCTGTACATTAAGAAGAAGAGTAAAAAAACAAATACAAAATGGGTGATAACTGGCTGGATGGCAGCACTGGAGAAGGATCTAGGAGTCTTGGTAGATTAGAAGCTCAGTATGAGTGCACTGTGATGCAGCAGCACAAAAGGTGGTTTTGGGCTGCATCAGCAGAAGCATTATGTGTAAGACATGGGTGGTGATAGTTCCTCTTTACTTGGCATTGGTTAGGCCTTATTTAGAGCAGAGTTTCTCAACCGGAAGGTCCTCTAGATAGGACTTGGGTCACAGTGGTGAAACCGGAAGTGCCACAGTGGGGTTTCCAGTTTCTCTTTTGCATGCTTCAGTCAGCCATTGGGGGACCCCCCCTCAACTGTTTAATTGGCCTCTGTGGGACCACCCCCGGTCAGCGATTGGTGGCTGGGGAACACCCCCCATTCATGATCCAGTGCCCCCCAAGACTTGGGAGGCATCGGTCACCCATGGAACCAGGAGCTTTTGACCTTATGTAGGTTGGATGTAAGGTGCAAAAGATTGGGAACTGCTGTTTGGGGCTCTATGTTTTAAGGACATAGAGAAGTTAGAGAGGATCCAGAGATGGCAACAAAAATGATAAAGGGCTTGAAAGGTAATCCATATGAGTAAAGCTTGAAAGATATAGGCATATTCAGCTGGTAGAAAAGGAGCTTAAGAGGGGATATGATAGAAGTTTTCAAATATCTGAAGGGCTGCCATGGTGAGGGAGAACACCTTTTGCCATTACTCCAGCAAGACGTGTACCAATGGCTTGAAGCTGCAGCAAAGTAGGCTTAGATTGACTACCAGGAAAAAAATCTACATTGTTAGAACAGTGAAGCAATGGAATAGACTCTAATAGGTCTATTCCAATGGAATAGACTCTAATAGACTCACCGATCAAGATTTTGGGGCCAGTACCCATAGCCAATTTTTAAGGAGGCATATCGGTCAATGCCAATCTGATTTCTAATACCAGCCAGGTAGCTTGAAGATCAGTGATCTGCACAGTGGGGACTGGGTTGGATTGTGCTTGGGGCAGGCAGTGGTGGTGCTGAGAGGGGGGTTGAGGGAGAGGCTTTGGTGAATTTTGGGGTGGCTGGAACCTCCCCCCATAGCCCCTCCCAGCATTGCTGCCACCTGCCCCAAGTGCAGCCCACCCCAGCCCACTGGCCCCAGTCTGCCCCACACAGATCATGGGGCACATACCCCACCCCCTGCCTTCCTGAACTAGAGGCAGGAGCCATGGCTGGAGCTGCCAGATGAGTAGCAGACAAGTGGCTCCTGGACAAGCAGTGCACAATGGAGGGAACCACTCCCACCCCCCTGGACAAGCCACGGCTCCATTCTGCATCTGCCCCACCCCAACAGAGAAGTACCTGCCCCTGCCCCACTCGCCCCTCAGCATGGAGGACTTTGATTTGCCCCTTACTTCCCCGCTCCCCTTCCATCACACCAGACTTAGCAGCTACATGCAGCTCTCCACGCTGCCAGACTGTGCTCCTCACTGTCAATGTGCTGCACTGTAGCTGCACACATTCATGGACCATTTAAGGGGAAAATTATTGGCCATATCAGGCCAATTTCCAATACAGACAATTTTCTTTATATCAGTGCCAACCTGATATCAGACTGATGCACCTCTAGGGAAATTGTGGATTCTAGAGAAATGTAGCATTATGGGTTTCCAGGAAGAGGTTAGATAAGAATTGGGCAGGGATGATCTAGGAGTAGTTATGCTTGGAATTCTCCGTAAAGCGCAGCAGTTGGAAGTCCAGGAACCTCTCTCCCACCGTTCCGAAATATACAATCATGGATCCCTGGAAGATAACGAGAAGAGTTTTTCACCCCACAGAAGGTAGATAGTAGAGAGGATCATGCTCAGCAGCAGGAGAGTGAAGAAGAGCTCCACAACTGACTTAGTTATGAAAGAAGATTTAAAGCAGCTGGGATAATTTCATGGAGAGGATACAGAAATGGGGAGTTTTTGCTGTCCAGTTAGTGTTGTGAGATGTATGGAGTTATTCTTGCTGACCTTAGGTTGCAGCACACAATAGATGGCATTTGGTTTTTCTCTTGCTTCTGGGCTTTGCTGGTTGCCACGAAGGATTTTTTTCCACTTGTGTTGCTACAGGTGTAAGACTTTGTAGAGGTTTTTTTCTTTGTCATCTTAGCAGGTTGGACTAAATGACCTCTGGAGGGTCCCTTCTGGCCCTACTTATGATTATGATTTGAGATGCATCCTTACATACAATAAATTTTGTTAGCATGCCGTCTTGTGGAACTGAGTTCTGCTCTGTTTTTTTTTTTCCTGTATCTTCTTTCACATGGTTAAACCTGTTCTAGTTCATCTCATAGATGCATAAGTTGAGTGGGTGCCTAAGCATGATCCTGTTTCACCATTCTTGAGACCCTGAAAAATACAAAAAGGTGGTTGGTCCCTCCTCTTCATTGATATATTTTTTGACCCAGTCTTTAGGGCAAGGTGGCAATGTGTTACAAAACTAGATCCATTAATGTTTTTCAGAAATTCAAGCGGGGTAGAAAAGAAACTTAATGGAAACTTAACACCAGTCCAGGAGGGCATGGGAGTGGGCGTGTGCCCCTGGATCTGTGCGGGATGGGCTGAGATAAGCAATGCTCTGGACAGGTGGTAGAAAGCTCTGGGAGTGGGGACTATGCCCTCTCATCGCTTGCCCAGCCAGGCTGGGGAGCTGTGGGATGGTGCTATGTGCTGCCTTGGACAAGCGGTGCTCGGTGGTAGAAGCCGCTTCAGCCTCTCTTTGCCTTTTGAACAACCCATGGCTTTGCACTGCTGCGCCCCAGCTAGGCAAGCAGTGGCAGGGCATGGGAGCAGGCCCATGCAATCCAAATCGGGGCAGGGCCAGTTGCAGGGGTTATGGGGAATTTTAGGGTGGCTGCAGCCCCCTCCCCCTCCATGACCCCTGCTCCACTGTGCTGTGTTGGTGGGTGGAGCCAGGGCTGCGCTCCGGGCTGTGGCTGGGTCTAGCCACCCAGTGTGCAGCCCTGGCTCCACCTGCCCCGCAGAGCGCAGCCTGGCTGCTGGTGGTTGGGGCTAACCTCTCGGAGCACAGCCTGGCCTGAACAGACCTGGGGGCACATGCCTGCTCCCATGCCCTCCTGGACCAGCAGTGATAGCCCCTGGAGGAGCTACTGGAAGAGCAGCTCCTGGACCGGCAGCATGCAGTGTCAGGAGTTCCCCTCCCCGAGTCCCATGCCTCCAAGCCCTGGCTGGACAGCTTGTCCCAGCCCCAATCTCTCCCTTGCTGTGGGGATGTTAATCTGCCCCACTCAATGCCCTTTCCCTCTCCCTTCCACCCACCACAACAGACTTACCAGCTGGAGGTAGCTGTGTCCAGAGTGGTCAAGAACTGCTGCCTGTTTAGTCTATGGCCAAATCTCCAAATTGGCGCCAAATCTCCACCAGGGTAGGAGCCAGCACCACTTTGCTTAGAAGTTGGTTCCAGATCCTAGCCGACCTGACAGTGAAGTAGCACCTCCTGATGTCTAGCCTGAATCTACCTTCTGCCAGCTTGTGGCCATTGTTTCTTGTCACTCCTGGTGGTGCTTGGGGGAACAGGGACTCCCCCAATGCCTGCTGGTCCCCTCTGACTAGTTTGTAACAGGCACTAGATCACCCCTCAGCCTTCTCTTGTGGAGGCTGAACAGGTTCAGTTCCCTTAGCCTCTCCTCGTAGGGCCTGCCTCGCTGCCTCAGATCATGTGGGTGGCCCTCCTCTGGACCCTCTCCATGTTGTCCACATCCCTCCTGAAGTGCGGCACCCAGAACTGGATGCAATACTCCAACTGCGGCCTGACCAGTGTCACATAGAGGGGGAGGATCACCTCCTTGGACCTGCTTGAGATGCATCTGTGGACACATGACAAGGTGTGGTTGGCCTTCCAAACCACGTCCCCACACTGTTGGCCAATGTTTATTTTGGCATCAATAATGACTCCAAGATCCTTTTCTGCCTCTGCATTGATGAGAAGGGAATTCCCCAGCCTGTAAGTATGCTGCTGGTTCTTCCCTGCCCGCACCTTGCACTTGTCAGTGTTGAAACCCATCCTGTTCTCATCTGCCCACCCCTGTAACCTGTCTAGGTCTGATTGCAGCCTATTCCTCCCTTTTAGCATGCCCACATCTTAGTGTCATCTGCGAATTTGAATAGGGTGCTTTTTACTCTCTCATCCAAGTCACTGATGAAGATGTTGAACAGTGCAGGCCCAGCAAGCCCTGTGGAACCCCGGAATCTTGCAGAATCTTGATTTGATTCAGAGACTGGGCTGCCAAATTGGGCTGAGTCTCCTCTGAATTGAATGGGCTACTAAAGCTTTGCACAGCCCTAGTAGTAAGTCAATGTCTCTGTCTAGTTGGCAGTCACTATCAAGTGGAGTGCCTCAAGGTTCAGTCCTGGGCCTGGTTTTGTTAAATATATTCATAACCTAGGAGATGGGATAGTGTGGACCCTCAGCAAATTAGCAGATAACACCACGCTGGAGGGAGTAGTAGGTATGCTGGAGGGTAGGGCTAGCATTCAGAGAGATCACCACAAACTGGAGGATTGGGCCAAAAGAAATCTCATGAGGCTCAAAAGGGCTAAATGTGAAATGATGAACTTGGAACAGAAGAATCTCATGCACTGCCACTGGCTGGGGGCCAACTGGCTAAGCAGCAGCTCTGCAGAAAAGGACCTGGGGTTTACAGTGGACAGTAAGCTGAATATGAGCCAACAGTGTGCCCTTGTTGTGAAGAAGACTAATGATATATTGGGCAGCATTAGTAAGAGTGTTGCCATCTGATCAAGATAAAGTGATTATTCCCCTCTATTTGGCTTTAGTGAGGCCACATCTGACGTTCTATGTCCAGTTTTGAGCCCCCATTACAAAAAGATGTAGGTAAATTGGAAAGAGTCCAGTAGAGGGCAACAAAAATGGTGAGGGGGCTGAGGGACATGATTTATGGGCTTATTTAGTCTGGAGGAGGTAAGACTGAGGGGATTTAATAGCAGCCTGCAACTGTCTGAAGTGGGGTTTGAAAAAGTATATAGCTAAACTGTTTTCAGCAGTGGCAGATGACAGAACAAGGAACAATCGTCTCAAATTGCAGCAAGTGAAGTTTAGGTTAGATATTAGGAAGAACTTTTTCAGTAGGAGGGTACTAAAGTACTGGTAAAGTAAAGCACCAAAGTAAAGGTTACCCAGAGAGGTGATGGAATCTCCACCCTGGAAGGTTTTTAAGACCCAGCTAGACAAAGCCTTGGCTGGGATGATCTCATTGTGGGTGGTCTTGCTTTGAGCAGGGAGTTGGACTAGATGAACCTGTGGTCTGTTCAAACCCTAATTTTCTATGGTCCTACCTTCTTCCCTCATAGTATGTACGAGTAAGGGAGGTATGGGATAGAGGAGGAGACAGAAAGCAAGAATCATAATGAGGGAGATGGGAAGTTGTTTCTATAGATCTACTTGCCATTTAGGCATTTCTTCTCATTGTTGTATTAATTTGCCAAGCCTACTGCTCTAGCAAACAGGAGTATTTGGGTTAGCAATGTTCATTAGGGACCTGATTCTACATGCATGTAAACTTTCCACTGACTTATAAGATCAGGGTCTGAAGAAGTAGTATTGGAACCATAATTCCAATACTGACTTAGTATGGGAATGAGTAGAAACCACTGGGCTCATTTAGATCAGAGAATTTCTTGTACACTTAATTTTGGAGATAAAAATAATGACATATCATATTGTTAATTGTTAAAAATAATATAACCATAATAAAGTAGGACTGGAAGAGACCTTAGGAGGTCATCTAGCCACCCTCCTGCTCAAGCCAGGATCTTCCCTGCCTAAACCATGCCAGTCAAGTGTTCATTCAACTTGTTCTTAAACATTTCCAAGGATGGAGATTCCACAACTTCTCTGGGCTGCTTGCTCCAATTCTTAACCACTCTTATAGTGAGAGAGTTTTTCCTAATACCAGCCTAAATTTCCCTTGCTGCAGTTTGAGGCTATTGCTACTAGTCCTGTCCCCTGTAACCACAGAAAATAGTCTACCTTCATCCTCTTTGTAACTGCCTTTCAGGTATTTGAATATTGTTCTTAAAACCTCCCTAAGTCTCGTCTTTTCCAAACTGAAATAATCTTCCAGCTTCTCCATAAATCATGTTTCCCAGACCTCTCATTATTTTTGTCGCTCTCCTACTGGACTCCTTCAGAAAATCTGCCCACTTTCTAAACTGTTGAATCCTACTTTTTGTAGTGTGAGGCCTTGAACTGGACACTGTATTCCAGGTGAGGCCTCACTAGTGCTGAATAGTGGAAAGATAACTTCCCTTGATTTGCAAGTGACAGTCCTGTAGATACAGCCCAGTATGTTGTTGACTCTTTTGCAAGAAGGGCACACTGTTGGCTCATACTCAGTTGATGTTCCACTGTAATCCCCAGGTTTTTTTCTGCAGTACCGCAGCATAGCAGCTCAGTCCTCTGTCTGTATTTGTGCATGCAAGCGTTCTGTCCTAGATGCAGGACTTCACACTTGTCCTTTCTGAATTTCATTCAGTTGATTTCAGGCCATTTTGAGGTTATTCTGAATCCTAGCTTTACCTTCTTGAGTGTCTTCAATTCTTCCCAACTTGGTATCGTTCACATATTTGCTCAGTGTGCACTCGGTTGCATCCTCCAAGTCACTATAAAGATATTAAGCAGTGCTGTAATCTGGAGTCTCTAGTGCAAAGTAGAAAATAAATTTTACATTTATTTTCAAATGTTCAAATAATCATTTTTAATAATCAAGTTGAGAGAGAAAAAAAATCTCCATTCCTTTTTTTCTTTTCTGGAAATGTCAGTTTATTTTTTGACGTCAATTGTCTCTTGGAAAGAGCACATGATATACTTTGGTTTAAGTAGGAATCATGTTGTGATCCTACTCCCCACCTCAGGCTTTGAATTGGAGGAGAAAAAGAATCTTAATCTTCTGATCTCTACCACAAGCCAAGCTCAACCTATCTGAGATATCAAAATAAGATTATCCTCTTCATAGCTTCTACCAGTGATCAAAATATAATGACGTACGTTCTGATTTCCTGTTAGTTCCTCAAGCTTAGCTCAGACAAGCCAGAAGAATGGAGTGCCAGGATGTAGCTCAAGGTATAAAACTTGCAGCGTCCTTTTCATTGGAATCTCCATTTGGTGTTCAATTGAAATGCATGTTTATTTGTGGTGAAAAGACTGGCTCCACCAGGAGTTCTTATTCCATATAACAAAAGTTAATGTACTTTTTACTACTAGAATGTTAACATTTTGCAGAAGAGGTAGGCTGCTTCATTTACTGGAAATAACTTTCACATAGATGTCATTGTTAAGCCTTTTGGGGCTTGTGGAGTAATATCACCATTACAGCATTGTTTATTAAAATGTATTTCAACAAACCTCTCTCAAAAGGCTATTAGAGTTCAGAGAGTAGTTTGGGAAATGACCATTAGTTACATATTGCCTCATGTGTGTAGAAGGAGGTCTTATTCTTGAACTATATTTCCTTTATTTATAACACAAGTTAAGTGCATGTCATATGGCCAAAACTAACTGCTTTTATTTCAGTATGATGGAATAGTCCATTCAGTATGCATAGCCCTGCGGTAAACAGAGTCCTGTTACCTCTGCTGTTAGTTGAAAAGCATTAAAAAGAGCATAGTAAGGGACTGGGCAAAACATTGCTTCCCTTGAATAGTAAAAAGTCCCCTTTCCTAAGTCCCTTTCCAAGAAGAGAGTTAGATATAAATTTTATTTGCCATCTTAAAGTTTAGTGTTATAGGAATGTCTCCAGAATCTGTTTTTGTTTTTTATTTTTTTAACCAGGTATTCTTTGAAGGGGAATATTCTACAGTACTTGTCCATAAACATTTATCCAAAGCTCTGCTAGATTAAGATTGTTTCATTCTTCAGGAATGTGTACTCAAACCAAATAAAGCACACAAGCTTCACAACATAGCTGTGCCAGTGCTTAGGCCCATACTTAGAAGTGGTCCCACTTTTGTCCAGTGGGTGGTTAATATTTATACAAGGATGTTGGATTTTGTTTCATTTTATTCAGTGGCTAATATGATACCCTGTATAGAAATAATTCTCCATTTTCAGTAGGGTTACTCATTCAAATTCTTAGAATCTTACTTGTTCTAAAAATTATTTTAAAAAAAAACTTGATTTCATCTGTACCTATTAGACTTTCATATAACGGCAGAGCAATATATAATATTACTTGGAAATAATCTCTCTTCTTTCTCCTTTACAACCAGATAGTTTCCTGATAAAGGAAACTGAACAAGTTATCGTATTTAACTGAATACCTTAACTTGCCATTGTACTATACATGGCCTAGGGTAGATATGACTCTAGACTTCAGTTTTTAAGTAAAATTGCCTTACAGAAATACAGTTGAGATTCAGAGGCAGTGAAATAGATCATCAACAAGGACCACTATTTTAACTAAGATCTTGAACAAATTGAAGAACTAAAGCTATGCAGGAAATATAAAGAAACCAGGGTGAACTAGGATGTTGTGGGTAACACTCAAAATTTATCAA
This sequence comes from Caiman crocodilus, assembly GCA_030014935.1. NCBI lineage: Eukaryota > Metazoa > Chordata > Crocodylia > Alligatoridae > Caiman > Caiman crocodilus. The sequence goes on along the minus strand of JAGPOW010000261.1, from coordinate 71,316,119 downwards.
GAGGTACAGCTTGGACTGTGTCTATGGAGGAGAGTATTTTGACTATTTATCTCTCATAAACAACTTATAAAATGATAAATTAGTTTGTTTATTTGTACATGCAGGCACAAATTCCTGTCTGTATACTGAATGCTGAGAAGAAAATTAAATTTAAAACATCCTAAAATTTGTAAGTTTTTACATTTGGCAGACCCAGGGTTCTTTGGGTAAATGCGATCTTTTATTAGACCAACGAATAAGTGTTTACATAATATTATCTCAAAGGTAAAATGTTTCTGAGTTTTGATGTGTTGCTGCCTGTTGTTTTAGATATACTTCCATTTTTTAAAATTTGCCTAATCCCTAAATCTGTTGATTATTTTACAATTAAAATACTGGAGTAAGCAGCTCTGCTTGGAAGTTTCCTGTTGAACACAGTGCTGTGGGCACTGGTGAAGGGCCTTCTGGAAAGTTGGTGCACAATCACATGGATGTAAGTTATTACAGCTCCCCAGTGCAGTCACCTAAGGAGCAAGAGAAAGGAAGGCAGCAAAGGAGGGTCGTGGCACCCACAAGTTTGCAGAGCTGGAAGAGTAAAGCCTCCAGGCTCTTGATCAGTCCCACCCAATGTGGGGCCATCTCAGATCTGTTGAATCCTCCAGTGTTACCAAAACTGAAAAGAAAAGCTGTGAATTGACATTCCTAGGCAAAAACAAATATAAGAACATAGCAGTCACCTTGACTGAAAGACTGTTAACTCTTTCTGAATGCTCAGATAGGCTTGGCATAATTCTGGAAGGTGGCGGGGCCATAGCAGCAACAATCAGGGAGCTCCCACAGGCTCCCAACAGGTGTTGGAGGCAGGGGCGAGCCAAGCTGGGAGCTCCCACAGGTGGCCACAGCAGTGTCAGAGGTGAGCCAGAGGGGGTGGCAAGCACTGACTGGTGGTTGGTTACCACCTGCAGACATCTCTGGCAGTGTCTGCAGCAGCCAGCGGCAATTGGGGACCACCTGCAGATGCCATTGGCCGGGGGTGGGGCATGGTGAGCAGCAGCTACCTTCGGGTGCAGTCAGTAGCATCAGTAGCACTTTTTGCAGGGGGTGCACCGCTAAGCTCAGGGAGTGCACGTGCACCCCCTACGCATCGCAAATGCTCTCAACTATAAAAGAAAGCTCATCTTTTTACTCTTATAATATACAGTATGGTGTGTCGGATCATTTTTTTAATCTGTGATCCAATAATCTAATAGCTTTGAACTGCTGGGCTAAGTACAGACAGTCAAAAAACACAAGGCTGAATTGATTCAGTCTTTGAAAGTTGGTCTAAACTGCACAGATTAAATTGAAAAAGAAGTGTACAGACATTTATTTACCTTTGATTCAGGAAATGCAGCCACATGCCTGCAGTGGTTCATCCCAGAAGCCAAGGGGCGCTAGAACATGGCTCTCTGACACAGCTAGCATGGGCTGTGTGTTCATTTCCTCTTCATGATGCCCCTGAAGTTTTTTGGGGGGGGGATTTGCAGCCCAAAATCACAGCAGCAGGACTTTGCAGGCTTGCTCATCACTGCCTCTTCCTGCTTTGCCTCTGGGATTTGTAGTCCACAGTTGCAACCATCAGTAAATTTGAGTGGAGGAAGGGTTGTTTAACCCCTCTCCCTGGCCCCAGATCCCAGATGGGGTTTGCCAGGGGAGGGGAGCTAGCAGTCTCCCCTGGTCCCCTGCAGACTGAGCTGCATCCCCAGCTGACTTGCCCCCCCCTCCACCCCACTTTGTCAGCCAGCCTTTACTTCTCCAGCTAGGGAGCAGAGAGGTGGAGCCAGCCCTGGGCTGAAAAGCATGCTGGGCTGTTAGGAGGACTGTAATTTAACTTGAACAAGGACAGGGTCTGGGACAGAAATTTCATAAACTGGTTTGACCCAAATCTATTAAATCTGATACTACATTCAACCAGATTTATCTTAAACCAGTTTCAGCAATTTTGAAACTGGTTTATGTGCACTGAGCTTCTGTTATGTTACATGTTTAAAGCAATTTCTGATCACTTAAACCGATTTATATTTAACTTCTGTCCCTAGCCGAGAGGTGCAATTTGGTCAATTTTGGACTCCATTAATAATGTACTCTGTCAGAGGTGCCTTAGAGTTGATGAAAGTAATCATGCTAGGACTTATAGAGAATTTTTAGTTTGTGGATTATTGAACCTGAAAGCCTATAACTGGAATTATTATCGTCTGTAATTAACTTAGTTTATGCATTATAAATCTACATTAAAAAAAAACCCTGACAAAAATGCTCAGTATAAAATGTAATTGTTTATGCAGAGCAGTTCAATTAAGAATAAGATGTTATGATTTAATTTAAAAAATGCTTCAGTGCACATTATTGTAAACTAGTTACATACACCAGCAGACCTCTGTGATTGAAAACCCAAATTATTTTGAACTCTAGATAGGAAAAGAATACACATAATCTGAAACAGAACAGTTTTTGTAACTGGATCTAGTACTCAGAGGCGACCTGATCAGAGTGCACAGCCTGGGGCAAATCAGCCTGTGTAGGGCCCTGACCCCTGATGCGCTGGTGGGGGGTGGGGTGCCAAGCGGGCAGACATGTAGTTGGCAGCAGTGCGGAGTCATCATGCTGCTCCACCCAGCTCTGTGGGGCCCCCCAAAGCATGGGGCCCAGAGCACTTGCCCCATCGGGATTCCCCCCCTCAGGGGCAGCCATGCTAGTGCTTCAGATCTTATTCTATGGGATAATATGTTGGGAAAACAGCATAACGAAATTTGGTTGTATATTAAGATTTTGTAGTGTCTTTTGATATGCAAATTGTGGCACACGAAAAAATTAACAAAACATTATTAACGCAAATTATTCAAGCTTCATAAAATCTGATGAATTGTCAAGGTGCTATTGACGCTTTCCAGCTGGAGAAACAGAATGTAAGTGATGGCCAGTGATTTTTTTTCAGATATGGGTACTTGAGTATTGGCATCAATATGGACCCATAGTTAGAGACTTTAGAATCCTGACTTTCTGAATTGGGGAGCATCTGTAGCTCCCATTGACTTCATTCTAATATAATTTCAGTGAATAGTAAAGGTGCACCGATACATCGGTCTGATATTGGATCAGCACCAATATAAAGAAAATTGACTATATCAGAAATCGGCCTGAAGTGGCTGATAATTTGGCTAATAAATGCTCAGGTGTGTACACAGCCTCAGCGTATCATGCAGGCAGTGAGGATCACAAGCCCAGCAGCTTGGAGAGCTGCATCTGTCTGTTGTGTTGGAAAGGGAGGGGGGAGGTGTAGAGATGGGGAGGCAGTTCAATGCCCCCTGCAGTGAGGGGGGACTGGGGCTGGGGTAGGAACTGCCCAGTTGGAATGGGGTGGGCGCAGGATGGAGCCACGGCTTGTCCATGGGGTATGGGGAGGGGAGGCACAGCTTCTGTTGCTGCGTACCGCTCGTCCGGTGGCTTGTCCCACCGTTGCTCTCACTGCCCAGCCCACAGATGGAGCCCACCCTGCCCTGCCCCACACAGACCTGGGGGACCCCCTCCATTTCCTCCCAGACAAATGGTAGGAGCAGTGGCAGGAGCTGTTGGACAAGCAGTGCACAGCAGCGGAAGCTGTCCCTCTCTCCCTGCACCCCACAGATGAGCTGCAGCTCCATCCCATGCCCACCCCACCCTGACTGGGTAGCGCCTACTCCAGCCCCAGCTCTACTCCCTCCTTGACCGCGAGGGGCATTGATCTGTCCCCTACTTCCCTTCCCTCCCTCGCCCCTTTCACCACAACAGACTTACAGCTGGTCTTAGCTGTATCAGAAATTGAATCGGTAGCAGCCAATATGCCTCCTTAAAAATCAGCTGTCAGTATTGGCTCCCAAAATGTCTATCGGTGCACCCCTAGTGAATAGTTTTCACTTCTCCACCAGTAACTGCTGGACTTTTTACTAAGCTGCAGCATTCACACAAGAAAGGCTAGTGAGAATAACATGAGAACCTTACTTGTTACTTAACATTTTCTGCTATCCCATTGATAAAGCAAAGTGAATAAAACTTTCTGTTCTAGCTATGTCCAAGGCTGCTCTCCTTGCTGTAGTATGTTACTAACTCAATACTGTATCTAGAAAATGACAACTGAAATAGAATTTACCCTCTCACAAATTATGATGGTTCAAAAACCACACAATAGGCATTTGTCTCATGAGACAATAGACTTGTGCCAAGTGTGGCATCAGCTCACTGAACTTCTGGCTGATCAGTGAGATACAATAATCTCTCCCACTGGCAGAGGCAACCCATAGTGTCTGTCTTTTCACCAAATGAGCTGAACTTGTAACTCAGGGGCAGGCAATTATTTTGGGCAGAGGGCCGCTTACTGAGTTTTGGCAAGTCATCGAGGGCCACATGACAGGCAGCCAGGGGCAGATGTATATTAATTTTCTAAATTTTTTAGGGGCTCCGCAGACTGGAAAGAATGGCTTGGGAGGCTGTATTTTCCCCACTCCTGTTGTAAGTGCTGTCTTCCGTATTGAATCGCTGCTTAAAAAAAACCAAAGCTGGAGTGACTCCTCCAGGGCACAGTGTATATGGAGTCACTGGATGCATCTACATGTTCGTTAATGTGCCTTAGATACTGCATAATTAGTTTAGTACTTCCTTAATAAAGTACTAACTAAATGTACAGTACCAAGAGTTACCATGCAGTAGTGCTTGGCACATGGTTATTTAGTGGTGCTTACTGCACATTAGCTTAATATCATTGCGCAGTAGGCTTTTAAAATGATTTTTGTTGTGATATGCTACTACACAGCGTTATTAGGCTACGGTGAAATAAGCACCTCAAATAGACACACCTACTGAGCTGCCCATGCATCAGTGTCCCCCTCTTGGCCTTCCTGGTTTTATCCAAAGGATGGGCAGGTGCCAGAATGTTTGGAAACAACTTGGCTGCAGGAGGTGTTGGAAGAAAGGAGATCATCCATTTGTCCATCTGTTGGGGCTTTACTCCTCAACTGGTTGCTGACTAGGGTTAGGGTCAAGTCTGTTCTATTCTGGAGTGGACCTCAGTTTCACAACCTTTTGACAGTATTTACTGCTCAGGGATAAAACCTAGTCCCCCTTCTAAGGTGCTTGTCTTCCTGAAGCCATTGGCACCCTAGATATTGCTAGGTTTTTTAACTGCCACCCAGCACTCAGCATTAACAGTCACAGGTAGTACCACCTAATGTAAGTTACAGTAGCAGGCAGCCCTGTCTTGACCATTAATAATGATACAGTAATGAAGAATAATGATATGATGATTTTTATAAAGCGCACAGTGCCCAATCTCTCGGAGTGTTGAACAAGAATCATAGCTTAATTTTTCATTAAGACACAAAATAGAGCTTGTAGGATTAAAATCAGTGCCCAGAATGTAGAACGAAGAGATGAGGAATACCAGGAATCTTTCACTGATAATAAATATTAAAATTTGGGAACAGAATGTACGAGGAGTTCCATGTACAGCCCGGGGGGGGGATTAAAAAAATGTGTTGGTGTGGTGTAGTGGACTCTTGATTAGAAGTCCCAATAAACAAACGTACTACTTATAAACTGCTCCTTTGGTATCTAAATTTGATTACAGATCAGCTCTTCTCACTTATATTTGTTTGTCCTAAAAGAGCATCATCATTATTGGCGAGGGTTATCATACGTCTGGGTTTTCCCAGACATGTCCTCTTTTTTGATCCTATGTCATCTGTCTAGGTGAGTGCGGTTTTTTTGGTTTTTTTTTAAATAAGAACAAATGTCCTGGTTTTTGCTGTGCCTCCAGCTTTTCCTGAGCATGAACAGCTTGAATGTGGGTGGGCAAGGTGATTGGCTGCCAGGGGTCATGTGCTCTGTGCCTGGCCCCAGCAAGCTTGTTTCAGGTAATGTATGTAAGAGCATGTGCAGGAGCTGAGAGGGCACAAAGATGGGGAGGTCAGGGGCTGTGGGTCAGGAGTTCAGGTCACTGGCAGGGAGCAGAGGGCTGTGGGTCAGGAATGAAGGCACTAGCAAGGCTGGAAAGGGGGAGGGCAGAGGGCAACAGGCCAGGAGTGCAGGGCAACAGCAAGCCTGGGGCAGGGCAAGGGCTGCGGGTCGGGACTGTGAGGCACTGGCAAGGCTGGAGAGGAGTAGGGGGTGCAGGCCGGGAGTTGTGGGGCACCAGAAGGGCTGGCGCGGGCAGAGCTGCGGGTCAGGGTTGAGGGGCACCAGCAGGGCTGGGAGCAGGGGCTTAGAAGTGAGGGGCAGAAGCAGGGCACATGCCCTCTCCATCACATTTTTCCTCCCCCGCTGTTCCCCACCCTCTCTGCCCAGCTTCCTTCCCCTCCCCCCAACAGGTGTCCTCCTTTTTTTTTTTTAAATTGGAAATACAGTAACCCTAGTACTCCTTTAGATAACTTCCATGCACAAACAAGTTAATTCTTTGGAGACAGTAGGCATATGGTGTATACTTCTCAGCGCTGATTTGGCTGACTAAGTGGAAAATATTAGTCATTTTAAAGGATAAACCAGTTTTTCCTGTTGCTTTGTTCCACTACCCCACAGCTACTGTCTTAAGCTCCAGTCCTGTTCCTGGGGCTGTCTTTGCTGAGTCACATCAAGCCAAGCTGAGAAGAGACTGTAACCCTGAATGATGTAGTTCCTTGCTTTCTTGTTGGTGCACAAACCCAACTTCTGCCATTGAAACATAAGGCTTTTTGTGTACTAATAGTTGCACGCTTGATTTAAAGAATTGAGTCTCTATGTCAAAAAATATTTCTAACTGGCTGGGACTTTAAAAAAAAAAAAATACTTTGTGGTCAAGAAAGGAAGATTGATAGAAAATTACACTTCGATACCAGAAGCACAACTCTGTGCATGAGACATTTTCATCATAGCTCATTAGACTGTCCAGAAGACCCCATATTTGGGTAAATGGTTAATAAAAAAACAATAGAACAGAAACATTATTACATGCCTGTCATGTTCTCAGAATGAGAATGAGGTTGATGTTACAATGGGAGTTGAGCTCAGGACAGAGGTTCTGCCTCTGTTCTCCAGAAAAATCTTTGTGGAGACTTTTCCCCTTTATTGGCATTACATACACATGTCCATTACACCGGAGATTCAAAACATTGAGGAAAAATTAATTTTAAAACTTTGATCTGATCCTGAAACCCTGGTTCAAAGCCACCACTTCCTTTTCTAGGACAGTGGGGTCACAGTCTCCCTCAAGCTAGGTGAGGGAGAGGGGAGTAACTTGACTCTACTGACTCAAGCTAATTGTTGCAGTGAAGACAAATGATTACATGAGTTTTCCAAGGTCAAACACAACATGTGGCTCAGACAGGAAAGGGCGCCTGCTCTCCTGCCCATTGACCGGCCCTGGCAGACATGGAGAATGGTGTGGGAAAGCAGAGAAGGAAACTGTCTTTGAGGTTCCTTTTGTAACTAACTAGATTTATTATTCGTTATGTAAGGTTTATCCTCTGCTATACAAAATTGGGCCTCATTCCAGCATTCAGGAACTTTCAGGCAGGATGCCTGCTCCCACACAGAATTCATTGATTTCTGTGTGTATACACCTGCCTGCAGCAGAGTGCCTGTGTATTATCAGTTGTAGAACCAGGGTCATGGACCACACGTGACAAGTTATTGAGATTAGTTCTGTCTATGCTGGAACCCATCCATTTATGTTACACTTCTAGGCATGCTCACAGGTGTGGTCCTGACATTTTTTACAGAGCATATGCTTTTTTATTTGGCTTTCTCACCTTAAAACTTAATTTTTACATCTTTCCTCTGCCATCCTGTGCTTTAATACGACTTTTCTTGGTAAGTAGGGTGAAACAATTCCACAAAATTTCACCCTATTTCATGTAGTTTTGTAATCTAAATTTGTGCATACTTACTTTAATTTTGTTGTGCCTTCCCATTTAGTTTCACTATTTTAAAAATAATAAAACTCTCATAGCAATAACAAACTTTGTCTACACTGTAGAGAAGGAAAATAGTTTACTTCCTATACACTCATCTCTTAATTGCCAATGTTGCCATCACTTTTACATGCAATGCCAGGATGGATATTTTACCTTTAATTATTACTTGGCAACAATGCTCTAACAAAAGTTCTTTATTCTTGGAAATTAATTACTGTATTAATGTAGTATAGCTCTGAAAAAAATGATTGCATGTCAAGCTGGTTGGTGATTTATGCCCATTTGACAAAAAATTTATGCAAAGAGCTCAATTTTGACCAATTTACTGTTTAAAAAAACTGGTGGGAAAAAGAGGTAGGAAGATTTTGGAACAGTTTGTTTTGTAAGAAACAACTTCTTTTTTTTATTCAAAACTCTTGTATTAGGTAAGCAGAGCCCGTCACCACAATGAATTAAAGGTTGAATCCTAGGTCCTAGTCTTCAGAGCAGGTAATCTACTAAATAGCCTGGCTGTTTAGAACAAGGTTTCTCAACCTTTTTGGGCCCCATGAACCACTTACTATACTCTCCTCGGAAAATGCCACTCTTAGTTTTCTCTCATTTTTTGACTACAGAAAAATAATAAAGCAATTCTTCTGCTGCAAAGAACTGAGAAAGACCGCAGCAGGTCAGAATATTTTTGACACTATGGATTCCTATTTGAAATCTCTTGTTTTATCTTGTGAATCATGTAGATACTAAATCGTGCTGATATTGTGCAACACTCTTAAAAGGATCTCACAACACTCTAGGTTGGTACAGCACCTGGGCTGAAAATCACTGGTCTAGAGAATATACATCGTTAATTAGGATATAGAAGCAGGTGGTACCTCAGAGTTTATTTTGTCTAACCCCCAGCAAAAATGCGGCATACAAGCTTTTGCTATTATACAAGAGAAATGCTTATCCAGCCTCCTTGAAAATCTCCAATGAAAGATGTTCCACAACTTCCCTGGGCAGTTTGTTCCACTATCCTATTGTTCTAGCACAGGGTGGACAATAATCTTGCGCGGAGGGCCACTTACCAAGTTTTGGCAAGCTGTCAAGTTAGCCCTGTCCCTTGACAGGTACCCCACCCCCTGGTTGACATCTTGGGACCAGAAGTCCTATCCCTAGGGGGATCTTTGCCACTGGAAGTCCCTCCTCTTCCCCCCCCCCCCAGAAGTACTCCTTTTAGCAAAGGTTTAGCATCTCAGAACCAGAAAAATACAAAATTATATTCTAAGAATCAAACATTTACTACAACATTCATTAATTTGATTTCAAAAATATTTTTGTCCTGATTTACATGTGTTTGTATAGTGTACACAGAGGTGATTGCACAATAATTTAAAATGAAGTCTTACTCTTGTATATTGTAGGGTGGTGTGGGTGGGCGGGCATATGTTTGTGTGTTTGGGGTGTGGGGGGTGTATATGTGGGGGGGTGAATATGTGGTGTGGGTGGGTATGGGGTTGTGGGGGGCTGTGAGTGTGTGGGGCTAGGGTGGCTGGGGAGGGCTGTGGCATGTGTAGAGGAGAAGGATTTCCCAAAGCCCCCTGCAGCAGGCAGAGCCCTCTCACAGTGTTCTTCTGTGCCCGGGCTCCTGCTGCTCCTGGCCTCAGGACACCGTTGTGGCTCTGTGCTCCTGCTCGCAGCCACTTCCCACCTCTCTCCGCCACCACTGTCCTTCTGCTGCTTCCCTGTCCCCCCACCCTCGCGCTCACTGCTCCAGCACCGCATCCCAGGTGCACATTGAAATTGCAGGATGCAGCAGGAACCAGACTGGGCCAGTCGGTTCCACACAGGGGCAGCCAAGAATTGCAGGGGCCAGGCTGACTCCTGTTGCATCCTGGGATGGAGGAGAATGGTGGCAGCAGTGGGCAGCTAGGTCAGCCCAACCTTGAGCACTGGAGTGATCATCTGCAGTTCCCACCCCATCCCTCCATCTGAATTTCCCTTCAGCACAGGGAGGCAGGAACAGCCTCCCTGTGCTGTGGCAGGCCCAGGCCTGAAGGCTCTGCTCCACACAGGGCTTCTGTCTGGTGTGTGTGTGTGGGGCAAGGAGGCCACTAGGCCTTGCTTCTGCAGCCACTTGATCCTGCTGGCAGCTTCCCCTGGGTCATACTGCCCTTGTCTCCAGTCATCTTTGGATGACAAAGATGCCCAGTGGGCCAGATAGAGTGGCCTGGCAGGCTGATCCAGTCCATAAGTTGTATTTTGCCTGCCCCTGTTCCAGCAGTAAGGAAGGTTTTTTTTACTAAGATTAAATCCAAATCTTCTTTGCTGCAGTTTAAACCTATTGCTTCATGTCCTGCTGTTGGGTCCCCCCCTTAATCTCCTTTTTTGCCAAACTAAACTACACCTATTTCTCTCAGCCTTCCCTCACACAGCTTGCATACTAACTTGTTTCTCATCTTTCTTGCTCATCTCTGAATCCTCCTTCTCTAGTTTCTTCACATCTTAAATTGTGGAATACATGATTCCACATGCTCTTTGCAATCATCGGCAATGCCTCACAGATGTTGAGGATGATTATCTTCTATGATTGCCTTATCTGTGGGTCCAAAGACAGATGATAAAGACAATCTGGTATCGACAGGTTCTATTGCAACTTGGGCACATGTTTCCTTGTGAGGTGGATGGCTCTGGAATACACTTGAACACATTACTCTAGCAATGAATTACAGTGATTCTATGATCTCCCATGTCATAAATACAATGCAGCCCAAAACTGCATTTGCTTTGTGATGACCATCACATTGCTGGTTCATCTTGAGCTGATCCTTCTCAGAAACTTGTCTGTCAAGTGCCCTTTTGTAGACTAAAAGCATGTACTGATGTATTAAAGTAAGAAAAACTATAGTATTTATAGTAATTTAAATTTTATTGTAAATGTTATTCTATATTAATAATTATAGTTACTTGTATCCTCTTATATTGATAGTGTGTGTGTAAATAAAATTTTATGTTTTATTATGCTCAATGTAACAAGGAATGAGAGATTATTTATTGTATGTTGGATATTTCAAAGCAGTAAAAGAAGCAGGTTAGATGTACACTGGGCTGGGATAGTTTCAGTCAGGGATGATCCTGCTTTGAGCAGAGACCTGAACTAGATGATCTTCTAAGAACCCTTTCAGCTCTACATTTTAGTGATCTTATAAATGCTATTCATTGTTAGCGTTATAAATTTTAATATGTAAAAATCAAGCTCATTTATGCTATAGGGGCAGCCATATACAATATGTTGTCATGCATGTTTCTGCTGAACAATTATCCTCTTAACACTGTTACAGAGATATATTTGTTGTAAGTATAGGAAAATGAATGAGTAATTTTTATTTTTAAAGTTATAATATGTTAATAGCTATTTCTGATTAATGGTCAATATAGATAAGCTTAATGGAGGTGAAATAAATTCAGTGAAAGACTAAGTGAAAACAAGATAAAGAAATACTTCTGCTGATGCCTCAATACATACTCAGAAATATTTTGTATAATTTTTGTAAAGAGACTCAAATTAAACCCATTGAAATCAGTGGAAAGACTTATTAACATCAGTGTACACATCTACACATGCATATTTACTGTGTAGTAACTGAAATTAGTGCTCAGTATGGGTGCATCTCTACACGTACATGCCCATACTGCACAGGAAATATGGTGACTTACACTAACTTGAGCGTAATTTGATACCTGATTAGTTACTATATAGTAAAACACATGTAGATGCCTTACTGTGAAGTAACACTGTGTGTGTGGACTAATTTAAAACTAACTTTCCAAGTTAGTTCCAAGAACTAACTTAACCAAGTCGGTCAACACAGCATTAATGCACGTGTAGATGACAGTCTATCTCTGTTTATTGCAAAGTAAATTTAGAGGTTGTTTATTTGCCTTGGTATTGTACTTTGTGACTAGTTATATCAAGGAAAGAGAAATGCTAACTTTTCTCCTTTTCTGGCTCTGTCTTTCTTAGGCTTTTTAGGAAAGCTTTTTCAGAAGGATTTTGCACCCTGGTTGGTTGAAGCAGCTCAATCAAAGGTGTAGTGAACTTCAGACTAGACCATGGGAGATTTTTATCTTTTTAAGCACTGCGTATACTATCTAGAGGCTTATGATATGCAAATAACTTTTTATATTTATAGAAACTTGTATACTACTATTTACAGTGCAGTAGAAACAGATTTGCTGCTGCAGTCGTGTACCATACTTCCTGGACACTGTGTATCCAGAAGGACTTACTCTGTCACGTACTGTGTCAACAAAATTAGTTTGTAACAGATAGGTATTTGCCAATTGAATAAAAATGAGAACTGGAAGGGAAGCTGTTTTGCCATCATGCAAAATATTCACTATAGAGAAACTTTGAGATCTGTCCTGAGTAAGTATAAAAAGTTTGCCTCTAGATTTTTTTAAAAAAACTGAAACATCAATAACCATTTTTTTAGAATTAGCTTATATATTGAAAGAGAGACTTGCTTTGAACTGAATAACAGGAAATTTCCATCTTGAAAATGTCAGAATGGAGAAACATTTCAACATAAGAGAATTTACTCAAATGTTTTGTTATGCCCAAAAAAGGGTCAAAACAATCTAACCCCAAAGAAAAATGTTGGTTTTAATGTATCCACATTTTTTATTTTAAAAATAAAGAAGTTATGTTGAAAAATTCCAACCAGATCTTGTAAAAATACTAGCCGTTATCAGATCCCTGTCACAAGTAACATTGACATCTCTCTAGTATACTAGTGTTGCCAAAGACAGATAGTTTCCCTCTGAAAAATTCCTAGATGCCTGCCATGAGTCCCTCATTTTGAGAATGGAGAGAAAAGATGGAATAGGGAAGAAGCAACATCAGAACACAGATTTCCTCCTGGTCCTCATACTTTTAAATTCAGTATCCTACATCTTCACCTGCTGTTGCTTTCTCTCTTGATAATCTTAGTTCCATCCTGGCCCTCTGTATTGTTCTGTCACAGTCTCCCCTAAAAGAGGGCAAAACTGTGGTCAGTCTATTCAAAGTGACATGAACGTGAACATGAAAAAGGGTGCACAGGAATATTCTGTGAGCAGGTGGGGAGTACTGCATCCTCACTTATGAAGCTTTCAGATTTCAGTGGCAGCTGCTAATACTGCCAACGCTCCACTCTGGGAAGGCACTGACTGCTGAATGAACCACAACAGATAGCTGAAGGCACAGGATTGTCTTCCTGTGCCTTCAGTAGGCTGCTAAAGCATGGTCAAAGCTTTACTCCACTTGACAGAAGTGGAAGGTTTTGCTGCTGCACAGGTATTTTGTGTGTGAACACATCTAGTGTTTGTTAGTGGAACTGGAATCCTACTGGTGCAACTTTATAGCCTAGACTTAGGTCATGGGCAAGTATTACATTTGTAATGCTAAATGTGCATTTATAGTGCTACAGAAGACCATATTTACCTGAATCCAAGATGACCCCCCAATTCTTTACATGGATTCTTTACATGGAAAATGTATATATTTGTTAAAATTTTCCATGTACATAATCTAACTATTGGAAGGTCATCTTAAATTTGTCCCCCCAACTGCTACAGTAGGAAAAGTAGCAGCATGGAGACAACTAAGTGGCAGGTGGTAGAGGGCAGGCTGTGGGGAAGTCAGGCAGCCTGATTTCTGCCCCTTGCCCACCCTGCCAAGAGCCTCTCTCCAATGCCTGCACCCCCAGACACCTGCCTATACCATGGTATCTATGTTCTTGGTGCCTGCTGCCGCTGATACAACTGCTGCAACCTGGCCAGGCAGAAGCCGGAGGCACCATGTAGCAGGGGACCAGAGTGAGGCTGGACCTGAACCCATGGATGGGGATAAGTGGCAGAGAAGGGGAGAAAGGTCAGAGGCAAGTAGGAGGAAGGGAAGAGGCTACAGGAGGCAGGTGGCAAGGTGAGGGCAGTAGCTGCAGCTCCAATGCTGGCCCCAAGCCTGGGTTGGAGTTGGAGCTGCTGCTGCAGCAGTAACTGCAACTGCCTGCACCTCTCTCCTCACCTTGTACTCGGATCCAAGACAAGGGGCTTTTACCCATATTGAATGGGGGGGAAAGCCTTATTTTGGATCCAAGTAAATATAGTAGGAATACGTTCAAACATGAACTTCTCAGTTTTGGAGTGCACCATTAGTCTTGGAGTGCACCTCTTAGCACCCCTGATATCGCACAGTCCTTCTCTCTCCTCCTTTCACTTCCATAGGCAACCAGAGGGGGCCATGCAGAGAGCACCACCAACTGTTGTCACTTTGTTAACGGGATGCCAGTGGTAGCAACTGCTAATTGGAGTCGTGGTGGGGCTGAAGCCTGCTGTTCGCAGCTTCAGCAGAGGTAACCTCTCTGCCCTGACTGCCTCACTGACAGGATTTGGGGAGGGGGGTTTCCAGGCAGGGACTGTGACGAGCCTGCCTTTGAAGTGATCTTGTAGTTCTCTGGCCAGGGACCTTAAATGCCTGGACAGACCAATAATGTTACATTTTTGTAGTGCTGCAAATGAACTCTTGTCCATACCCCTTAGTCTCTGAGCTTATTAGTACACTACTATAGGTTCTTAAGGCATAAAGACAAAATTTGTGTTTCCCAGAAGTTTTCCAAGTGGCTATAACTTCTTGGCAGACAATACATATAATCTGACCATGACCCATTCATTCTTTCTGCCATTTCTGGATCTGATTTCTATGATGGGAAATAGGGTTACTTGGTTCATTCTATCAATGTAAGAATTATATGAGCCAGGTTAACTTAGTTCATGCAAGAGCTTTAAAAAAATGCAAAACTGTTTAGGATCTTTTATTATTTTAAAATATCTTATTCATGTAGAACTTAGAAATTAAACTTTTAAAAAAAAATAGAGAGAATTCATCCCATTTTCTTACCTGCTCAGTAAAAATTCCAAGCTTTTACTGTACCCCTGACCATTGGTGACATCTGTTTTCGTAGGAAATGCAGAATCCTAACTCGGGATTTATAAGCTAATCAAAAGAAAGAAAGAAATAACCCACCCCAAAACTGTTTTGTATATTATATATGTTTGTGACTATAAGGCTAGGGACAGACATTCAAAAAAGTATGAGCCTGAATTGATTCAGTCTTTTCAGGTTAGTCTAACCTGGCTGGTCTAAATCAGTTTTGTAACTGGACAGACATCCAAGAAATGCAGGCACATACCTGCAGTGGCTTAGGCTAGAACACCAGGGGTGCTAGAGCAGCCCTCCCTTTCAAAGCGGAGGGGGGTGTGGCCAGGCTCCAGCATGAGCTCTGATAAACCCAGCAGGGAGCTGATAACAGTGTTTAGCACCCAATTAAGGAAATAACAAAGGGACATTACCTGGTACTTGTCGATTCTGCCTGTTGATTCTACCTGTTAATTCAGCACCCACCATAGCCAGCTTGTGGTCTGCTAGCTAATACACAAGCACTTCTCTGCAAGGCAGAGGAGAGGGGGAATTTCCTGCTTAGCAGGCAGTGGTGAGGGGTAATTGGGGAGCAAACAGTTCTTTTTAAACAGCTTTTCCAAGGAAGGACATTAAGCTACCTGTTGATTAACTCCAAATAGCCTGTCTGCCTTAGTAGTCTTCCACAGCACCGACTGTAGCCAGCATGTGGTGTGCTAGCTAATGCTGAAGTGTCTGCGTAAGGCAGAGGGGAGGGGGGAAGAATCTCCGCGTAGCAGGGAGAAGCCAGGCAGACACTGCTGTGCCTGTCAATCTGTGCCAAGCTGCAGTCAGGGAGCAGAGTGGAGGGGCCAGCCCTGCTGTGGAGCAGAGAGCCCAGCCCAGAGAGCATGCTGGGATGCTGGGGGTGTCTGGTTTATCTGAAACCAGCAAGGGGTTGGAAATAGACATTGCATAAACTGGTTTGAGCCAAATCAATTAAGACTGATAGATACTACATTCAACCAGTTTTCTCTCAAACCAGTTTCAGCCATTTTCAAACTGGTTTATCAGCACTGAATGTCTATTCTGTTACAGGTTTATACCAGTTTCTGATCACCCAAACTGGTTTATGTGTAATGTCTGTCCTTAGCCTAAGAAGCTAAAAAAGAGGTTTTTCTCTTTAAAATATTTAAAATATTTGTATTTCATTACTTTTTAATTCTTTGGTGCTAAAAAATTGAAATTCTGTTTGAAAAATGCATTTCCTTGAGTCCCCCCTATAAGGACTCACTAGTAATAAGTAGTTAATAGGTAATACTGTGGTGGCTTCATCAAAACAAAATAATGAATTCCATCTGCTTTTCTAATTAGTCAGCCTTAAAATGTAAAGTCAAGAACAGGATGAATTTGCACAATGAGCACGTATTTTGAAAAGAGAAAAGCAACCATCTTATCAGTTCATGATTAGTAAACTACATACAATAGTCTCTGACTATTTTTCTTCCTCAAACCACAACTGACAAAAAATATCCCAGTCTAGGAGTCAATTGCATGCATACAATGCACCATTTACTCAGCCCAGTAAGACACTGGATAGAACAATTGTGCTTGTTCATGTCAGAAAAGAGTAGTTAAATGAGATAAATAGCACACTGTGTTTGGGGTTTAAGTTTTCCAATATAAAATACGCAAGTGAGGGAAAGGTCTCATTCAGTTTTTGGCATCATTCTATTAACTCAGTTTAAGCCAAGAAAGATTGTTATTCTTCACTGCTTGCTGATAGTAGAAAGTTTACATATTGGCTTGATTTTTTTTTTTCTGCTTAAGAGAAAAATATCAGGATGAGTTTTAGGGGAAAATCTTTCATTTTCTGTGCAGAAGAGATTGTTCTGTTAACAACACATCAAGAAAAAAGATAAACAGGATTAACTGTTTACTTTAAGTGAGGAGAAGTCTGGTTGTTTTTGAAAAGAAGAACACAATGTACTGTTGTATCTGGTTTCCAGAGTGGTGTTTATCATAATTCCTTGTGCTGTGGTTGGTAGAGTGCTGGAAAGGCACTCCGCCCACTCGCAGCTTGCTCACTTTCTCGCTCCATTGAGGCCTCTCTCCAGGATTGTGAGATTGAGCGAGCTGTCCTGTGTGATCTTTACTGCCTGTCATGAGCTGACATTGACCTAGAATAAAATAACAGGAGCAATTTCCTAGAATTCTCCATGGACTGCTGAGAACTGCTACCATAACTCTTGTAAACAGTCTCCACGCACTCTGTCTCCCTTGCTCAGGCACACACCTATTAAACACAGCCAATGAATGAGCGTGAAGAGGAAAAACAACAAGGGTGAAAAACAGAAACTTCAAAAAAGAGCTGAGCTGTATTTTCGCCAAAGAAAAGTTCCCCAGTGATCCTCACTTCTGTTTTTCTTTGTTGCTTGTTCTGCTGCTTATTTTGATGAATAATAGAAATTTGTAGTGATATTTCAGTGGAATGATGTTGCATTAATAACAGCAGAAATTATTTCTTCCTGAATGCAGAGGCAACTCTGTAATAAACCCTACATTATTATTATTACATTACTTACCTTACATGTTCAATGAAGCAACAAATGTTTTATATTTTATGATCCATCCAGGGTATATTTGGGAACTGTCATTCTTCAGAATGAGGGGCCAATCTTTTTTTTTGTCATTTTGTAACACATGTATAAATTCTTCAAACAGCCATTCATAGTCCATGTGGTTTAAAAATGAATCCAATGTATCCACAAATAACATGCTATTGAAGGATGAAATGATGCCACCACTAGAGCTACATCATTGTCATTCTGTTTCAGCTGCTGCATTCACCATGTGCTTTGGTAAAGGGCTCTGAAGGATGGTGTTGTATCTCAGAAGGAATAGGTTTGATACTGCCCTGTCTATAAAAAGTCTCCTTAACAGAAGTTGGTGTGCAGCCTGTGACAGGACTTGCAGAATCTGTCTTCCTACGTCCATGATTCTCATCCACGGTGTCCCGTTGTGTGAGGAGATGAGCAGATAAGTGCAGGTTCAGGCTTTTTGTCACCTGGCCCATTTTTCACCTCCACTGCCTGCCCCGTTAGTGAGGAAGTAAGGACTGTAATATATATACATTAGGTTTTACAATTCGGTACTACTCAGTTCACAAAAGTTTTGGAGGGGGTGCCTCAAGCCCAATTAATGGTGCCTTGAACCCAAGATGGTTGAGAAAACTGTCCTAGATTCCTATATAGCCTTTATCACTATCTCTTCCCAAATATTTATTCTCGCAACAACCCTGTGAAGGAAACATTTTTATTCAGGTTCTGTATATGGGACATTGTCTTGCATGATAGTCACTGTGTATCTCATTGTGGCTGCTTATAGATGTTACTCCACCCCTTCCCCTCCCTTCCCTACCCCCCAACCCCACCCCAAACCCCTACATTTTATCAAAAGTGCTGGGGAGAAGAGGGGTGGGGCCAGTCCTGCTCTGCTGGAGTAATGAGCCCAGCCCAGAGAGCATTCTGGGATGCTGGGGGACTCTGGTTTAGTTTAAACCAGGAGTGGGTCTGGGACAGACATTGCATAAACCAGTTTGAACTCAATCAGTTAAATTTGATACTACATTCAACCAGGTTTATCTCAAGCTGGTTTTGGCCATTTTGAAATTATTTTATGTGCTCTAAACATCTGTTCTGCTATAGGTTTAAGCCAGTTTCTGATCACTTAAACTAGTTTATGTACGTCTGTCCCTAGCCCTAGAATGTCCTTTTTGTCCCTAGTTATTTTGTAGCAGTGCTCATGCCTAAAAAGTATGAAGCATGTTGAAGATGCAAATGGCTGTACATTTTTTTTGTATAACTAAGAATTTATCCAGGTGAGGTATGCAGAATTTATTTGTAATTTGCCAGAATCCATTATATGGGTTGCAGGAGAGGGTAGAAGGATGGAGGGAAAGAAGAAAAATGGTGTCTTACTGGATTGCTTACTGGATAAACATTTGGACCAATAAACTAATTTTTAACCTTTCTGCATGCCAAAACAGTTTGCTGGAAACTTTTATATTTGATATAATTTTTTATGGCTAAAGCTATTAATGGAAAAAAAAATCAGTATTCAGTCAGGAGTCCAAGGCAGCCAAAACAAGCTTATAATGTTGAAAATATTTTGCCAGATGCATCTCTGTAAACTGTTTGGAATGGTAACTTAGGCTTGATTTTCTCCTTGAAAAGATGAAAATGTATATAGAATAAAACAGGGGTGGCAAACATATGGCCTATGTGCAGCAGGATCTGGCTTGTAGACTCATGTCACACTTGATCCAACCCTGTGGGTTGCTGGACCAACCGCACATGCTGACCCTGACCCTGTGTGCTGCATCCGGTGCACAGGCTGGAATGGGTACCGTGCATCCTGCACATGGAGATGGTCCATCTGTGGCATGTGCTGCATGTGACAGTCTGTGACTGGCTCTGTGTGTTGGTGCTGGACCCAGTCCTGACCAAACTGTGCCAGAACCAGAACCTGTGCACAGGACTAGTCCAACAGGGTATTGCATAAAGCATGTGCCTTATGCTGGCCCCCTGTGCAACATGCAGTGCACACAACTAGTGCAGCACAGCACATGAGGCAGACATGGGGTGTGTGATACCTGCAGCACATGGGCTAGACCTGGTGCTATACATGGTAAAGGGGTTCCAGGGCGTGCAGAGCACCAGCCCACCCCCCTGTGTTGCCTGCAGCACTGAGTCCAACCCACATGCTGCGGGTAGTGCACATCCCATATCAACCTCACGTGCTGTGTGCACAGTACGCCCTGGGGTCAGCACATGCTGCCATGGGCATTGTACAAGGGATTGGTCCCAGTCTGGCCTCCAGACTGACCCAGCAATCCTTATTCAGCCTGCAAGGCCAGATGAATTTGACACCCATATAATTCATAGATTCATAGATGTTAGGGGCTGGAAGGGACCTCTCGAGATCATCAGGTCCAGCCCCCTTGTGCTTGGGCGGGAAGGGCTGCTGGAGTCAGATGATCCCAGCAAGGTGAGCATCCAGGCATTTTTTGAAAATATCCAGAGTACCAGCTCTGGTGGGAATCTAGTCCAGACCCTGGATACTCAAGTTGTAAAGAAGTTTTTCCTTATGTCTAGTCTAAAGTGGTCTTCTAGCAACTTATGACCGTTGGTCCTATTCTTCCCTTGGGGAGCCCTAGTGAACAGGCATTCTCCCAGTCCCCAGTATGTGCCCCTTATATTCTTATAGGCTGCCACCAAGTCCCCTCTGAGTCTTCATTTCTCCAAACTGAACAGACTGAGAAGTCTCTGAGCTTCTCATCATATGGCCTGCTCTTCATACCTCCAACTATATGCATAGCCCTCCTTTGGACTCTCTCAAGCCTCCTCACATCCTTCCTGAATTGTGGTGCCCAGAACTGGACACAGTTTTCCAGCTGCAACATATTTAGTAATGATTTGGATTTGGGTGTTAAAAGTGAACTGCAAAGTTTGCAGATGACACCAAATTATGGTCATGCTGGAGGTTTGGGATACAGGTTGATCTGGACAGGGTCACAAGGTGGTTGGATCAAAGCCTGATGATGTTCAACACCAAGACGTGTAAGGTGTTCCAGTTGGGGAGAAACAACCCGCAGCATGCTTACAGGCTCATCAGTGCTACGCTTAGTTGCACCACAGCCTAAAGAGACTTGGAGATCTTGATAGACTGTAGAATGAACACGAGTCACCAATGCGATGCCATAGCCAGAAAAGCAAATAAAATACTGGCAGCATCTCAAGACTAAAGGGTACTACTCCCACTTTACTTGGCCTTACTGAGGCTGTAGCTGGAGTACTGCATCCAGTTCTGCGTACCACACTTTAAGAAGGATGTGGAGAGGCTTGAGAGAGTCCAAAGGAGGGCTATGCATGTGGTTAGTTATGGAGAGCATGCCCTATGATGAGAGGCTGAGAGACTTGGATCTGTTCAGCCTAGAGAAGAGAAGACTCAGAGTCCGAGGGGATTTGGTGGCAGCCTTGGTGGCAGAATAAAAGATAGAAATATCAGTAGTTTTGACCTAGAAAGTAAATTTCTGAGAGTATGGGTTAAAAATATGTAAAGTAATACACCAGTTCTATATAAAGATAACATATGGAAAAAGTATGCTGCTGAAAAAATGCTGATTCAGTCTTTAAGCTGTGTGCTTTTGTCCTTACAAATATAAACAGCCCTCCATTTCCAAGTTGTTTACCATTACCTCTCGCTTACATTTAGCTCTACCACATGTTTGACATGCTTCACACTGAGTGGCAAACAAGGTTCCTTGGGCATATTTGATATCTTTTATTAGCTCAACCCAAATAGTTGGAGAATATTTATTAAGCAAGCTTTCAGGTTCAAAAACCCTTTGTCAGGATAAGGAAGTTTCAGCAGTTGGTGTGTACTCTTCCTCGATGGAATGAAAAGTGAAGAGGCCAGGGGCTGAGCTGGGGAGTCAGTTGCCAGGCAGATTATAATGTATCAAAAATCCAATGTCTATGTTTAGTCCATGATCTTTATTATCCAGGAGGTTGATGAAGTGGCGTTCATAGGTTCATCTCTGGGAAGTGTTGTGTAAATTTCCTTTGAGGATCTTCCCAGAGGAAGATCTTTTTAAGAATAGGGTCTCTGTCTAGTATGGGTTGCAATTTTTTGAGGATTTTCCGTACAGGTTCAAAGGATGTGTGATACATCATAACCAGCAGTGTGCAATTTGTGGGGGGGGGTTCTTCTGTACTGCAGCAGGTCTCCACGTGGTATCCAGGTGGCTCTTTCAAACATGCGATCTACCTCTCTGGAGGAGTGTCCTTGTTGGGTGAAAGCCTTTTTAAGATTGGTGAGCTGGCAATCCCGGGTGTTCTCTTCAGTACAAATGCGGTGGTATCTGAGGGCTTGGCTGTATATCACAGCTTTTTTGGTGTGTAGGGTGATTGCTGGTTCTGTGCAGATATGCATGTTGGTCTGTGGGTTTCTTGTATACTGTGGTCTGTATTTTACCCTTCTGGATACTGATCATCATGTCTAAAAAGGAGATGCTGGTGCTGGAGTATTCTAGAGAAAGTCGGATGGAGGGATGGTGACTGCTGAATTTCTGATGGAGCTCAGAGATTGTAGGTTCTCAGTCCACATGATGAAGATGTCATCGATGTATCTTAAGTATAGCAAGGGTTTGATGGTGCAGTTCTTGAGGAAGTCTTCTTCCAGGTGGCTCATAAAAAGGTAGGCATACTGTGGGGCCATTTTAGTGCCCATAGCTGTTTCCATCATCTGGAGGAAGTGTTGATTATTAAAAGTGAAATTGTTGTGGGTGAGGATGAAGTGTATAAGGTCAGTAATATCTTTGGGCCTGTATTCTGAGTTGTAATCTTGTTCCTGTAGATATGTAAGGCAGGCTTGGATGCCATCC
>JAGPOW010000261.1:71273267-71293722 GCA_030014935.1 Caiman crocodilus | reverse complement strand
AGTGTATAAGGTCAGTAATATCTTTGGGCCTGTATTCTGAGTTGTAATCTTGTTCCTGTAGATATGTAAGGCAGGCTTGGATGCCATCCTGGTGTGGGACGTTGGTATATAGGCTGGTAATGTCCATGGTGGCTAGGAGTGTGTTGCTGGGAAGGTGGTTTTTAAGTTTCTGTAGAAAGAGTGTAGTGTCTTGTACAAAACTTGCTCTGTGGGTGACAAGTGGTTTTAGGATTGATTCAACGAAACCTGGTATTTCCTCAGTTAGGGTCCCATGGTTGGATATGATAAGTCTGCCAGGATTCCCTTGTTTGTGGATTTTAGGGAGCATGTAAAAAGTCCCCGGCTTAGGTAGCGGGGGGGATCAAGGTCTGTAGTTTTTCTTGTAGTCTTGATGGAAATGATTTGATGGTATTGTTGAGTTTTTTTTCGTGAAAAGGGGAGTAGGAAATGTTGTAAGGTGTTGGGTTCCATTTCTTCTTTTTATGTAGGATGAATGCTGTAGAAAGTTTTTCGTAGTCTCTTTGTATCCACTGTATATTGTCAGGGAACATGCATGGATTTCTGTCTTTTAAGTTGTTGTAGTATACAGTGGAACATTTATACTAGTGTGCAGCTCCACTTACTCTGTATATGCTGTTTTGCATGGCTCCTGCCAATCAATATGTCTGCAGAAACAGTTTTCCATAGAGGCTTCTCCTTAAAGTGTAGCAGTAGCCAAGAGTCAGTAAGAGAGAGAATCTACGTAGGGAAATGGGAAAAGTGACCAGGCAGACTGAGGTCATGAAAACTAGTGGATCACGGATTGAAATTTCCAGTGCAAATTACAGTCATTGATTTTTTTGAGGAAATGAATAAAAATAAATCAATGGTCTATTTTTTAGCGTTCAATAAAAATGATAAGATAAATTCAAAATAACATGTTTGCTATGGTTATTTGAATAAGGATATTGAAGAGTATGTGTCATTGTCTGTAAAATAAATATTGTCCTACATACATAATGAGGTGCCTGCTAACAGTATTTTCTACCTATTCTAGAGATCACTACTGCTCTAAATGCTTACAGGTAAAATTCACGTATTTCTCTGTCTGTATTCATGACACACTACTTCATCTAGTGCTTTTGTAGGTACAGGCTCTAGAATTAGAAGCAGCACAGAACATGTGCATCTAATGTGAACTGTATGGTCTTTCACTTCTGCATCAGATCCATGAACTCTGAATCACTTGCTCCTCTACTGCCTTCTGGGCTCCTCTGTATCTCTCTGATAAAATTAAATGATCATGAGTGTTGCTTTGAAATGATCATAAACCTCCAATTTTCAAAAATAATGGTTATCCTTTTGATCTTCTGAATACAGGTTGTTAAGTGACATTTATTCAGGAAATGTAAATGCTTTATAGTTATCCAACATCTAGGTCACTGGGCTGGAAAGTAAGAGACTTGGATTCTCTTCCCAGCTCAGCCACCAACCTGCCATTAGAATTCATGTTAGAAGTCAGCTTTATCCCCATCTGTAAAGTTACGGTGAAGATTCGTATTCTTCTCTACAAGGTATATTGTGATCTACAGATGAAAAGTTTTGTGCAATGACTAAATATTTGTTGTTTAAATGGAGACAAGCAGCAATGTGTGGTCCAATGCATACGGTGCCTTTTACAGAAGAATCTTTGTGGCATTACAGCAAAAACAAGATGATCATGGTGTCCTTGTGTGTTCAGATATATCTTCCAGGCATGGTACAGTTCCACAAACAGAGGGACAGCTTGCATTTACCTGAGGGTGAATGAATTTTTGTAAGGGTGCATAAGGTTCATACAAGCTAAATCCAGCCTAGGTGGTGTTCTGAAGGTAAGAGTTTGACTCTAAGCCATCCTAGCAGAAGTTAAGTAGCGCTACATTGAGACTTGACTGGACAAGTTACTGAATTGGAATTGTGTAGGCAGTGTCATGGCGATCAAGACAGAGGGGGGGTTGTCTGTGTATGTTTCTATATATATATATGTGATTTTATGTCTCTGCTAGGACCACACCTCAGTCAGAGATAAGAAATCTTCCCCAGGAGAGAAAAAAAATTAACAGCAGCCTAGCTTGGATGGTTTAGCTCAAGGACGAGCAAATTGTGGTGTGCATTTTCCCGCATCCTCCATTATCTCCCCAGTTCTTCCTTGCTTTCTTTTTCCAAACAGCACATACCTCTATCCCTTGTGGACACTGGAAAATTTTTAGGGGGATTTGCCGACATGCATTTTTGTCCACCTTTCTCTCTTGCCTGCACTACTTCCTTAAATACAAACGAGCAAGTATTTGAAGTCCTGGCAGTTTTACTCCTAACATGATAAAGCACAATTAAATTTAGTTTAGTTCAAGACAGTTTTCTTCAGCCAATACCAGTCTTCCGCTCCCATCCCTCAGACATATCATGTAAATACCCGGGCTCTCTCTCCTTTCTAGGAGCTATTTTGTTGGCCTTCTCTGGATGTTGGAAGTGGTTGGTTACATTCAAGAGAGCTGTGTTCACTCCAGCCCCTCCAGGAGACCCGTGCATGATACAAGTCAGTCTCACAGATGGATGTTATGTTTCTTTTTATAAGTAGAAAACAATTTTGCTCCTTCACCATGATTGATGACTAATTAAGAAAGAGCATAGCTTTGTAATCTTATAATCTTCTCCAAATGTTCTAGTGGGGAATATTTAGTCCTAAATGTTACTAGTCATAGGAATGATGCAGAGTAATGAACCTCGCCTTCAACACTCTCCCCGTCCCCAAGGGCTATTGGGAATTAGCAAAATCTTCCCAAGCTTTACCTTCAGACTAGCTTTGTTATTACCTTAAAAAATACAAAAATAAAGGGACTAATCTCTGCTTTGTTTCTTATCATTCCCTGCCCTTGCGCCCTTTGTTCTCACTGATGAGTCATGCCTCACCTTTTTCTTAGTCTTTTTTTCATTCTGTTGTATGCATACCTATTTCCATGTTACTCCTATTCTGGAGCTAAGTCTCTGACCTACCAGGATTGTATTCTTCCAAATCTCTTCTTTAAAATGTAATACTTATTCAGGGTTCCCACACATTATCTCAAGAAAGAGAGTGAGGCATATTGGCTCTCATCTTTCTTCATGCAACATGCACACTGACGTAACTGATTTTTCTATATATAATAGCTCAGGACTAGATATAACAGCATAATAGTGTTAGCTAGCATAAAAGGACTAACAGGTTGCACATTATGGATTTGTGATACATGCGTTGTGTAATTCTTATAGAAAAACAAGTGTGACTATCGTGCATAATTGGATTTGGGATTACATGGCTGCTCTTTTGTAATTCAGATTTCATATTTTCTCTCAGATTGTTGGCTCACAATGATAAAAATCTGGGATAAAATGTTGCTTAGATCTTTTTTTTTCATGAGGAAATTAGTATTTGCTGCGATGTATGGCCAGTACTATAGAATGAAACAATAATGCAAGTACAGAGTCTGTTCTTAAAAAAAAAAGATGGAGAAAATAATGAAAAGATAAGCAAAAATCTTAGACATCAAAGATGTCTTTGCTTTGGATCAACACCCTCAAGGAACAAATAGGCTGCAAATTATTTGGTGGCAGAGCTGGTGGTGGTAGGATCTGTGAGAATTTAGACAATTTAAGATGAGAAGAGTTCTAGGCATACATTTCTGGATGTGATTGAGCTATTAGTTTTCTGTTGTTCTTGCTGTGGGAATGAAAAAAGAAAGTCAGTTGTCATTATTCAGGTGCTTTATATCTTTTCACAATCTGTCCTTGTGTTATAATAGGGCAGGTACATGATTAATACAAGCTGTTTGGTGATTCAGTATTTCAGTAGTATTGCACTGAAAAGATTTAAAGGGGAGAATGTTTGTTTGGTTTTGAAGTTCATGTATTGTGCTTAGGCAGACAAGGTTCTTTGGGTGAATCTGATATCTTTTATTAGACCAAAAAAATTTTAAGCAAGCTTTTGAGTTCCAGCTTGCTTAACATTTTTTTTCCAACTATTTAAGTTTGTCTAATAAAAGATATCAGATTCACCCAAAGAACTTTGTCTGCCTATGTCCTTAGATCAACATGGCTACAACCTACATCCATGAATTTTGCATGTGATGTTTCTTATCTTTGACTCTTAAATTCTATATCTGGAGTTCCAATCTGGGAGTCAGTTTTCTGAATAAATTGTTTTGCTAATCTCTTTTCACATCTCAGTACTGTAGGGAAGCACAGATACTTTGTGGAAACTCTCTTCCCCCCATGCACTTATAAGATGAGATGGGTACATTTACATCCATTCTCCCAGGAATGCAAAAAATATTTGGGTTAGGTTCACTGTAAACAAAGCTATAGTGGTATACTGCTCGGCTTTGTCAGTAGATGTACATGTGGTACCAATGAGCATAGTATTGCTTGTGTTATAACTCCAGTGATACTGCCATGCCACAATATACGCCTGACTGATCAGGAAACCAGTCTAGCACACTTTGTGCACTCAACTGTAGAGGAGCTAACCTTGCTACAATTATTTTTTCTACAATTACTACTTTGTGTAATTTAGAGTTTATTTTTACATTCTATATTCTTAGTGTTCTACTTCTTCAGCAACAACTGAGTTATTTTGCTTCAGTAACAAGCATGTCTCAAAGACCTTACTGTGATTATGCTTTCAGCTGGCCTAAGGCTGATTTATAAGCAGTGAATTCTACCTCAAGGCTGAAGATATCAAATGCCTAGCTAAACATCCACATGACCCAAGAGTCTGAGATACTAGCTGAGGTGGGCCCTGCTTAAAGTGGTAAGCAAATTTAAGGGATGGTAGGTCTAGTGGGAGACAGACAATGTTATGAGAAACCAAACTTTGTCTCTGGTATGTAGCTCAGGGTGCTTCTGAATTTCATAAAGTCTCCATGAGGTTAAATCACTGGGGCAGGGGTCAGCAGGGAATAGGGGATACTCTGTTTACCCGCACGCCCCTTGGGTTTACGAGAAACAATAGCAATAAACTGAAGGAGAGCAGATTTAGATTGAACGTCAGGAAGAAATTCTTTACAGTGAGGGTTGCCAAAATATGGAATGGGCTTCCAAGGGGGGTGGTGCTTTTCCCTATCTTGGAGGTGTTCAAAAGGAGATTAGACAGACACCTGGCTGGGGTTACTTGACCCCAGTGCTCTTTCCTGCCCAAAGCAAGGGGTCAGACTCAATGAACTAATAGGTCCCTTCTGACCTAGAAGTCTATGAAGTCATGGTCTATGGTAGCACAGGGGTAGGAAATGAAGTAGGAGTCCTTTCTGGTTAGGCCTTTTTATCAGTTGGTTTGGAAATCTTTAGAGAATGGTGCTCGTAGACTTGCACCAGGGCCTTTCTGATGTCCCCTTAAAAGAGTGGCAGATTAAGAATAGCTACACCTAAACTGTGCATCTAAACTGTGGCTTGCTGGGACCCAGGGCTTGAATCCTACGTGTATGTGGAGAAGGATAATGCCAAGAGATACAGGCAACCCCCACTTCACTCTGTTTCACTATAACGCTCATTTTAAATTGATACCTAATTTCACTTAGCACTCACAAAGTTTCACTATAACGCTTACGGTCACCATCTTGGGTCATTAAAAATATGGTGGTTGCCATCTTGGGGCGTCATATACTTTTGTTTCTACTAATGCTCGTTTCACTTAATGCTCAGTTTTTCAGGAACCAATTAAGAGCTCTAAGTGGGGGTTGCCTGTATGGGTGACAGGGAATCAATTATGGCAGGAATTATGTCCATCTTATGCCTTTTCCTCTTGTATTTCAATTTAGTGATAGAGTAGCACACATGCTGAGCAGTGATTTGAGGCATCCCATTCTGTACAACATGGCCAAATGTTAATTTGAAACCCAAAAGGCCAAAAATGGCAAGAGGATAAAATGGGTAAGTCAGCCATTGGTGGTCACTCATTTTGGCAGACAATCACAGTCTGAATTAGTGCAAGCAGCAATACTTGTGACCAAGGAAGGAAAAGAAAGGAAACAAACTTATGTTTTAGTGGCCTATAGTAACACTGACAGAAGTGGATAGACAGGAGTTTGGGTTCTGTCCAGCCCTCTGCTGGAGACTTCTCCAGAAAGTTTGTGAATTACAGACTCACTTATTAAGTATATGTCCTGTGAATAATACTTTGTCCTTAGGTTTAGCAACTGTTTTTCAACATAACATGTTTGGCAGCTTGCAAGAACTGCTCAAAGTATGCATAGAATAAGGCAGCAGTCCTGTGAAAAAAATTGCATCTTGCTGAAGTAAATAAAGACTATTTCATAAAGCATACTCACAAAAAAACCAAGCTAGGTTGTACAGGGGACCTTAATTCTGGCATTCCTACTTTGAGTGCTTAACTTTGCAACCCTAATAATATGATTTTAACATACCTTTTAAATATGCACTTTCTTGTGTTTTTGGAAAAAAAAAACTAAAAAGAAAATGAATTCCACGCATGGAATCCTAGTTATGCAACATAGGTCATTGGCAGGAACTTTTCTATGTAGTGCACTGACTTGTGCCCCTTGAGCTAATGCAGTAACTCAGTGATGCCCAAACTTTTGGCCTCATGGGCCAGATGAGTAACACAGGGTGAGTCCATGGGCTGGATCCAGTCCGCGGACTGAATCCAGTCCATGGGCCTGATCTGGCACACATGCAGCCAGGGTGCAATCTGGCATGCTAGTCCTGCTTGCCATACTGTGGCCGTGGCTATGGTCCTGCTCACGTCTGATTAGGCCCTTAAGCCCTGGCCTACTGACACCAGATCAGACCCATTGCTCTGACCCCAGCACCAACCCCATGTGTACCAGATCAAGCCCACTGCCTCAACTCTGGTCCTGTGTGCACCAAATCAGGCCCCTTGACCTGTCCTCATACCCAGTCCAGTTTTCCCCATAGCCAAACTCCTTATCAGATCTTTTTCTCTGTTTATCTAAACCTTCCTTTCTATACCTCTCTAGACCTGGCAAAAAACATCTTGCTTTCAAAAGTTTGTCTAACTTTATCCCAATTACATATTTGGTCCACTAAAAGATACCACCCTAAGAAACTCTTGCCTCACATAATTTCTATACCATCATAGCTACAACATCACTCTTGACAGTACTCTTTATGCCTTTCTTAGGCCATCCCACTGGTTCCCAGTTCCTATCTCTGGCCAGCCAGTGCTAATCTCATCCCTGACTCCTTTCCAGCCCAGTCTCTTTCCCCTTCCACTTGTTGCTCGTTCAGTTCCAAACTGCTACTCCTCCACCCTGGCCCCAGGTTTAATCGGGCATTTGCCTTCTCCCAGCAGTAGCAGTAGTAGTGTGGGAAGGGAGATTCAGAGCACAGGAAATAGGGGTTCCTTATTCCTAGTTCTGGTGCTTGACCCACAGCTGTTCAGATGTGCAGTCATAACTGCTGATCAGACCAAGTTAGACCACACTAGGTGTGAATGAGGTATTTGGAAAATTTTGCTGTGAAGTTCTAGCAATTTTTACTAATCTGAATATAACATATTTATTCAAATATAAGATGACCCTGAATATAAGATAACCCTACTAGTAATTAGCTATGTCTGAAAAAGATTATAAATCTGTTATAATTTGTTATCATTTTTCAGGTATAGAATCTAAGTATTGGAGTTTTGTCTTAAATTTGTCCCTCTCACTGCTACGGCAGGGAAAATAAATCTGGTAAATCAGGTGGACCGCTTGTCCTCTGCCCCTCCAAACTTCTTCCCCCTGCAGCCTCTTCCACCCACCCTTACTGTCAGACCCTGCTTTCCATGAGCACATAGAAGTGAGGGGAAAATTTGAAAATTCTGACTTTGAAGACTGAAATAAACATGCCTGTAGTAAATTAATTCATTCAGAATTGATGCCTTTTACCTTTTTCAAAACTGCTGCAGGTTTTAGCACAAGGACTCCATAAACACACTTTCAGGCAGCACTTTCATGTCATATAGTACAAACATTTTTTTTTAAGGAAAATTTTTTGTCCCCCAAGTCAAATCAACCAAATCAATTCCAATTCCATCAGTCATTCAAGAACCATCAGTGGTCCTACTACTGGCAAACATCTTCCACCACCACCTGGAGCTTCAGATGCTTCTAAATCTTTTGGCAGGCATCCTATGTACAGGCCCAAGCCTGGAGACTTGGGGTTCAGATGCCCCCAAGTTTGGCTTGCCCTTAGCCATATGGCCACAGATACAAGCTAGGGAAAAGTTTCCCATTTCCATAAAGCTGGCATAAAGTCAAGTTCTTCCCGTTGAAAGTGAAAGTGGGATGCTAACTATGCCTTACTTCAGCCAAGGTACTAGCTCTTGCCTAGGAAGTAGTTTTCCCCTGCAACTAGGAAAACCATGTGGGTAGTCATGGTATTTCTCCTACCAAGTGTTTCTCAGTACAAACCATTCCTTATATCGATCCAAAGCCAAAAGGCTCATGATTTACCATAGGTTTTGCTAGCCTGGGCCCCAGCAGAGTCAAAAGCATTTCAAGCCATGATGATCCCATAGCTCAGCACTACTTGGTATGTGTGTGTACTTCAGATACACCCCCACAAAGGAGCCATCTGCTAATTAGCTCCCCACTTATGACTGAAAGTGGGGGTCCTTGTGAGGAGTCTTGGGATGTTCCAAAAATGTATATGCAGATGAGGCACAGGGCATCCTGGTTCAGCTCCACCTTATGGAGGGCAGGGGCACATATGCGACAGGTTGAGAGAGGAAGCAACAGAGGGGTTTTGCGTGAACTGTTTGGGGCCCTGTTTAGTGAAGTTTGCTCACATTTAAGGTTGGTGAAGAAACAGGAATAATTGGAAATGGGAAAGAAAGTTGCAACTCCGCTGTGGAAGAAGAGGAAGTTGAAATATATTCAGTGTAGTTGCTCATCATGATTTGAGTTGGCGCTGGGGGGACTGAACACAAGGGCACTACTATATAGCTTACTCAGATGGGTTGTACTATAACCTATTCTTGTGGTAGATTAACATTAGTATGTTTGTCAGTATGGGCCATGTGTTTTATAATCATGCTCAGTGTTGGCTGTATTTAATCAGCTTTATAGTTGGTTTCTATTACTGATCACATGCTGCTTTTGGCAGCAGTTTAAGGATAGACAATGAGGTGTCCTTGTATGTGAATATAAGATGAGGAGCCTTTTCCCCATGCTTATTGGGGGGAAAAAAACTTGTCTTGTATTTGAATAAATATGGGTATATAGATCGTCATTTTTTTCAAAGTCACATAACTTGTTTAAATTTTTGGATGGCAAAAGACATACCACTGACGCAAGGCTCTCCCCATTCCCATGTTATGATCCCTTACTGACATAAAACAACAGAAGTCCATTATAAGAATTACTATTAATACTTCACATAGTGCCTAATTGTTACAAGCGTACTAACAGTAACCATTCCTCTGTAGAGAAGTGAAAAGGTGATCTGGGTCCAATATATCTGCCCTCTCAAACTGTCTTAATTCTACTATCTACTACAGCCTGCAGTTTTCTCTCAAAATGACTTTGGTGTCCCTGTAAATTGGAGACACTAATGTCCTCAAATGTATTCCATAATTACTTTCCCTTTTGAGAAACTTTGTGCTTAGCCATCTCTTCCTGAGGCAGTAAGCCAGTATTGTATGTAGCAGCTTTTGTTCACCCACTGTTTCTTGACTCATGCTATTAGCTGCTAATCTCTGGTGTGGAGCCTTGTGAAACGCCTTTTAAAAATCTAAAAATACAACCTTTCCTGCCTTTGCCTTATCTGTCATGACAATGAATATCTTCAAAGAACTCCATCAGATTGGTTAAGCAAGACTTCCCAGTCCTGGTTGCATGTAGGCTGTCCTTAATCAAACTCTTGTCTAGGGGTTCTCTTACCAAATCCCTGAAGATAGTTTCCAAGGGTTTCTCCACAGCAAATATTAAACTTAGTGGCTGAAAGGCCCTTGTTTTTTATTTGTATTTTATGTGTGTCACTTTTTGGGCTGTCTCCAAAATTTAAAGATATTAAAAATAATATCAAACGTCAAGATTTACTAGTTTCTTTGTTTATGCCACCTTTGTGTTATCTGTGCTATCACCACTGCAGAATTTATCCCTGCTTCAAGCAAATGTCATTCCTCTTTATGGACATAAAAACAAAGCATTGCTTAATGGTTCCTGCTTTTTAATCCCCCAAATAAGGTTTTTGCTCCCATTTTCAGTCATGCCCTGGAGTTTCTGTTATCATTTATCTATTGCAAATAAATTTGGTGAATTCTTTAATGATGTGCTGTTGTTTTGTTTTATGTCTCTACTACATGCTAGAGCCTCTTGAAACATCAAAGGCTCATGTCTCTGAAATTTGCTACATGCTTTTGTGCCAGTGGGCAGTTTGCTAACAGGAACATGACACCCTGTTTTGCAGATTATGTCTCCTTGTTCAAGATGGCTACGGAATTTTCAGTGAAGTCCAGTTCCAGGTCCCATGTTCTACAGACGGGATTGAACGACATAGCAGGAGATGGGAAGGGAAATCCTACTGCCTAGCTAGAATGAAAATTTTGCAGAGAACCACAAGAGGAAGGTGAGAACAGTTCCTTCAGAAAATATCCTTCAAAAAAAAAAAAGTAATACAGCCATTCCTCTAAACAAATGTAAACAAGTTTGGGTAAAAATAAGGAGTGGAAGAGGAAGAGAGAGCTGACATTGTGAATGTATCCTTCCTTTCTAGTGAGATTTGAAACTCTCTTCAGAAACCTATGTAAAGGCCCTTCAGGTAATTTAGTCAGTTTCCCTTCAATTACAAAGAATGTAGGATTGCTTTCTGTACTGTTTTCTTCTGAAACACTGCTCAATCTGATTTCAGATCTCTCAAGCAGTGGGGTTTCTCTCAGTATGGTGCATCTTTTACAGCTTATCTTGCATTGCTTGCTTTCAAAGCAATTCAAGATAAAGTGGAAAATAGAAAAAACCTCTTATTTCAGAATAAGATCATCCACTGTGTGCCCGCCTCCATTCGAAAAGGTGTTCCCGGGCTGCTTTCGCACAGGCTGCTGTGCAGATCGACCCCACTTCCGTGGGATGGTTCCCAGAGGGTGGCATGGGTGACGGTGGCCTCTCCCTGGAACTCACCCGACGTGGTCCTACCAGGACCCTCAGCGGCAGGGTTCCGCTCTCCGTGGCCTCCAGGGCCAACACGCCTTTGATGGGCGATCACGGGGCTCCAGCCTCCCCCTACACCCCAGCCAATGCCACCTTAGACTGGGCTCTTCAGCCTCTTAGCCCGGGCCTGAGGACTCCTTGTCCTCGGGCCCAGTTGCCCCTGCGGGCTCCCTCGCCGGTACCTCTGCTGGCTCTCTCCCTGACTCCCTTGCCGGTAGTTCCCCATCCCCGCTTGCCTACCAGTTCCGGCGCGGGCTCCACGGCTGGGCTCCTCACGGCCACGGCTGCAGCTTTTCCCAACTCTGCTGCTCCTGGCGCTGCTGCTGTTCACTCCCTCAGCGTCCGCGTCGCCCCGCGGGCATCTGTTGAAGGCCTCCAGCTGCACGCTCCTTCTGGCGTCCCCCGACAGGGCCTCAGGGCTGCGCTTTATACCCGCTGGGTGGCGCCTCTCCCTGAATCACCCGGCCCCAGCTGGATGCAAGTGCAGCTAATGAACTGCGTGAGGTTTCCCAACATGCATGCTTCTTCCGTCCTTGCCTCCTGTGAAGGGTAAGTGGTCGCTCCCCCTGGGTTTGGGCCGGGGTTTTCCCCTAGCCCCAGCATCCCTGGGACACGCTGCCTATTGTTTTAACTATACCCATGTAATTATACCAGTACAACATATAAAACTTTTCTGCTTAGGTTAGTCATAAGAAAAGACTGTCATAAACCATCTGGATTACAAAGTTAACATACAGTACTAAGTGTAGTTTTATTAAGACCCCTGCCAGATATTCAGGTAAAGGCATGATGGGATCTGATGCAAGCCAGGTATTTCCTGCCTTGCCACTTATGCATAGCAGAAGGTGAGACTGTAGGATCAAAAATTAAATCCCATCATGCCTTACTGCTGGTACCAGGGGAGCCCAGGCTCTCAATCCAGGGCTTCCTCTGCAGCAGCAAGTATCAAACTCCCCTCATCTGATCCAGGCTCCCAGCCATGGGGGTGCTCTGTGTGCTTATGCATCGGGAACTCTGTTAGCTGGTCCAGTTAATCACTGCTTAACTCGTTAATCACAACTTAAGTGTAACATGTGGCAAGGGCCTAACTCTCAATTTTTTATTATATATTTTATATGACATTTAGTTTATATTGGCATAACTGTGCCATGCAGACAAGCCTTCCATATTAGAGTGGTCAGAATATTATTGCTGAAACTTTTTTCTGACTTAAAAATGGTTTCAACAAGCTGAAATGCTTCCTGGATATATATCCAGTTTAAAATAGTTTTGCTATGAAGATTTCTTAGACCCAGGATATGAGACGGAGTCTCTATTTCATGAAAACTTTTGAAAGTTCTTGTTGTGTTTCACAGTGGAACAAAAACAGATTTTGAAACACTGAAATATTTTGCAAAATGGAATTATTGTTTTCCAGCCAGCCTATTTAATATATCTTGTTTCACATGTACATAAAGCATCCTTTTGTTGCGCTAATTTGGATTTTTATGCATCTTTAATAGCAAATGCTTTTTATTGTTTGCTTATTTTGTTTTTTTCTAGGAGTTATATTTTTTCCCCCAAATAAATTAAGTAATGACTTTGGAACTTTGTATACAAATGGAGTTTTACAGCTAGCTATTCATGATTCATAGTGCTCTGCATAGTAAATAGGAGTCAAGCTTTTTCTCATTTAAATTCTGTTTACAGCAGCAGTAGCTCACGTGCAGCTTTTCTGAGGAAGATTTTGCTATGCAGTTTTTAAAATGCTGATACCTGGACCACTGTGACCAGTGGTGAAGTTACACTAGTGGTAATACTGCTAGGAGATATATTAAAGGAAAAACACTTGTGTAGATGCAAGGATATTCACTGTGGTTAAAACAAGGTTTCCCTATCCTGTGCGGGCATGGGGAGGGTACTGATTTCGTTTATTTGGAATTTTTAAATTCTTTTTACAACTGCTAGTTTGTATTAGGCTTCATACTAATCATTATTTTTTAACACTGTTGGGATATTTCTGTTTTCTCTTAAGTGTGCAAACTGTGGCAAAGCCATGTTTGCCAACAGTTTTAAACATTGTTATGAGACATGGGCTGTGTCTGTGCTTGAGGGGAAAAAAATCAGTTTCCCACTGTTGCACTATTGATACCAGTAAAGCTTTGCTGATGGCAGCAGGCAGAACAGTAACTCTCAGCCAGGCACCTTTACAAGGAAACCAGCACTGTAATATATAAATGTAGGGTTACCACATGTCTGGGTTTTTCCCGGACATGTCCTCTTTTTTGGGCCCCTTTACTATGTCTGGGCGGGTTTTTTAAATAAAAGCAAATGTCCGGGTTTTTTGCTGTTCCCTCTGCTCTCCCTCTGCTGGCTGCTTAGGACTGGGAGCAGCGGGCAATGTGATTGGCTGTTGCGGGTCACATGCTTGCAGTGTGGGGGCTGGCAAGCCAGGTAAAGAGAGACTGTGTGTGTGTGTGTGTGTGTGTGTGTGTGTGTGTGTGTGTGTGTGTGTGTGTGTGTGTGTGTGTGTGTGTGTACACACGTGCTGCTTGGGCAGCAGGGCTGGGGGAACAGGTGCTGTGGGTCAGGAGTGAGGGGCACCAGCAGGGATGTAGGGGCAGAGACTGCGGGTCAGGAGTAAGAGGCAACAGCAGGGCTGGGGCTGGCAGAGGGCTGTGGGGCCAGAGTGCAGGGCACGGGCAGGGGTCTACAGGTCGGGAGTGAGGGGTACCAGCAGGGTTGAGGTTGTAGGGGGCTATGGGTCCAAAGTGCGGGGCACCAGCAGGGCTGGGGGGGCAGAGGGCTGGGGGTTGGCAGTGAGGGGGGCTGGGGGAGCAGGTCTTAGAAGTGAGGGGAAAAAGTAAGGCATGGGCATATCACTGCTCCTAAAAATCATATATCCCCCCGTCCTATTTTTTGCTGCTGGAAATATGGTAACCCTATAATAAATTAGTTTTTTATATTGGATGCTACTTAGTTAAGAAAAGTAATGGAAGGGTACCTCAAGTCTAATGAGCAGGGATCCGGGTTTTCTGTTTCCCATGGAACAATGGAGAAAAACGTGTAGCCCAGGTGTACTTGGGTATATACTCTCCTTCACCAACTGAAGGGAATTGTTAGCTGGCTGGTGTGCTGTGGGGAACTGTACACTGCTCAGTTTCCCTCTGTCCCTATAGAGCCAGGCCCAGGAGTCGGGACTTAACTGTATACACATTTATTTACATTAATTTATCACAAGGAAAAGAATCATGGATTTAAACATATGTACTATATTTACCCTCTGGGTAAATGCTATAAAACCTTATACCGGTGCTTCAGATACAGGCAGGTCACAGGTAGGTATCTGGTCTGAAATAGATAAACCCCAAAATAAACATAGATAGGCAATAGATAAACTATAGGTAAGTATAGGTGAACAATAAATAAGCCACAAATAAATACAAATAAACAACAGGTGAAATAATAGCAAAGGGGGTCCCAGCAGAGCCCTAGGACTCTACTCATCTACTAATTTACAAACGTGAGAGTTCACAAAATATAAGGCTCGACATCACACCACTAATGGCACAAGAACCCCAAAGATAAACTAATCCCAAGGGGAAACCCCAATGCCCTTGGGTTTTTTCCCAAGCCCTTCATGGAAGCTGCTAACTTCAGAGGGTCTCTCCCAGAGGGAGTTCCACTTTCAGGAGTCCTTAACTAACCAGGGGGACGACTCCTTCCCTGTGGTAATCC
Source organism: Caiman crocodilus (assembly GCA_030014935.1). Classification (NCBI taxonomy): domain Eukaryota; kingdom Metazoa; phylum Chordata; order Crocodylia; family Alligatoridae; genus Caiman; species Caiman crocodilus. The sequence continues at coordinate 71,278,846 of JAGPOW010000261.1, read as the reverse complement.
TTTTTCCCTGCAACTCATGACTCCCAGACCTGGAGGGTGGCCCTCGTCCTCTTTGCCAAGCTGCCCTCTCTTGCCTGCAGTGGGCTTTCGGGGGGGGTTGCTGTCCCTTGGAACAGGGCTTTGCTATGCAGGGCTTCTGGGGCCTCTGGCTTGGCCCTGTCTGCTGGCTTAATAGCCTGAGCACCGTCTGGCTCCCTCAACTTAACTTTTTGTTATAGGTTAGAGGCCTGGGCCACCTCATGCAGCACCAGGCACAGTCTGGTCCCAGACTTCCCATGCAGTGCCTCCTGCACTGAGCTCCCAGCCTTGTGCTGGGGCTTGGGGACCTGAACTGCCCAAGCGCTTCAAAGATCCTGCTCCATGCACTGGCCTGTGTGCTGTGTCTTTGGCCGCATGCCAAAGGTTGCAGACCCGAGCCGCCTCACACAGCTCCCACTGTGCTGCACACCGAGAGCCTAGCTGCTGGAGCTGTCTGCTGTTTCCTGCCAATGGAAGTTTTCAGGGCCGCTTCCGAGCTACTGCCTCACCCTGCTGAGAAGCTCTCCTCAGCTTTTCTGAACCCTGCTCTTCTCTCTTCTCTATCCTGGATGTGTCTCTCTCATGCTGGCCATGCAGTTCCTTTTATACTCTCAAGGGCTCCACCTCTGAAGTTTTCTGGGCCTGAGAGTGTTGCGGTCTGCAATCAGGTCCAGGGGGAGCTCCTTTCCCCCTCCCCTCAGGAAAGGGGCGGGACTTAACCACCAATCAAAACAGCAAAATCTCAAGCCTGGGACTCAACCACCAATCAAAACAGCAAAATCTCAAGCCCTGGGACTCAACCCAAGCTCCTAACGGCAAGCCTACTACAAATTCAGTTTTCCCTCTTTACCCAAGGAAAATGCAGATTTCTCATTTTAATGGTGAAACGTGTTGATTTTGCACTTTGGTAAAATGCTCTCTGCAGCCTAGCAGAGTTTCAGCCTGAAAGAGGCTGTGGGCAGTGGTAGGAGGGTGGTTAGGCAGGGGGCACCATGTGCATGTATATGTATATGGTCACTAAACATCCTGGAGAGCAGCTCCTGCAGTTAAGTTTGGAGGTGAGGGGAATTGAGACCCCAATAGGGAGGGAGTTGGGTTGGTGCTGGGGGGCTTAATGCTTGGGGCTGGACTGCATGGCTGCCAGGCCTCAGTGGGGAGTGGGGTGGGGCTGTGTGCTGCTTGTCTGGGGATTAGGGGGTGGGGCTTGCTCTCTACCACTGCATGCACCCCTGGGAGGGCCGGGGGGACCTGTGCCCCCAGCCCTGGGGGGGAGGGCCTTCCTGCTGCGGGCTTAGGCTCCTGACCCAGCTGCCTTCTCCCGGGGCTTCTGCAGCATAGTGGTGGGACCTGGCGGAGCAGAGCAGAGCCGAGTCATGAGGGGAAGCTCCTTGCTGATATGAGCTCCTCACTGCCCTAGTAAGGCATCCCCTGCTTGCCCAGCAGCAGCAGGAGTTGTGGCGTGGGGTTGTGCTCCTTGCTGCTGCGGGGCAGACAAGGGGTGTATCAAAAGGGCAGTTTGGAGCTTGCAGCAGTGGAAACAAGCTTCTCCACCCATCCCCACTCTGTGCTGCTGGGTCCTGCCTGCTGCACCATGGAGGCCCTGAGAGGGAGGGCAGCAGCGTGGGGAACCTGAGCCCACAGCGGCCAGCCTGCACCCCCTCCCCCCAATCTACCTTAACCATGCCACCTGTGAGAGAGGGAGAACCAGGCTCTGTTTTCTGCTTTACTGCAGCAGTTGCTGCCTCCTGTGGGCAGCAGCCAGGGCTCAGGTGCTGCTGCAGGGGGGCAGGGGTCTGCAGACCTGGGTTCCTGGTCCCATAGCCCTGGCAGTTATGGTCCCCTTAGGCAGGGCTGGAGGGTTAAGGGGGTTGTTGGTGGGGGAGTGAGGAGCATCAGCAGGGCCAGGGGGTTGTGGGGGGGGAAGGTAATTCTTGGAGGCTGTGGCTTGGGAGGAAGGGCCTGGACCTTCATTGTGTGATTTGAGGGGACAGACAGAGCTCTGATTTTCCATGATAAAAACCCAAAATCAAATACCAAAATGTATAAGTATTTAAGATTTATTACATTATGCTGATTGAGGCACTGGTAGGTTTCCAAGTTGCTTTAAAACTCTAAATATATCAATAAAACATTGTGTTCAGCTGATATCTATACATATAGTGGCCTTTCATCTTAATCATGGATTTGGGTTTTTAATCAGAGAATTTGCAACTTTTTAGCAGAGAATTTGCAATTGTTTTTTGTTGTGGAAGACCAGGATCCCTGCTAATGAGGGGTACCTCAAGTCCAGTAAGGTTGAAAATCACTGGGGCTGAACAATAGCAAAGCAAATCAAGTGTCCACATGCAGCTAATGGTGCTTTTAGCACATTTTGCTCAAGACATGTTCTGAACCTTGAACAGTTGACATGGGGTAATAATAAGGAGCCTTGTATCCAGTGATGCTTTTGCTATAACTCCCATAGCCTGGAGGCAAAGTATTGTATTTACTGAAAGCTAACATCAAAAGTGGATGTTTGTAACATTTATAAACAGCATAGATCTTAGTTTTGTCTTTGAGACTAACAACAGTCAAAAAGCCCGAGGCTGAATCAGTTCAATCTTTGCAGGTTAGTCTAAACTGTAGATTGAACCAATAGGCAAATGAATAGATTTCCACTTTTGATTCTGAAAATACCTGCAGTGACTCAGCCCAGAAGCCCAGGGCTCTAGAGCACACCTCCCTGTTCTGCTGAAGCAGACAGCTTGGGTCAAGGCTAGCCTGCCCACCCTGTGAGGTGTGGGGTGGGGCTTGCAGGGAAGGTACAAAGCATCCTGGGGTGCTGGGGGACTGTGAGCTAATTTGATTGTGAAGGGGATCTGGTACAGACGTTCAATAAATTGATTTAACTTAAATCAGTTAAGTCTGATACTACATCCATCCAAGTTTATATTAAACCAGGTTCAGTCATTTTGAACTTCTGTTGTACTACAAATTTGGACTAATTTTTGATCACTTATACCAGTTTATAAGTAATTTCTGTCCCTAGCTTAAAAGATATTTTAGAATCCAACCACAGACTACCCATAAGCCTGGATCAATGCTGGGTTTGTGCAGCCACTTTGGCATGGGGCAAAGGGAACTAAACTCTATTTTCTAAGCTATTTGGAGAGAACAGGGCTGAGATTTCACACAAATGAATCTTACCCTGATCCAAGGGGGCTTTTTGCAGAGCTTCACTGCTGCAGTTACACGTGTTTTATGCATGTTACTGCTGCAAGGCTGCAAAAATCCCTGTAGCTTTAAGAAGAGGGAAAAGAGAGCTAGGTATAGAGACCATATGTCAGGGGTGTCAAACTCATCTGGCCCCTCAGGCTAGATGAGTGGCTTCAGGTCAGTCCACAGACTATTGGGTTCCTTTTCTCCCTTCCCTTTCCCCTTCCTCAGCATACTTGATCTAACAGCTGTTCCAGTCAGTTTGGGAACTGTGCTGCATATGCAAGGGATTCCAGAACATCCAGAGCAGGTGCTTCATGTGGTACAGTCCAGCCAGAGTGATAGCTGCACTCGTACTGTGGCTGCCCTGCCTGGACTACACTACACGTGGCAACTGCCTTGATAGCTCTGGGACTGCACCACATTTGGCACATTGCTCCAGTCAGTTCAGGACCTCATTTTTGTGGTGGGTGCAAGTACAACCTACAGCCCATGTCCCAGACTAGCTGGAATGGACACCACATGTGGCTTATGTCTCAAAGAGGTGACTGTGTTTGGCTTATTCCAACTGGACTGCTCTGGCCATACTGTGCCGCATACAATGCCTGTTCCAACCACTCTGGGATCCATGCTGCATGCAGAACAGGTCCCAGTCCAACTGGAGTGGTCACCAGTTCAAGTGTGCTGGGGAAGGGAAAGGGGATGGGGTGCATGCGCCATATCCAGCCAATGGATCAGCCCTGTGCCATGCATTGCACATAGGTGTGATCAGACCCAGGGGCAGCACCAGCGTCCAGTCGGCAGGGCTTTGGGGGCCAAGTATGTCTTATGTTTGACACTCCTGCCCTATGTTGTTTTTGAAGGCATTCTGTAGTGATGATCTTTGTTTCTCTAATAGTTTTGATCAATGGGACAGGTTTGAATTATGCAGTTCATTAGGCCTAGTTCAAAAGATCACTAGAGTTGGAGTGAAAGGGCTTTCACTAATTTGAGTCATTCTGGATTGAGGCCACAGTCTCAAGGCTTACCCTCTGTCACTTTTTCCCATGTTGGGCAACTACAGGAAGTAATAATGTCTTTGCTGACATTATTTTACAGCCGTTTGCTATCCTGAATAGCAGCTGGGCAAGGTTGGAATCATGGGCAAGCTGCTGTGACTTAGTGTGGTCTTTGCATAATTTCCTTTATTCTTTTCTGAAGCATTTGAGCAAGGTACAGGTTGTTACTGGACCAATAGGATTTAACAGCATGAGGGCTCAGTATCAGTGTCCTGACATCTTTTCTCAACCACTCCCATATTCATTTGGAAACCTCCTCCCCCACAACTCCACCCCTGCATGTCTCTGCCTTGGCCTGCTGCACACTTGGCAGCAGGAGTAGAGTAATATATGAAGTTTTGAAGAAAGGAGAGTATAGCTGATGGTTCTGTCCATTTGTGTTTGATGTCTGTAGGCTCTCACTCGCTTGCTCTCTCCATCTCTCTCTCTCTCTCTCTCTCTCTCTCTCTCTCTCTCTCTCTCTCTCTCTCTCTCTCTCCATATATATATTTCCTCTGTGTACCAACCTTAAAAATTGTATCCTTCACAAAAAGTGGGGACAGGTTGGGCCCAATCTTCAGGTAATAACAATGATCATTTAAAAGCTGTACATGTTCCAGCCAGCATGTCATCTCTCTACTGCAGTACTCTTTCAGGTTACAGAAATGGCCTCATCATGGTACACCAGATACAGTGCAGAGCCTTAGTACGGTGTTCAGTAGAAGGTCTCCTGCAGGAAAGTTATCTGCAGATAAACTCTTAAAGGGTTCTTAACGAAATGAAGATGATGTGTGATGATGGACCTGAAGCTTGCCTATCCATGTTTTTGTATTTCATATTTTGGTATGTTAGTTGAAAGACAACAAATTAGAAAGTGAGAAAATATTTACTTTAATGTAACCCATAATTAATGTACTGTTATAAGATATCGTTGAAGTTACGAACTTAGCAGGATACAAACACTGATTTGACAGTTTTTTAGATAATGTGAACATCTTCAGTTGTAAAGCACCTTACGGACTAAATACATGAGAAATTCATAAGCTTTCAGATTTTTTTGCATGTAATCCATACCTTTCCCCCCGAAACCAGCTGGGGAAAATTGGGGTGTGCATTATATATCAAAAAGGACCCCTTATGAATCCAGAAATTTGAGAGGGGTGCAGGGCAATAGCACATTTCAGAGACATTAGAGCTGGAAGGGACCTTGAAAGATCATCAAGTCCAGCTCCCTGCCTGAAGGGCAGGAAGTCAGCTGGGGTCATAGGATCCCAGCAAGATAAGCATCCAATTTACTCTTGAAGGTGTTCAATGTAGGTGCTTGAACCA
>JAGPOW010000261.1:71198439-71268372 GCA_030014935.1 Caiman crocodilus | reverse complement strand
TCATTTTTGTTGCTTTGCTCTGAACTCTTTCCAAACTGTTCACATTCTTCTTGAAGTGTAGAACTCAAAACTGGACACAGTACTTCAACTGAGACACCACCACTGCTGAAGAGAAGAATCACTTCCCTTAATTTGCAAATGACACTCCTGGTAATACAACCCAATATGCTTTTGGCTGTTGTTGCAACAAGAGCATGCTGTTGTGTCATACTCAGCTTATGGGCTACTGTAATCTCCAGGTCCTTTTTTACAGTACTGCAGCCTAGCCACTCCGGATTTGTGCATGCTATTACTCCATCCCACATAGGACTTTGCACTTGTCCTTGTTGTGAATCTCATCTGATTGACTGCAGAGAGTTTTTCCAGTCCGTCCACATTGTTCTGGATCCTACCCCTACCCTTCCAAATGTCTGCAACTCCACCCAACTTGGTATCATCTGAAGATTTACCAAGTATGCACTCAATTACATTGTCCAAATCATTAATGAAGATATATTAAATAATACCAGACTCAGTATAGACACCTGGGGAATCTGACTCAATAGCTCTTCTCAACTGGATGTTGATCCATTTACTACTGCTCATTGAGTACAATAATCCAACCATTTAGATAATGATATTCATCTTACAGTACTTTCATCTAGTCTGTATTTGTTAATGAGAATGTTGTGAGAAACTGTGTCAAAAGCCTTGCCAAAGTTAAAGTATATCACATCCACATCTCTTAAGATATGTAATATGGTCTTTCTTTCTTTTTTGTTGTGGCTACTTGAATGATTTCATGCAGTAGGTGTTGTTTTTAATGTTCCATGCAAGTTTAGATTGTTATTCTTTCTGTTTTTTAAAAAGCAATACTATATACCTAAACTTAACAAAAACAAACAATCCTTTAATTTAACTTAGGTTTTAACTGGTACCCTTCAATTGGTGCATGTATTACTGAAAACATTAGGCCCAGATCCTTCTCTGTCTCTTATGATATCAGAGTGGCACTCACATAGTTTGTAGCCGTCAAAGTCGCTAAACGCAGTACTGTCCACAAATCATTAAGATGCCAAGGTCTAATATACATTTTCTTTTGGCCTGAAAAGCTCCCGAAGGTACAAGACTTGGCATATTCATGCTCAGGAGGAAGCCCAAAGGGCTGCCTAGACATTCCACTTCTGCCTGGGCTCTTGTGTTTAGGAAGTGCATAAACTCCACCCAGGTATCTTTAATAAGGGAAAAGTCGCATCATATGAGTGACTGAGCAGCAGTGGAAACAGAACCCAAGGCTTCCGTTTTCTGAGCAAGTGCCCCAACCCCTACACTAAGCGTGGTTGGGTCTTCTTTCTTCTCTTCTGTTAGAACTGCTGTCAGTGAAGTGTACTGACTCAGGTAGACTTAGTCCCACTAGGTCAGCTGAATCTCAACATGACCAAAGTGCCTTCTTTCCTCAGTGAGTCATAGTGGTAGTCCAGACATACTCTTAAGTGCATAGCATTTATTGTTGGCTGTCTATAGGAGCCTACTCAGTGCTTATGCACTGTGACAATGCATAAGGCTGCCTGTTACCAGAATGGGAGAGCTATGTGTGTCTGCAAGATAGAATATGCTTGGCCTCTGGAAGCATATTAGGTTGCTGCCCAGAGCAAGTCTGTGTAGTTTGCTCAAGTCAACACGGCAAATCAGTGGGTAGAACTCAGGGGCATTGCTTCCTGTCCCCTGCTGTGATTATTACCATACATGTCATAGCTGCTTGTCTTCAAAATCTTGTTTTCTCTCTTCTTTCTTCCTTATCCTTTCCTTTCCTTTGTTCATTTTGCTTTCTTTCCTTTTCTATGTCTTCTTCCCTCCTCCGTAATTCACTATGAACTGATCTTTAGATAAAAAAATATGCAAATTCCATTTTTATCTTTGGGTGGAAAGGTAGGGAGAGGAAAGAAACCTAATATAGACCTAATCTAAAAATGTAGTCAATCACTTCAAGTGTGGCTAGTGCCTCTGGACCAGAACCAGAAGTCCTTTCTCAGGACACCTTACAGTAGCAGTTCCCAGCCCCAGGTCGTGACCCAAATGAGGGGTATGGGGGCAATGCCGGCGACACCATACAGAAAAGAGGAGCTGCGTCATGTGCCGGGAGCTCCCCCACCCCTTGGCTGCCACCTCATTCTGCTTCCAGCATCAGGATGTGGGAAAAAAAGGTTGGGAACCACTGCCTTACAGCAACTAAACAGAAAGTATATAGTCCCAATTTTGAAATGAAAGCTGCCATACCTGCTGCAGCTAAATGCACTTAACTGTTTTCTGGCATAATATGTTAATGTAATTTAAATTGAACTGGTCAGCCTATAGCATAGGCAGCCTATGTGTGTGGTACATGACAGATCAGAGAAGGGATGGCACACAGCAGCAGATAGAAGCAGAAAGCAGAGCAGGATATCAGCTAGGGAGGACAGAATACTGCAAGAAGCAGACAACAGATTTGGCAGAGGAAAGGGATTGGAGTGGCACTTGGGGAAGGTACTGGGCTAATTTGTAGTATGCCTGCCAAACGATTGGCCCCCCACTGGTTTAAACAATTTTGTCCTTGCTGAAATACACTGATGGGAAAAGCTAGACCATGTGGAATGTCAGGACTCTTGGGTCCTAGTCTGTATGTAGATTTAACTTGCACAGCCTTTTTTTTTTGGGGGGGGGGGGGATGTCAGAAACCCTTCTATTAGACCACTCACTAATGGCCAACACCATCTCCACTGTAGCAGCAATTACATTTGCTGCTAGCATATTTAAGTATTATTGTGTTGGAAGGAATGTCAAGAACTGAAATGCTGTCTGTATGAAGGTGTCTGCCATTGCCAGTATCAGCAGTTGTGGAAAGCTTTACAAAAATGTCTCTCGTGTTTCAAAGTCACAGTAGAGAGAGGTAGTTAGCAGTATTAGTCTGAAATTAGTCAGAAGGCAGGGTGATTTGCATCTTAGACTAACTAAATAAGATAGATGTTTTAAATTACATAGAGCACAAGCTTTTGTGAACTCAAATTCACTTAATCAGGTATTCACTTTATCAGAGTGCTGGTTCTCCCATTTGTTTAAATAGGTGTTGATAATACCCATTTCCTGGAATAACATAGAAGTGTAATTTAAGATTCTCAAGTGAAAGGTACACAAAGGTCCTTATTATAGTTATCAATTACAATATTTTTCCATATAAATAATTAATTTTTTTTTTTTTAATCAGAGGTTGAATTTCTCTTGTTTTCTGACACACCTTGGGGTATGAGTATAGTGAAGCTTCCACCGGGACATAGTAAAGATAATGAGATCCAAAGTACTAGGTGAGAGTTATTATTAAAGCTATAGGAAATAAAATCTCAGTATTTATGCAAATGATTCTCCTTTTAATTTTATTCTTTATCAAAAGTCAAAGATTAAGTACATACAAGCACACCCTTTGCCATTGTGCGAAAGGGCACTGGAAGCCTAAAAGGTTAGAAACAGAAGGTGGTTTGTGTTTCCTGATTACACTGCTGAGCTGTGAAAGCGGGGAAGGGAGGTGGTTTAGTGAACAAATGCAAGCAGCCTCACAGAGGGTGGAAGTTACTTGTCTCTGTTGTTATTAGTATCACCATTTATCTTTTAGTAATTGTTCCATTGAGTGGTTTAAGATGATTTATTAAATAGGTCAGGCATTGTTTCTACACATGCAGAAGGTATTTTTTACACTCTCTCAACCATGCATTCTACTTGTTTAACTGCATAAATTATTAAAGAAACCCTTCAGCCTGCTTTGAAGGGTCAGATAAAACAGTCTGCATTTATAAATATACAGAAAAGGAGCACTGTATTGTAGCATTGAATAGCAAACTTGAAGATAATATATATAAATACACAGGCTATATGAGGACCTAACGGGGTCTGAATACAAACAGAAGCTTCCCATGAGGTGTTGGCAGCAAGACAAAAACCGTTTGCGGACTGCAGCAACTGATATAGCTTACTAGCTGTAGTAACTGCTAACGTGTACAGAGTTTGTGGTCAACAGTTCTGTACAATTGCTGTACCTCCTGGCCATTTTTTGCTATTGTCCACCCTTTGCACCCTTTGCTACTGCCTTTGCTCCTGTGAAAAAAAATCACAGTGGAAGGTGTCTCCATAGTGCAACTTCTTTGTTCTCTATTCTCCCTCAAAGCAAAACCTTGGCTGTTCTGTAGCTGTAGATGCTGGGGCCAGGAGATTTCAATTTGTATGACATAAACGTATTACTGTGATAGTGAAATTGAAAGGTTTCCAGTTTACTGGGATCTCTTTCTTGAGAAGAAAAATGGTGCTTTATGTTTTAAATTTTCTAAATTGTGAAAAGAGATAAGGTCAACGAGTCTATTCTGTTTTCATAGGGTTGGCAGCAAGTGGCAGAGCAGGTTATAAAAAGCTCATTTCAATAAAAGCACTGTATATTTGCACTTCTTAAATGCTTATTAGCAGAGAAGATGGCTGGGGTAGGGAAGTAGTTTACATTCACCAGTTTCTTTGTTGAATTTTACTAAAAGTATAGGTCCAGATGAGCCAGTTAGCCTATAACCTTCCTAATTGCCTTGCTTACCCTTGCTGCATTGCTATTCCACAAGCATTATTATTTATACAATAATATATAATAATAAGTAACAATAACAATAATATATAATTCATGTGGTGCTCTAGGAAAGTACATGAGAAGAGATTCTTTGACCTCAGCTAAATCAAATACAAATCAGGAAGAGGGAGAAATGGCAAAAAGCAGATAAAATATAAAGTATTAGGAGAATGGTTAAGTGAAACCTATGCAAAGAGCTTTCAAGAAGAAATAATGTTCTTAACAATAAACAAGGATATGTTACCAGCAGTTTCCATGCTATACGCTGGATATACATTTGTAGAAATATAATGCATCATTTACTTGGTGATAGGGACAAGAATATTATCATCCAAAAAGCACCAAACCACATTCCTAAAGCAGCTAGGAAGTGGTGAGCCTCTTGATGTGAGCAGAAGAAGGTACAGTAGTATGATATTTCAGGCAGGGATGGAAATTCAGATCTCTCAGGACTTGTCTATGTAGGAACACTCGGGAGAGTTAAGGCCAAGAGAGTGTAAGTATAATGTTAAAGCCTATTAAATGCAAATGCTCAGATTCAAAAGTTAAGTGGCTTTAGTGTGCTGTAGTTTAATCCTCAGTCCCTACACTAGCCATGAGATCACTTTCTTAAAGAAACATCAGTGCCCCCTATTTCTCAATAAATGTGTTATTACAGAGGGTTTTATGTTCTCTAATGAGTAAACTCACTTTACACCTGTAATATTGACCTAACTTGCCTGACAAGCCTTTGGATCAGTGATTCTCAACAAGGGTGCTCCAGCACCCCAAGGAGCCTTGAAATCCTTTCAAGGGTGCTACAGAGTTTTCATAGCACTATCATAGCGCACAATGTTAGCACTGTTAGGTGTACAAACATGATTCACAAAATGAACACAGAGATTTCAAATGGAAATCCATAGTGTTAAAAACATTCTGACCTGTCATAAACTTTATGATTTCTTTGCAACAAAATAACTGCTGTGTTATTTTTCTGTAGTTAAAAAAGTGTGAAAATGTAGAGCTGGCATTTTCAGAGGTGTGCCTTGAGTCTAGCAAGGTGTCTTGTGTCCAAAACCTCTGCGTTAGATTCTTCTCCTTCAGATTCTTCCTAGCGTATTGGACAGCTTTGTTAATGATGAACTTCAGCTTTGTACACTGAAATCCTTGAATAGAAGGCAGTAAAGTACAGGTCAGCAACCCCTGGCACATGTGCCAAGCATGACACATGAGGCCATTTTGCTAAGCACGCTGCAGCACAGCTGTTTGGAGCCTCCCGGCTGCACCCGGCCTCGGCTCCAGGTAGCTGCTGCCAGCAATGGAGCCTGGGCTGCTCCCAGCAGGGCTTGCAGTGTCCCAGCTGCCTTTTGGGAGCAGCTTGGGATCCCGGTTGGCAGCAGCTCCTCAGAGCTGGGGCTGGCTGCAGCTGTGCCAGGTTCTAGCATTGGCTCTGCACTGGCATGTCAAGTGGTGGGGGAGAGGCCTGAGGCAGAGCAGCCCTGGTCTTTTTCCTGCTCCGGGCACGGAGGTGATGAGCCCAGCACAGCTGTTTGGAGCCAGCCTGAGCTCTGGGCAGCTGCAGCAAGCAGAGGGCAGGCTGCAAACAGCAGTGCTGGGCTGCACAGCTCTGGCATCAGCTCCAAGCTGGAGAACAGTTGCTGAGAATGACTTCTCGTGTGTTTTTTGTGAATTGACATGCTGACAATACCTATAGAAAGTTGCTCTTGGCTGACCTTAAGAATCACAATGGGAAAAGACTCAGACTGTTTACATCAAAAACCATGCAAGTCAAAATCAGCACCTTGAATTGCACCCAGAAAGCTATTGGGAACCAGCGTAGACTTTGGAACACTAGAGTTATGTGTTCCTGGCAACACACCTAAATCAGAAGGTGGGCTGCCTAATTACTTTAGAAACATTATGTGCCTGTACTCCTGCAGAATGCTTGCTCTGACATGTTCTAATTAGAACACGTCAGAGCAGACTCAATTAATTATGTCTGCTGGAGTGTTTTAACTGGAGCGCTCCAACAGCTGCTGCACCCAGAGCTGCTCTAATTAAAAAGCCTCACCCCAGAGCACGTGTATAGATCCACTTGCTAAAGCTGCTTTAAAAACCAGAGGTTGCTACTTTATTGTACATGTCAAAATATTCTATATTGTAAAACCCTTTTTCAGAAAAGACCTGTATCACCATCTGTATCTTCCACATAGTCAGAATTCAACCTAATTGTGTTGAATCATTTTATAGGATGTTAATGGCAAAGAATTAAATGGAACTCCCCTGGCACTTAATACTCAGCAGTTCATCTTTTATTTTTCTCTGCAGCAGAAATCCTGGCATTGTAATTAAACCAGCCCAAGACATCATCTAGATGTTAAATACAATTTAAATACAATTTTAAATTTGTTTTCATGATCACATGCATGATATTTTTTATGAGTCTTTCTATTGAAGCATATCAAATTGAAAACATGTCAAAACAGATTTTTCTTTTTGAAGGGCATTGGGACTCTTTAGTCTGATAGATAGCTTGTGGCCTCCCTTAGTGCCTCTAAAAGTTCCTGGACAAAGTCAAGACTGTGAAGCGGTAAGTCATACAGTTATTGTTCTTCATCTAAAATTAAACTTTCTGTGTCAGTAGTGAAACTTTGTGCGTTCGGGTGTCACATTCTCCCTGTATGTGTTCAGTTGCACTGTAGAGTTTTTCCCTTCATTCCAAATTAAATTACCAACCTTCAGATCAGCACCTTCACTTCTGTACTCACAAAATTGATTACTACTTCATTAACCCTCCACACACATCACGAAATACAGTTAGTGAACTAATGATTCTAACAAGATGTTGCCCTACTCTTCTAGGGGGAAGAGAGAGAAACTCTGAAGGTAACAATAATTATACATGGTTTTCATATAGCACTTTTCATCCTGAGATTTCAAAGTATTTTAAAAGGATAACTTGACAAGGACAGTCTGAGTCAGGGCTATTTGCTTGCATAAAAATTGTCAGTTTGAGATTTAACAGAGCACTAAAACAGTGTTGCTGCAGGTAAAATTAAAAGAATGTTTTGCATTTGAAAGCTTGTCTAACTCTATCCCAACTATGCAGTTAGTCCATTAAAAGATATCAATCTAAATCTCTCTCTCCTGCATAAAATGAGAGCATTTATGAGACTTTGAAACTAAATCATAATACAAATTATACTGATACTGCTCAATTGAAAATAGGATTTAATCTGTAATTTACTTTAACTCAACATTCACAAAAGAAACACTGCTTTATTGTTCAGTATTTGGGAGTACTGATCTGATGAAAGAGTTTTAAGGAGTTATTTTTCACTAATTGAGAATCAGGTACCTATGCTGCTCTTCTCTTCCTGAACAGCTGCAGCTGTTCCTTGGAAAATTTGTTCTTATTCATTGTTTTGTTTTAGAACCTGGAGTCTCAATCAGGGAGTTCCATTGTGTGACGTGGTATCTAACCTGGGTGTGCGTATTGAAAACCGAAAAAACAGAACAGCAAAAAAAAAAAAAACCCAGCAAAAAAAGAAAAAAGTAGCAAAGATAAGGGAAATGGAAATTAAGTTTGATCATTTAGTTGGGTGCATCTACATGTATAATTAATTTGAAGCAATAAACTCCAGAGGAGTTTGAGCTGGAGTAAACTATTCCCAGGCATAGCATGTACATGTGCAACCAAGACAACAATAATTTGAGCTGGAGAGGAGCAGTTTATGCCAGGGCTGGGGGCACAGGGGGTCAGCCCTGGGCTCCTGGTGGCAGTATTAAGCAGCAGAGAGGCTGGCTGGGGCCATAAGCAAATTAATATCTGGGCCCAGGAGCCCCCACCCCACCCCCCAGGTCCCTCAGCCAGTCAGCAGAAGGGGGACAAAAATAGTGCCAAGTTTAAAACTGTGGCTTTCGCTTCCCTGCCAATGACGAGTGAGTTGCAAGCACGACCCCTCCACCAGTCAGTGGTGGGGGGAGGGTGAGCCACTCATGGATAAGTACTCTGCCCCGCACCCCACCTCGGAGTCCCATTCTCTGACCTGGCTGGGCAGCACCTGCCCCTGCCCCACTTCATCTCTCACTGTGGGGGCCTCAGTCTGCCTCCCACCATGCCCATTCCCTCCCCACACCTCATGGCAGCTACATGCATGAATGCAGCATGTATTGGTGGCATTGTTGGCTACATCATCCAAAAAAACCCCAATAGCCGATAATGTTGACTTTTCCTTTTCTTGGTGCTGATCTGATATGTGACCAATATATCGGTGCACCTCTATAGGGGGCCTCCAATTTTGTGTTCACCCTGGGCCCCAGTAACTCTTAATCTGCCTCTGGCTGGGGCATGAGGGTGCTGAAAGTGTGGAACCATTTACTTGCTAGGCAGCAGACAGGAGTCTGGTCCCCTGCTGACCAGATGCAATTTACATCTGCAGCCAGTGTCTGCACATGTGTTTAATCGCAGTTAATTACCCTGCTGTAGGGCAGTACTGTCGGTAAGAGTACTGTCTCTGACGGTAGTATCTTTACAGTGGCATTAAATAGTTTACTGTGGCCTAATAGTGTTGCACCTGGAGATGTGTTGCTTTACTCTGCAGCTAATTAGTCTACAGTTAAGCATGCGTGTAGACGTGGCCACTGACTGTTTTTAAAAAAAAAATTGTAGGATTTATCCTCTTCAATACACTTCATATTGCTAAGGAGTTTGTTGGAAAATAAAGTTGTTGTTTTTTTTTAAATTACATCAATGAAGTTCTGGCTTAACCTGAAAAAGCAAGAACAGTCCTAAAAGAAACTGCTGCTCTGGACTAAATTCACAGGGTTATCTAGCTATTTCAAAAGTCTCAAAAGAATGGATTGATTTATATGCTGCACTACAGAGGCAACAGATTGGGAACATTTATGAATGAAGCAGCACACTTGCATGTGTTTTAATATTGGTGTAACCTTCATTTGATTTTAATTTCCTTTAGTTTATGAACAATAAAAAGGGAAGAAATTTTCCATGGTCATGCCCTGCATGTATATTTCATAAATTGGAGATCATAACTCATAAGGATGCCTCAGGGAGGCTTAAGAGTTGTCTTTTACTGATACTTTTGCACAACATTTTTTAATTACAATATATTTTACTGATACAGATGTAGAGAAGATACGGGCTTATTTTTATAATTAAAATACTTATAATAAAATTATAGAGCAAATAAAACAATCCTAATATTGCTAAGTGAAAGATGAATCTGAAACAGACTTTACTTGGGCCATATGTTTGCTGAATACATTCAAAGGGAAACAGATTGTTGTTTGACATGTTTTTTCTCTTATGTGAAAATTATTTTTAATAGCTGTACAGCTGTTTTTGCCAAACCAGATTTCCTTTATTATGTGAAGTGCTTTATTAACTCCTAAATAAAATCTTCAGAATAGAATTTTACAACCCAAGTGGTGATAATAAGTGTGGAACTGTCCCCGCAGGTTAAGAAGGTATTTTAGTTTGGAGTCTCTTTGAATGAGTCTAGCTAAGGGGTTTGTTCCATCCTAACACTTTTTAGGGAAAAAAAGTGGGGGCTGGATATAGCACCAAGAGTTTTCTCTGAGTCCCTGTTCTTCATTATCTTAGTGTGCTGCCCAGAATTATGTTGGCAACTTTCACAATCCTCAGCAATGCTTCTTTAGCTATTTATTTATTGTAATATCCACCCACCCACCCACATGCAAAAATCCCCAAATCTCAAAAGCCATGAACATTTTTTTTATAAAAACTATGAAAATAGTGCAATCCATACTCCCAAGTCATGGAGTAGCCATTGTGTTTGCCAACTTTGCCAAATCATGCAATGTTTTTGTGATATGGGCCACTATCAAGTTATGGAAGTAATTAAATGAAATCTACAAAATGATATCATGTTATATTTTTCACTAACTTATTTCAGAGAAGAGTTCTGATAAACAATTAATTCTGTATCTATTTTCCATATCTTAAACAGGCTACAACCAAACTTCCTCCTCCAAGCTTCTGTTATATTCTTACTGCTCAGCCTGATCAAATGCATGTTGATGTAAATGAGGAAGAACAGATTTCTAATTTGTACATGCCCCCAGCTGTGCATGGTCTGAGGGAAATTCTTCAGGTAACCTGTTTAAAAGTGAAATAAGCATTTTGTGGTACTAATACAAAGAGTTCTTTGCAACTATATTTTGCCTCATTTCTTGCTTTTAATTACTTTAAATTGTGTTTCAGGTTGGAGGTTTTAATCAATGCTGTAGCTTTTGGGCCCAAGTTATATATCAAAGGCTGCAGGTAAACTTTCTTTTTAGCAATAAAATGTATTCAAAGCAGTATAATGTGTGTGAAGAGGAGGAAGATGATTGCTATGTTTCCAGGGGTAGGGAGAGAGGAGAATAGGATGTTTTTCAGGTGTTCTTCCACAGCTCTGAGTAGTATGATCATTTGGCAGACTTCCATTTTTCATCTTCTCTTCATTTTGTTCAGGATTAATTTTAAACTATCTGTTATGAGATAATTTTCACCCTTGATTTGTCTAGACCGGTCCCGTTAAAACTTGTAGGGAACTGCACTGATACCAAAGAAGAAATCTTATCTTCTAATTAGAATTCTCTTTCCTCACATGATGCATGTTGAGGAGTTCTCATTCCAAATCACATTTAATAGCAGAATTTGGCAGATAGGAATGCTTCTTGCATGTAACCCAATAACCTACCATCGTTTCAAAGGAACCCCTATAGGCCTGTCTAAGGGTAGTATTTGGCATCTTTAGTCAAGTTAATAGAAGGAAACAAATCGTTAGATAAATATGTCTTCCCTTCACCCTGGATTGCATGTCTGGATTTTTTCCTTCTGAAATCATATTCATATGTGTATGAGTATCACTAAGTAAAGATTTTTTCTTGAAAACAATTAGGCACTTGCTACAGCCAGCACTACATTCTGGTGGAGAAAAAATTTCACTTGGCCACAAAAAACAAGATCAAACAAAAAAGATTAGGGATGTCAAAGACACAGGCTAGATTTTGCCTGCAGAGCCCCATCATTCAGCCCTCAGTACTGCCCCTGGGTCAGGAGCTGACCCACGTGCCACATGTACTGGACCAGCCCTGTGTGTAGAGCCCAAGACCCATGCTGCACATGGGTGGCACCCACTCTGGCCATCTGGAACTACACTGCACACAGCACCCACTCCAGCTAGTCTGGGACTGTGCTGCACACAGTACCTGCTCCACCCTGTGTGGGACGTGGAGCAAGCTCCACATGAGCTAGCTCTGGGATGGGGGAATGGGGGGTGGGGATCAGCCCTACACCACTCACTCACCCCTGAAATAGATTAACAAAACTAGGGAAACATAAAAGGATGTAATTCCAAGAGAGCAGTTAAGTATTTGGAAATGCATCCCATAACCATGGTGAGAGACCTAATTTTAGTTCAGGTCACAGTCCCTTCCTTGCAGGGTTTGATGAATTATGATTTGATTTCTAAGCAGGCTGCACACTTAAAGCTGGATTCTTTTCTGCCTATTAGGCAGATAGGTGCCTAAGTACAGTTCTGTTTCACCCTGCACATGTCCCTGAAAAAACAATTAATGCAAAGGTAAGTGGGTCTTCTCTTCCTCACTGTTTTTTTATGACTGAGTTTTAAGGGTAAGATGACAGCATGTTACATTATGGGTGGATGAATGGATTTTTGGAACTTGAACAGGGTGGGTTAGGATTGGGTTTAGGCATCCAAATCCACCTAGTTGCCTAGCAGGTGAAATTGGACTTGGCCATTGACTCCTGAGAAAGGAGTGCATTTCATTGCTCAATAAGTTTTCCCCAAGCTAAGTGGCACAAAGACATTTGCGTGAGTTTTAATGCCAAGTAAGAAGATGAGATCTTTAGGATTTCAATAGGGGTTTAAATACACAGACCCGTCCCTGCCCTATTCCTTCTTGGCCTCTGAAATAAACCTTTTTCAAAACATATTCTCATCATAGAAGGTACATCTATAGATGTGCATTTACTGCACAGTAACTAAAATTACTGCACAGTACAGACGTGCATCTATATGTGCACGCCTTTACTATGCAGTAAATATGGAAACTTATGCCAACTTGGGCATAACTTTGATACTAACAAACTTGCAGGTATCAAACTTAACATCCGATTAGTTACTGTGCAATAATGAATGTATAGATGCCGTACTGTGCAGTAACTGACTGACTTTTTTCCCAAGCCAGCCCATACACAGCATTAATGCACTTTAACACCCTCATATGTAGACTCCAGCCTTTTCCTGTTTACTGCACAGTAACTTTAAGCTAAAGTAAATGCATGTGTAGACACATCTAGTGATTAGTTTGTTTCAGACTGGCCTGGCTGCCTGAGTTATCACTGATTTTACACATATCTGCATCTGAAATAATCTGATTAATCTGTAGCCTTGTGTAGAAATTCCTTGTTAGTCAGAAGAGAGGTGGACTGTGCTGGATTTACATGATTTTAGAGAAGGTTGATGTGCTTACAAGAAAATCTATGCATGCACACATGCACAGACTCTTTCATGGTATTAAAATGTCTTGACAATATTTTATGTAGGTTATTCAGTTGAATGCATTGAACTTCAATAAGCTAGCAACATAAGAATTCATTAATTATTTGAAAGGTATACTGCAAAGATAATATGAAATACTTCACTTTTGGATAAGGAATCTAAAGGTGTAAGTGCACTTACTTTGCTGTTTGTGTTCCTTGCCTAATCACTGAAATAAAATGTCATGTGCAGCAACTTGTTTGTTGCTTCAGCCTTTGCTAAAAGGATTTATTCTTCACACACAAGATCATGCTTTGAAATGCAAAGGAAAGACTGTGCGTAAACTTAATTTCTTCTACAGATTCATTATTCAAAGCTGAGAAAATATAAATTTGTAAATTTCTATTTAAATTATTATATTTTGGATATACACGGTTCTTATTTCATATGGCTACCTGATTAGCATTCTTTAATAAATTATTTGTATGAAATTAGGACTGGAAATATGCTTTCATTATTATTATTCAGAATAAGTACCGTGTCACAAAAAGGATATAAGAAAATACATTCCATCTGTGCTTGAGGAGCTGTCCTTTTTTATAATTCAATCCTGCTGCTGTTTGTCTATTATGTCCTTTCTGTACAGAACAAACTGTTGCACATAGCAAGATGATGATTTTATAGTATCTTGTGATTATTACTATTATTTTTATATATTTTAGATGATTCCTCTTCTGTTCACAATCTGTATGCCACCTTTTGAAAACTCTGGTGATACGTGTAAAAGCTGTAAAAGTCATTCCTTCAAACCTGTTTTAAAACTCTTTATGTAGAGAAGATGATCAGATGCAGATAATTGCTGTGGAAGAAACTTGAGATAAATGCAATAGAGGATATGTACTAAGACAGCAGAATAACTTGTTGCATCTGAATTCTTCCACTCACTGTTTTCAGTTAGTGCATGTGTTATAGGCTCTACAGCAGGGACAGGCCATTATTTCGGGTGGAGGGCCACATACTGAGTTTTGGCAAGCTATTGAGAGCCACATGACAGGCAGCCAGGGGCAGATAAATATTAATTTTCTACATTTTTTTAGGAGCCCCGCTGGCTCATGGGCCGCATTTTGCCCACCCTTGCTCTACAGGCATGAATATATGGCCACTTTTAAAGTGTATGAATCTCCAAAGATTTTAATTGCCTGTTGGACATGAGTTGAAATTCACATTGTAATGCATTAACCTGTAATACGGCTTTAAAAGTAGAATATTAATATTGTTTGACTATTGTTTTGGGATAGAAGGCACAGAAAATTAGAACTGAATGCTTGTTTTGAAAAGTTTTTGAAAGGTAAAAGGATCTATCTATCTATCTATCTATTTTCATAGTATCCATCACCATAGTATCTTGTTTATCATGATAACATGAAATATTTAAAATGCTATCAAATAGATGCTAGTTACATTTTGAACTGTGAACTCTGACATGAACTGTAGGTATTTAGAGTGACATCACTTGTTTTGAGACGCAATAGATTTTTCTTCTTGTCCTAAACAGGCAGAAGACTGAAGTAGTCAGGGTGGATTCCTTTGTTTCTCTCTTATGAATCATCTGTTTCCCTAATTCTTTGAAACCTTCAAAATTAGGGATTCTTTTTGTTCATTAGGAAGAAAAATGTCCAACTTTCTAATCAGTAGCAGCTGTGAGCCAGAGAACTGCAAGTGAGAAGGCTTGGTAGCAAAACTTCCTTAATTTACTTAAGCAGGAATGTCATTGTGAGACATTTTTTTAAAGACAGAGCCCATGGAAGGCCTAGTTCAGATGAGCAAAAAAAGGTTAAAGATGTTGCTTGTTGGCACGTATTACAGAATATGCTTGAAGCCTCTGGTAAAGCCCAGCACGCAGTATTGTAACATGTGCCAACTGGTTAAGGCGTAAGCCCCAGGTTTCTCACTATGTCCACCTCACTTAGCCAGTTAAAATAAAAGATGTTGTCCTCACTATGCTAAGGAAAATTTGGGGTCACTTAACACATGTTGATTAATTCTGACGTAACTTCAACCTGTCTCTCTGTGGGAGCTTAAAACTTCATGATCTAAGTGGATTTTTTGTTTGTTTGCTTGTTTGTTTTCTTTAAGGAGAAATTACTGCTTCAAACTTCAGCTGTTCTGTTAGTTTAATCAAAGTGTTTCACAATCAGTAGAAATTATTGTGCTCTTCCTTTTGGAATCCCAGGTAAAATATAATGTTCCTGCGACTCAAAGGGAGTTTTCGTTGTTTGTGACTGACCCCACATTGCAGACTGGAGTGGAGAAGAGTTGTAAACTTCCTAAAACTGTACCTGTCTCTGTCACTGCCTCTTGTGTTCTTGATAAAGAAGTGATGGATGCATTAACCAGCACATCCCACCACCTACTCTTCTTCAAGGATGCACTGCAAGGAAATGGTAACCTTTTTTCTCATGGCAGTTTGGCTAAGTACAGACAGTCAAAAAGCCCAAGGCTGAATTGATTCAGTCTCTGCAGGTTAGTCTAAGCTGCATAGATTAAAGTGATCAACAAGTGAACAGACATTCACTTTTGATTCTGGAAGTGCGACCACATGCCTGCAGTGGCTCAGGCACTAAAGCATGCTTCCCTGCTTAGTTGGAGCAGACAGTTTGGGCAAAGGCTAGTCCACCCATGCTGCAAGGGTGGATTGTGGTGGAAGTGCAAAGCGTCCTGGGATGCTGGGGGGAGTGTAAGTTAACGTGAATCTGGAGGGGATCTGCGACAGAAGTTCAATAAACGAATTTCACTTAAATCAGTTAAGCCTGATACTGCGTCAATCCAGGTTTATCTTAAACCAGTTCGGGTTATTTGGAAAGAAGTTTATGTGTAGTGAACTTCTGTTAAGTTACAGATTTGAATCAGTTTCTGATTTCTTATACCAGTTTATGTGTAACTTCTGTCCCTAGCCTTTGAGACAAAAGTGAGTTACCAAATGAGCATCCTAATCTTCAAGGGTGTAAATAGACATAGTATTGTATCAGGAGGACACACTGGCCATTTTCCTGCTCTAAGTATCTGTGAAGCATGCAAGATAAAATGTGCTAACACTCTCCCCACTCCCTGCCCAGTGCTGCCTAGGTCTGTAGTTAATCACCGCTTATTCAAATTCACTGCCAGTCATTCCAGATACAAACCTGTCAAGGAGTGTGTTCTCTGGCAACTTAGTAGTAGAGGACCAGCAATGCACTTGGGAAGGGCTATATGTCTAAAAGCCTGTTCTGCATCTTTTTTGTCCCAGGTTTTGTCTCAGATTAATCAGAACAGCCACAAATGAGACTTTTTGCACAGCCTAATACAGCTGAGGGGTCTGCTAGGACTCTGAACAAGACTAAGATGAAGCAATATGTAGCCATTTGCGAGGCCTGAAACCAGTGATCCTCTACTCAGACAATGTTATGGATGAGGAGGTAGTTCAGCCTCCACACCCAATCATTCCTTGGTCTTGTCTGTGACACTCATTTCATAGATTATAGAGTTGGAAGGGACCCAGTGGATCATCGTGTCTGACACCCTGCCCCCAGCAGAAAAAAAGACTGAGTTTAGGCTGATAGTGACTGAAAGCTATTAATGTTTTTAAATGGAATGTGGGGTGCTAGTTAATGTAATTGTGATGATAGTCTTGTGATATACTTAATTGTCAGCCAGACAATCAAACCATCAAACGTGTTTCACATTCCATTTAAAAACATTAATGGCTTTCAGTTACTATCAGCCTAGACTCAGTTCGAGGTGCTGGCCTACATATTAGAGTCCTGTTACCACATCTTCTAAACTAGAGCTGTTCAGCTGGTTAACCATGAGCTGCACATGGCCTGCAATGGATTAATTTGCAGCCCTTGGGCTCCCACTTGGCCACTCCCAAGTTCTGCTTTTTACACCACCTCACTAGGCAGGACAGAGGAGCATAGCCACAGTCCACAGTGCTAGAGAAGCCCATGGTGTGGGTGCTGATGCAGCTCAGAGCAGCAAAGGAACCTTTGTCCAAGGAGCTGAAGGTCAGGTTGGGATATGCAGCCTCCAGCTGCTAAGTTGCACAGTCCTGTGATCCCTTTGCCCATAGAAGCCAAAATCTCTTTTATAATATGCAAATTAGATCTGACAGAGAGGTGTACCAAAATTTGGGCAACTCCTGCCTCGGAGTAAAACATTGCAATGTATCTAGCCTCTGAACGGATTTGAAATAGACAGAAATAACCCCAGGAGAAATATAAATTTATATGACCAAATAAGAGAGAGATAAAAATAATATCACGTGTTCACTGGAAACAGTGCTTTTTGAACTGAGTTTGATTCTCACTTTTTAGAAAACTGATGTAGTAAAATCTTCTCTATGTGAGGAGCGGAAATGTGTGTTAATTGAAAATGGAATATTTTAGTACGGAGAAAAATTGAAAGAATCCATCTAAGTATTTTGGAACTGGCAAAGATCATTGTCATTATTGGCCATGACAATTAACATGGTCACCTTTCTCCTTGTTACTGTACTGAATTGAATGTCTTTGTTGGCAGGTAGGATTATTTGTGTTGAACGTACTGTTCTCCTGTTACAAAAGCCCCTTTTGTATTTGGATGCTGGTGCTGACCTCAGTGAGCTGACTGGCCCTGTCAGACTAGATGAGCTGGATTCTACAACGCAGGCTGATTCCATTTGTACCGTAAGAGGTGTGTATAGCCCTTTCTGAAACGAAGGCTACTAATTATTTGTGTTCATTTTAAATAGTTTCCATAGTCTCTTGAAACAACATTGTACAAAAGAAGGAAAACTAAAGTATTGTGCTGTTTTATAAAGACAATCAGCTTTATACTTCTTTCTGGGCTCTATTTGTCTTTTGGTTGTAGAAGTGGTTCAGATATGATTGAAGTCTTTTTTTCCCCACACAACTGTCTATTCAAGCTGTGTCACGGGTGGTCAACCTGCAGCATGGGTGCCACAAGTGGTACTGGCAGCCTCTGTACGTAAGTAAGCAGCAGCAGATCAGGTTGGAGACAGACAGCACAGTGGCAGATTGGGCAGGAAGCAGAAAGCAGAGCATCAGTTCAAGAGAGAACCACAGGGCAGGGTGCAGAAAGCAGAGTAGCAGATTGAGTAAGGGCAAAGGATTGGAGTGGCACTCAGAAAGGGCATGGAGCTGATTTGTGGCATGCCTGCCAAAAAGGTTGGCCCCAACTGTTCTATATGGTTACTAATGTTCCCAATCATTAATGCCTTGTATAAAATAGAGTCCTCACTACAAATGTTTGCTGTCCACATTCTCGTTCATTGTTTCTGTTCATATACCAGCTTACCTTCAGGTAGCATTCTGGGCACCAACTTTATTTGTATTTATTAGTGGGTATAACACCCACTGGGGTACAGTTGTTTCCAGTGTGTCAGCTGGAGCCTGTGTACTTGAGGCAGGGATCAGCACTAGCATCTTTTAGGGCTGTACTGAAATAGGACAGTTTAATGTTCCACCAGAATCCCACAGTATAGCCTGGCCATACTTACTTCCCAGCAGGTTGCTTTTGGATATTGCTCTGTTTAATAATTTAATCCATTTGCTACTAGTGCAGAAATAATTCCTAAAATATATTTTCTAATGCTTTGTCCAGTCTAAAGGTTTCAAGCTACAGAGCTTCCCTTGGGGGATTATTTTGCAGGCTAATAGTTCTCACTTTTTGGAAAAATATTATTTCTTAATTTCATTCTATCATTGCTAGTTATGTCTCATGAACTACTTTACACAATTAATCCCTCTCCTTGGGGTTGCACCCTTCAAATGCTTGTTTAAAACACTTCATCAAATCCTTCACAATATAAAACCATGTTCTTGGAAGGCCATTTTAAATTACTCAGGGCACTTAGTAAAACTACCCCTTCTGTTGTTACAGTAAAGCTGCAGGAGACAAAAATCTTTGCCACTGGTATTGGTGCAAAATACATTATTATATTATTCACAAATATTGAGTTCTGGCACTGCCTAATGAAGAACAGAGATGGTAACAAGCAGTTATTTCTAAGATTTGGTGATTATCTATCAGGATTGGCACCTGTTTTAATGACATTTTTCTGAAAAGTTATCACTATCTCTTTCAGATATTTTTAAAATTATGCTAAAAATTTTCGCTCACAGTTTCTTCTCTCCTTTAGTCTGCCTGCTCTCTATGCAGTGGAATAAACTCAAAACCATCGTTCTCTCTTCATCTATATCTAGAGATAAATTAAATCTACTGTTGTGTTTGTTTTTTTTTACAAGTTAAAGCAAGTAATTCTAATGGGCAATAAGTGTTTAAAGCAAAAGGTAAAGCTCTGCTCCCCACCATAATTTTCATTAGTTAAGGAGGTGGGAGAGATACTTCTGGCAAGTTGGGCAGAGATGAGATTGTAGACCTTCATATGATGGTACAAGGTGGAATGGTTAATGAAGGTGTAAGTATTTATCTTATAGTAAATGATGATTATATAGATTATTAGATTGCTTTAGATCATTCATATTGATTTTTTTTAATGTGCATTTGTATGTGTATGCTATTTCAGGTCTTTTCATTTTCTCATTGCTATTATGAACCTAGCTCTCTAGTGCTTACCAGCTTAGGCTTCTTAACTGGTGCCATCAAATCGATGGCATTGTTTCATCTGGGCCCTCAAACTGTGATGCTCCTTCCCATTCCTCCTCCCAGCTCTGCAGCTGTTATGTTTCCTGGGCATTTTGTGGAACATCTTCCCATAAACACTGACTGCAAAGCATTTTTTAATTCATGAAAAATATAAGTGGAGGTTGAACTCCATATTAGCTGGTACATTTGTTTAGCATCTGACCATGGCTAACATGGAGAGAGGACAAAGAGCCACAGGTGGTACTGCTGGTTACTAGATTAACTTTCTAATTCTATGCATAAAGGGGGGACATGGTAAAAACACCTTCTATAAACTTGGCAAATATGTCTGTGCTTATCCAAGTGTTAACTGTATAAATATATTAATCCTTTTTGTTAATGTACTATTAAAACATTATAGCCTTTCTAGGTGAGATCCTGTTTCTCCCAAATTTTTGTAATCCATGAATATCCATTGTGTTTGTGTGAGATATTTGTGTTGGTCTTTAATCGTCTTGGCCCAGAGTTAAAACAGTATTGTCTCTCTTCAATAGATGTGTGAAAGGCTATGGCTAGTATCTAGGGAGTGGTCCTTCTTCAGAGTCAAAGACTTTATCAAGTCAGAATAAATCAGCATGTTCTTTCCTTATGCAATAAAAATTGATTATTTCTGTTGCACAAAACTTCTTCTTCTCTGCTAGTGAGGGCCAATTTTTCATCTAAGAAAGTTCTACTAGTCTGTCACATAGGCTGTGTGGGTAGATTAGCTGCTTAACAGTAGTTTTGCTAATAAGTGATTCAGGTCTGATGTTTGGATTTTGACATTTAAGCCACTCTCCACGTGTACTACTTCCAAATATCCTAGTAAGAAGCTGTCTAAATGGTGATGTTTAGGTAGCCCTGCCCTATCCCTAAATATCATCTGTTGACAGGGCAGGTGCCCCTCCCCCCCATTATGTTAATCAGTGTGGTAGTTCAGACAAAATTAATCTGCTCTTTTTATTGGAGTTTTCTGTCACTTTTTTGCATCAGCTTATTCATCAGAGCAGTTTTCAGGTACTGTGCAAAGCCAGACCAATGGTATTATGTATGTATATCAGTCTCTTCATACCAATGATATTTGCAACCCAAAGAACAGTAAGGCAAGAATAAAACTTAAATTGTATTACCTTCTCCTTACAAATGAGAAAACTCAGAGGCAAAGTCTAAAAGCTAAACCCAGTTAAGGAGAATCTTGGCAACTTGTATGTAGCAGTTAAACCAGTTTTCACTCTACATATCAGTTTACATCTGGGATAGGTGTGGCTGCCACTTGATTAGTCTTTGACTTGGCTTAGTTCTCACCTTTTTCCATGATCTTTGGTCTCTCAGGATAGATCTATATAAATAAAAATAATCTCGGCACTTTAAGAAATATAGTCAATAACATCTTTTTTCCTATGTATTATACCCACTTACCTCACTCTGTGTCAGGCTTCAGGGTTCCTCCTTATTTGATAAATGTTGCCCTTTAATATCTTCACATCACTCTTTAAGTTTGTCTCAGTATAGTCAGACAAAGTTCTTTGGGTGAATCTGATATCTTTTATTAGACCAACTTACATAGTTGGGAAAAACATTTTTCAGCAAGCTTTTGGGTTTAAAAACCTTTTGTCAGGCTGCAGTTGGTGTGCGCTCTGGAATGATAGTAAAGAAGTCAGAGGCTGGGCTGGGCTGCATGCAAGACAGGCAGTCAGTGAAGATGTAAATTGAGTCAGTGGGTGAGAGACAGGCTGGGTGTGGGGGGGAGAAAAAAGGGGGAGGAACATAGCAGCTGAATAGTGGACAGTTATCTGGGGAGTCAGATGTCAGGCAGATAATAAGGTGTCATAAATCCAATGTCTATATTTAGTCCATGATTTTTAGTATCTAAGAGGTTGATGAAGTGGAGTTCATAGGCTCATCTCTGAGAAGTGTTTTGTAAATTCCCTTTGAGGGATCAGGACTGAGAGATTGGAGAGAGAATGGTTTTCTTGTGAGAAATGTGCCCTCACAGGGAATTGGGTATTCCTGTTTGTGATAGATTTCTGGTGTGCGTTCATTCTGGTGTGCAGTTGTTTGGTGTCTCCTACGTAAAGTATTTTCCATCAGGGCATTTGGTGCATTTGAATGAAATGTATTACATTTCTGGAGGTGCAGCTGTAAGATACAGGGATGCTGATGGCACTGTAGTGGGGTGTAGTTATAGTGAGGGTGGTGGAGATGTGTTGACAGGTTTTGCATTTCTTGTCATGACATGGTCTGGATCCATTTGGTGTATTCTGGGCCCGAGGAAGTTTGTTTCTGGTGATGAGGTTAGTGAGGTTTGGCGCTTGTTTGAAGGCTAGGATGGGTGGCTCTGGGAAGA
Organism: Caiman crocodilus; assembly: GCA_030014935.1. Taxonomy (NCBI): domain Eukaryota; kingdom Metazoa; phylum Chordata; order Crocodylia; family Alligatoridae; genus Caiman; species Caiman crocodilus. The sequence continues at coordinate 71,246,237 of JAGPOW010000261.1, read as the reverse complement.
TCTCTTTAGGAATAAGGGTCTCTTTCTAGTATGGGTTGCAATTTTTTGAGGATTTTCCATATTGGTTTGAGGGAGGGATGATATGTCATAACCAGCTTTCTCTTTCTGTAATGTGTTTACAAAAGGAAAAGAATAATGTTGTCCTCCTGTAAACTAGCAACTGCCCTCCTTCCTCTCTCTATTATTTATTTTTACTATATTAGGTATAATGAAAAACTGAGAGATTTAGATTAGCTATAGGTTTGTTTACCAGAGTGCCCTCTTTGTTGGTGTTCCAGGTCATGCCATTTGAAAATATGCATGGACACAAAGTGTCCCCATCATCCATTCCAGCTCTCAGGACATCATTCTTCATAAATCTCTTTTCAGGCTTCTCAAAAATTCCTAATTCATTTTATTTATTTTACTTGTCAGAGTAGGGATTCCTTAATCACAGTATAGATATCAATAACAGTTCTTTCATAGTGCTGCATTTCAGTCTCTGGGCCATATTTTGATCTTTGTTGCATCACCATACAGTAGTACCTCCACTAATCATCAAATTCATCTTTGCTTATAAAACTGCTCAGTTGCTTTTAAAGATCCATTATATATCTACTGATAATTTTTTTAGCCTAAATATGGGCATGAAATTTCCTGATCCAGTCGCTTTAGACATTGTGCATTTGTCACAGAAACAGCAAAGGGCCAAAATAAAAAACAAAATATCTTGCAAAAGGTGGGATTCTGCCTGGAATTTCATTTTGAAACGTCTTTTTTTTTAATGTGTTTAAAGTTGTGATGCAACTTGGCATAATCAAGATTTCATGTTTGCATGGTCAATTTGTACTTTGGTTTTGTCTCCTGATATTGGTTGGTATTTGGTAAAAACAGTGTCTGCTGAGAGAAGTGGAAGAGAAGAATTTATTTTTTATGATGATCATCTGCAAGGATCAAGCTAGATTTGTACCAAGAAGTCATAAGTGACTGTAATCATCATCAGTCTAGTATACTGTTGTAAGAATGTACTTTCTGTTTAGGCATTATCACTGGAGTTAATGAGGGCACTGCTTTCTCCTGGCCCACGTGTAACAGATGTGGCAATGGAAAACTGGAGTATTATCCACGGGATGGGTAAGCACCACTGTGCTGCTTGAGGTACCAACTACCTTAGTGCAGGTCTGGCCCTAACAGCCATAAATCTGATGCACCTTTTCCTTCAGTGCAGCTGATACCTACGCCCTTCCCTATAATTAAGGACAGAGGAAGATCTAAAACTGTAACTATTTAATTGACTCAGCCAGCAAGATAAGATTAACCTATCAAGGAAGACAAAAGCAGGGGTCAAATGGCAATGATTGCATTTTCACAGACTTTGCACTATATCACACCAGTACTTCTCAGTGAATGTGCCAGGCTTTACAGACAGCTATTGTGTGTGGTTTGAAATAGGTGTTTCTTGTATTCCCCTATGTATAAAACCAGGTGCTTTAGTGTCTACCTGTGCAGACTACCTCCTAACCACAAGTCCAAAGGTAACAAACTAAGCCAGTAAGACCTGTCCCACTCGCTTGTTCCCCAGAGACTGGCAGTTAGACAAAATAGGTGGCATGGGAGTGGCTCAGAGCTGACCTGAGGTCCCGTCCGTCCGTGTGTCTGTGTCCCCCCCCCCCCCCCGGTTTGCCTCTGTCAGGCTCTCCCCATGAGAGAGCCTGAGCATAGCCTTGCCATATGCATTTAGAGCTGCTCCAACCAGTCTGCTCTACTTAATTGCTGGTGTGTGGTGTGGCTAATAGGCTTATTTTTCAGAGCTTAATAGACTCAACAGTAGGTGTGTGGTGCAGCTAAGTAAGGCTTATTTTTTGGAGCAAATCTGGAGTCATATGTGGGGGAGGCAAGTGATATGCACATGCCTTACATGCCATATATTGTTACCTTACATCTCAGAACTATCTTCCTGTTTTTTCTGATTAAAAGATATTAACTTTGATATCATTCTTCCTATTATACTCGAGTAAGAGAGAGAAGAATCATAGCAATTAGATAGCATTTTGAAAAGCCCTTCTGAAAAGCACCTTAAGCAGTTCTTCTACAACAGGGATGGGGAAAATGCAGCCCAGGGGCCAGATGCAGCCCCTAAAAAATTTAGAAAATTAATATTTATCTGCCCTGGGCTGCCTGTCATGCAGCCCTCTATGACTTGCCAAAACTCAGTAAGCGGCCCTCTGCCCAAAATAATTGCCCGCCTCTGCTCTACAAAGAAGTCACACCTGCAACGTCTTATTTCTCAGAACTGTTCAGGACTAAAAGTAAGGGAGACATTCTTTTGGAAAGATGGAGAAGTAAAGAGCAACTACATGCTGAGCTATTGGTTCCTTATTGGCACGAGCAGACTTCCATCAGTTGGAATGGCAATCCTCACGCTGCGGTGCTCTTAAGAAGTCTCCCCTCTAACTTACTACCCAGCCAGATACTGAGCAGATAGCAGATAATGGTTGTGTAAAGGAAAGAAATGGGGATGTAATACTTTTAGCGACATTTGAAGAAGCATGAGTAGAATAGGATTATTTTAATCCACAATTATTTCAGCCCTTTGACTATTTGTAAATTAGAAGAAACATTTTTTTTAGACGTGTGGAAAACCATAACGTGTGCTTGGTTCTTTATTTCCCCTGAAAAACTGCAAACCAAAAATACAGATTACCTTGTTTTCATATCTGTTCATATGCATGCGAGTGTACATGTGTGTTTCCCAGTGGATTAGACCTTGTATCTGGAAGGGATTTATGATTGTTTACCTAGGAGTTCAACATAAATTATAGCTGACAATACCCAAATCATCAAAGTGTTTAACTATAGGCTTTGTTTTATTCATCTGTACAACTCCCATTGAAGTCAATAAGACAAATGCATACTGAAAATTAAGGGTATGCCTGAGTGTTTGGCTAAATTATGGCCTAAATCAGTACATAGTAGCTACACTACAAGGTTTTGTTGTATAGTCATGTTTGTGTGAAAAATCACAACCCTTAGCCAACTCCACTGTGCCAGCAAATAGTCTGTTATGTAAATATTAAATTATACTGATAAAAGTCTTTTATACTGGCAAAAGAGTCATTTTGAAGTATAGGTACATCATTCAAGGACCTGTGTTTAACTATACCAGCAAAAGAATGAGTAAAGTGTAAGAAGAGTCTCCACTAAGGGGCTTCATCAGTCTAGGTCAACTAACAGAGTCTTTGTAGCCTTTATCCCTCTGCCTCCTGATATAGGGGTTGATAACTTTTTTCCATTCATAATTGATATTGTCTTATTTCAGGGAAATGTTATACTGCAGCCTCTGCTCCCAAGCTATAATTTCTCCAGTTCTCAAAATGCAGCTTGAAGTCTTTCTGCATTGTCCATCCCGACCTCAGTGTGTGGTAAGAGTAAAGGTATGATGTGACCCTAGCTTAGAACATTAAGGTATATATTGTAATCAAGTGTAAGGAGGCTATGCATTCTTATACACAGGTTTGATATGCAATCTTGTGTACAGGATTGAGAACAAAACTGAGAACATTGTCGTCTTAAAAACAAAATTCCTAAAATTCATGTGATTATTGGACTGAAGTTTAAAACACTAGTCCTGCAATCCTCATTCAGATTAAACACTACTGGAATTCACCCATAGGCATGATCTCAACAAAGTGCTAAGGCTTTATGCAAAGTGCCGAATACCATCAACTCTGATGAAAGCACTTTACTGGATTGGGCCATTAGGAAATAATGAACCATTTAGTTGACTTGGTTTAAAGGAAATATATTTTGGAGTCCTATCCTGAGGACTTTTGCCTATATTACCCTTAGTTACTTTAGTTTCACTAGTCAGTTGTTTCATAAAATCAAGAACAGATCATTCTATGTTTAAGATATGAATTTACACTACTATTTTGATGTAATTGTTTTAACATGGAAAGTAAATCTTATGTATAAATAGGAATTTTGCCTTGTACTCTCTCTCTCCTTACTGCAGCTGTTACAGAAGACAGTTTCTTCTATCCTGATGTGCTCTTCCAGTGAGGATGAGGTAGGTATACATAATATTGCGCTAAATACAGAAATTGAAACTATATTGAGTTTAGTTTAGGGACAAGGTTTCATACTGAATAATAGATATGCTGAACTATCTATGAGGACACTGGACCAGACCATAAAGACTACTTTTTCTTATTTGGATATTTAAGAAAGCTTAAGAAGGAATAAAGCAGTTTCCTACCATTCAAGAAAAAAATGTGTATTTGCAGATGGCTGTATTGAGGCACAGAGGTGTAGCTTGTTGAAGTCAGTGTCAAAACTACAGTAGAATCCAAGAATCTTGGCTCTCAGGCCTGGTATTAAACCTTTAAAACACAATAGCTGTATATAATAGCAGCTACTATAAGAGCTATATTGTGAAATATATCATAGATTGAGGTGTTTTGTTGGATTCGGAATAAATGAAACATCCATAAACGCAAGTAATCTTGAATTATAAGGCAAATATACATAAACATCAAGTGGTTACTTTCTTGGTCTGAAATAACACCAGGAATGTGGTATAGCACCATTTGTTTGTCTTGCATTTTAATTAGCGTGTTTAATTTTCAATTATTTAGTGTACTGGATTTATTTGAGCTATAGTGAACATTTGTGGTGGAAGGCTTTTCTGAACTGTTCTTGCAGAGAACTGTTCTTACTCAGTCTTCGATTGTAGCTAACAGACACGACGAACAGAGAAGAGGGGTAATGATTAGTTATCTTTCTGCAACTTTTGAAAGACAAAACCAGTATTTTATACAGTACTAGTACACCCTGTTCTAAAGCATATTAAAATGTCATTTGACTTGCATTTTTCTCTGTGTCTTTTTTTTTTGTTTGGAAAGCTTAGCAGAATGTATTACAGCTCCTTTGAGTTACTGCAGTTTGGAAAAAAATATCTAATTTTCATGCTGAAACTCTCTTAATAAAATTGTCCAGTTTTCCTTAGGGATGCCACTTGAAAACTTGCTGTTCTGCAGGATTTCCTAGTTGAAATCCAGTGATCAATTTTCTCATTAAATTCGTTAATCTTTTTAACTCCTAAATTATTATTTTAAAAAGAAAGCACAAATACATCTTGTCAAAGATGAAGCATGAGAAATATCCAAAATAGTATTTTTGCCAGTGTTACTAGAGCTTTGAAATGAGCCCTCAAGCAGGGCACAAAGAGTCAGTACATCTGTGTTCTATTATAAGCTTTGCTATTAGCATGCTGTAACCTTGGACAACTTACCTAACCTTTAAACTTCAGTCTGCTACACTCTAAAAAATGAAGATAGGACTACTTTACTTCAGAGACATGTTAAGTGGCACAATGAGTGTTGGTAAACGGTATTGGAATCCAAAAGGAGCTGTATTAATGCATATAATTTTTTTCTGTATATAACAACGCAGTATAAAGAGCTAACGTTTAAATAGTTTCTAAGCTAAGTATTAAATGATTCTTGCCACAGATACATACTTGCACATACTTCTGTCACATGCAAAATCATTAAAGTCTGAGAGGGAAATAAACAAATTTTGGTTATCTTGTGAGGTGCTAAATTGCAGTGACTTTTACGCCTAGTGCATTTTTAAGGGCATGACAGTCTGATGGTAAGACTAACCATCATTAGGACTGATGGTTAGGAAGCAACTTACTTGATTTCTCAAATAACTGAAAATCTGGGGGGGTTTACTAAATGAAGTACATTCTTCATAACTGCTCTGTACATGCTTTTTTTTTTTTTTTTTTTTTTTTTTTTTTTTGAGCAGTTAAAAAAATGTATACTGGAAGAGGACCTTACACTCTGTATCTTTGAGTTTTATGTTGCCTAGAACAGAATGTACAGGACTGTTTGTTTAATCAACATGCCTTTATCGCTACAGAGTTATGAGGTGAAGAGAGTGCTGGGAAAGGAGGTGGTGTTATTGAGCTGCTATGTCCAGACTGTGACCAGTCATCCTAGCTGCATTGCATTGGAAGAAATTGTCCTTCTAGAACCAGGAAGAAATTGAACTGAACCTTGTCAGCTATTATAATATCCATGGACTTTGTGACGTGGTTATTTGTTAACTATTAGCATAGATAATAATGCAAGCATGATAAGTGTTGAGGTAGTTTAATAAAACTGTGATTTACAAAATGCCTTATGCTGGAAGTGAATACAGTTCAGTTTTTTGAACATTTATATGCCTAGCACTTCTGATGTCCAGAATTGAAGAATATGCATCTTTTTGCAGTGTTGTATTGTTTGTAAACCTAAAAAGTCTTGTTTTGGAGGCCTGAATGTTTGTAAAGAGAATTACTGCTGATATTTGTATAATGAATGTTAAGATGATGATGTGTGTGTCATGTGTGTCAAGGAAAATACTTTTAAAATGTTCTTTGAGAATAGTTTATTTTAGCACAAACAATGAACATCGTTCTATTAAGTTGAAGGCTTGAATAATTGTTTCCAGAAGCCTTATGCACTCCTGCTAGGAAGGAGCTGCTGTAGTTCTGAATTGTAATTGTACTGCACTAAATATTACAAGTGAAGAAATTGTGATATCCTTGGTTACCTTTTGGAGGGTGTGTCAAAGGTATTCCCCTTATAGTTAAACTCCTTTCTAAATATAAAACTACTGTTGCAACCTCCTACAAATTGCCCATTAGGGGAATGTTTCATCACACATATGGTTAGTCTTAAGGATAAAGAACTGGTTCAGGTGAGGCATAAGAGTATTTTCTTATAGCTACATTGTCTGTAAATATGGATAGACGTTTAGGTTGTAACCATGCCTAAAATAGTAAATAAACATTTGCATCTATAATTGAAATGTGATGCAAAGCTAGATGGACAACATGGGTCTCTGTAGATCAGATTTTTTTTAAAACTTGCGCAGCATGTGGCACATCTACCAGCAAAATAATATTAGATCAGTTACAGGGTCAATATTTCTGCACACTAAATAATTAAGTAGTTCTGTGGCTTCTGAATAGTAAACTACTGCCTGGCACCAAGTGGACATTTGTGTGGACCAGGTGTATGAGTGGTAGTCAGCCAGATGCTACCAGGTGTACAGGCTGTGACAAGGACTGTTTTGGGCAGGAAAGTGCTACAGCTTGGCAAGGGTGCTTGTAGCAGAAAACCCACACCTGCCATGTTCTTAACAAATGGGCTTCCCAGTACAGGGGCCTAAAAGGGCTTACATTTATGCACTGTATATCTGGATCTAGTTCTGCTTCCCCTGCCCACCTGTCAGTAGACCTGTATTGTGACCATCAGTTGTCCTTTGGTATAGCACCTCATACAGAATGGTATAAAACACAGCTGGGCAAAAATGAATGTATACTATCCCTGAACTAATAACTAACAATCTGTTTTTCACAGAGCACATTTTTGAAATCCTCTTTAAACAGACAAATATAGTTTTGCAATTTGGGGGGGGGGCCTTCATGGTGGGGGGGGGGGAAGGAGCTTTTCACTTGGGTGAAGTGCTGATGGACTGACACCCCTTAGGAAGTGTCCTTGCAGTTAAGTATACCAGTTAAGGCTGCCTCTAGGAAGTGGCTGAACTGCTGGCTTACAGTAAATATAAACTCAACCCCCGTAGGGCAGAACATGTGTGGAGGAAGGTGCATTTTCTAGCTGTTAGATCCGCACAAGTGACTTCTACTAGTTTTGCCTCCTGTAAGAAAGCCTTCAGTCTGCTCAGTAAGTCCTGTCAGCACTTTGTCCTGGTTGCAAAAAGCAAAACAAACCCTCCCCTGCCCAGGACCTGGAACAGACTCCCAAGCAGGTGGGGCAGTCCCCAACCTGGAGGAGAGTGGGTTGACACCTGGCTGGGATCATTTGAGCTCAGCAGGATAGGATTCCTACTCGGAGCAAGTGCTTGGACTCCACGATCTCTCACGGTCCCTTCCAGCCCGCAGCTGTTCCCATCCGGGGCTAGCTCAAACTTGTGCGTGGAGCATCCCTGCCAGGAGACCTGGGGCTACATGCCTCACGCTGCGTAACTTTCCTAGGGGAAAGAGAAATCTCTGCCCAGGGCCCCCAGCTCCCTCCCGGCCACACCACACGAAGCCCGAGTGTCTGCAAAGGCTGCTTTATTCTTAGAAACGCTGTAAAAATTGATATAAAAGGTTGAGCGCGCTCGGCCGCCCCGCACGCGCGCGGGGGGCTGCGGACCCTTTCCGACGTGTGTACCGCCCGCACCAGTACAACCAGGTAGAAAAAGACACATGCACACATACACACGCACACACACACGCATAAGCTCCCGTTACAAAAATAATTTAAGGGCAAAACACAGGGATTTCGCTCGAGTCCGCTCTTCTTGGCAAGCGTGTTGCAGGGGGAGCCCGGCGCGGCCCCGTCCCCGTCCCCGTCCCGTCCTGCCGCTGCTGCTGCCGGCCGGTGCGTGTCCGTCTCCGCGGCGCCGCCCGCGCGCCCGCAGGCTGCGTCCCAACCGAGCCGGGCCATGCCGTGCCGCCGCGCCCCTCGGCGCTGAGGTAAGTGAGTGAGTGCTGAGGCCCCGGGCGCGGGCCCGCCACTACCGGCAGTCGCTGCCCGCGCCGGGCTGCAGGAAGGAGGCGGGTGGCAGCTGCTTGAAGAAGTGCCGCAGGCTGCCCAAGTCCCGCGTCAGCTGCTCGATCTTCTTGTGCAGCCGCTCGTTCTCGGCCGACAGCTCCAGCAGCTTGTGCTGCATCTCCTGGTTGCGCCGCTTCGCCTTGTCGCGGCTCTTGCGCACCGCGATGTTGTTGCGCTCCCGGCGCTGCCGGTACTCGGGGCTCAGCCTGTCCAGGTTCTTCTTGCCCGCGCGCTCCCGCCCGCCGCCACCAGGCCCCGGGGTGCCCGCGCTGCCGGGCGAGCAGCTGCCGGCCGGCTCGGGCGACGTGGGAGGCGTGGGCTGTCCGCCCAGGTTCATGCTGGTCTGCGCGCACAGCGCGATCTGCGAGGGCAGTAGCGAGGGCGACACGTCGCTGTCGCTCCAGTCGGGCTCGTGCTTCAGCGCGCCCCGCGCCGCCGCCGGCCCGCCGGAGCCCGGGGCGGAGCCGGGGCTGGAGCCGGGGCAGCTCAGCAGCGAGGCCATGGCACCGCCCAGGTCCTTGCCCGGGCCCGGTGGCGGCAGGTAGTCGGCGTAGTCCGCGCCGCGCTCGGGCTTGTGGTTGCTGTTGAAGAGGTCGGCGAAGAGCTCGTCGTTGCACAGCTCCAGGTTGGGCACGGCCGCCATGGAGTCGATGTAGGAGCTGAAGTCGATAGCGCTCTCGTCCTCGTACATGGCGGGCGCGGCGGCGCTCAGCTCGGCCAGACTGCAGCTCCCGCCGCCGCCGCCCGCAGCCTCCTCGGTGCTCATGGCGCGGCCGCCCTTGCACCCGCCGCCGCCGCCCGCCTTAGCGTCGTACAGCGTGGCGGGCTCCAGCGCCCAGTGGCGGTAGCATGTCGCCGGCTCCAGGCTGTGCAGCGCGGCCGCAGCGCTCATGTGTGCAGGTGCTTGGCCGGCAGGCGGGAGGCGTCTCTAGACCTGGCGGCGACGCCGCTTATATAGCGCGGGCCCCGCCCCGCCCCGCACGGGCGGGTGTTACCGGCACCCCCGGGCGGGGCGGGGGCGGGAGGCACCGCTCCCCCCGCCCCCCGCCCGGGCTCGGGGTCTGGCCCCGGCGCGGCTGGGACGTATCTCCCGGGGCCGGCGCCTGGCACGGGCGGGACGCGCTGTCCCCGTCCCCCTGCCCGTGGGGGACCGTGTCGGTGACAGCCGCGGCGCGCCCTCGCCTTCTCTCCCCTCCCCTCGCGCGGCGCTGCCCCCTGCGGTGACCCGGCGGCAGAGGCAGGGCACTGAGGAGGGAAATGGACACGACCCACCTGGGCAAGGGCCACCTGCCAAACGAGAGCGTGGGTCTGCGCGATTGCATGAGGAGTCTCCGATACCCGGTGCAGGCACTGAGCTCTGAGTGGCTGAAGAGCACCCTCTGGTCTCAGGTTGTTTAGTTTCACTCATTTCGTTTCATTCCTGGCTGTGACTGAGCGTTAATCCTAAAACCGAAATCAGTGCAGCCGTGGGGAGGAGAGAAAGGGACGCTTCAGATAGTCAGCTGAAGACGGTGTGTTGTCACAGCCTCTATCTTAGGGCTGCACAGCCACCTGAGGGGCTTTAGAGAGCTGCTGCAGGAAGGAGATGCCAATGGATGCCTCTGCCTCACTGGTCACGGAAGGGAGGTGGTATCACTTACTCGTATCCAAAACACTTATTTACTCGCATCTAAAATTTAACCTCTAGGTAGAAAAAAACCCCAAAAAACAACTTCCCTCCAAAACGGTCAAATTGCTCCCTACTGCATGCAGTGCAGACTTCTCCACCCCCACATCCATCCCTCCCTCCCTCCCTGCCAGACTTTCTGTTGGCACCCAAGCAGCCGAGCCCCATAGGACAGTGCAATTGCAAAGGGAAGAGACATGCAGGACATTGGACAGGGCAGCACACCAAGTAGCCACCCCACTTGTCCACCATGCACTGCACCAGGAAAGTCAGGGGCAGCTGCCCAGGGGCCTAGTGCCCTGCTGTAGCCAGCACAAACTCAGTTCCTAGTGGTGCCACAGCAGTGGCTTGTCATGATGGGTGAGTTAACCAGCTACTTGGCACACTGCATCACACCTGTCTCACGTGGGCCTGGCTAACAGTGGCTGTCACAATGCCAAGACTGCGCAGCACCAACAGGAAGCTGGGCAGAAGAGGGGCAGAGGAGTCTATGCTGTGTGGCCTGGCCCAGTGCCAGCGGAGGCAGAGTGGAGCATGCAGGTTGCGGCCCTCCCTCCTCATGGTTGTGGTAGCAGGCTGCATAGGATCAATTGGCAGGCTGGATACAGCCTACAGGCCATATTTTGCCCACCCCTGCTCTAACTGCACCAATATACAAAAGCAAAGACTTGGCCCATATGGCTGGGGAAAGATTCTACATCCCAGCTTTATTAACAACTGCTCTGATGCCCATTTGCATCAGCAGGTATTCTTTTGTATACTCATGCCCTTAGAGGCTGTGACAACTTGTCAGGCTCTGAAGCGTCTCTCCTCACTACTTCTGTGACCAGTTGGAAAGCTTTTGATTTTAGGAATAACATCCAATTACAATTACAGAGATGAGTAAAAAATGAAAAAATAGGGTGTTCTGCAATGATCCAAAGCAATTTTAAAAGCTCAGGTCCATAACTGGATATCTGACACTCATTACTGAATAGGACATTGGTCATTCCTTGTTTTACAGGTAAACTTTAAAAATATGTTTCCAAAGCTCATCAGCTTGGAGGTTTTGTAAGAACAGAGATTGCCATTTGAACACCCCCCCCACCCCACCCCAATAACCTACTTACATTAAATGCCCTAAATACTGGACTATTAATTTGTTCTCTACTCATTAGCCAATAAATTTGTAATAATGGTGCAAATTTGAACAGTTACAACAGGAGACAATGAGAGCCCCATCTCAGATTAACTTCTAGACCACGATTTAGGGCACACAAAGCCAGGAGATCTTAGTTGAGGTGTGCTCTGAATCAGGCAGATATTTAAACCCTAGTCACTGATATTTTGAGTATACAGCCTAACCACTAGATTAGTGTTAGGAGTAGCAGAAGCAGTGTCTTGATCATCTTTTTTTAGACACTTAAGCACAGAGTTCATGGGGTGGCAGTAGGAGCCAAGGTCCCTCTGAGGCAGTGACCAAGTCACAGCCCTTTCCCTGGCATTTTTTTTAGTCACTTGTGTGTGCATCTTGGATCCTCTGATATGCTTATTTCTACCCATGCATTGTACAAGGAGTCAAGGTTCCCCACAAAGGGTTGTAAATTCCACTAGATAGCAGGGTGGAATTTAGCATTGTAACACCCAGTCCCTCCTGTTAATCTGGAGCTAAAAGAATTTACACTGTTCCTTTTCAGTCTTTGGTAAGATACAAAGAAAGAAAACTAGTATCAATCCTAGCCATTGTGCACCTATTCCTGCTGTGGTCAGCTGGCATTAGAAGCAGGATTTCATACTTAAATTGAAAAAAATGAGAACGTAACCTTCCCCTCTCACTCAAATAAAATCTTTAAAACCTGTGAAATCAAAGTAAGCCGGGATATACAGAGCTACAGCAAATAGTGGCCCAGGACTACAGAAGTGCGCCAGCTGTTTGCTGTGACTTATTTCAAAGGGTACTGCTGGCATTTGAATTGAGAAGGTGGGGAGGGGGAAGGGAAGGAAAAGGAAGGGGGATGGAGGTCAATATACAGGGTTTGAAGGACCCTGACTTCATCAACTTTTAAGAAAGAAGCCTGCAGCCTGTGGTCAGTCATAGGGATTTTTTTGTTCCTAGGGTTTGGCACAGTATCTTAGCCTGCAAACCTACAAAGCTATGCTAAAAGAGGGCGACTGCTGTTCTCTCCCCCCCACACATTATTAAAGAAAAACAATTGAAAAAGGTGAGCGTGCATTGTTTGTAGAGTGTGCCTCTGATTATTTTTTAAGCAACTCCATGTGAACATTTAATATTGTTATCTTTAATCATCCAACTGTTGTGGCTAATTATTCCATTATTCTATTTGGCACCTGGCCATCTGAAAATCTCCTACTTATTGTGAGCCTAAAGTCTCCTTTTGAAAAAAAACCTGTCCTATTTTTGAGGTTGTCAGGCTCAGCAGTTCCCTATACCTGGCCTGGTGCTCCATGTACTTGTTTTAGACAGAATAGTAGTATACTATTATTATGTATGTATTATGTAGTATACTATTATTATGTATTATGTATTAGATTCAAGTACTATAAATTTGTGTAGCCTGACAATTGCAAGAACTGGATGATGGGGAGTTGGATTACCAGATTTAACATCCAAGTAGATAGAGGAAGCTCACAAACTGCTCTTTTGCTTGGTTACCCTACACAAAACAAAAAGAGAAGAAGTAGTGGCACCAGCAGTTAAGTGCCACTAGTTAACTAAGTCTCATTAGAACTTTCACCTTGTGCTAGCTTTGCTCCAGCCTGGAAGAAGTGACCCTGACAGTCGGATTACTATCAGTATTACTTACACCACTAGCAGCATAGTTTTCTTTAGCTTTCGATAACGCATCACTTACACATCTAAAATTTAACATCTAGGTAGAAAAAACAACTTCCCTCTAAAACATTCTAATTGCCCCCACCCTTTTACCTCCCCCTTCATTGTCCACATGCCAAACGGACATTGCATGCTTATAGGCAGGCATCTACCAAAACGCCTTTCAATGACTGGGTCTGTTTTCTTTTCTCTCTTTCAGAGGTACTCATTGCTGGCTTTGGGGCCTAAAAATTTCCTTAAGGGGAGAGAACAGGTTAGAATGTATTGCATTTCTTCCTGCGGCTATGTCCCCCCATATAAGTTGTTCTACTCTACAATACAATACAGCAACCCTTTTAAAATGAAGTATACCCAGCTTTGGAAGCTGCGGATTCTGTTCTCTGAGTTTTAAAACGCCTACATAGAAAAACTTTGTTAAACTATAAACCTAAACTTTACCCTATGTTACAGGCCAAAGTACTCAGCTAGTATCTGAGGAATGTGCAAAAAGGGCAATTTAACACCTTGCTTTAGTCACCTGCTTGATTTCTGAACGTGATCTCAGTTGTACTTGTGACTTTTTTTTTTTTTTTTTTTTTTTTTTTTAACTGCTTGACTTCATGTTCAGGGTTTGATGACTTTAGAACCTGGTGGCCTTCACAAGAGATAAAACCCTTTCACATAGGCAGCACTCAAAGATAAAAAGAAACTATAAACACATTAAAAAGTAATACACAAGGAATTCTAAAAATGATGAAGCATGTGTCATAGTAAAATGTTTTCTTTAAAAAAAGAAACCCACAAAAAACAAACAAAAAAACAACTGCATGCAATTACATTGTAACTTTTAATAGGGGAAACAGTATTAGAGTGACATAGCAGTGATGATCCAGGAATCTGCAAAAACGGCAAACTGGTCCAATTAAAAAAATATATTACCCTAAGAAATGCTTGCCTCTTTCAAAAAGGGAAATAGCAATTTTAGATTCTTTTGTTCTAAATTAGTGACTTTAGAAAAGGGAGGAGGCAACCTTTTCAGCTGGTATACCACAAAGTAAGCCTACCCCTGTTCCCAGTGACACTCCAGCCCCCTTGCTCTGTTCTCTCTTCTCTTCCCAATCAGTTGCTTTGGCTTTCTCCTCCCTGCAAGATCTGATGTATGGCAAACAAATCAGCTGTGCATCACCTGACACGTTGTGGGTTGGCCGCCTCTAGTTTAGGGCATTTACTTGCTTGACTGCTGTTCAAGTATAGGTTTTTACTCTATAGGTTTTTACTTTTAAATAGGTGACACAGTTATCTGGAACTATGATTTTTTTCCCCCTAATAGAACACACAGCATATTAGATGAATAGATTTTATTCATTCAAAAGTAGTGTTGATTCAATAATTTCAAACATCTCAATTCTTAATATTAGAACTGAATTAACATTTCTGTTTTTATGAATGTTGTTAACATTCTTAAAAGTTCTGGATTCTCCCAGAATTTTTAATTGTTGCTGATTTGTGCTGTTAAAGTTTTCGGCTCTGGTCAGCAACTCCCTTCATCCCCATTAACTTCAGCTTGAAAGTTTCCCGCTATTACTTGCTTCAGGGGTTCTTTTCCACAAGAGAAGACCCTTGGTCACTCAGCTCACATGCTGAAGCACTCATCTGAAACTGGTTCCAGGAAGTCTGCACGCAGACAGCTACAGACTGGGCTGAGACGGCTTGCTGATACAGACACAGAAGGGAGGCTGCAGCGGCTAAGTGGTCAAAAACGTTTACTTTATTATGTTCCATGACAATCATTAAAACTTCAGTAGGAAGTTTCTAAAATGAATTATAAATATATATATTTTTTTACACACATTTAATTCCTCTTCCCCTATCATTTTGCCAAAATTTGCTTGGTTCAGAGACTACCTGTAAAAACTCTTATCATAGATGCTCCATGCTATAGGCTAAGAGTAAAAGTATGTTGGCCTCTGCTAGATCATTCATGGCAGGAAGCTTGCTGTTGCCCACTTCTGCATTGGCAATGACTTCCAGCTTTTAACTTTAAGAATGGTTTTAATCCATTGCTTTTTATTTAATGTGCATCAACCACCTCTAAAATTCAGAAAATATTACCAAAACCTTTAAAAGACAGGCTGTACTGTAATCAGTCATTGTTAGATCAACTTATTACAACTTTCATAATCTACAGAGATGAACAGTAGTTTAGTACTTCAAGATTACCCTAGTGCTATATTTATATTCTACATGATTTACCAGGTATATATTTGGCTGTTGATTTAACATACAGGATTTTGGCGATGCAAAATTCCATTCAAATCTCTTCTTTCAGGTATATCATTCCACTGACTACATACACTAGTTTTCCTCTAACAGGTCTTCTGCATTAATAAAATCATGACTGCTGTCAACATTCACTTGAAGGACACTTAAGGTTTGCACTTATTTCCAGTAGCTTTCATTTTGTTCTGGAGTAACACAGGCCAAGCCTTCAAACATTTATCCTTAAGCAAAGTTAGCATGCTTCACAGGTGACAGAAGGGTTTTTTTTCTTTTTCTTTTGGAGGGAGGGGAGAATGAGATAATTATTTGGGTAGGGTATAATGCAGAACCACAATCCTTTAACCATCAGGAAAAACCAAAGCACAAATTATCTGGTTTTCAATATCTGTTCCAGCCTTCACAACAGTAACTTGGCCATGGTGTTGAGGCCATGGCCTCATTGGATTGATTCTTGGAGCCCTCTCTTTCCTTTCACATCCAGGATTCCCATCCTGCCCAAACTCTGCCAAGAATATTGGGATCTGTTGCTTGGTCTATAAGGCACTTCACTTGCGTCTCTTCTGTAAGCCCGTCTTCTGGTTCTTTGGCTCGGATGTTTTGATCTCTGGTACCCCGAGCCACAGCTACATAATCACGGTATGCAAGTGACTTCTCATGGCCCAGTCGCAGCTCTTCACTAAAAGAAAGAGCATGAAGATATAAATATACTCCTGATTTAAAAGAAAAAAATCTGGATGTTCAGAATTAAAGCCTGATCTTATAAGCCTTGAGAACCCTACCCCCCATTTCTCAATAGCAATTCAGAAGATCACATCAGTGGCTGATGACCTCAGCCTTCCTTCTTCACCAGTGAACATTTAACATGCCTATCTTCATCCTTAAATGGTCTTTGATTAGAGAGGAGGAGATGAAACAGAACAAGCAAGGGAAAATATCCACCATGCTGCTTCTCTCATCCCAACTTCATCTCCCTCCTTGACCTGACTGGTGCTTATCTACAGGAAGCATCTTGCTGCAGCTTTCAAAGTCAACCCCAGCAGCAGAGGTTAGGGCAGAAAGAAGCTGACTCCTCATGTGACATTTCACATTCAGCAACAAAAAATGCAGTAAAACCTACTACTACCCTAGCTTTCCCAGGAAACGATATCAGTTAAAGTATCTGTATTTTAAACAAGCTTCTTGCATTTTTGTACCCACCCAAAATGATTTTTTAAAAAGGAAGTAGGGATGAAAAACACTGATTGTACTTTAAATGAACTTTAAAACATGATTTTTGTTCTGAGCCAAACTTGCCTTACTCAAGATTTTAGTCTGTCTGGTCATCAGGTTCTCAGGGAATCTCATTTTATTTATTGTTGTTTCAAAATTAGGTTGCTTACTTCCACACTCAGACACCGCTGTTGGACCACTATTTGAAAAGAACCAATCCATTCCAATTCCATCTCTAGCCCTGAATTTATATGCAGAACATGCAAACAGCTAATGGGGATGAGGAGTTCACTCAACTTGCATGTCACCAAAAACAGTAAAAATGCTCAATGTGCAAGATACTAGGTATTTGAGCTTGCAGGGTAATTCAAAGAGCTCAGGTGTGCACCAAAATATTTCATCCTGCCAAGTTTCTTGAAATGATAAAATTCCACCATCTCTGCCTTATCTTTGTTGCTATTAAATGTGAAGGTAGCAAGTCTAACTCTTTAAAGAATGCAAAGGTTCTTAATAGAGTGCACTGACATCAAGGGAGAGAGACTCTTACCAGGTGATTGCTGCTGGATTGGAACCAGCTAACTTCCTTTTGACACAACTGACTTTCTGCAAGGGATACCAGTTTACTTCAGATGTGTTTACTTCCTTCAGCCATGTGCCTCCTTTCTTCAGCAGTCTCAGTTCAAAATTCTAGCCAAAAAAACCCCCAATATTTTTGCTCCAGTTAATAGTTACACGCATGCACACACACACACAACAGTTAGCATTCTAACACATCCACCCACCACATCCTCAGTAAGTTAGTAAATAAAATGAGCTGCAAATAAAGTGGAACACAGAATATTTAGAGGAAATCTGCCTGTGGCTTAACAGTTAATTTACAGCCAAAAATGCGATTAACATTTGTGTCTTTGCAGGTTCATAAGAGTGGATAAAAGAAATTGTCTTAAGTGACGTTTCAAGTTTTGCTTCCTTTGAAGACTGGAAGAATTTACAGTATGTAATGACATCTCTCTTTAGAAAATTCTATGCTTATAGTATGTTTTACAGATTGAATTATTAGAGCATATTTCACTCTATGTTACAGGTTTTGGAAGTGTTTTCATAAAAAGTAATTTGAGGTACAGTGTTACTTTACATGAAATCAGGAGGATATTCTGGTTCACAGGACAGACAAAATACTTATATTATGTGGGTTAGTAACATATCGCCACTGTGAAATCTCCAAATACAAGATCATTCACATGGCAATTAAATAATTCTGAACAGCAACCAGTAAGAGCTGTTGTTCTCATCATTACAAAATACTAGCATGTCATTTAAAATGCTTTAAGAACTCTGTTTCTGTCAGGTTCTTGGAGCATTCTACAAACCAACACTGAAGATTAGAGAGAAAAAAAGAACAACTGAGCTGAGCACTAGGTAATAGTTCCTTGTCTTATCAAGGACAAAACTAATAAAAAACTAATCACCCTGGCTGCTTACAGATGTTAAACCCCCCCATAAAAACTGCACTTTACCAGTAGCAGAAGCATGCTAGTTCAACCTGGCTCCGCAGCCTCTGTATGGATCAATCAGCTATTAGATAAAAGCACCAAAAAAGTCCCGCTAAAGTGCCTGATCTATACAGATGTTGGACAAGCAAGGTCCAAACGAACACAATGCCTCTTCTGGGCGTGTGCTAGGCTTGGCATAGGAATGTGCCAAGTTTAAATAAAGCACTGTTTTGTTTTTTAACATCTGGAAGCAGCCCTTGTGCCTTTGCCTAAAGGCAAAAGGAACTACAAAAACCAAAAAACCCTTACCTTCCAGTCTAAGGAAGGTTCTTTTACAAACACATCCATGGTGTTGATGAGGAGGTCTGGATCTTTACGAAATGCTCTTAGAGCATGTGTCATTATGCTGTAGATGAGACCTGATTCTTTCATTGGCAACGTAAGATTAATGAACTGGCGTGTTAAACGAAAAGGCATCAACTCTGGCACTGGCAGCATCTAAGTAAGAACAAGGATTTTGAAAATGTAAAAAGGATGCATTAAGAAGCCTTGAAACTAAAGGTTCAGAAAGATGCATCTGTTTAAACTTTGTTGGTTACTTAAAATAATTTTCCAATGTGGACCTTAACACCAGGAATACTCTCAGCTTCAAATTAAGACTATGAATATTTATTGTTTCAAAGCAGGAATAAGCAATGTCATCTTATCTACAAAAGATGTCAAATACTAACTGATCTTTAAAAAAAATTTTGCAGCTACAGGTCTTAGAATTCCATATTAGCCTGGCCAAGGATATCTGGAAAAGAAAAACCTGTTCTAATGACAATTAAGAGCCATTTGCAAAGCTTGTCATGCAACAAAACATCCTCAGAAAGGAGATTACTAAATTAAGAACAACAAAAATGTAATTCCATCTAATGTATTAAAAAAAATAATAATTTTGTTGTTTTTACACAAAATTATAAAGGAATTGTAAGAACTACCTACATGGCACAGGTAAACTTTGTTGTTCTTTGTTGTGTGGTAAGAATTACCTGTGTGGCAGAACCAAATGCATATCCAAAGTCTATTCCGATGATGCCACCCGTCTCTGTATTAATCATAAAGTTGGACAGATGTCTGTCTCCAATGCCGAGAATCCAGTGGCTGATGCAAATCAGTGCATGAGAACTGGTAAAATGGGAGCGCAGAGACAGAAAGGCCTCAGGAGCTGTACTCATTTTAACAAAGGCTCTCCTTAAAGAAAAAAAAAAGTCATAGGCTATTTATAAATGTCACATCAAAGTTAGTTTCAAAAGTCACTTATTGACAGTACATTTACCGTAACAGATCTTCTGGAACACGGTTTTCTCTGTTTCTGAAAGACATGACTGTTTCTGTACGACTGGCTCTTCTGAAAGTCAAAGAATGCACTAGTTACTGAAACTTTCCAGTGACAGGATTAACATTAGAAAACACTGGGTAACTTCCCTGGAGAGATTAGGGAGTGTCAGATTTAGACAAAACACTATTCACAAAGGGGTTACCCCCAAATTCAAAGAGAAGGCAGCAAAGCTTGATTTGCTCTTAGGAATACATGGTTGGTTTGTTTGTTTCCCCACTTCCAGCCAGTCTTTCCTTGACCGTGTCTCCTACTTATCAACCCAGTTATAACATCATTTAAAGGAAACTAGGGACAAAATAAAATGGAGTGGGGCAGGGAGAAACTGATGTCCAATAGTATTTCTGTATTAACATCTTAACAATAAAGTGTGATTAGACAGTGGTTAGCTGTCAAAGCATGTATTGAGACCACACACTCACCACATCAGGCATCATCATGCAACATCACCCCCTCTCAAACAGGAAGTAGTACAGATGTGTTTGCATAGTTCTATGTCTAGACTAGTTAGGCCTTAGAGGGAGATCTAATGAACCTGCTTGTTAGCCACACTGAGGTTCCTACACTACTTCCACTGTGCACTTCTGTACCATCCTGTCTAGTCTGGCAAATGAGCAGTAGAAGCATTCCCAGTTTCTCTGGAATTTAAACTCTCTAGAAAGAACACAAAAATAGATCTAAAAAGCCTTGTCTATTAAAAAATAATCAGTTAAGTGAAAGGCATAATGCAAATCATTTAAAACAGCTTCTGGGCTGTCAGAGGTGGATGAAAAACATTTACTGCCTACAGCTCAGTATTGGAGCTTGGCAGAGAATGGAAGTTTGTTTTGTGGAGGATTTTAGAAATGTGGTTTCTTTCTGATTTGGAATAAAATCCAAAAATGCTGAAACAGAACTGTTATTCCCTATCCAGCTTTACAGCTTCCCTGGAGCCAGAGAACCTAAAAGCATGAAGTGAAGAGAAGCCACTAGTCTGGGAGTCAGAGCTGCCAGACAGGCTGCCAAGAAGCAAGGTGAACATACTGGTTTCTGGTGCAATTTTTTCAATATCAAGACAGTTCCACAGAACACCACACGTTTTTGCCAACTTTGCCAGTGGCTCTAGCCATTACATTATAATGCAAACAGATTTCCTGGAAATTACTATGTGTATTGTAAATTTAAAATATAAGTCATAAGCAACTCTTTTAATTTTTTTAAAGACTTACTTGTACGCAGGCATAATTAATGTGTTTAAATCAGCAAGCCTGGATGCTGTTCATCCAAGGGTGCTGAAGGAATTGGCCAGTGTGATAGAGTCACTGTCATGACTGTTTGAACACTTTTGGTGCTCTGGTCAGGTCTCAGAGGACTGGAAAAGGGCCAATGTGGTCTCTATTTTCAAGAAGGGTAGGAAGGAGGATCCAGGTAATGACAGGCTGGTTACACTCACCTCCATCCTTGGGGAAAATTTTTGAAAAAATTATCAAGGATCACATTTGTGGGAGGCCAGCAGGAAAAATAATACTGAAGGGCAACCAGCACAGGTTCATAGCAAGTAGATCCTGCCTGGCCAAACTTGTTTCTTTTTATGACCAGGTCACAACATGCTTAGATGCAGGAGTTGAGGTAGATGTTATCTACTGGGATTTTAAGGCCTTTGATAAAGTACCTCATCCTATTCTCATAAACAAACTGAGCAACTGTGACATAGATGATTACACGGTCAGGCGGGTGGCAAATTGGCTTAAGGGTTGCACCCAAAGAGTGGTGGTAGATGGACTGGTATTGATCTGGAAAGATGTGGGCAGTGGGGTTCCCCAAGGCTCGGTCCTTGGACCTGTGCTATTCAATGTCTTCTCTGCACACTCTCATCCAAGCTGCTGATGAACTCTGTCCAAATTCAAAAGAGACATGAAATTATGGGGTAAAGTTAACAGACTAGTGGGAAGGTATCAACTCCAGACAGACCTGGACAGGTTGGAAAAGTGGGCAGAAAACAATAGAATGCAGTTCAACAAAGACAAGTGCAAAGTTCTGCATCTAGAGAGAGGGAATCACCAACACACCTATAGGCTAGGGGATGACCTTCTCAGCAACACACCAGCAGAAAGGGATCTCAGAGCCATAGTTGACTACAGGATGAATATGAGCCATCAATGTGATGAAGTAATTAGTAAAGCTAACCACACTCTATCATGCATTAGCAGGTGCATTATGAACAGGTCCAGGGGATTTCCTCTCTATGCAGCATTGATCTGGCCGCAGTTGAAACACTGCATCCTGTTCTGGGTGCCGTACTTCAAGACGGATGTGGATAACCTTGAGAGGGTCCAGAGGAGGGCCACTTATATGATCAGGAGCCTGCAGGTAAGGCCCTACAAGGAGAGACTGAGGGACCTGGATCTCTTCAGCTTCTGAAGGAGAAGGCTGAGAGGGGATCTTGTGGCTGTTTACAAATTCAGAGGGGGCGGGGGCAAGAAATTGGAGATGCTCTGTTTACCAGGGCACCCCTTGGAATAACCAGGAACAACGGCCACAAACTGACAGAGAACAGATTAAGGCTGGACATCAGGAAGAAAGTTTTTTACGGTAAGGGTTGCCAGAATCTGGAATGGGCTTCTAAGGGAGGCGGTGCTCTCCCTTACCTTAGGGGTCTTTAAGAGGAAACTGGACACGCACCTGGTTGGGTTCGTATGAGCTCAGTGCTCTTTCCTGCCCAGGGCAGGGGCTCAGACTTGATCTATTGAGGTCCCTTCCCACTCTAACAACTGTAAAACTATGAAATTATGCTTGTACACAAACTTACTTGTACATAGACATATAACGTGCAAAGTCTTCTATCTTCCCACCAGCCATCTTAGACAGCCATTCATTATAGGCAAACAAAGGTCCTTTCTCACTGCAGACAAAGAAAAGAACTTGTGAGTTATCCACAATTCTTTATCATCCTAGTCTTAAAGCAGCGATCCATAGACTGCACCTCTGCTCCTCCTTTTATAACAGGCTAAGGAGGGCTAAGACAAGTCAATAAATGAACAGGCAGCCTCCAAAGAATGCACTATTCCTGTAGAAAGTGAACTAGTGGTCCACTAAGATAGTGTTCTTCATTCAGGAGGACAAAAAAAAAAGGTTGGGTCTTTAAAGCTGTCTGAAGGTTCCTGCTCTGACATTGGGCCATCAGGTCACTCTCTGCCTTCATTTTTAATATAGGAACAGTTGTTGGGTTTATTGTAAGACACTAACATTTCCATATGCTGATTTTACAGATCAGGCTTTTCTTTTCTGCTTTTCTTGCTTCTAAACAAGTTCAAGTGGAAACAGACATTGCCTTTGTGCCATCATAAAAAAAATATTTATGGTGGCACAAAGGCCAGGCAAACAGATGCCCATTATACCTGTTGCTGCACCACACAAATGCCCAAAATTTGAGGTAATAGTTTTTGCCACTTTATTGTGGCAGGTACCAGTCAGCTTTGTGGTGGGAAAGCAACGTTAGCCCAGAGCTGCCTGTGCTCTCCAGCCATCCAGGGCAGGCATTCCTGGGGTCTGAGGAGCCCCATCCAGCACACCCCAGGAATTCCTGCACAGGATCAGGTGCCTTCAAGCCCCAAGTATGTCTGCCCAGCTTAGAGATGTATTTGAGGGAAAGCTAGGGTTTCCTGCTTACAGACATGCATCCAGGGCAATCTCCAGGGCGGTGGGAACCCAAGCTTTCCCCAACTTACAGACATGCACTCCTAGGGAAAGCCAGGGTATCCCACTTGCAGAGATGTGCCCTGGCCAATCTTGAGGGAGGGCATACCTCTAAGCAGGGAGTCCTGGCTTTCCCTGCTTACAGAGATGTGCACAAGAGATTCTCTGGGGCACATGGGGAATACGTTTCCTATTGTTGCACATGGTTCCTGCCTGATGTGGGACAATGAGAGATGCCTGTTTCACCCTGTGGCAGAGCACATGCACCACAGCTGATCCTCTTTATTTGGCAATGTCTGTTTTTACTCTTAAATTCTGAAGTGCCGCTAAGCTCTGCCTTCTGCCTCACTCTAGAGTAAAGCACTCCACAAATTAATGAACTAGATAAATAATGCAAAGACTGATTTGGCAAAAACAGCAGCTTTAACTTGAGGAAAAGGGAAACTTCACAGTTCTCAGCTCTACCAAAAAATACCTACAGATTCATAATGATTTCTTATACAAGAAAGAGAGGTCAATGTCTTAACTGCAGGGCAACACCTCTAATGCACTATACTGGCCAAACGAATATGATTTCCTTATTTAATTTATGGGCCTGGGTACAGAACAATGTTCCAGTCTTGGCCCAGAAGCAAGACAGCTAGCAAATATACAGTATTGGCATGACTCACTAAGGCAAGCCTGAAAAGACATGTTTCATGGGAAAAGAGTAATTAAACCAATTTCTGAATTCCAAAACCCTCAGAAAAGGCTACAAAGAAGTTGAAAAACTAGAATTAACCTACAATTCCAGTAATTTAATGCTTCATTAACAATAGAGATAAAAACCCTAAAACGTCTACTATCCAGTGTTCATACACAGTCAAAGCTTATTTCAGCTTAGACTCACAGTTCATATGGGCCAATTTTCTGAAGTACTGACCAACTGCTGAACATGACTTTCAAAGTCTTCCCCCTCCCATCCCCCACTGCCCTACATTCACTTTCTGCCTATTCCAATCATGAGATCAGAATCCTGCACTTGTAAATTCATAATCTGTTGATAAGGAAATGGGTGAGGATGTCGTCACAAATGATGATCAACTTCTTGTTTAAACAAGCTGGGTGAAGGATATAACAGTTGCAATGGCATTCATTAAACAAAACTGCCAATTACCGATTTGGGTCAGGAAGTATGAAAGACTCCATGCTTATAGATACATTCTCATAAAATAAACTGAATCTTATAAAAAGCCAAGTAGACCTTGTTTCATGCAGGCAGTTAAACCCAGAGTCACCTGCAATAGTCAGCTTTTTCTTCTTCTGACATGTTACTATGAAGGAAGTTCTTTAAGGTACAGGAATTTGGTAGCCATTCAATCAGTCCTAACCTGGAATAGAAGAAATCCAGAGTGTGAATAGAGAGCCCATAGTTTAACTAAAGAGGAGCAATACAAGTGGGAAGCAGCATGGTCCCCGTGTAATAGATCACAGGACTTGGATTCACCTCCGGACTTAATTCCTATGCCCTGATTCACAGAAAGACTTGCCCCAATATGTGGAATATCAAAGCAAAAGCCTTGATACAACTGCTTCAGGGCAACTGAGCCCAGAAAAAAAATGATCTTCTCCCAGAAAGAAATCTTGGACTGGAATCCAGGTAAAAATGTCCCAGGTTAAGGGACATTTACCATGGAACTGCACCAAGTGGTCTCCATACCCTCAACCTCCTGTCCGAGGCAGCTGGGGTCTTCCCAGGTTATCCTGTTCATGCCCATGAACTCAGGAG
The DNA here is from genome assembly GCA_030014935.1 of Caiman crocodilus. Lineage (NCBI taxonomy): Eukaryota > Metazoa > Chordata > Crocodylia > Alligatoridae > Caiman > Caiman crocodilus. The sequence continues at coordinate 71,221,359 of JAGPOW010000261.1, read as the reverse complement.
GCTAAAGTGGAACTTGGACAAAGACAAAATTTAGGCACTTAAGAGTGCAATCCTCAAACTGCACCTGAAATTCACAGGTGCCTAAGTTTTTGCCGATAAAGTCCCCATGACCCAGAAGTTCTTTTTCTGCAAATGTCCAGGACTTCTGCCACCATGGTGGGGCTGAAAAGTTCAGCACCCATTTCATGCTCAAGCCCAGTCAACTTAGGCTAGACATTCGTGTCATTCTCCTCTTGAGGGATCCAGTCCAGGTGTACTTATGCTTATAGAATTAAGTTCCACATAAACTAGCAGTCCCTGCCATTTACATTAAAAGACAAGACCAGAGAAGGTAGTGATGACACCCCTCTCCCCCTTTTATGCAACAGCTTAATGCAGTGATTCTTACAAAGCTGCAGGACCTTGGGGTGCCTTGAGATGCTTTCAACTGGTTGTGGGGTGCCACACAATGGATGCGCAAATGATTCACAAGATAGAACAAGAAATTTAAAATAGGAATCCACAGTGTTAAAAACATTCTGACTAGTTGTGGTCTGAGGTCTTTGCAAGAGCAAAATTGCTCTAGTATTTTTTCATAGTCAAAAAAAAAAAATGAATGGAAGCTAAGAGCTGGCATTTTACGAGGGGTGTCCCGAGTCTAATGAGTAGCATCTCAAGTGTAAAAAAAATTGGTTTTTACACTGGTTTAAATGCTGGTTTAGTGGTAGCAGAAGGGAGACTTGTGCCCAACCCAGCCTGAGAAACTCAAACCCATTTCTCCCAAGGGAATATTCTAATCAGCTGTTCTGGACAAGGGGCACTTGCTACTTTGGCTGCTGAACCTCTGCCACTTTAAATGTTTTTGGCTACAGGGCATAGGAATTAAAAGATGCAATAATCACTAACCCAGAAAGAGAGCAAACATGACTAACCCTGCAATTAGCATGCTTATGAGGGACAGGAGGGTCCTAGCTTCTAATCCATGATTTCTGGGTAAGAGCTTTATTACAAGGACAAACACACTAAAAAATAATTGCCAGCAAAAGTTCAATTCATAAAAATTCAGCAGTAACAGTCTAAATGTTTAACAATTTGGTTTCATAAAGCACAATTTTCAGAACCAGAAGCAAAATGAAAAAGAAGAAAAAAAGTAGAATCCATGTTTAGTATATCAACATTCCATTTCTCAGCAGAAGGAAATTACATGACTTTTGACATAAGGCTCTCTATCCAAATTCCTACCTGGTTGTCATGGGTATGACTTGGTAGGTTTTTATTTGCATATTTCTTTGGCTACAGGAAGCATCTTGAGAAAGGATAATATTCATAACATCAAAGAGCTGCTCTATGCGCTGGTCCTGACGGAGATCTTCACCACCTTTGACAAGGAAGGGATACTCCCGTTCATCACTGCCTCGGATGATTATACGCTTTGGTTTCCTCAGGGACTCCATTACTTTGATCTTGGAAGGAGACAAAAAGCAAACCACTATGGCATAGGAGCAACATACATAATTGTATTATCGTGGTTACTGCTTGTAGAACTGCAGGACTTGCATTCTGGGGAAGCCTGATCATGCTGCTGTTGCACCACCAGATAGGTTTAGCTTCACAAATTGAAGCAGAATTTCATGTGGAAACTAATCATCAACGTATATAAAATAACATTATGACAATCCTTTAAATCAGTCAGATAAAATCTCTGTTCACTGTCAAATACATCCTCAGCAACTTCTTCCTTGTACCAGGTATCTGACACCCAAAACACTATGCTGAACCATAATTTTGCACTGGAAACCAAAGGAGATTTTGAACTTGTTTACGTACTCGTTCATCAAATCCTGATATTTTTGCATGGTATTCTGGCAATGGTTTCCCTTTACCATCATACTGACCTGGGGAAGGGAGGGAAAAGAAAGAAAAAATAAAACAAATCATCTTCATTTAAATAGTCTCTAAACACAGTCTATGTAATGATAGACTATTCTGCCAAATATTATGCTATATTAAAGTTAACAGAATATTGTGCTTTAAACTTGATATTTAAGCAAAATAATAGTATGCTATTTTCTGCTTTTTACATATAAGCATTCTTTTTCAGATGTTATATTTGGAAGCCTTATTTCTTATGGAGGACAGATCTTATTCAGACTGGAATGCAAATGCATTCCATAGAGTTTTTATTGCAAAACTGCTGGGATCAAGAAACTACATAAAAAGTTTAAACTTTAAAGAAAAGACATTTAAAGATCACAGTAAAAGCTATGGGGTATCTAGCCAGAAAACAGAATCATGGTAGCTTGAGATAATCAAGTCAGTCTCCCTGTAAAGGCAGGATGTAGCACCCTGATGGAGAAAATAAATACCAAAAGGATAGGACACTTTCAGCTAAGAGGAACAGAATTGCATACAGGTTTCCCTTACTTTATGCTGTACCCGTGTTCCTGGAAAACAGCACGTAACTCAAATTTGCATAAAGGGAACCCATTTTACAAAGTAACAAATAGAGATACATTTGAAGACCTTGACTGTACTGACCCCCAAACCTATTTCTACCACTTTTACAAGACAACTTTGGTATTCCCCAACAGCAGACAATACACACAACCACAGGACACAATTACAATGGGAATGGCAACCACAGGAACACATGTTGCAGACACCGAGCAAGGAGCACAGATCCACAGAGGAGTCTACATTTTGCTGCGCGTCACTCCCACAGTGCACTGCACAAAAGGGCTGATTGCAGGCTTCCACCACACTGATCATGTAAGAGTGAATTTACCTCACATATAATTAATTTTTGGTATAAAAATAGTCATTGCATAAGAGCGAATTTGCACATACAGAACCTGCCTAAAGTGAGGGAAACCTGTAGTAAGTACTTCTACATGAGAGCTCACCACACTTACTGCTGTAGAAAGAACATACCAGGGATCTCCAGTTCATTCTTCCAGAATTCAGCTTTAAACTTGCTCAACCAAGGTGAATATTCTTTCAGATTTCCAGGTTCTTTCTGGCCGTCTCTCATTTTTGCGAGAAGAGCATTTACAATCTTGATGAATTCATTGTCCTTCATATCTAACAGTTTTGAACCTCCTTTCCCAAACTGAATTTCAAACTCCTTCCCGTAAGCCTGAAGTTGATTTACAAATAGGAGTCACTGTTATTTGTATTACTGCAGTGCTTAGGAGCCATCGTGGGCTAGGCACTGTTATGCTAGGCAATGTGCAAAAATCATGCAGTAAAAACATGGTGCCTCTTCCAGAAAGTTTATCAGCTAATTAGAAATTATCTTCATACCAGCAAGATTACACTGTATAGCAGAACCATTTTCATGCTAAAATGTAGCATGGAAACAACATTTTACTACAGTGGTCTATAAAGGACAAGTGAATATCTTGTTGTATCCATGTAATAGGAGACAACATTTCCACTACCCTTACAGAGTATCGGCTCTCTACCCCCTGATTAGCACACATTTATTGCATCACAGACCTATAACTGCAGCATACACTGATTTTCCATGTGTGTGCATGCACACTCACCTCTGAACTAATTAGTCTTTGATCCCCCTTTTCCCCCCTCCATTGATTTGATTCTGTAATTCTTTTTCCTGTTACTTGGAATGCAACAACCAGCGGGGCTGCTTTTTCTTTATGTTTCTCTACTGACACCACAACTAGATATCAGCAGGGACATCCACAACTTTGCCCTCTACCTACCCAAAGATATAAATAAACTACTTATTCTTGAGAAGTAAGAGCTAAATCAGAAATGTTATATATTTTCTCATTTGAAGATATCAGCTACCTTCTTCCTTCTCAACCTTTTACAATAGATATATTGTTACACAAGGACAATTCAACTATTTATAAAACTGAGAGGGTGTTCTCTAAATTGTCCTCAAGAATTTAGATGCAACTGAAAAGCAAAATAATACTTACACCTGTAAAACAGCCCCATAAGCAGAATAATTTTGGTATGAATGATATAATTATAAATCAAGATAAATCAATTACTAAAGTGTGGGACAGTAATCACAGTGCCTCAATTCATGTACCTAGCTTCATCTATCATCGTCACAAATTAAAATTGCAGCATCTGAGTTCACTCACTCTTATATAACTCAATGTGTAATGCAGTTTTAAGTAATTGTTTAATGCATCTTAGCTACAGCTATTTGCAGATGATTTGAAGTTTTATAAAAGTAACTTTCCCCTTTGGTTAAGTTGCTAATATTAGATGTTTTCAGGCAACAAACTGCCTGACTTTCCCTACCTCATGAGGGCAGTGATTTCAGATTAATATCTTTCACTGTTATTACTAACAATGGCAGGTTTTGTCATAAGGATTAGTGATCATGAGCTATCTATCAATCAGCATGCATACAACCTTTATATATTTAATATATTTTCAACTTGTTTTGCACTTGTACTTTATTTTTATTTTCCTCGGAAAAGGGTGAATCTCGCTAATACTCATTAAAGCATATTACGTAGCAATTAAACATAATTGCTTACATTAAATCTAATACTATTTTTTTTTTTTTTTTTTTAACTAGCTAGCAAAAGGATGGCAGGTGCTATCCACATGTTAAATAAGTTATTTAGCCTAACATACATTACATGTGTTTATTCAAATTAATTTTGATTGAAATATTTTAGATCATAGCAATGACATTTTTATTTATCATGAGTATTTTTTCATTCACGATTTAGATGGAAAAATGCAGAAAGCTAGCAATTTAAGATTTTTACTAACCGACTAAAATACATTAACTGTGCTGGATACATAAAGTAAAGTTTATCAAATCAGGTTTTGCACTTAAAAATGAATTGACAAAGAAAGTCTCACCTGCAGTCAGTTATTTGAACTGACTGATCATTTCTGATCAACCTGTCCTTCAGTATTTTAAAACCAGTATACTTCAGCCTGTTAGCTTTATTTTTATTTGTTGATTGGATTGCTCAAAAAACAGCCTTCCTGATTTTAACTCCCAATTTTCTTCAGGTTCTCATTTATTGAACTAAACTAAAATGAAAAAAGACGATCATTCTCTCTGACCTTGAGAAGAGACTCCAGCTGTCAGAAGGTGGTTTATTCATTTCAAACCCTGATTATAAGTGTTCAGCTACTTGCTGTCTCCAGTTCAATACTTCCAATTAAAAAAACAATACCAACAAAATGTAACATTTGAATATTATTGTTCATTTAAATTTTGATGATTGATAAATAATAAGTTTAGTGCTTAATATGGATTGTCAGTTTCATGTTTAATTTAAATACCTTTTCTTTTCAAATAAGCCCTTTTAAAAACATGGATTTTAATTTTAAATCAACATTTTGTTTGAAGACATATTTTATCCACCCTGGCAAGATGAGAGGTCAGTATACAATGCAGCAATTTCTGCAAATACTAAATTATAACAGGCAGATGCCTGATGCTGAATCCTGGAATCACAGCAGTTGCCCACAACAACTTGCTTTGTTTTATAACTATCATAGGCATGCTCTGTAGACAGGTTTTAGTTCTTAGGAGTTTACAGTGTAAGTGATCATTTATATAACATGTGAGAGAGGATTTAACTTAGTTACTAGATGCTGTTTCCACAGCTACTAAAATATTAAATCTTCAAGTTCCCAACAGAATAAAAATGGCACTTTAAAAGCATAGTGCTGAAGATCAGTATATTCAACATTAAAAACGGAATATAAACAGAGGGGGTTTTTCCTCTTTTTTTTTTTACACTAACAAAATCATGAAGGTCAATCAGATGTTTTAGAACGTGCTAGTTCAGCAAACTCCAATCTCTAAGAAGCGAGGAAATTAAGGTATCAAAGAAAACACTTGAAACAACCTTAACCTCCCCACCTGATAACAGCTACTGGGAATTTCCTGAATGTACTGCGCAAGCTGAGGTGCAGAGTGCCATGCGGACTGCCAATTGTTGTGGGAAATAAGAGCAGTCTGGTAACTGAAAGTAGAAGTAAATGGCATCCTGTACCTTAGAGCACAGGGGCTGGAGATTTTGCCACATGGTGGTGTTTTTATGCAGTAATGTAATAATTTGTACAACCCAGAGCACAAATCTGTGTTACTGGCATCACCCAAAAGCAGAAGAGCTAAGGTGCAGTTAGCATGTACTTAAATTCAATTTCCCTGGTTTTCAGAGCTTGAGCTTTGCTGAACTTGACATCCTGTGAGGGCACAAAATATTATCAGCTAAGGTAAACTCCAGTGAAATTCCCAGGTCAAGTGATCTTGTACACAGCTGGAGCTAATATTTTAGTTTGATCTAAGATACTGTGGTGGCTCACAAAGTAGCCAATGTTAAGCGAGTATAAGTGTGCTGCCCTGTGCTGTATATCTTGCGATATCTGAATAGTGTTAAGTCGTATTTTGAAAGGTTTCTAGAATGTGGTAGCTGAAGGAGGCAGAGAATTTACAGAGTTTATGCCCTAAAATTTTAGTTTTGTTCCACAATTGTCACAGTAATTTGAAACATATGAAAGGAACACTGATTTGTCCCTTCTCCCCATCTCCCTCAAGAACTAGTCCCTAGCCACTCTTTCCTTTCCACCCCATTATAATAATTATAATAATAGAAACCATAAAAAGTTTTTCTTTGTTGTCTGGCACCTTCTGTGGCTGCATTCTTATATCACAAGGAACAGTTTATTAGATTTACAAATACCTTTGGCTATGAAGCCCAAGTTTTAAACCAGGCCTCATGCCTCCCAGATAGCAGAAGAAATTAGCCTATGCCAAGTTTTCTGCTGCTGCAGCTTATAGTTTCATACTTGGTAGGGTTGGAAGGGACCAGAGCAGATCACCAAGTCTGACCCCCTGCCATGGCAGGAAAGAAAGCTGCGGCCAAATGACCCAGGCTAGGTGGCTGTTAGCCTCCTTTTGAAGACCCCCAGGGTAGAAGCCAGCACCACTTCCCTTGGAAGTTTATCCCAGATCCTAGCCTCCCTGACTGTGAAGTAGTACCTCCTGATGTCAAGCCTGAACCTACTCTCAGTCAACTTGTGGCCATTATTCCTAGTTACTCCTGGTAGTGCTCGGGGGAAAAGGGACACTCTCATTCCCTGCTGGTCCCACTGGTGAGTTTATAGATGGCCACCAGGTCCTCTCAGCTGTCTCTTGTGGAGGCTGAACAGGTTCAGGTCCTGTAGCCTCTCCTCATAAGGCCTACCCTGCTGCAACTTGACCATGCGAGTGGCCCTCCTCTGAACCCTTTCAATGCTGTCCACATCCCTCCTCAAGCGTGGCGCCCAGAACTGGATGCAGTACTCCTATTGCGGCCTGACAAGTGTCGCATAGAGGGGGAGGATCACCTCCTTGGAGGTGGATGCATGACAGGGTGCGGTTAGCCTTACTGACCACATCCTCACATTGGTGGCCCATGTTCATCTTGGAATCAGTAATGACTCCAAGATCCTCTTCTGCCTCTGTGCTGACGAGAAGGAAGTTCCCCAGCCTGTAGGTATGCTGCTGGTTCTTCCTCCCTAGGTGCAGCACCCTGCACTTGTCAGTATTGACTCTCACCCTGTTCTCATCTGCCCACCCCTGCAACCTGTCCAGATCTAGTTGTAGCCTGTCCCTCCCTTCTAGCATGCCCACCTCTCTGCATATCTTAGTGTCATCTGCGAATTTGAACAAGGTGCTTTTCACCCCTTGTCCAAGTTGCTGATGAAAACGTTGAACAGTGGGGGCCCAAGGACAGAGCCACATCTGTCCAGGTAGAAAATGACCGATCCACTATCAGTCTCTGGGAGCGGCCCTCTAGCCAATTTGTGACCCATCTGACTGTGTAGGCATTGTCACTAATTTTTTTAAGGAGAATGGGGTGAGAGACGGTGTTGAAGGCCTTCCTAAAGTCCAGAAAGACTATGTCCACTGCGACACCTGCGTCTAAGGATTTTGTGACCTGGTCGTAGAAGGCAATCAAGTTGGTCTGACAGGACCTGCCTCTAATGTTGGTTGCCCCAGAGCATAATCCCCCCTGCTGGTCCTTTGCAGATGTGTTCCTGGATAATTTTCTCAAAGAGCTTCCCCAGGATCAAGGTAAGACTAACAGGCCTATAGTTTCCCAGGTCCTCCTTCCTCCCCCCATGTTTGAAAATGGGGACCACGCTGGCCCTTTTCCAGTCCTCTGGTACCTGGCCAGAGCACCATGAGTGCTTGTAAAGCTGTGCCACAGGCCCCACAATGACCTCTGCCAATTCCCTCAGCACCCTGGGGTGGAGAGCATCTGGACCTGCTGATATAAAACACGTCCAGTCCCACCAGAAGTTCCCTAACTAGGCTCTCCCTGACCCTACGCCTGGCTGTGCCTCTCCTGAGTCTGTCTGGGATCCTGGTGTATGGGACGTCACACCAGGATTTCTATTGCTCAGAAATATGGAGGCAAAGAATTTGTTAAAGAGGTCAGCTTTATCGTCTGGTGCTACCACCAGATTGCCAAGTGTGTCCTGCGGGGGCCCCACGTTATCTGGTGCCTTCTTTTTACTCCCTATGTATTTAAAAAAAGGACTTTTTGTTATCTTTGATCCTGGTTGCCAGTCTTAGTTCTGTCTTCACCTTAGTTTTCCTAACAGCCCCCCTACAGTCTTGAGCAATGGAAGCATAATCCACCTTGGTGATGGCCCCTCCCTTCCACCAGGTGTACGCCTCCTTTAGCTTTCAGACATTCCTGAATGCCTTTGATGAGCCATGGGACGATCACCCTTTGGGCTTGGAGGATCGTGTCCTTGAGGAACAGTCACTCGTCTTGGACTCCAAACTCCCCTACCCTCTGGGACCTCAGTGCCTCACCAACTAATCTCCTTAACTCATTGAAATTGGCCCTCCTGAAGTCAAGAGCTACTGCCTTGCTGCAGGCTTTCGACACCCTGTGCTGAATGGTGAATTATGATTGCTAATTGCCCAGGTGGTCAAGAATTTAGCTTGGATCTCTCTACAGCTCTTAATCTAAGGCATCTAGATTTAAGAAAGTCAAGCTCCACATAACTGAGTAAAAAGAAAGCCCTGGGTGTAAACAGAGGCAAATACATTCACATATAAAATGCGAAGGAAGTAGAAGCAGGGATGACCGAACAAATGCACATATAAATCTCAGTGGGCGCACACTGCTCTGTAGACCAGTCAGGAAGTGGCAATCAAACTACACGCAGTCCAAGTATACCACATCTGCAGTATAATTAAGACCAGGCCTGCATCCCTCACTCAATCATTCATTTGATTAGGGCTGTATGATCAGACAAGATTCTATTATCTAATCCAAACATTTTTCTTTTCGATTTTTCAGGAGCCTCCTCTCCCCTCCCAAAACACATCAATACTATTCAACGTCACTGAGATGGGATTTTAGACATACCTGAATAAATCTCCTCCTGAACAATCCAAGACCTGAAGCCTGTAAGTTTCCTAGGGTCCCATACATTCCTTCATACATTTCTTTAAGCTTGGCCTTATTTTTCTGAGCTTTTCCCAACTCATTTCTTACAGCATCAACCCAATCCTGCAAATACAGAAAAAAGCAAGTAAATTTGAAAGACAATGTTTTTCAGATTCTCTCTGGTAAATCAAATCAGATATCTTAGACTTATTATATTTGCTATTGATGTGACTTAGTAAATACAAAGTTCTTGGACATTTATAAACAACTCAAGAGCCACAGAAGTGATTTTTTTTTTTTTTTAAATAAAACGCTGCTCCTTCTACTCCAGGGGCGGGCAATTATTTTGGGCGCAGAGCTGCTTACCCAGTTTTGGCAGGCTGTTGAGGGCCGCATGGGTAGCCCCACCCCTTGACAAGTGCCCTGCCCCCTGGTCACCATCTTGGGACCAATGTCCCAGGGTCAGCACCGGTGGGGCCCAAAGCAGGGCACAGGCTGGCAAGAGTCTGCGGAGCTAGGCTGGACTGCACCAGTAGGGAGAGGGGGAGCTGGCCCAGCTCCATAAAGCCCCTACCAACTGGGACCCCATGCTCCTGCCACCCTGTTCTGGGCCCTGCATTGGCCCTGGGACACTGGTGCAGGTCCCATGTTCCTGCTGGCTCCCGCGCCTGCTCGGTCCCAGTGCCCCCTAACCCCACAGTACAGGCGGGAGGCAGCACACAGCCCCGACCCCCTGCTCGCTGAGAGGGAAGAAGCTGGTGCTGAGCGCAAGGAAAAGCGGCTCCTCGCCTGCCCCATGTCCTACACTGCAGCTGCTCCAGATAGCCCCGCGTGGGCTGGGAGTGGCTGCAGCGTAGGGCGCTGGCCATTGGGTGGGGGAGGGACCGCTTTCCTCCACTCTGGGAAGGAGCCTGGGAAAAAGCAGCCACTTGCAGCCTGCACAGGGCTATCCGGAGCAGGCACAGGCAGCCCCAGGCAGGCTGCAAGCAGCTGCAGCATGGGCATCAGGCATGGGGTAGGCATGGGGCTGCTCCCCTCGCCCCCACTCCTTCCTGCTCAGATTCTCTCTGGGCAACTCTTCCCTGGGCTCCTTCCCTGCCCGGGGTCCTCCTCTGCCCTTCCCCTGCCTTACCCCTTAACCTGAGGTTCTGGCGCTGCCAGGGCAGCTACATACTCCCAGGCCAGAAGCCTCTGCTGGGGCTTCCAGCTGGGGGGGGGGGGGAGAATATTAATTTTCTAAATATTTTAGGGGCCCTGTGGGCTGGATAGAATGGCCTTGCAGGCCACATCCAGCCCGTGGGCTGTATTTTGCCCACCTCTGTCCTACTCCCTCATTTGTCAGGTTACTGCAGTAGCAGTTGTGCATCGACCTAGGTCCTGGCCCAATGGGCCATAAAGTGAGAGTCTCTGCCCAAAAGAATTTACAGTCTAAAAGGGTAAGGAAAGGTGCATAAAAAAAGAGGCAGTGTAAACAATGATTATGCCACTGTTTCACCCTATGTTATGCTTTGCCATTTAGATCCTTTCAATGAAGTAGCATCTTTCCTGGCTCAAGTTAAATCACAACCCCCAGCATCCTAGAATGCTTTTCAGCCTTGGGCTGAGCTGTGTTTCCTGTGACAGAGAGCAGGGCTAGTCCTAGCGCTCTCCTCCGTAGCTGAAGCAGGGCTGGCTGACATGGGCGCAGGGGAGGCAAGCCCATCTGGAGATGCAGCCCAGTCTGCAAAGGAGGCGGGGAGGAGAGGGAGGAGGGAACCATTGCCCCCTCACCTCCCCAGCAAGCCTCCACAGGGGTCTGGGAGGTTTAACATCCCTTCTCCTGCTCAAACTTACTGCTGGCTACAACTGTGGACTACAAATTCTAGAGGCATCTGGAAGCAAGAAGAGGAAGCAATGAGCAACTCTGCAAAGTCCTACTGTTATAAGTCTGGATCGCAAATCCTAGAGACCTTGGGGGCAGCAGGAAGAGAAAGTGAACACAGCCAGAAAGCTGTGCTCTAGCACCCTCCGGCTTGTGGCCTGAGCCACTGCAGGCACGTGGCTGCATTTCCTGAATCGAAGGTAAATGTCTGTTCATTTCTGTTTCAATTTAATTTGTGCAGCTTAGCCTAACTTGCAAAAGACTGCATTGGGCTTTTTGACTATCTGTACCTAGGCTAGAAGATTAACTAGATTGGCTAAGACATAGGGAGGGGTGTTGGCTAGAAACTGTGAAAGAGGAAACTATAGGGGCTGGTGCAAATTGCCAACAGAAGATGATTCTGTTATACCTTGAAGAGCATCTCAGGGTTTGAAAGTTGTTCCAGAGCCTGAACAAAATCTTGACTCACTCCTCCTCTGTCCAATTTACTTTTTATCCTACAAAGAAAATCAACAGGACAATCCCACAAAAACTGTCAACAGCATATTCTCAGTCAAGTGGTCCAGATCCTCTCCTACACTCAAGGTCTGAACAAACAGTATTCTACACAACTCATGGATGGACAGAAATATTTTGACACAGGGCTGCTTAGTAGCAGCAGTAGGACAGACCACTTCATGGCTGCTAAAGCACTAAGTTACCCAATTCTCTGTGTTGCTTGCCTTTGCTTGGTATTTGCCAAGTGTCTGCTATAAAAATAGCAGCTCAAAATTGCTGGGGAGGGAAAGGGGGCCTGGGGAGTGGGAATAACACTTTTTGTACTGAAAACTCAGGAAGAACAATAGGCATTCACATCCAACACATGCCACACAACTGGGCAACAGTCATTAATTGTGAGAAGCACAAGAGGCTTTGCCTTCTTGTTTCAAAATTAAGACATGCATCTTACGCTGCATTAGTGGGATCATCTGAAGATCAGAAAATTGCCTGGTACAGAGCTAGCAGTATTCTAGTCCACCTCAGCTACTATCAGCATGATGTGGTTAGCAAACCTGAAACTAAGTTCTGTCTCTTTCAAAGCTGCTATTAGGAGCAAGACTTTTGGAGGAAAAATGACTAGTATAAATATAACCTGTATTGTTGGTGAGGTGGGAAGAACAGAGAGTAGACTATTCCCTTCATAAATTAGTAGGCATACTTAATTGGCCTTTCATGTTGGAAACCATGGGCAAAGAGCTACTTCAATTTGCACAATTTAAATGGCTTACACTGAAATGTAAAACCATGAACAAGGTTGAAAACATGACAGAGGACACTCACAAGAATTAATTTTGCCAGGACTTGACAGATTCTAAAGGCAAAGTTACACTGTCTTCAAATATTGTAGTCAACACCTAGACTACATTCTTCCATCTCGGTGGTAGAAAGGGGAGAACAAAGGGTTAATAGGGAATCTGCAGAGATAAGTAGTATGTCCTAAACTATAAAAATGCAGTCAGCTCCAAAAAAGAAATTCCATTCTCCTTTTGTATGTCTAAGGATAGCATGTATTTTAAACAAATAATGGCTTTTTCCATGTAAAAATCAGCAGACATACAGCCCTATTATATGGTCATACATTCAAATCCAAAGTCAAGTTGCCCCCTTGGCAAGTCTACAGTATATTTATTACACTGGAAAGTAACCAGATAGACTGTCATGTGTCTGCTTCCTTAGTCAGCTCCATTTCACGGTTTTGCTCCCATCACCTTGACTGCTTGCAGACGTTAAAAAAAAAACAAACAAAAACACGAAAAAGTCAAGCTTTACAGAAAGAGCAATGCATTACTTCAACCTGGCTCTACAGCATCTGTAAAGATTGGGCACTTCAATCAGCTCTTAGATGAAAGCGCCAAAAAGCCAGGTTGAAGCAACATGCTGCCTCTTCTGGGTACATGCTGGGCATGGTGTGGGAATGCACCAAGTTTAAAGTAAAGCATTGTTTTTCAGGGGGGCGAAAGGTGGGGGGAATTACATCTGAAAGCACCTGGTGGTTAGGTGCAGTAATATGAGCTACCTCAGACCATCTAGCTTGAGAAGATTGATTGTACACCTACGCTTTACTAGAGTAAATTTACTATGGTGTAATATCTGGCTTAAAAATTATTCTGTTGTATATCTATGCCTCTATACTATCAACTCTGCCTCACTCTAGGATTTTACCATATTGCCCTATTTGCAAGTCAACCGTGCTTACAAGTCAACCTCCTATTTTCAGGAAAATTTTAGAATTCCCCCCCATATTTGCCAATAACTTAAGTCCCTGCACTGCAAAAGCACACAGGAGAATCAAATAAGTAAAGAAAGGATCCAGAGAGTTAAATGCACTAAAAATCAAAAAGTATCCTCTCTGCCAGAGAAATTCTTCCCAGGGTTTACCATATCTCACAAATGTTTAGCTCAATGGAAGCTGCAGGTTTAAATAGAGTGAAAGACCTGTATTAAAAGACAGATTTGAATTGCAGTCCTGGATTCAGATTTCATAGGACAAGTGGAGTGAAAAATAATACAATTAGCCCTGGTTTCAGAAGTTTGAATGCCAAATTTTCCTAATTATTTGAGAGAGACAGTGAATGGGAAAGTGACTGGTTGTTTCCATTGCTGTTGTGCACTTACTCAGCTCACATTTGACTTTAAAAACACAACCAAAATACCTTCAGCTAATTTGGGTTCTGGAAAAACATAACATACTGTCTTTCAGAATATTTTAAGTTCAGCCATTTTTTTTAGTTTAGTATTAGAAATTTTCAGGATCACTTGTCTTTTCCAAGTAACAGAAGATCTCCAAAGGCACCCACACATTTGAAGTGTATCCAACTACATAGTTTCCTACCTCTGTGGCTCTAGTGGTGACCTGTCCCAGAGCTGGGAACACAACACCTCCTACTTCTTCTAGCAGAGCCAGGGATCTAAAAGTCTGAATCTGATACCATAGTCTTAACACTTCTGCACTTCTACCCAGCCTGCCTCCCACTCCAATAGAACAGACCATGGAGATAACATATTTCACAGCATTTAGACTGACCCTGGTTTAAAAATTAGGGAAGTTAGAATTTTCACTGGCACCATGTATAAGTTGGAGCTGGGCTTGGTGTTTGGCTGGTTTGGCCCCATCCCCTGTGAGCAGTACTGCATGGGCCACACCAATTAAGCACCAAGCCCGGCACCACCTGCTGCAAGCAGCACTGCTGAGCACTGAACCCAGCCCCATCCCCTGCGAGCGGCATCGGGCTTGCAGAGGGTGAAGCCACACCAGCTAAGACTGGCTTTGTCAGCTGTGTGCAAGGCTGCTAAGTGCTGGGCCTGGCTCTGCCAGCCAAATACTGAGCTGGGCACCACTCCCAGGGGGCAGGGCCAGTGCCAGGGCCAGGCTCAGCTGATGTGGTCCAGACAGTGATGCTCACAAGGGCTGGGGCTGTACCAGATGAGCTCCGAGCCCAGCCCCGTCCCCTGTGAGTGGTGCCAGGCTCGGTGCTCAGCTGGTGCAGCCCCATCCCTTGCGAGCAGTGATGCATGGGCTGTGCCAGTGCCAGCTGAGTGCTGAGCCTGGTACCACTTGCAGAGGACAGCAATACACTGTATAAGTCAAGGTTGAATTTTAAGAGTTAAAAATTGGGCTTCAAACCTTGACTTGTATACCATGAAATACAGTAGATCCCCAGGAACCAGAACACTTCCCAAGCAACCACCACAATGGGGCAGATGGCTATGTATGGCACTCTTAAGAGCCAGCCAACACAAGGTCATCTGCTCCGATATGGTGGTAGTGGAGTAGATAACACTGTGTAGCATGCTTAAGGTGCAGAGGAGTACATGACTCCATAGTGTTGGTCTTCAAGGGTGCCATACAAAGTGATCTACCCCAAACATTAATGCCATATCATTCCAATCATAGGTCAACACTATATAAGCCAACTGTCATTTTGATGGTTCTTTTTGATGGAAAAAGGTCAACTTACAATGAAAAGATCAGTTGTATCTGAAACTACATATAACAGATCGGTAGTAGTTTCAGACATCTGAAACAACATATTGTTGAGAGCAGGTAAAAGGCGAATGCATTTTTTTTTTTTTTTTTTTAAGAAGCATGGTAGTTTCCTATAGATTAAGAATGGTAGATGCTCAGCACCTCTAAAATAAATTGATCCATTTATTGATACTTTCATATTAACATGCACTAATCACATTAAGTGCCAAATATGATGGCACATGCAGGTGCTTAAGCCTAGACATTAGTAAAGTTGGTTACTTACCAGTTTTTCTATGCTTTCCCTTTAACTAAGCATAGTACATACTATGTTGTTTGCAAAGTATAACTTCCTGTAAAAAAAAAAAATCTATAAATTATTATTGGGATTTAAAAGCTCACCTTGTTACAAATTCCTTGTTTTTATGGCCAGTTGCAGTGTCTTTGAAGGAATAATTTTCACTGCTGATCATGAAAGGAAATATAATTGCTTGAGGATACTTATCTGCAATCTCTTCAACAGTGTGGTGCACAGCTACTGCTTCATCTTTGTCGAGTACTGCCATCATCTGGCTAATCCAGCCAATGAACTGCCAGCAGGGAACTGTAGAAATCTGCAAAATACATGGTTCACATCTTCAATGTTTGTTCCTCATTTCTTGAATATAAGTAAAAACAAACAAAACAAAAAACTGCTCTCTGTCCCAACACAGCAGGCAGAAACACAAGGAAAGAGAGTACATCAGATTACACAGAACATCCCCTGCCAAAAGAGTCACTTCTACTGCTTGTTAAAATTTTCCTTTGCAAAAACTTTATGGCTTACTGGGTGAGCAAGGTGAGATCTGACACACAACTGCACATTTGTTTGTCAGGATACAACATCTTCTGCGCACCACTTTTAACCATCTTCAAAATTTCAGGGAAAGCTTTAGACACCCCAATCCTATTGATTTTAATGAGACTATGAAAACTAAGCAAGATGAAATCAAGGATATGCCAAGACTTGCTCATTGATCAGTATACCCATAACCTTAATATATTCTACTACAAACATAAATGATTAGAACTATGTGACACCACTGCCTGCAAGCACTGGCCTTGGTGTCGAAGGAGGACATTCCAGTCCTACCTTCCAGGACAAAAAGAGAAAAAAAAAAAACTGTCCTAAAATCTGCATGTGGCTCCTGTGGAGCCTGTCTGCTGGACAAGACTTCATCCACTATCTTAATGTGTCAGTCATTACTGCCACAATTCTTCCAACCTCATTTTCCACAAGTATATTCTCAGTTTCTGGAGGAAACCAAGCTGCATTTCTGGTATCCCTGATACCTTTTTCTGGTCTTCCTTCAGTTCAATACTGTCTTTCACGCCGTATGTATCAGCATCAGTATCCAATAGGAAAGGGGTGTTGAAAATAAAGGAAAGTAAAGACAGGGGCAGTAAGAAGGGAACAGGGGATGCAGAATCCTGGGCATGTGGAAGAGCGGGAAGTGGTAGGGCACAGGGAAATCCTAATGAGGACAAAAAACTTTGACCATGAATGAAAGAAGGGGGATGCCATTACGAGGGAGGGTATAAAGTCCCTGTCATGGGGGAAACAAACTACAGAAGGGTAATGAATGGCCGGTACCCAGGGAATGGAAGAAGGCACTGCTGCATGCAACAAGTTCTGCCTACAGAAGTACAAATGTGCATAACTAAATCTCCACTGATGCATTCCACAGGTGACTGGGCACAAAGTACATTGAAACATGCCATAAAACTAGTACCCAAAATTACACAACAGACCACAATTCTATTTAAGTGAAAAGGATCTGCTCACATAATAAATTGGATACAGTAATGATCTGTCATCCTGCCTTGCTCTAAGCAGCATGGTAAAATATCTTCAATTTATTTGAGCAAGACTTGCCATTCTGCCCATGCTTAACATCTGCTAGCCCCCTCAGCCATCCAACCCACCCTAACTTTTTTTACAATAAAATTTCCTGCTCTTGGAACAGAAGCAACTAACCTCTTGTGCCATTAGACTTAGGGTCTCTGCCGGATACCTCTCTATTATTTGCAGCAGCCTGGGAAATTTTAGCCTGGCTTCCCTGGAATTCAATTTTAAAGCTTTTATCATCTTCTCCACTACGATAGCTGGGAACATCTGCAGATCCACTGCACTGATATCTGCCAGGAGACATTAAACAAAAATTATCAGAATTGCCATTGTTTGTTTCATGTCTTTGATCATTTGAAACATTCATCTTTACTCTTGAGCACAAATACATTCAGTGCTCTGTGGGGGATTTTAACAATTTTTTATTTTCACTTTGTTCCGGTTCCCATTGCAAGATCTGTTTGTACTGCATATACCAGCAACACATGTATTCGTGGGTCACTAGGATTCGCTTATCAGGAGGCTGCATCACCACTAATATCTTGCCCATTTTTAAATACAGCACTGTTGCGGTCTGGGACGGAACAAGAAAAGCATTTCCTGGGTAATTATCCCACAAGTAAGATGGAAACCTCATGACTCACTAACATTGAAGCCAGGAAAGATGGTTAAAAAAATTATTAAAAGATAGGAGGATGTAAATACCATCTAAATTAAGGATAAAATGTTTCAATTTAAATTCAAACCCTGCTGTCATCTCACAAGTAGCATGAAAGGAGATGTATTTTAGGGAAATGCAAATCAACAGGTGTTCTTTCCCTGCTAACACTATATATAACATTTTCAGCTATCCAGCTCTAGCCTTTGCAGGCATTCGGACAGTCTTTGGCATTTGATTGTTTCCCTGGAAGGTCCTGTAAGATCTATGTAATTTCTGATCACCAGATAAGCCTTCTTCCTCTTTATGTAGGTGCTTGTCACAGAAATCAACCAAAGTCAGGTAAGCATCTATCACTCCAGTCAGGTTTACTTGCTCCATGGTGTGAGACTGCATTTCTTCTTCAGCCTTCATCACTGCATTGTTGAAGTACTGGAAAGCCTGCTTGTTCAGACTTGCAATCACCTGAAATTCAACCAAAAGTGGAAATCACATTAGCAGCAATACTCTGCAATTCTCCAGAGCTCAGCAAATAAGTCATGCAGAAGTTATTAATTAACTTTAGCTTTTTATCAAATATTTCATGAGGAAAGGCTCTTGGTTCCAAGTGTTCAATAGGGCTGTGCGAAGCTTCGGTCCCTGATTCCATTCAGCAGAGATTCAGCCCAGTTTGGTGGCTGAATCTCCAAATCGAATTAGGAGATCCTTTAATTTCTCCAAATCGAATCAGAACCCTCCAAATCAATTCAAAGAGATACAGAGATTTAGAAAGATTTGGCAATTTGGATGAACACACAGTTTTAAATATTTTTTCTACATACCTCAAAGTACCAGCTGGCTTGTGAATGCTGCAATGGTGGGGTGGATAGAAGTGTGGGGGCTCCCTAGTGCAGTCAGCAGCATATCTGGAAGTGGACCAGAAGCACTTTGGTCCATTTCCAGGTCCACTGGGGAGCACGCTGGGGGCCCCCCACCTCCCAGACCCTGGAGGCACCAGTCACCAAGATGTGGAACACAGAGGGGCTTGGTGACTGGTGCCTCCTGGGTCTGGGAGGGCAACGGGGGTCCCCCCATGGCCGATTGCTGAGCCGGGGAAACTGGGGAGGTCCCCCACGTGCTCAGTAGCAGACCTGGAAAGGGACTGGAAATATTTCCAGTCCACTTCCAGGTTTGCCACCAAGCATGCAGGGCCACCCCACCAAGCACTACTGAGGTACACTCCATCCGCCCCACCAATGGAGAGTTCATGAGCTGTGCCTGGTACCTCAAGGTATGTAGAAAAAACATTTAAAGCTGTCTATGGCCGAACTGCTGATTTTCCAAATCGGCATCAAATCTTCAGATTCGGATTTGGCCGAATCGAACTGGGGACAGTGATCTGAATCAACTAATCGAATCACTGTCCCCAATTCGGGCCAAATCCAAATCTGAATCTAATACAGCCCACTTTACACACCCCTAGTGTTTGATATCTGAAACTTGAGTCATGTTGGCTAACTGCACACACCAATCACACATTGTTGTTTTTGCTTAGCTACTGGACTGGCCTAGCTTTTAGAAAGAGTAGAGAATAGACATATCCTTTAAATCTTCAGCCTCCAAAACAGCAAATTTGCTTATAAGACTACTTGGAAAACAGTTCATATGAAAACACCTGTGCCTGAAACATATGGGGTTTTGTTTTATTTTTAAAAAAACCATGCCCAGTTCTAGTTTTTAACTTATTATACCTGTTGTCCCTTTGCCAGTTATGAAAAGGGAGGTTCAGGGCAGTTATAGATGCTTCTATTATGACACAAGTAAACAAACAGAAAATCAAAGCACTTTACCAAAAGCATCTTAGGTCTATCCAGTCCTTCAGCTACCACCAATGCAGTCACTTGTTTGGAATGCACCATTCATGTGACAGCAACACCAGGTAACACAGAAATACCATGCATCAGAGAGAGAGATGATAGCCAGCACAGCTAGACTGAGTTTTTGGTAGACAGAGGCACAATATGGAAAGTGGATTTAGATCAGGGCTCTACCTTTAGGGCATTACCTATTCATGCCCTTACTTTTACAGAAAGAATTGTGGTATCTCAGCCTGTCATCAAAAAAGGCATCATTGTAGGAATGCTGGCTAAACAGCGACACCAGGTAAACAGACCAGTAAGGCACAGACTCCTCTCCCTGCAGCACCTAGCTTTCTCGCAAATGTTTAACCTTTCTTAATTTTTGTTATCTAACAGGGATCATAGTATAAGGTGATGAGGAACGGACCTCCAGCTCACTCCTAAACATCCATTATAAAGAATGCTGCTTCCCATTTTAGTAGAGCAAGTCGGACAAAAGCCCTGTAACATGGCTTGAAAGTTAAGTACTTATTCCACAGAAATTCTAGGGCTACTGTCAGGCCCTTTTCTTTCTATACCACACCTTGGCTTTTCTTTGATATCTATAAAAGGCAACATCTGACTTAATATTCAGCTTTGTTGTACTGATCTGATTTGTTTTATAGACAGCACCAGCTCCTAAGGCAACATATAATAGAGGAAATGTTCTAGTTGTAGTTCTTCCCCAAGACCCCTGATCAAGGGCATCTATCAAGATCAGTGGAGATAAATCAAGAGTTGCAGCTGAAGTTTTCACTTGTATTCCTCAGACAGATGGAACTTCATTTCCAGGGCATCTCAAACAATTACATATGCATTTAAGACATTGGCAGAGTCTATTTCATAGAGAAATAAGGCTAGAAGGGCCCTCAAGAGATGTTTTATTCCTTAATTAAGGCAAAGGATGAACTATTTCTTTTAATGGTACTCTCTCAGCTATAATCAATATCTAAAATGATTTAGATAAATTAGCTATACTATTATCAAAAGACAACTACCTTCATTGGCTAGCATTGCCTGACAGATATCCAAGGGCAGCATTCCTGCACCTGTCTGGCTGGTTTCTGCTCACAGTATATTTGTCTCTATACGCAAGCATGCTTTCAGCTACATCACTTTCCCTACTCTGCAAAGACATGCCAGTAAAGGAGCAGCTTGGGAGGATATGGCCACAGCAGAATTGAAGCTCCATGCAGGATTTTTAACTCAGCAAGAGATCAGGGCATGGATTTTCCTCTCCTGCAAGACCTGCAGAGGAACAATGCCTCTCCCAAGTACAAGGGCTATCCAGGGGCAAGGGTGTGTGGCTAAAGGTCAGGCTAACAGGAACTGCTCACAGCTTCAGTGCACTGAGAAACCAACACAAGTATTAGCGTGGGTTTACTGTAATAACCAGCATGCTCAATAGACTGATGAAACGTAACATTATCTACAGCACTGAGGAACTTGAAAAAAGGAAGGCGTTTCCTTCACCTTTTCTGGACTGTCAGGCTTCTCTCCAGAAAGCATCGAGACTTTTCTAACTTTGTCTTCCTCAAGTTCCTCAAGACACCGTGGATCCTTGCTAAGGGCGACAGCCATAATGCGGTAAGTGGTACCCAGGAGAAGATTTTGGTTACGCAAGATCTCTATGTTCTTGCTCAGGTGGTCAGGCACATGCTCATCTGTTGGAATTCAACAGTAAAATCAACAACTTGGCAGTGAAGTGGATGTCCATAAAAAAAAGAACAGTACCCACAGCATGACTTCTGCATTAGTACAGTCCTACTAGATAATGCATTACCCAGTAAGGAGACCGTTTTCAACACTGTGAGTATTTGTTGAGGGCTACTCCTGCTCTGACAGGAACTGTGGCTGACACGGCAATAGCTGTGGTTCCATCTCACTAGCCAGCTGTCTCTGGTTTTAGATTCCCTCTTCAGATCCTTCAGAAGCTTCTTAGCAACTGCAAAGCTGTTCTGTATGAATAGATCAAGGTGGTAGTTTTTCAGTAACACATTGTAGACGGGTAGGTTAAATAAAGAAATCAAATAAATAGAAAAGACTCCTAAATGTAGGCAAAATATGAAAGGGTTCCACTGCTAAACAGCTTATATATGAAAAACAAACTTACACTAATGAAGATATGGGAGGGGAAACTAGTCTAAAATTTGATGGACAGAAGAGGTTTTATTCTATTTGTATCAAATAATGATCAGTCATCCACCAATACAAACACCTACTAGTGGCTTTATGTAGCCCAATTCAACAAAGCATTTAAATGTGTTCAAGTGTTTTGAGGAACCGGGTCTATAACAAACAGAATTAATCAAAACCTTAGTCTCTGTTTTGCCTAACCCTTTAAAACCATTTTGGGTTTATATATGTATTGTAGCATATAGAGGAAAAACTCTCTCTCAATCTCTATCTACAGTACCTAAATTCAATGGGGTGAACTAAGGTACAATAGAAGCATTTCCCTTCATAATGGAAATATTTTTTATGTTACTGGACTTGTTCCAAGCTGAGAACCCTCAGCTCTATTTTAGCGTGGAATTCTTATTCCCTTCATTGTAACTGACAGACCCTATTCAAAATACATAGGCAAAATTTTGAAATGTGACGTTAAAAATTAGGGTTCTAAATCATTTAAACTATTAATAAGTGGTTTGACTTTCATATATTATTGAGTATGACATTTACTGAGCCCAACGGTAGTTTTTGAATGTTCTAAAAACAGGTTATTTGATTGCAGACTTCAGATAAATGCTGGTCACAGTATCTATTAGTGTCCAACGAGAAAAGGTATGGCTGATTGGTGTCAAGTGGGGCAAGGTAAGAGGAGCTGGTTCAATCTGAATTTGGTCTGTAGCACTTTATACAGAAAGCTGACTTGTAAATGCCTGCAATAAATCACGAGACTAAATATATAAAAATAAGAAGTTTTGAATTATGATCAATCACAACAGTTTTATTTAAAATGTCCTGCTCATAGCTATGCTGTTTATCTATTTATTCTGAAAAACATCATATCATCTAAAGAGCAAAATGAGCCTTTAGGCACAGTTCCAAGAATTACACATTTAAGTGTTTTTCATTAAGTCATCTATTAGTTTGTACAGAAAGAATCAGACCTCCCCATGCATTCAAAAAAGTTTCATAGGAACAAATTCCTATGTGTCTGGGCAATCTTGGGACAATTAACAGCGTGTTTCCAGATCTAACTAATTCACAAGAAAAATCACTGAAAACACAATTAGGCCAT
>JAGPOW010000261.1:71165885-71195478 GCA_030014935.1 Caiman crocodilus | reverse complement strand
AGAACTTCTTCACAGTTAGAGTGGCCAGGGTCTGGAACGGACTCCCAAGGGAGGTGGTGCTCTCCCCTACCCTGGGGGTCTTCAAGAGGAGGTTAGATAAGCATCTAGCTGAGGTCATCTAAACCCAGCACTCTTTCCTGCCTATACAGGGGGTCGGACTCAATGATGTATTGAGGTCCCTTCCGACCCTAGCATCAGTGAATCTATGACTATGAGGGTGGTCAAGCACTGGAACATACTACCTAGAGAAATTGTCCATTCTCCATCCTTAGAAATTAATCAAAAGGAGGTTAGACAAGACACTTCATTGAGATGGTTTACTTGGGGATGGTCCTGCCTTGAGCAAGAGGTTAGACTAGATGACCTTGTGAGGTCCCTTCCAGTCCTACTTTCCTATGAGCTTAAATGTACTTTAGTTAATGTCCAAATGGTTTGCAGAACAGATGCACAGATGCTCCCAAGCCCGTTCTTTCTTTTTTGTGTCCTTGTGACAAAGTATTTAGCAGAATTTGCAGGTTCACTAGAACCTGACAGGGCCATACTGTGAGTGCTTCTGCTGTGGCCTCAAACTTGCAAACTCTGGGCTGTCAACTGTGCACCTTAGTGCCTGCATCACCTAAACCTCCCCCTCCCTTCTCCTCCCCTCCCTCCCCATTCCCCCACCCCCAAAAATCTACAGGGACACAGAAGAGGTGATGAACAAATATAGAGGAGTTCACTGAGGGACAGAGAGATGTGATGTGAGCAACAGACAATGATGTGGAGCTGCACTGAGAGAAAGGAGGGAATGTGGAGAAATAGCGTGGGGAGAAAAAGAAAACTTTTAAGTTTGGAAAGTATTTTATCTTCTAAAGAACTAGACCAGGAAAGTCTCCTGAAAACCAGTCATTTCTAGAAAGAGCTGCACAGAAGAAGTTTCAAGTTACAGCTGTTGGTTTTTGGGTTTTTTTTTTAATTTTTACCTAGAACATACCTACACAAACAAGTTCCTGCCAGGTAAGTTTACTACATCAGTTATCTCACTGATATTATCCTACTGAGCTACATGTAACCTACCATCCAAGTAGTCTTCAACTTACATAAGGGTTCAGAATTAGATCAGGTTCACTTGACCCTATTTCCCGATGGCATATCTAGCCACTGACGTAGAGCAAATAATGTTGGCTTTCTACTACTAGTCAAATCTGCTAACTGCATACAGTGCTGATCCATCCACCCATGCATCTGCCCTCTCTCTTTCTCTCTCCTCACTGGTTAGTAACATGAAAACAGCATGTTCCACCTGAAAGGCACGACGTTACAATATTGGAAAGTCACTCAAGTGCTGTATGCAAAACACTTACTTCTACAAACAACATAAAACACACAGCTGGGCAAGTTCAACACACATGTAGACCTGCAGTTAACAAAGAAGCTTCTCATCTTACCGGTTTGTAATGATATCATCCCAGATGTTCATAGGGTCCATTTTAGCATCTGGATATCTGCTTGCCCAAATTCTGAGAAGTCTCTTAAGGGAAGCCTGAGAAGCTAAGTTAACTAAAATCAATAAAAGATACTTTTTAAAAAGGCTAAATTCAAGCAATGTGAAAATGAAGGTCCCCCCGATTTTTACAACCTGGTGTCAAGCAGAGACTAAATACATAGGTTTCTATAAACAACTCATTCATATTTCCAGACTTCTACAGTATAACCTCATAAATCTGAGTATCAGCAATGCGGAGTTCTCAAAAATCTGGCACTTTTTAAGATTCCCACTCCGCTCCCCCAGATGGGGAGGGGGAAGCTTCCACACAGCAGCTGCCACCGCCAGCCACACTGTGCGTGCAGCTGCTCCAGGATTGGCCACTGCTCCCCAGTCCCCGACTGGCCACAGCTTCAGTATACTGTATTACTCTGGTGTTTAGCATACTATTTTGAAGTTGTTTCTACACCCAAAATGCAGCAGATTAAAGAAACTAGAGATGTCATAATTATCACAGGAAAAGAATGACTACTACTAGCAGTATTCCCTATAGGAATAATATAGAACATATACTGCAACTATTAATTACATTTTGGTACTAAGTGGATAATGCATAGTTAGCTTCATATTTCACATCCAGAATGGCAGATATTGAAAGAACATATGATCTGTCTGTTGGCCTTTACTAAGCTAGCTACTACTAACCTAAAACTAATATTGTATAATTATAAAGAGGTTATTATTATTTTTATGAATGTGCAGTCTATTTTACTCAACTTAGTAAAACAGATGAGGTACAGTAGATGACTTCATAAAAAGTACTCTAAAGTATTCTCAAATCTATCTTATACAACTATAACTAGTTTTCAAAAGAGAAAAAGGGTAATTACTGACTTGTGGTCCTTTACATTAGGAATTCAGTTCTGTAAATACTGATTCACGACTGGGAATCTTTTATTATATTAGAAAAAAATTTATATTTTCTATGTATATAATATAAACTCAAATCTAAGAGTACACTACAGGAAAAAAAAAACAACATACTTGGCTCTCTCATAAAATTGATGAAGTCCTGTATTTCTGTCAAAGCTTGGACAGACTGCAGTTTGGTTAGTCGACTTTGGTGTAACAAAGCATCAATACTTGAGTAATTCTAGGGAGGAGAAAACACATTTACACAAAGTACTCTTAACACTGTAGAGCACCTAACTGATTCTTCTATATATTATACCTGAGAAGTATGCCAGTTTCTTCTTTTTACATGTCATTTGGTTCAAAATAAAAGTTTTTCAGTTCAGTATGTACTCCCAGCCTGATGGGTCTATTAAAACCATTATATAGCTGACTACATGTGTAAACAGCTTGTAGCTCTCAACTCAATATCCCATCTGCAAGATTTATGATGATTTATACAAACCTCAGAAAAGATGCCTGAAACAATCACTATTAATTGACACCAAATAAAGATTTTCAAAACCATAGATTCATAAAATATATTGACTAAATACACCAAAAA
Source organism: Caiman crocodilus (assembly GCA_030014935.1). Taxonomy (NCBI): domain Eukaryota; kingdom Metazoa; phylum Chordata; order Crocodylia; family Alligatoridae; genus Caiman; species Caiman crocodilus. The sequence continues at coordinate 71,192,497 of JAGPOW010000261.1, read as the reverse complement.
AAAAAAAAAAAGGGTTAAAATATTCCCAATCTGTGGCAGCCTTGCTGAAACCAACTGGACTTCAGTAGCACCAAGATTGAACTCTTGTTGTATTTCTACCTTCAAGGCAAAATCCAATGGTGGCAACAAAAGCTTTGTTTTCCACGGTTCCTTACAGATAATTGTCAAAAGACAGCAGCAACTTTGTTACCTGCATGAAGATTTGCATGCCATTGCTGATGTAGTATCTGGCTCTGTCAAAATCATCCTGCAGGATGTAAAGAAGACTCAGTTCTTGGCTGTAATACATTTCTATGAGGGCTTTTCTTTGTTCTATCTTCATAGCCTCATCAATGAAAGTCAGCAGGGACTGGTCACTGCCCCCATGAAGTAGTAACTTCAGCTTACTACGTATTATATATGGCAAATACGTTTCCTACAGGGGAAAAAAAACAAAAAAACAAAAACAGCCTTTACTCCTCAGGCAGGAAAATAATTTATTATGAGTCTGTTGCTTGTGGTAGACAATCAGATCTGAATTCGGATGAGTTTTACTTTTCACATAGCAGGGCTAGTTAATATATTAAAAGCCTCAGAATGTTCAACATTTGGCAACGACAAAATTTTAATAAATGGAATTCAATTTTTAAGCATTTAACCTCCCTGCCCCCGACTGACTCCCATCATCCAACAAATGACAAAGCAACCTTTTCTAGTAAACTTGTACAGTTACACACTAACTGATGCTTAGCAAGTCTTGTTATTTTCAATTTAATGCTGTTCAGTAACTTCAACTGTGGAAAGATTGAAACAAGGTGACATCAATATGAAGACAACAAAAAGGTTTAGGAGACAAGGTTGGATCCACATATTCAGCTATGGAAATGGACAAATTACATAAGTCAAGAGAATACCAAAAAAACACCTGTAGAATTCTATGCATGAGTCATTCACCGTTTTAAAAAGAAAGCCCATTTAAATTATGAAAAGTATATCTGTAATCTAGTTACTTTATTTCTATCCTTAACCATGACACTGATAGATTCTATACTAATTAAATCAAAATGATCTCATCTAAATTTAAGAGGAGAGGTCTACAAACCTGAAAGAATGGATCATTCCATGTTTTGTTTAGGTCTGGAGGTTTCTTACTATCAATATTTAAAGTGGAACAGTTTTCCAGTGATTTCCACTTTGTCAGATGATCATAGCATTCAAGAGCTGCAAGTTCCCAGAAATCTCTCTCTGCTTCACTTGGTTCACCATCCAACCAGTCTTGTTTGGAGAGAGCCTAGAAAAGAATGCAAATTGGTGCTGGAGTGTTACTTCTGTACAGAATCCAACTGAACCCCTTCAGCAGAGTTTAGAGCGATTTTCCATTGTTCCATGATAATATCTATTTCTTTACCCAAGGATTACAGCTGAAAGTAGACCTTAAAGTCAGCAAACAGGACCCAAAAAATAAAAAATACAGTTTTCAAAAAACAACTTCAAGACATAAGCCACTTACTCCTTTAGATATAAATTTATTTCAGATGCCATCTTCAATCACCCTTCATTTGTAAAGAGCTAGGAGGCCAAGGCACTTAAAGCTACCTCCCTAATTTATACCCATATACGTGTAAACCAATCACTTTCATGCAGTTTGTGTCAATTACTAGTTGTGAACATATACAGAATTTATGTTTTACAGTTGATGTCCACTCTCGTTGGGATTTTAAGTTTAAAGTTCTACAATGTATGCAAACAGGTGATTATGTATGCAAACTCATAAGTGAAGGGAACATGGAAATCTGGTCTATTAATAAGCACCATCTATTATGAACTATTATTAGACTTCATTCTCCTTCGAGGACTTTGAACCATATGGGTAACTGCTAAAATGTTCATTAAGCAGGACAATGCCCCACAGAAGTTTTAATTTTGAACCAAGTATTAAAAAAGGAGCCTTGGAAAAAAGATCTACAGGAAAGGTGGGTGTTTTACCTCCTCATATTGTTTAACTGCTTCAACGTAATCACTTTTTGCCTCTGCTAACAGTGCTTTCTGTGTAATTTCTTTAGTTCCAATCCTCCCACTGAAAATACCACGAAGAACATCATAATCTCCAACAGATCGATAGAGCCTTTTAAAATTAAAAGACAAAACATGAATATATTGCAAAGGTTAAATAAGCACTAAACATGCAACTAATCGTGATCAAATTTTTAATGATTTGACAGCCCTATAAATTATCTAAACTATGTTTTAGAGTAAAAAATTATTAAAGCAGCACTACATACTAAGTTTAAAATCTACCAGCTTGAGGATGATATACCCTGACTGGAAACCCTTGTAGAAGCTTTAACAGAAAATACATCGGAACGGTTCTAGGGCAAGATCTGCGGTTATGCACATCACCTAAGGGTCCTGTCTAAAAGTTAATAATTAGATAGCAAACATGACTAATACGCAGGCTGAAAAGTAAACAAAAAATATAAAGTAAAAATCTTTCCTGGGTTAGTTTAGAAAAAAACAACCCTATTATCTCCAAAGAAGGATTTACTTAGCAAGTTCAATCCATCTGATCACATCTGGAGAGAACTCTGTTCTTCCACGCATCCTTTTGGCTGGTGGTTCTTCTATAGGGGAAAGATGAATTAGAGCCTGCTCTAGAAGCAAGATGCCCACTGGTTGCTGTAAACTGGCTAAGCAACTGGTGCTCACACTGGCTGAATCAATGTCTAGCAGCTCTTTGTGCTGGTAACTCATTTCCTGTAAAACAAAATCAAGGGCAGTTATTAGGCATATGTTTATTGGAAACAGGCTTTGACAAAATAAGAATTTGTTTTTTTCCTAATGAGAATGCTTTGACATTAGCTTTTACATCAGTAAGGGAGCAGTTTAACTTAAATCATCAACACCTTGGCTGATACGAACAACCAATCCACTTTCAAATACTGTAACACCAGAAGCTGGGTATCACTACATGTGTGTATTGAAGCTGCTATACCTGCCCTACTACTGCAATAATTAGTAATATGGGAAAAACAGAAGTGGAGTGAAAAAACTGGACAGCCCAACACTGATACCTAGAGAAGATGCCAAGGTTAAAATAGTTTCTGCTCATTTGCAGAAGATCTTTCCTTCTAGTTCCAGCTCACTCTCCAAAAAGTAGCAGAAGTTTTTTCAATCTATTAAACTGTTAATCTAGCCAAGGACTGTATTAACCAGGAAGACTTAGGTCACTGGAACAAGTCTTATGCCTAGAGTTACAATACCAGAATTTACTGATAAACACATTTGTCAGTGCTTGTCTAGCTCTGCCTAATTTTAAGGCCAGAACAATAGCTTTGTTGGATTTTTGCCTCCATCAAAGATCAATCCACTGGAGTATAAAGCCCAATTATCAGGTCTAAACATCCTCATTTGCTTCGAAGTTAGTGATATTTAGTTATGAAATATAGATGTGTTCTTAAAAGATGGCAGACTAGTCTTGTGAGTGTTTTTCGGCTTAAGATTTCTGAAAGAAAAATGTGATGCCTAACCCAAAAACTGGAACAAAAATAAGCTGCAAAAGTAGTAGTGGCAACATGTGTTTTTCACGAGAAATAGCAGTGGGATTTGAGAGCAATGATACAAATAGCAAAACACTTGACAATGCTAAAGAAGACGTGTTAGCGCAATAACCTACTGGAAACAGTGACAAAAGACTATTTGTGAATACAACCAAGAGTTGTTATATTTCTGTGTGTCTTTCTGGCAACCACTGAAAGATTACAGAATGTGATTTCAGTTTAAATGGACTCGCTACAGAATCCAGCTCAGAATAATTTACATTTGTCCTGCACAGAAAAGTGAAAAAGAGTGTTCTTTGAGATACTGCAGTCAGTGCAGATTGCACTGTGGAATGGGCATGTACCTCATATGCATAAACTGAAAATGTTTTAAACAGCAATGTCAGGGCTTTACATGTTCTTTCTCCCTCCACTTGTTCCTGTGCAATGATACAGAGGCTGAGGTGACTACGACTCTCTCTAAATTCTCTCTCAGTGCAACATCCTTGTTACCTGGGGACACTGAAGGCCAGGCTGGAGGATGGTTACAGTATCCACACTGACTACATCATGAAAGCTAGTTAGGGTAGGGTAAGTAGTAATTCTTTTTGAGATAACAGTCAGTATGGATCCCACAACAGGGGGCTGAGAAGCAAGCCTCCTTCAAGATGATGACAAGATAACATGTTATATCATCTGAAGAGATGAGAGCAGCTTTTTAACTGAATCTGGTTTAGCAGTTACCCTGGATGTCTAACACTGGGTGAACCTGAGCAAACTGTTTTCAATGTAGCCTAGTTTGACTTTTCTTGAGCTTAGGGAGGGGAAAAAAGATAGCTGGCCTAATAATTAACTAATGTACTCTCCTTCATTTCCTTACTACAAAGCATCATAGGACAGGGATGACAAGATGCATACTAATATGATGGCTCTAAATCCTAAACAGTTTTATGTCCTCCAGAGTCCAGGTACCTTGATCTGCAGTTAATCTAAGTGAGCTGGGTTCATTGTACCAAGGTTCTTGCTGTGGACCCCAGCTTTTGCTCATTCTCAGTGCTTATTTATAAACAATGAATCACCCCGCAGCTTCTTCAACTCTGGGACTGGACCTTTAGATCAGAGCAGCCTTCTCTACCTCCATGACACCACCAATGAGCTTAAACTGGTTCAGCTTCTGATGAGACTTAACTATCGTAGGGAAAATAATGCAACCAAGAATAGCCTGCAGCAAGGCAGGCAGCCTTCCCAAAACAAGCTGGCATTTACTGTTTAAGTGGACTACAAGAGTGTCCAAATGAGAACAGTTGGGCCAAATGAACAGTCCAGTAGAGCAAGAAAAGCCGTTCTGCCTAGCCATGTTCCTTTAGAATCCAAGGGGTCACTCTGTCCGTCTCCCCTGATGCCCTTTACCAAGACTCTTTTGTCCCTTATTTTCATCCCAGTTATCAAAAGTGTATGATTTCAGTCACTGGGGTTTCCATAGCCCTTGCTAATGTGTTCCTTCCTTATGTGAACACCCACTTCAGTTCAAGTCAGACACCATTTATCCAAGTTTATGTTATGGGGACTGCTGACAACTTAGCTATGGCAGAAGCACTAGTATGGCTAGAGCCACCTGGGATTGCCATAGCCCTTCCAGTAAGAGTTCCTCTCTGCAACCCTGCTACCAGTTACATCAGCTTGCCAGAATTACAAGAATCTACTCTGGGCCAGCAGAGCAGTGTCATCACTGTGGTTTTTGCTGGCATAGCCATATCTACTATAGGATGTAATCTTTTCACATCACTGGCTGACAGTTATGACCACAAAGTTTGTAACATACACAAGACCCACTTTTCTTGGCCTTGGGCTAATGAAAATTAACCCACTCAGATACAGGTGAATATAAGCATGCAAGAAGATGAGGAAATTGAGGCCTGCATAATGATCGTAGAAAACATTATAAATCACTGCCATACTCTACAGAGCCTCACTCAGTTCTAGATATGTCCATGATGAACACTCTAGTTGGCAAGGGAATCATGAAGGCTACCCACTTCTGGGACGCTGTCTGCAGCTCAAAATGTACAAAGTGGTTTGGGGACTTTTTTCACTCATCTGATGCTTGCAGGGGAGCAGACTGACCTGACCTCGGGCAAAGTGTGATAAGCAGCATAATGCATTTACAGAAGGACATCTGGCCTAATAATGAAAGGCAAGTCTATAGTACCATAGAAAGGGTATAATTTACCATGTTTGGAAAAGACTGAAGGAAGGGCAACCTCTTGTCTGGCAGCCATCACTGCCATTGAAACTATCCTACCCCCTACAAGCTCAATTAGCCGAGGTTGAATAGTACGTTGCGATTTCTCATGTGTCAGCAGAAGGGCCCAGGTGCAGAAAGAGATGGTACAACAGAGACTTGTCAGAGCTTCTTGGTAAAACCTGTCTCTGATCCATCAGTCATCTACCTTTTTATTAAGTTTAAAGGACAGCAGCAGGAGCAAAATCTGTTTAGTTTGTATGAGGTTTCATTGTACATTTATTCCCCTCTAATTATCTGTAATTTGATACTGCTGGCAACCAAAATAAATCTAAACTGACAAAAATGATATCAAAAGGCATTCAGAGGCAGAGAGCACAGTTTAACACAAATAATGAAGTACCCAGCGAGAGAACCAACAAACAGTTATAAAAAGCCAATAGGGAATACATGATAAATAGATGGCTATTGTGAGATACTGGCTAGGAAAGCACTAGGACAGCCCAGAGTAATCCCCAAAGTATTTAGTTTTAAATGCAGCTGCACAGAGGAAAGTAAACAAGGATCTGCAAGTTCAGATGTATAAGCATTAGTACTGGGAAGTGCAGTTTAGAAAACTGGCTTGATATGAGGCACTCTCAAATTAGGGAACAGCAGTGTGTCTGCGTAGCAAAGATGACACCTATTGACACAGATTAGGTTATTTAAAACTCTACAACAGAAAAGAAGCTGGACTAGATGCATAAGTGGAAATTTTTTTGCAATGACTTCACAGAGGTTTCTAAATTAGCAATCAAGTTAACCAGTCAAAATCAGCTGAAACCAGAAGAGATCTCAAAAGCAGCTAAGATTCGCATACATGGTGATTTAGATCATCATTTTCAAACTTAGAGGAAATGGCAGTGGACATAGCTGTACTGGGCATGCGCCTGCTCTCCAGTCAGGAGTTGTTCTCTCATTAATGAAAGTATACTAGCAACTACCATAAGGGACTAATTTAAAGACATTCCTAAACAATAAACAACAGGTGCTGGAAAGAAACAAACTGATACCACTGATAGCCTCAGACCAGAAGATATGTCTTAACACAACATTTTCCAAAGTGAGAAGGAATGGCTGTAGTGGCTAGACTGCCCTCTCCGTTGTCCTTTTTGCCATTGTTTAAAAACAAGACTGTAGTTGTGATTGTTGCAAAGAGAAACTTTAAAGTGTCATCCATGCATAAAGAAAGGTGTGCCTGAGATGGCAGAGAATCTGCAACAGTTTTTCCTGAGGTGTTTAACTCAAAGCTGCCTCTCAAATGTTCAACAACGGTACTTTTAAATGTCCACAATGTCAACTATTTTCAGTTTTAAAACATTCTGAGTAAGGCACAGTGAGAATTTATATTAGCTGCTCCATAACCATGGTCCAAGTGCACCACGTGGCAGTTAGCCTCTCAATGAGAGAATACTATTTTCCATTTACCATGACAAAAGAGCACAGATGTGCCCAGATCATATGTTATAAAGTCATATCATGTTATCTTTTTTACAGAAAGGAGTGAAATTACCATTACACCCAGTGTGCAGCCCCCACCCCCTCATCCCTGCAGTGCACATGTGGAACCTTAGAGAGTGTGTCATTTAAAAAGGCATACACTCTTGTAGGAGACAGCCTACTGCATCAGATGCTAGACAGATAATGGAAATATATGTAGCATCTGATGAAGCAGTCTGTAACCTATGAAGTCTTACATCTTTCTGAATGAGTTAGTCTCTAAAGGTGCCACTCTGCCCTGCCTTCTTACTTAACACACTAGGGCTCATCATGTGTTCAGGTTAAGATAGACAACAAATAATGGTTCTCTCAAACTATACAGGAAGTTTTACCTGGATGCAGGATATGAATGGTGGGAAGTAAGACACACTTGTACTCAGGAAGTCATTGAAGTTCTGCAGCAGCTTCTGGACAATGTGTTTTTTTTTTTCCAAAGGACTTTTAGAGTTTTCCATTTCTTTTAGAATTCCAGTAAACAAACTGCTGAAGAGCTGCTTGGCTAGTGTTGGATCTCTCTGTAAATTATAAGATAAACAATAAGACAAATGGCGTAAGTGACTAAGGGCTTGTCTACACTGGGACGTTATTGCAAAATGAGTGAGGGTATACATTTACAAGGCAACAGCTACTCTGTGGTTCACTATACAAACATTCTTTGAAAGCAGGTTAAGCTACCTCACAATATGCATCAAGATGTTTGCATAGAGATGCTAGCACTACCTTCTTCCCAGCAACATCACATTAAGGACTAGAGAAGGTAATGGTCTCTTCCACATATATTACCCAATTTCCTAGACAATTTCTCAAGGAGAAGACATGCTTCTAAAGACTTATGATTCTGCCTGAAGACAAAATAGGAAGCCATCAACATGCAAGAATCCTAGAGCCTCACAGGAAGGGAGAAAATGCAAAGAGGTTACATAGACGTCTTGAACCTGGGTCAGAGGCCCACAGACATTACAGAACCAATCCCACCCAGAATTTCTCACAGCCTAATCATACGCTGCATCTTCCTCCTCCTCCTCTGCTGTGCAGTGATAAAGAAACAGAGAGAACAGTCAACGATGCTGAAGTACCTGACCACTAAGTGATAAGAGTCTATCTAGTCCACAACTTTTGCTGTTTCTCCTTTAGGAATGAGTAAAAAACCATATTCATTTTTGTAGTTCTTGCCCTTTGGATAGAACCACTCTCTCAGATCTATGACAACCCCCATACAGCTTGCAAGGGAACAGAAATAGTTGTCTTGTCACTGTGTGAGAGTGATAACCCCCCCAAACCAACCTGGTTAACAAGACTTAGTAAGGGTGGTGCCAGCTGGGGACTCTTTTCCCGCTACAGCAACACAGCAGGTTGCATATGACATCTTTATTTGCTAAAGCTACTATAGCATTAAACGAGGGACTGGTCTCAGATTCCCCTCATCTTGGCAGTGTTTAGCACAAAATTTCACAGCCAGAACATGTACACATGTATACAAATCTCACAAAGGGTTTTTACCACACCTATACGTTTGTAAACACTTAACTGGGCATCTCACTCTAATTGCTCAAATTTGAGTCACCTTTAAAGTTGTCTCTCTTTATATAAAGTTGTCTTTATATATATAAAATAGAGACAGAGAGACCTATGTAAATATAGATATCAATGAGTACTGTGAAAAAATCCTGCGTCCATTTCCCCACCCCACACTTTGTTTAGCAAAGTGTCAAAATATTGAATTAACAATCTTCAAACAAATGACGGACCTGGGCCACACCCTGCAATGGAGTGATAAGGCTGCTGTATTCAATCTGGATGTCAGGAAGGTCTCCTTGTCGGTAACTTCTGTACAAAGTGACCTGGGCATCACGTTTCATCGTCAGCTCAGTTTTAATTTCCTGCAACAGTTGCCAGAAAAAAAAAAGCAGTATTGATTATGCACAGTGGGGGGGAAAAAAGATCATATAATGCCCCTCTTAAAATTTTTAACTATCAGTGGAAACGTAAGTGAGAAGAAATTAATGCACCCTTCAAGTAATCCCAAAAGCATTTAATAATTCAGGTTTTAGAAAACATTTAATGCAGTTAATACCAAAACAATCTTGTTCTACAAAAAACACACACATCTCTTCCCAAAGCTACCTCAGTCATTTACATAGTACCAATAATGTATCTAACTTGTTTACACAAAGAAATGGTCAATAACAAATCCATCTCTCTTGAGTTTAAGAATATCTTGTTTCAGTTTATCTCAACCAATTCTTAATTGATTGGAACTAATCCGAAACTCAACTAGGAATGTATATACAGTTTTTCACTAACTAAATCTGTTTAAATTAAACTGCACAAAGTTTTACATTTGGATTAGCCCTTACCTGTCTCCCTCTCACCCCTTAACCATATCAGAAAATATTGGTGGGGCCTGAAAGAATTAGCAGGCTTTTTGTTGTTTGCTTTTTTGTTTTTAAAGGACTTAAGAGTTAATTCCTTCTTTAATCATCACTCCTGCTGTCTGAATCAGCTGGAATTGGATTTAGTCTCTTTTTTTTTTTTTTTTTTTTTTTTTAAATAAGAATGCACTCTTGTGGGGAAGAATCAAAAATCCTTCTTTTTCCACCTCTCTCTCTTTCCACTGTTTCAGCCTGCTCCTTAAATGGATGGCCTAAAAATTCCCCAAGATACTATGGGGCTATAACCAGGCCACTGCCAAAGCTCTAGTATAGTCAGTTTTTTCTTGGCCAGCACCCAGTACCTCCTGATGCACCTTCAGACATGGGAGCCACTGCTCTTCACGCACATCCTCTTGTCCAGCTCTACCTACTTCCAAGTAATAGTGATAGTATTTTTATTAATACAATTCTCTTTAAACTTTACACAGTCCTCAAAAATATGAGAAAGATGAATGTTTAGTTATCTAACAAAATCAGATAAGCACCACTGATAATTCTACCAAGACCAGAACAATGGTTATCATCTGTAGAGGACATCCAGTATCACCTTTGTGTAGGCTAAAATACACTGTGTGACATTTAAGGCCTACTCTATTAGCCATGTCACATACTGTATTCTCTGTACTATGACAGAGGGTGACCTTAATCTGAGATTCTCAGTTTCCAGCATGAGTACCTAAAATCAAAGTTTCCTAAATATGGATTTACACCAAGTGAAAGTGCCTTGATTTGCTGAAGCAAATAGCTTCTCAGCTGTCAGTGTAAGTAATAGGAAATGTTGGTTATCATCACCTCTAATTGCCAGGCTCTTCTTACTTGGATTCCTACTGAGATTTACATGTCAGTCATTTAACACGTACATTTAAGAAATACACCTCCTTGAGTAAATCTGGTATCTTTTATTAAACTAACTAAAATAATATTAGATAGAAGATACCAGATTTACCCGAGGAGGCATATTTCTTAAATGTACGTGTTAAATGACTAGTTTATTAGACCAGCTAATATTATTTCAGATGATCTAATAAAAGATACCAGATTTACGCGAAGAACCTTGTTTGCCTATGTCCTTAGATCAACACGGCTACAACCAATACCCCAGAAATATACCTCATCATTCAAAAAATGTTTAAATAACAGATTTTGACAGCAAGCCATAACAACTGAAGTTCAGAGTTAAGAAAAACTCTTCCATTTTTCACATGTGCCAGCACTCCCAGGGACTGGGATACATTAAAAATAAATAAATAAAACCCCATAGTACAGTATGTACATGCTTGCAGGGAATTCTCTCTTTAAAATAGAAACTTTAGTTCTTCCTTACCCTGTACTTTTACCTACACACAAACACCACTGCTTGGAATACTCATAACATCCCTGCAAACTACAAGAGGAACTCCAAAGACACCCATTCACCACATAGATAGCTTGTTAAAGATATGATGCTTTTAGAAATAAAACATCAACTTTGCCTAGACAGCAGAAACAATCCAAGGAACGCTTTCAGTCTTAACAGCAATTAGGTAAACAAACCTTTTCTTGTTTCTGTTCAGCTACACCTTTCCTTGCATAAAACATACTGAGTTTCTCTTGGTCCTTCAAGAAACGCCTCCGCAGCCTTAGGATTTCTGCTCGTTCATTTATATCTAGTGCACAGAGTAAGAATGTATTTTTAAATCAGTTCACCTGTTTTGATGACAACGTATCGATCCATCTAGCTATCCAGTTTCCAAACTGCCTTAATTTTGGCTACCCATTTTCAAATCTTAGGCAAAGCAGCATGGAATAATAGCAGGCTGTTTTGGAACAGCCTAACACAGTTATGGCTAACTTCTTCGACAAGCACAGCATAAGTTAAGCCCCCACTCTCTCCTAGTGCCACTCTTATCTCCATGTCCCCTCCAGTGGCATACCTGAGAGTTTACATCTTGGGGTGCCAGGATGGCAGCAAGGGGCTCAAGTCTCCAGCCCTGTGGAGCAGGACAATGGAAGGATGCTGCTGCGAGAGGTGGTGTCACCAATAAGAACAAGGTAAACCCTTCCTGTCCACTGCAAACACTGCCATTCTATACGGTGAGTGATGATCCAAAGCCCTTAATTTGGTAGCAATTGCATGGCCAAGAAAGTCTTAACTTGGTTCTTGGTGGTGACTATACCTTTCACAGAAGTGTCTTGCCAACTCTCCACTTCACGCAGCCAGAGGCTTGAGCCCCACCCCACATCCGTACCAGCACCCCCTTTACAGAACAGCTGCACTAGTTGTGCATGGGAACTTTGGTGAGGGGGGTCTCAGAGCTGGGGCAGGGAGCAGTGGGTTCCCCATCTCCCTTATCAGCTACGACAGCTTCATTATTTAGTGACCACAACTGTAACAGGTGAGATGTCTTTACCCTGTGCCAGCCTTAGTTCAGGCATGTAAAAGATACTTTCCATGTGGGTTGCCAGTGACAGCTTCAGAGCCCACACTTCCCAAGTGACAGACCCGCTTGGAAGACCTGGGATTGGAGGAAAACTCTGTATGTGCCACTTCATGAGGCCTTGCAGATGCCAGAGTCCATGTACACTTGGGCAACTGCATGCCAAAGGCTGCCTGCAAGGTGTCACTAGGATCTCTTGAAACAGCTCGATTCCTCCTCACTGGACAACCCTTCAGCAACTTGGTCTGGGCAATTCCATGGGCAGTGGGATGAAGTATCCTGGAAGGCAGTTAGGGCAGTGCCAACCCACCGCATCCTGGTCTCAGGACTCCTTGTGGGGCAGTGATGCTGGAACTGTAAGTGTGGGTATAACAGGGGGGCACTCAGGATGAAGGGTTCAGTGTGGGGAGTCACTTGGACACATAGAACTGCATGAAGGGTGCCCTGCTTTGTTTCTGGGGATACCAGGAACAAACAAGTTTTGCACCCTGGACAAAATAAGGCTCTGCCTGTGCTCTACTGCAGATTGGGAGTGGGGGGAAGGAGTGCTGAGCACTGGAAAGCAGGAAGAGAAAAAGGAGGGTGGTCAGTTGTACCTTTCCTGGGAAGGAAAACATCCTAACTGCTGCTACAGTTGTGTCTTGTATCCAGCCCCTGCAGCCAGGAGGCTGTGTTTTACATGCAGTCCCTTTGGCTGGGAAGCAGAGGGCTACGTCTCGCATGTAGCCTCACCAGCCAGGAAGCAGGAGCTGCATTGTACACACAGCTGGTTCCAGCTGGAAAGCAGGGGCTGTGTCCAGCTGGGAAACAGGGTATTGTGTCCTGTACCCAGCCCTGCCAGCTGAGTAGCATGGGATCTGTCCAGCACCCAGTCCCTCCTTCCAGGTGGTACAGGACTGCTTCTGCCCAGCCCTACTCAGCTAGAGGGGTTTTCTGCAGAGCAGGTCAGCAGGGACAGTGCAGAGCCCATCCATTTTTCTGTGCTCTCCTTGCTCACAGCTCTGCTCCTATCCTGCTCCCACCTCTTCTTCCCCCTTTCACTCCTAGCAGCCTGTATCCACCACATTAACTTTGTATCTAAAAAACTGCTGAAATTGTTTGAGAATTAAAAACTTTTACAAAAGGCTTACAAGTGTAAACCTTGAGTGTCTTTACAGGAAGAGCCAGTCAAATCTGAAACACAAAGAATCAGGAATTTCCTATCAGCTCCTGATTATCAGGAAGCAAATGCTGGTGGTAGACAATGAACATTTTGTTGATCAGACTACTATTTTAGCATGGCATTTTGCAGACAACCAAATAAATCCACTAATTTACTATTTCCCTATAGTTTGAACACCAGATATACCAAGCAGCAAATCTGAGGTTGTTTTCATTAGAATGTCCCAAGAGTGATGCCCTGCCAGCCAACTCAGTGGTATAAAGCAAGTTAAACACAAAATAAAACATCTTATTGACAATGATACTGATACCTTTAGTAGTGCTGTCAACCACATCTCCAGGCAAACCCAATTTTTTCTTCCCAAAATCTGGCCCCATTGGTTTCAAGGTTCCTCTCTGTAACTTTTCGCTTCGCTTGTTAACAAACAGCATGGATGAAGATAAGGATTCAGAGGATGAGGGAACTGTATATTCGGTCAAAGTATCAAAGCTGCTTCCAGTTAGCCAATTAAAAGATTTTCTACCACCTATAAAAAGCAAAAACCCACCACATCTAGCTTATTATATAAATTAAAAAAAGCAATGAAAGAAAGAATCATCCTTCTTTACAAAAAACAAATTTCAATTTTACAACTTATTAATGGGTGCTAGCATTAAAAAAAAAATATTACTTTTAATCACCTCTTACTTTAAAGACAAACTACACACAAGAAGGAGAACAGAACTCCTTGTTTGAACAAGAGAGTCCCAGAGCCTGCTGATGTGTACTTACTCATGTTCTGCGTAGGTGTAAATTCATATTGCTGGTGAGTGGCCCTCACTTGAGCACCTAGTGATCTGGGAATTGAAAGGGACCCTTCCTGTGACCTCTTCCTACTGGCACTCTGGGAAGCCTGAGTCTCCACAAACATTGGGGTGAGAATAGTACTTCTATAACGCCAGTTGGAATCAATTATGAAGTCCTACCCATGTAAAAGAAATAGTAAGATATTGATGAGAACAAGTCAAATCAAAGTTCTCTTCTTCATTGAGAAAGAATGGTTAATACACCAGCAAAACAGAATTTTAAAATTTGAAACCAGGCACAACAGAGATGAAGCTTCTTTAACATAAAATAACAATTAATAGCAACATGGAATGCTATTGCCTCAAATACTGATTGGTCCTTTGACAGAGGGATAAAAATGTGCATCTTCCTATTCACTTCTTCATCTTGGTTTTCCAATTCATGGTGTTTCCCCATTTTCTTTAAATTTAACACAGGCCAGTTCTAGCCTACAACATGGCTCTCCAGCAACTGCAATTATAATTACTTAAGGTATAATTAAATACAGAGGCTGCTTCTTTTAAAAAAAAAAAACTAAACTTCTTAGAACTTGAATAGTCCATAGCTGTCACAGATGATGCCTCTGGAGAACTTGCATCTCTATCACTGCTTTAGCTTCATTTAACTCTTGTCAAGGAGGTAGCTACATTAATACTGCAGTTTTATAGGAGACAGTTTATATATTTACCTGAAATCTGCATTCAGAAAGTGGATGCTCAAATATTTTTCTGGAATAATCTGGACTCTTGCTGGTCATTTCAAGCAGAAAATTTGTGGCTAAGCTCAGGTACTGCGTTTCAGTCTTGGTAGAATAGAAGGAATTCAGCAAAGCCAACATACGGTCAAGAGTATTTGTAGGTAACCTAGTTTCATCACTCCAAAAATTCCTAACAACTAATCTGTAAAGGCAAGAAAAAAAACCCAAACATTTTTGGACATCTGTAAAAGAAGATATTATGGATTTACATAATGCTCAACTCAAAAAGGGTCCATTTATTTTAACCTGTTAAATAGCAAATATTGGAGTATAAGGATTAAATATACAATGTCCGACTAATCATTTAGCCCCCACAACTTCATATCAGCTTATGTTAACCATCTCATTTTACTACCCTCTCTCCAGCTGTCTTTTCAAAGTATACTTCACTTAAAAAGTATTTACAACCTTAGATTACAACAATTCATGTTTTTATACTTGATTCATATTTATTTTATTTTATACTTCAGTTTTACTTATGGTCTTGAAATAGTTTTCTTCCAAATGAAACAGTGGGCACAGGTATCTAACATCATTTTCACTGCCCTTTGCTTCACTAGAGAAGTTAATAAAGAAACTGTCTACAGCTTTGGACCTATTTATGTTTATGTATCATTGTATTTTGTGCTGACTCATACACCTGTGGGAGTGTCTACATGTGTAAGTAATGCAACTGAATAAACTCCAGTGCAATCTGAGCTGGAGTAAACTAATTCCAATGCCTCTGTCTACATGTGCTTTTAAGCATAGTAATTTAATCCACCACTGGATAGTACTTGTGTCTGATGGGACTGTCCGATGGTGCTGTAAAATTAGTCTACACCGGCCCAAATGCCATGCATGTGTAGATGCTTTACTTTGTAGTAAATTAATCTACTATGTCATAAAGAGAATCTACCTTTGGTAAAACAGTCTTTGGACTAAACTGTTCAATTTTTAAAGTTGACTATTTCAGCTACGTACACACTTTCAAAAAGATATAGACTGTGTTCTGCCTGTCCCTGTCAAATTTGACATTACAAGTGGCATTACACCAACAAAACGGGGGAGAAGTGAGAATAGCATCTTGTTCTCTTTGTGAAATGTAACTCAAAATCTTGGATGACACATTTTTATCTATTTCAATATACAATAAAAATAGACCTTAAGAAGAAACCAAATAAACCCTTGAGAAAAACAAATGAACAAAACCCTTAAGTAATATTGAATTATTACAGTTCAATACACCCTCTACATGGTTCAGAAACCTGTTAAGAAAAAAAAGATCTTGCTATTCAAAATAAAAACCAAGTTTTAAAAACAAAGGAATTCAGGACAGTGTCATTTTAGATGACTCTGCACATTATTCTGACTTACTGTAATTCAGAGATCTCATCAGCTAGGCCCTGTATCAACGTTTCTTTTGCCACTTTAAACACTTCCTGAGAATCCTCATCAGCTTGACTTTCTGAATTCCTATTGTAAAACCAAAAAAGTCTGTTTTTAACTCTAGTCTGAAATAAGATGCAAAAAAAGAATCCATTGAAGCAAAGAAAGCAATATTCCCTGACAGGTCTCATCTTGGCGTGAAGGCAGTGCAGATGGTTCATATAAGGTGCCTTGATGGCAAAAAAAAGGTTTCTTCAGAGAAAAAGACAACCAACATGAATTAGTTTGCTTCCATGTGGAGACGGTATTTTTTCTGCCATTTGGTGAGATAATGTCAGATCTGGATGGACGGTTTAGCAAAAGGAAGTCAGCAAAGGAAAAGCTCCAGGTAGCAAAGGAAGTCACCTACATTGCAGGAAAAAGTACATGCATTTTCTCTTCACTTGGGTTTTGCAATGAGTTCAGCACCACATTGGTTGTCTTGCTATAAACATACCACTTTTTTTGGTAGTGAAGATAACCATATACCACCAAAGCTTAGTAAGTGATTAGTAGATAGAATATGGCCCGTTCTGCACACCCCTATTTGGATTTGGCCCTAATGGAGGACAACAATTCAATTTGTTGATTTGGATCACTGTCCCGATTAGATTAGGCCGAATCCAAATCTGAAGATTCGATGCTGATTTGGAGAATCAGCAATGTGGCTATCGACACAGCTTTAAATGTTTTTTCTACATACCTCTAGATGCCAAGTGCGGCTCGTGAATGCCGAAATGCGGGGGTGGATGGAGTGTCCCACAGAAGCATGGGGCCTCCCCGTGTGCTTGGTGGTGAGCCCGGAAGTGGATTGAAACTACTTCTGGTTCACTTCCAGGTCCACTGCCAAGTGCATTAGGGGGTCCCCCCAAGCTTCCCGGGCTCCCTGGAAGCACCAGTTGCTGAGCCAGGGGAGGATTCAGAAGTGTTTCCAGTCCATTTCTGGGTCGGCTGCTGAGCACACTGGGGACACTCCATCTGTCCCACCATCGCAGCATTCACAAGCCACCTGGTACCCTGAGGTATGCAGAAACACATTTAAAGCTGTGCTTACATTGAATCATCAAATCTTTCTGAATTAATTCAGAGGGTTCCGATTCTATTCGGAGAGATTAAAGGGCCTCCTGATTAAATTTGGATTTGGAGATTCGGCCATCAAATCGGGCCGAATTTCCACCAAATCAAATCAGTGTCTGAAGCTTCGCACAGTCCTAGTAGATATGTGCTCCTAAAGAGCAGTGAAGGAGAATTGTGATATAGATATGATCAAAGATAGTCTACTTTTAAAGAAGAGGTGGAAACAAACCAAGCCAGGATACAATTTGGCAAAACATCACTACCAGAATTTTGAGAGGTGACAATAGACTCCATGTACCTAAATCTGTACGACCCGGTGCTTCCTCAATTTCTAATTAAATGTTTTGCTAGTACAGGTTGTACACAGCCACAATGGGAGGTTGGGAATATTTGTTTTAGAGTATTATTTTGAAAGAGAAAAGAAGAAAATACAACCACGTTCTAAAAAGCTAACAGTTTTGTACGAGAAAATGAAGTTTGGTACTTATTATGAAAGTGTTTTAAGAATATTAATTCATCCATACATTGATGACCATCATAATTAAACAACAGCATTTTATATGTGGGGTAACAGAAGCAGACACTTTTGCAAGATTTTTCTAAGGTCAAAGGAATTTTCTGCTTCCTGTGCTGTACTCACACCTTCCATCTCACTATATGAGAAGATTAAGGCTAGTCAGAACACTTTTATATAAACTGCTTTTAAAATGGTTGAAAACCATACTTGTAACTGAATCCATACCTGTAGTTATCATAAATCCACATCATGATGTCATACATGCGCTCTCGACAAACTGGAGAAGGGTGAGAGATGAACCCTGTTACTCCAGGCAGAAGTTCTCTTAGGTCCAGTGGTTTTAGCTTAGAAAGCATCTTGTATATTATATCCAAACACACCCTCTGCCTCTCATCATCTCTAAAAAGGACAACACACAACTGTATTGTTTTCATATTCTGTTCACAACCAAACACAAACTGAAGTTCATTTATTTTCAGCATTATTATTTCTGGTTCCATAAAACTGCTTTAAGTTAATAGCCATGTTTAAACTTAAATTCCCAGTCCCAATGCAGTCAAAGTCAGTTCCTATGTCTGAAGAAGGTGACTGTGCCCAAAAGCTTGCAAAAAACTTTTTTCTAACTACTTGGTTGATCTAATAAAAGATATCACACCTACCCAAAGAACCCTACCTGCCTATGTCCTTAGACCAACACAGCTACAACCAAAAACCCAGTTAGGATCATGTCAGTTGAGATTCCACTCTAATGCTAATAAGGACTAAAAACAAAGTCTAAACTTAAACAGAAGATGTAAACCTGTCAAATATTTTACATTTGCTCCAAGAGGAGAGCCATGTCCTCAAGGAAGTCCAATATGCAGCTGTAAATATGTAAGGAATTTAAAACTTGCAACTGTTACTGGAAAAAGATGCTGGTGTAAAGATTTTGCCATGGCTGTTGAGATCAGCATGCACTAACCATATGCCAACTCACCTGCGATTCATGACCTGCATAAAATCTTTGCTCTTTAACTGTAAGTAGAGATCGGTTATCTCTTCTGCACGGCACATCACCACTTCCAAACAGGAAGTTTTCAGCACACCGTGAAGTTTCGGTAACAGGAAGAACACAGCATTTATAAACCTTGGTAAGAGCACAAAAACAGGTCAGAAGTTATTTTTATTTGATAATGATTTTATATTCAGAAAGTACATACCATACAATCTATGATGTACCTGTCAGCCACAGGAGGAAAATTCTTCACTACTTTATTCAAGCACAAAATAAACTTGTCTTCCTTGGTGTTTTGATACTGTTTTAATTGCTTAACAACATAGTCATAAATTGGACCCTCAGTTATCTGAAAGAACAGAAATGCTGTAATATTAAATATACCTAACTGTTATAACATTAAAAACAATCAACTGGCGGTATAGAATTGTTACAGTGGGGATTCATTTTAGTGACAGTGAAACTTCAGTGGCAGATGTTAAAGTGAATACCCTTAACATGCATGAAGACAACTCACAGAATAAATACAACTATGTCTGGATGAAATACATATTGCCTATTTTAGCACTGGCGCCAAAAAAGTTGAAAGTTTCTACTTATTATATAGTGAGCAAAAGGTTTTAATTCTGAAGGAAAGTCACTTGGCATTCTGATTACTAATGCCAAGTAATCCCTGATTTAGTGAGGCATGTTTCCATTAGGGATGCAACTTAAGATAGCATAAAACACAAAACAATTTTTCATTAAAATAAATTTGGCTTACTGTCAAAGGATAATGTACGCCAAAAACAATTAACACTACACTCTATTTAATCATTCAAAAATTATTATTTTTAAAGGAAAAGAGGAATAGTTAAGACTCGGAGGGCATTTGCACACATGCAAGGAGCCTGCTCTGACGCGCTGGAAATCCAACATGTTGGAGGAGACTCTTATCTAGTCTACTGGAGCACATAAATTAACGTGTTCTAGCAGTGTTGCACGTCACATATTAGCAGTGCAGGGCACCTCTGCATTGAGCAAGTGGTGGCAGTGCGCTCTGAACTAACACATTTTCAATGTGCTATAGTTCAAAGTGCACCACCACCATTTTCCCCCATGAAGCAATGAGCTTCATCACTGATACACGTGACACGCAGGCACTTGTAATTAGCAAAGCTCTCTAAAAAGCACCCAGTGCCACATTGGAAATGCATGTAAAAATGCCCCAAGTGAGAAAAGGTCAAGATTGATAGACCTAACATTTCCTACAGAACAGAAAGTAGACAGGGAAGACAGCTATGTACTTTACTTACAGGAATTACATAAAATGTGTCCAATGGCAGGAGTTAACAATATTAATGTATTCAAAGGCCCTGTTTACAGGCTCTTAGCTACAGAGAGCATCATAAGGATACCCCAAATTTTCACATTGCTTTTACCTTCCTAAAAATACTGTGTTAGTCCCATTGGTAGAGAGAAGGTGAACAAACAGTGCTCAGGAACCCAGGTCCTGCAACCTCCCAGGGCCAATTGCTGAGAATGGAGAGAAGGCATTGACAACCTATGTTAATCTGATCCTGAATTGTAATCTCCACCTGATAATATCTTCTACTGCCACTTCACCATGGAGAAGGCCTCAGCATATTTAACATTTTCAAGCTAGAATTGGGAAGTCGCCTTAGATTTATATAGAAAGTGTCATTAATATAGAATGATAAGAAGTCATGATGTAAAACACTCACATTTTCCTTCTCAGCAATATATCGAAGAGTAAGTCCCAACACTTCTGCTGCAGCTGCATAGACTTCCTTATATTTTAATAAAGCCATGTTATTGACCAGAGCCTGAAAATACCTAGTATACAAAAGAAATATGCTGTGACCCACTCCCCTTGATTTTCCATTAATATCTGATGAATACCAAAAAATATAGCTATATTCTCTACCCCTTCTATATTCACAGACTTAACTGTAGACTTCGTAGAGCAATTACACTAATATGTCATCTCCATGAAGGTCACAGGGAACTTTTCAAATTTTTGCCTTAAATCCCCATTTTGATTCTTTCTGACTCCGGCAGATGCCAGAGACCTTGCTAACTGAAAAAGAAAGGACCAAAATAGAACCAGTGCAAATATACTCCTGCCAGGTTATCTCCTAGAATAAAATGAGGGCCATAGAGTTTGCCGTATGGGACCTGTTACACATAAATATTTATGTGGGGGTGGGGGGGGAGGTTGTGAAGAGATAAGAATAATCCAAATCTCACCCTCCATGGTGCCAAATTCAATATTGCTTCTCTCATCAAAATTAACTCCCTCACAAGATTCAATGCTCACCTTGTAATATCTATTTCACATTTTGGGTCATAGGGAGGCAAGTTATTAGCAAGAACAATGCCCAACAGTTGAATTCCTACTGAGTTGTCTTTTGTGTCAGGATCTCCTCCAGAGAACTGTTCAAATATTAATCTGTAACCAAAATATATACAGAAAAGGGTGTGTACGACATCTACAGTTCAAAGACAGTACATCACAGAACACTGCATAAAACCAGGGACAGATCTGAATCTAAGAAAACAGTAACTTATTGCAAGAGTAATTGTAACAAAAAAATGCAAAGCCCCTACACCCCCCAATCTTCTCTACCACAAATAATTACTTCTTCTAGTATTTTGTCATGCTTTAGGAATTCCATTTCCTGGAGGCCCTGTATTTCTCACCTCTCAAGGTTACTTCGCAGAGGCAACTTCAATACTGCAGATGAGCTTACTCCAGAAAGACAAAAAAACAGTAGGCACAGCAGAGATGAAAGTCCATCAATATTATACATGCAAACAGAGATGATCAAAGAACTAAAAACTCTCTGGAGAGACATGGATTGGGTTAAAACAAAATGAAACACCATCACCAGAAAGCTAATAGATGCTTTACTACCATCCATGAAAGTACTGGATCAAATCCTAGGATGGTATGGAATTTTTGGGACCACCATTCAGAACTAATGCCCTAATCCTTTCACATCTACAAGCCTCTGTCCAGATCTGCTCTAGATTCTCTGCAAACAAGCGAAAAATGTACCTTCGTTAAATTAGTACTACCTGTAGGGTACAGTGAGACAATCTTTCCAGCACTCCACAACTGTCTTTATAATTTCCAAGTTGTGTCTGAACACTGCTCTTTTCTGGTGAAATGCATTCTTCATCAAGAATTCAAGCAGTCGATTAGCTAAGATTTCATCTTTAACATTCCCCTAGCATGAAAACAAACAGCAACACAGAATTTCTATATACAGTTGTCAAATTGATCTTGTTTTAGAATCAAAACACAAAGAGATTTAATGCTCAGAATACTATAAGGACCTCCATTCTAATTAAGCATTCTAGCCGCTGGGCTTAATTTTAAATGGGAAAAGAGTTAGACATGAGGAGCTGACATGATGCTAACCACAAATTGTCTGTACTGACTCCAAAGTCCCAATCAATATGGATGCTGACCAATTTAATTCTTCACATTTTTTTGACCCAATATGATTTTGCAGCGAAGTCAAGGTCAGAATTCAGCAAAAATGGAGTTGCTTCATGAGGATCTCTGACATGTTGACAGGATGGATCAAGCAAAAATATAGCCAAACTCAAATCCAGCCAGCAAAAGAAAGAACACATCCAAATCACTTCTACTGTTCATAGAACAATATTCTACTACCAGCAGGAAGAAGGCTTCTGCCATCACAGGAAACACCATCACCTTCACAGTCTAAGTAAAGACATGTCCATGCTTTCTTAATGACAGCTATGGCCCTTTTCCACAATGGTGCCTTCCAGATACACTGTATACCCTACTAACAACAAGCCATCTGCTTACAGAAGACCTGCAGTGCAGACAAGCTCTAAGTTACTCAACATTCATTTATCTTTGACAAAATGTTAAGAACGTGGTTTTCAATACACATCTGTGAAACCTTAATATTCAACTACAGCAAGACAGTGTCACCTTTAAGTCCATAAATACATATTTGTCAAGTACACTGTAGTCTGCTGCATTTAAAGACATGAAGTAGCTTTAGCAGACCAAAACAATCTGGGATGCCCATTGCTCAACAAACTGCTCTCAATGTAGGGGCACAGATTCTTTGATTAAGACTCTAAACTTTTTTCTTAAACTGATCGAGCTGTTTATATTGACTATGAAAAAAGAAAAAGGAAAAAAAAAAAAAACACATTAAGGAAGGACGGAATAAAACCATTACGTATACTACATTTTACATAATGACATAGAACGATAATGTTCTCTATTTCCTTACTTTGGGAGAAGCTATACTAGTCCAAGAAAGCAGAGTAACTACTATTTCCACCACCATGTAATGAATCCCTTCTCCTCCATTATCCCGAGAAACAACAAGTTGCAACAGGGGACCAAGCCAATGCCTTGCATAAGGTCGGAAAACCTAGAGAATAAAGAACAAACAAACAGCTCTAAAACTAACTTAGTATTGAAGATGGTAATGCATTAAGATATAAAAGCCTATTAAATTCACCTTTTCAATATAGTTTTTACCTCATTTCCTCTGAAAAAAAACTGCAGGAATTAAAAAAAACCCACTTAATAAAATTTCCTTATTGTGATTATATTTGCTGCTTGTCATTTCTGCCTACAAGCCTTCAACACTGATGTTCATAATAAATGATTTCTTTCATTGGAGCCCACTAAATATAGCAATTACATCAGTGTTTCATATACTGAGTCCCCCTCAAAAGGAAAGTAACCCATATATCTACACATAAAAATACATATTGTTCAAATCGTTACTCTAGGGATTTGTTGCTACACTGCTTTTGAAATGCTATAAAATGCAGTAGTTTTATACTTTGGATCTGATATGCCCTGGAAGGTGAAAGTTATGATACAAGTATCTAAAGCAAGTAAGAGCACTCAGCTTTAAAGAAACTGATGCAGGTAGGGTAGAAATACATTACTTTGGACCAGGAAGAGAAAGCATTTCCTCAGTGATTAAAGGACAACCATACACATTTGTATTTTATTGCAATGAGACCTATGCAAAAATCAAATGGTTTTATTCAATAAGGTTTCCCCCACATTAATTCATATAATCAATATCACCCAGTTTTCACCTGAAGGCTAAGCTGGCAATACTTTCTTTCAATAAGGCTAAGTAACAAAAGCTGAACCCAGAAAAACTTAGTCTGAAATGGGGTTTGTCCTAAAAGGCTTATTCAGCTGCAATTATAATTTAAGACTATTTAAGCAAAAAGAATCAGAACCTGATGCAGTGAAATCACTCACCTCCTCAGTATTAACAATAAGCTTTGCTAAGAAGAGGCGAATGTTTAATGGTACTGATGGGTTCCCCAATTTGCTATGCAGAAATTTCATCCATGGAGGAAGGGCTACTGGAACTGTCCCCTGAAATCAAATTGAAAAGCTTCCCTTAAACTAAGAACAACTTAAAAATTACCAAAGAAAAAACAGAAGGTTTTACTCTACTACAACAACAAACACTACAAAGCAAGGTTTCTATTATAAACCCCTTTCTTGACATCATATTTGTAACTAGTGGGCTAGGCCATTAAACAGTACTGACCTCATCTACTTGGGGTGTGATTTGATTTCTCTGCATATGTTTAATCAGAGTTGTCATAGCTGTCATACATTCATGTTGATTGAGCTCATCCATCTCAAGTTCCATTTCATCATCTAGAATCATGGACTCATTGGATTCCTGTACAAAAAACGACAGTGCTTGTTTTTTAAATTATTAGTGTTAATACTGTATACATTCCGATTTTCTAGTCTACCTATGCAAACCTTATTACAATTACTGTTTAATGGGAATTACATCAAATACATAGTTCAAACTAAAACACGTTTGCCTAAGGATATCAGTCAGCTGTTGCTTTGACTTAGGCATTTATTAAGAGTATAGTGCCAAACCTGAACATACATGGAAAGTCAGACCCCAGACCCCACAGAACTTATAATTTCAGTTCACAGGTGGAGAAGAAAACTGCCAACCAAGACCACAACCGTTATGCAAGATTTTACGTGCACACCCCAACTTTCACTCAAGATGTTTGTGCAGTATTTAATTATAGATTAATTTAGAAGCCAATTTTCCAATAAGAGAAAACTGCTTTCACCACTAAAAAGAAATGGAAATTAGAGCAATTTGATGTAGCTTATGGTTAGACTCTATAATAAAAATATGTTGGTTAGTTTTATATTAACTGTTAAAACAGGAAAACTGTTGGCTTTCCTGATACCATACTATAATTAATTTTGAAACTTTGCCTTTAACACTGATGGTAACTCAAATGCTTAGTGTCTTTTCCAAAGGCAAATCTTTCAGATGTATGTTCAATAAGGCAATTTCTTCCTGACTTGACTGCTGACACAACTTCAGCTCAAGTCTGATTTTTTTCTATATAGAACTGGCACAACAACACTTAAGGTAATACAACAACACTTAAGGTAGTACAATGATAAAGATGCTAGAGAAAATATTTCTCTTGCCCTTTCTAATGATTATTTCATGCATCCCAGCAAAGGGGTGGAGGGAAATGGGAAATATTAAATTTTGAGTTTTTTAAAAATGGCACAAAAATATTTACTTGCAGTTGTAAAACAAAGCCACTGTTACTTTTCTTATATTAACTAGATTTTAAAAGTTAAAAGGGGCAAATCTTAACTTATACTTAAGACAGCTTAGACACACAGTAGAGGAGGGGTGGGCAATTATTTCAGCTAGAGGGCTACTTGTCATTTTTTGGCAAGCTGTTGAGGGCTGCAAGGGTACACCACTTGGCAAAATGCTATTGAACCTTGTATCTGTGCAAACAACACATACATGAAGCCTGATTTTCCAGTTATCATATCTATTTATCAAGAGATTGACAAGCTTATTCTTGTACGCAGCATACAAGCCTTTAATCACCTTTCTCCTGAAACGAGCACTAGTAGCTGTTGGATCTTGCATGTTATAGGAAAAACTTTGGACTCCAGTGGAGAAATCAAACTGACTCATCTCCTCACTGAGACTGCTGTCTACCATATAGGATGCAGAAGGCAAATACTGAGGTTCATCTGAATAAGAAAAATAAATTGTTAATTGAGACAATAACTTATATTAAACTCGCCTTTAGTGACAACTCACAAGACTGATAAAAACTGATCACCTAATGAAAGTGGTCTTCTAAAAAAAATGTCATCAGGCACAGTAGCTACTAGGCCTGTGCAAAGCAGCTAGTATTCACTTTGGATTTGGCCAATTCATAGATTCATGATTCATAGATTAGGGTCAGAAGGGACCTGAATAGGTCATCGAGTCTAACCCCCTGCACAGGCAGGAGAGAGGGCTGGGTTCAGATGACCCCACATAGATGCCCATCTAGCCTCCTCTTGAAGACCCCCAGGGTAGGGGAGAGCACCATTTCCCTTGGGAACCCATTCCAGATTTTGGCCACTAACTGTGAAGAAGTCCTTCCTAATGTCCAGTCTAAATCTGCTCTCTGCTAGCTTGTGGCCATTATTTCTTATGCCCCCCAGGGGTGCCTCGGTGAGTAGAGCCTCACCAATTCCCTTCTGTGCCCCCATGATGAACTTATAGGCAGCCACAAGGTCGCCTCTCAATGTTCTCTTGTGGAGGCTGAAGAGGTCCAGGTGCCCTAGTCTCTCCTCATAGGGCTTGGCCTGCAAGCCCTTAACCATATGAGTGGCCCTTCTCTGGACCC
>JAGPOW010000261.1:71143229-71157014 GCA_030014935.1 Caiman crocodilus | reverse complement strand
CCTACCCCCTGTAATCAATAAAGTTCTCCTTTGTGACCAGTGTGGGAGACTTATTGAGGGGTGGGTCTAAATTATGCCGAGGAGGCCCCTTAGGTCTGCAGACTAAGGGAAGCTTTCCTGATAAGCCCCTGTCTTGGGGAAAGGGCCCCCAAGTGCCTGTATTGAGTCTAGGACCCAGTGGACGATCAGGCCTGTGTTTTCCAAGGTGCACAGAGCCAGAAGTAAGTCCAGAGTCTTGGATGGTGGCAGCGGAAACCCCAGGCTAGCGGGTGTGCTCCAGCGAAGGGGTCGGCCGGCCGTGAGGCACCCCAAGGGAGGCACTCGGAGCCTGGAAGGTGGTCGGGAGCAGGGAGGTGGGCGGCTCAACGCGGAAGCGCCCCCTACTGGCCCACCACACAGATCACTGGGTCCAGCCCCCCAACTCTAGGCAGGAAGACAACTGGGGTCAAGAATCCCGTGAATGTCTTGCATGATTAGTGTCTTGATTTGAATTGCACTGGAACAGACTGCATTATAAAGGCTTTCCAGAATTTGTCCAAACATACCCTGTGAAGTATCACAGGGGAAGACAAAATAATAACTGACTGAGTTTTATAGAAAGTACTTGGAAAAGGCAAACGAGGAAAAATTTTAGAATGATATGTTATAATCTATGAAGACATGGTGGGGTGGAGACACAAGAGCTCTTAAAAACAACAGCCAGAAATATAATATTTGTAGGCATATTACTGCTTGTATGTTTATTATTAATGTATATTATTCTATTACTAGGTCTCAGACCACCACTTTAAGGTTCACATAAGAACAGTTTTGCTCCAGCAAGGTTTCAAAGAGGGACAATAAACTGAATTCACCTTTTAATAACTCTTTTGAAGCTGGTTTGAAACAAGTCCTCCATGCAGTGTCTATGATCTCTACAAAGGATTTCTGTCATCAGCTGTAACAGCAAAGGACTCTGAGATAATTCCAGTGCATCTAGAAACTAGAGAGGGGAGAAAAAAAAAAAAGAATACAAGAGCTGCAATAACTGTGTTCTCAACAACCCTAACGTGAGACAAAAATTTGAATCTAATAGAAGAAACTGAACAAAGAATTCAAGCCTCTGAATTTGGATGTCTTAGAGTTCTATACGGGTGTAGGTTGTAGCCATGTTGGTCTAAGGACATAGGCAGACAAGGTTCCTTGGATGAATCTGATATCTTTTATTAGACCAACCCAAATAGTTGGAAAATAATTATTAAGCAAGCTAATGTAGATTGAGGAGCCAATGGGTGAGAGACAGGTGGAGCGGGTGCGGGGGGAGAGGGAGAGATACCTGGGTGATGGAGACGGGTTAATAATTAAATAAATAATAAATAATTATTTTCCAACTATTTGGGTTGGTCTAACAAAAGATATCAGATTCACCCAAGGAATCTTGTCTGCCTTAGAGTTCTATAAATATTTGTTCAAATGAAGTTAAAAGTTTAACAAATGGAATGACTGCATGACCCCTACTAGCTGAGCCCCTAAAAAACTAACGTGATTTTGTCACGTGACCAGAAGAGTTGGCCTATCAAACACAGATCTATAGGGAACAAATAATGGAAGAAGGAAAAAACGCTGCCCAGTGTCAATTTTGGAATGCTACCATCACCACCTGGATGGGAAGGTTACATAGAGGACTGGAGCAGTAGCTTGCAGTGGTGTGGTCACACCACCCCTTCAGCTGTGCTCTTAGTGTACGAGTTCTCCAAGCTCATCAGCTGGTGGCACAGGCTCTTACCAGAGGCACTGCCTCACATAGCTCTGAGTCATAGGGGGCGAGCAATGCTGGCATTTGCCCCTCCTTTTCTACTGCACTCAAGTTTGGCATAAGGAAGCAGATGGCGAATGGCAGTGAAGATCACCCCTTGGGCTCTAGAGCTGTGCAAAACAGTGGCTATAGCAAAAGCCCACACCAACCAGCTGATGAGCTCTGAAAGCTCCCTGCACAAGTACAGCTCGAGCCAGAGCCCACACTGACCAGCCAGAAGCTCAAAGGGCTAATTACATATGGGCTACATGGCCCAAGGGGTGTAGCTAAAACCTTCCCTCACTCCTCTCCTGGATTCACTGTGGTTATATATAAAACTTCTCCAAACTATTACAGGCTCCCTTAATAGGGTAGCTGTGACAGCCAGAACCGAAGAAATGAATAAGATATGCTTCTTAGAGGCATTTGGAATTCTTGTCTAATATAAAGCTTGTAAATTTGTAACCCACAAATATTAGTTGTAACTATTTGTGAAACTAACTGGGCCTCAAAGACAAAGCTATAGCTGTAAGATTAGCTGACCTAATAGTTCTTTGCTCAGAATTCAGCTTGATAAAAACTAGATTCAACTGCCTGGCCCACCCAGCACATTCTAGGAAAGCACGCCTCAAAAAAGCACAGTAAGAGGAATCTAAAGGGGTTGGATTTAGGCGAAGTAAAGTTAATTTCAAGCCTGAAAATACTGCATTATAATCTGCTTATTGGATAACCCCAAGTTTGGGTAGTAACCTTTTATAATAATTTTTAACACCTTTTAATCCCATAGGGTAACAGCTATAAGGCAAGATTGTGAGTGGCTCTAAAGCCAACAGATTAGCATAAGACTAGGTATAAAAAGGGCGTGCGTCAGGTGACCAACAGGAAGGAGGGAACAGAACGGTCACTGCTGTTCCATGCCCGGACTCCCCATGTAAGTGAGGATCGGATCCTGATTAAGGGAACTTCCCCGGTAATCCCTCCGACAGTGTCGATCAGGGATGCCTGACTTCGCTGGAATCACCTGGCACGCACCTGGCATTGAGGGACTATTGATAAGTTACCAACCCATGTCTATCTATCTGTTGTTTTAAACAGCCCAGGGGCTGACACCCTCGCAGTGCCCAGCCAGCCTGTGACAGATTGAGCTATCTGTTGTTATTATTTACTATTAGCTTTTTAATAGTGCATTATTTGCTTATTGCACTTATCTTTTTGTTAACTGTTGTGTGAGAGTAAGCTATAATAAATTTGCCATTGCTTTAGCCCCAACTCTGGTCTCCTTGATCCTGAACGAAACAGCCCAGTGGCTAAATTGATATACTCTCAGTGCCCAGCTGGCCTGTGACAGGTAGCTTGTCATATTTTATGCTTTAAACTTGCACCTGTTTATAGAGTGGTGAATTACAGCATTGTTTAAAGTTTTCTTTTATATTCAGCCTAAAGTTCTGTATAGCCTCATTATTATTTGAACATTTCATTTTGCTGGTGTTTGCCATATCAACTGGCCTTGTTTCCTGCAAGCAGTTTATGACCTTGGGTTTGCTCGCATGCTGTTCTTTCCTTTTTCTATTACTGTGAGGTTTTCTAACACAACATAGTAATAGTTTTGTTACTAGCCCAAATTAACTGAACTTGGCACTAATTGGCTGAATCAGAGGGATGAAATGATTGGATCTGTTAATGAAAGGTTATAAAGGAGACCAACGGACAATGCTTAAAGTAAGACACTGGAAAAAGGCCAAATTAAAGAGGTGCGCTCGTAATGGGAATGTTGAACAACGGAATATGCTGACAGGATAAAATATGAACAATATGCTGACCGCAAATAGACCAATCCAAAAGCAAGGAGTCAAAGGAGTCAAGTGAAAGAAAATCATAAAAGGGGCAAGCAAGGAAGTCAAGTGTCATCATTATCAACATCATAATTTACATCATGAATGTAGCTTAGCTTTCAACACCTGTTGGGATCATCCCAGCCAGTGACAAACCCTTTGCTTCACGAATGGAGCAGCTGTCTTTTCTGTGAGGCAAAGTAACATCTGGGATTGGGTGAGATCATTGTATTAAATGTATTTTCTCTCTCTGAACAGAGAAACTGCTGAGATTATATTTGTTATATCAATAAAGTTAGACTTTGATTTTAGGACACTGAGTTGTCTGTGCTCATATTTCACGTACCATTTAAGGGTTAATTGTGCTTTAACAATCCCTAAGCACTATCTGCTGGTCAGTGGTGCAAACAGTTGATGGAGAATGCGGGCAGTTAGGATTCATTGTGGTTATATGTAAAACTGCTCCAAACTATTACAGGCCCCTTGTCATACATGGAGATTATAACCATACCTCAAAATGACATTCCTCATCCCAAGGCACGCTACTGACATACAAATTAGCTCTACCCAGAAAAAAGACACACGTTCTTGAAAGCAAGGATCTGGTAACACCATCAATTTAAATATAACAAGTTACTATTTTCCCCTCTCTCCCAGAGTCAACTAATGAGAGCCCTATCTTACAACCTTGCACCTTTGAATAGTCGTACAAAGGATTACTTATTTGAATAATTCTTCACTGTAGTCAGTGCTTGCAGGACTGGACCCTGCATTAATATTCTTCATTCCTAATTTGACAAAGATGACATATTTAATGTAAACTGTATTTTCTGCTATAAGTTTCACTTATGTTTTAAATTATATACCTTAAATTCACTCAAGTACTGACCTTTTTAGTGCAGTCCACATAGTTGTTATATCTCAAAGTTCCCTTGGGGAACTCATCAGATTTCATGGGAAAATTGAAGGCTACAAGTTGGTCAAGAGCATCCTTTAGCTCTTTAAGCCTTTCTCCAGTCAGATTAGTGAAGAATGGAAGGATAATCACTGCTTGACTCTGAAGTAAATAAAGAATGGTTATATAAAATTCAAAAAGCCTTTCCCATTTCCAACAACAATCAGACCACTTAACATGTCATGGTTTAGTAGCAACTGCACTGGGTGGTTGGATGGCTCAGATAATTGATGTTGAGATGACACAGCCTTTTCTCTCTTCAGGATGGTTCAACATTCAGCTCTGGCCAGTACTGTGACTAGCCTACCCATGGACAGATAGGTCATAGCTCAAATGCGTAATGAAAAGATGTTAAACATCACAAGAAACCACCAAAGCATGTATACTGATTAGATACCCTTCTTGGTTCCTGGAGCAGAAAGTTCCAATTCAACTGAATATGAACACTAGGACATTCACTAGCGCTATTCTGTCTCATTCAGGACAGAGGCAAAATTGGCAGCAGCAATGATACAGCACTTTTTCTGTGAACAAAAAAACCTCACTGTTTCCAAGATACTCAATTCAGCAACTTTCATTGCTCATATCTTTTTGTCCTTTTCTAGTAAACTAGAACACGTACAGGTTATTGGGGTTTGTTACTGTCTTCAGCTAACAGAATTGGTTCTTTAGCTTATGTAGAAGGTGCTTAACTCTTTTCCTATACAGGTGACAGTTTCAATTGCTGCAGATGGTCTGATCAAGTTAGTCATTTTACCATTTTATTCTTCATACATTTCAAATTAATTTGTAACTCATTATCTATCTACCTATTGCTAACCTTTCCTAAAGTCTACATGAGCTGCGACTAGGAAAAACAAGAAAGGTTAACAATGCATGCTTCCATCTAGGAAGTTATAAGCACATTGATTTGTCATTTCCAGATTACAGATTTGTACATTTTCCTGTAAAAATGAGGGAAAAAAGCAAATTCTTTGCTCTACTATAAAAATGAAAGCAAGGTAATATAGGTTCTCTATAAAAAGCAAAGGCCAACTGCAGAAGTCCATCACCCAGTCACTTGCTGATGATGTCTAATGATGGCAGACATTTTCTGAAAATGTATTCCCATAAAAAGGGATTTTATATCTAACCTGAAAAAATATAGAACAACGTACCTTTAGATTTAGACCCAAATTCTGATCAATAAGCAAGCTAACATAGGTATTAAAAACAGCAAAAAATGCCTCATGTTTGCTATTAAAAGAAACTGAAGAGTCAACCTGGAGAGAAGAAAATCAAAGCTGTAATTTTTTAAATACATGCATTATTACAAGAATATTCTCTATACCTTATATTCTTAATTAGAACGGTCATACATTTCTGAATTTAATTAAGGAAATGAACATTTATACATGATAGGGGTGTTGGTTTTAAACATAGCATTAGCAAGAATTTAAAAAGCTCTTACATATGACAAAGAACTGTACAGTCACACTTCAGTGCCCATGAGAAAAATAATATTAAACTCCCTCCCAAAGGCAGGTCTTCTGTGAACACTCCACTGTCCAATAAGCCATCAGACAAATCCCTTTGTGCATCATTAAACGCTCCTCCAGTAATGTTCTTAAAGAAGTATGGGGGGGGTGGAGGAAGGGAGGGAAAAAGTGGCAAGTCATAATTCTTCTTCCTAGCTATTTCTGCATGGGTTTAAAAAGATTTCTCCCAAAAGTCAGTATCTAAAGTAGTCTAACTTCAGGCTAAAAAAAAGAGAGAGAGATTCAAAAAGGTAATAGACCTGAGAGGCAAAGAGGTTACAGTTTTTCACAGTTCTTAAATAGCTTACTGAAACAGACTGACATGGTCACAGCCTCTCTTAAAAATTACTGTTCAGTGGCCAGTAAGAAATTTTGCATCTCAACTAACTTCTCCAAAATCCCTACTTATTTCATTATATATTTTCAGTGATGTCAAAGGAAGCTAGAACTTCGGCCACAATGACAACAAATGGAAGAATAAAATTCAGCATTTTAAAAAGCAGTTCACTTTTTCTAATGCCTAATATGCATTGTTTATGTTTTCCCAGATAGACAGAAAAAGAAAAAACCCCCCACTCATCTCAAATAAAACAACAAGCAAAAATTGTCACTCTCTCAGAATGGCACACATTCCTATAAACTTTTTAAAAGTAGCTTTGATTTTACTAAGCAACATATACCTGCAAAACTTTGGCCAGCAGGGTCAACACAGCCATTTTACTCTCAGGAGCAGAATCTTTGGCCCACCAGGTGTCAAGTCTCATCCAATTTCTGAGGACTGCAGTCACTAGCTTCATTCCCTGCTGCTTGCGTACAGTGCGCTCTCTAAAGCTTTGATCTAACATACCATTCAGAATGGTACCCACCTGAAATTAAAGTATGCACAAAAAGAAGAAATCCATGCATTCCAAATTAAGCCCCAGAAATAACAGTCAAACATAATGTCTATTCATTGGGACAGATGACTATAAAGGCCTCCTTTCCCTCCATCCCTGCCCTTTAACCCTTTGGATCATTATAGTTTATTTGCACCTTTGATTTTCTGATAATCTCTCTATATATTTCTTGAGTCTTTAGCAGCTATTACCATTCTGGGATTGTCCACAGCCGATTTCATAAGCTGAAGTATGGCCACATCAAGGTTCTTCAGCAGTTCATGATTAATGGTTTCTGAGAACAAGTTGTAGAAATATTCTCCATGGCAGAAGCTGAGCAGATTTCTTGGTGCTGCTTCACAGAGCGGTACAGATAACATCGCTGTATTCAACATCAGACTCACCAGTTCTTCACTCTGTGGAAACCAATACAAGGAGACAGAGTCAATCTGCCAATCTATGGGTACTAAAAATTGTTCGTTTTCCATAGAAATCAAGAGAACTTTTAAAACTGCCTCCTCAAACAGTTGCATGTGTATTTGTAGTATACAAGCAAATAGTAAGCACAAAAAATAAAGCAGAACCAGTACAATATTAGGATATTTCCTTTAGTAAAGAATCCATGGTTTGCCTACTGGCACTCTGCACTGGGGTGGAGGTGCTAAGGGATGTTAATGAATACTGCACTCTGAAAGACTGCATGTAAACAAGATATAAAGAGATATCACACATTCCAAAAAGTACACATCGTTGAAGTAAACCAATTTCTCCTACAATGTTCCTGACAGCACACCAAATTAAAGTTCTGGCATCTTTTCTCTTAAATACTGCATGGAAATCGTATCATATCCTACCTGGCAACCAAAAGCAAAGGCCAGCTGCAGGAGTCCATCAGCCAGTCGCTTGCTGCTGATGTCCAATGAAGGTAGACATTTTCTCTCATCTGCTAGTGCAATGCCTTTGTAAACAACTGATAGAAGCTGAGAGCCAACTGTGAAATGAAGTCCTGAACCCTAAAAGTGAGGGAGGTGGGAAGGAAAGAGGGAGAAGGGGGACCCCCACCAAAACCCCCCCCCCAAAAAAATCATTAAGATTCCATTTTAGGTTGCTATGAATTAAGAAAACAAACAAACAAAAAATGTTAAATGCAATATACAGAGACTTTTCAACTGCTCCATTTAGCCTCCAAGGGAGGAGAAGACAGGGAGGAGGGGAAGAGAAGAAATTAAACTTTCAGAGAATTGTTCTGTGACAGGACACGTAGAAAAGCAATCATGGGTTTTCTGTTTTCCAAGCGCTCTGATCCAGGAGTGACCTCATGAAGTGTTACACAGGCTACTGATACTCCTAAGAAACACCTCTGACCATTTGTTGGCCAGAATAAATTGATTATTATATGGGACAATATTCAGATTAAAACAAATATGGACCAAAATTTAAGGGACTCTAAACTTCTCTGAGTTTAAAGGCATCAAGCTTCAGATGACAACCACTACAACAGGGGTATGTCCTCTGTGGTTGTCTGGACCACCCAGAGAAGGTTAGGTGGTTGGAGACCTGCCAAAAGTTTCATGATGATATAACATGTTTTTACATCTGCATCTATGGCATTAATGAAGAAGCCCCAGACAAATATTGGTCCTTGGGGAACATCTTCAGTTCCTTCTGCTGTTCCTTGGGTACTTCACTTGTGACAGAAGACTATTCTATAAAAGGAAGTCCTATTTAGAGAGGAGGGTCTGATACCTGAAGACCCTCATCTAGAAAAATGGAAAACAAATAGCTATTCAAGTAAAAAAATTCAGTCTCCTTAGGCTCTTTTTGTAAGAGGTTTAGAGGTGAAATGCTGTTTAGGCTTTGTATGCACTTCTTGTACAGCTACCAGGTCAGATGTCAGGTACTGCAAGAAGTAATCAAACTCCTTCTCTGAGACCTATTTCTTCATAACGGTCATTTTTAAGGTTAGAAGAAAAACTGCTTCCCCTGAATTACTTCTGATAGAGATACTAAATTTCTGTGATTATCTTAATATAGTGTGTAAAGTTTTGACACATCTTTAACTGCCATTTCCAAAAATGTACCATACTAGTAAAATATAAAATTAAATCTATAAAAATGTAACAATTTATATTTTACTGGCTTGCTTTTTCTAAGATCTAAAACAATATGCTTGCTGCTCTGACAAG
Source organism: Caiman crocodilus (assembly GCA_030014935.1). Classification (NCBI taxonomy): domain Eukaryota; kingdom Metazoa; phylum Chordata; order Crocodylia; family Alligatoridae; genus Caiman; species Caiman crocodilus. The sequence continues at coordinate 71,147,875 of JAGPOW010000261.1, read as the reverse complement.
TAAAATAAGTGTGAGATGTGCTATTTAATCTACTGCTCCATCTGAAATAGAGTTTATACTATTGAAGTAACCTCTTTTTTAACTGCAGAAGTGCACAGGTGCAGGCAAATCATTAAATACTAGATAATTTTCCCCAGTGAGTTCTCACCATGTATTCAGCTGCTTTAAATGCCCTAGTGTGTAGTAACTAAGACCTTGAAGTGCTGCTTTTTACATTTGTAGAGTATGATGTAAAGCATTAGCATAAGGGAACATGAGCAATACAAAAGTTCTCATCCCACTGACAGCACCAACTCTTCACCACTGATCCCCTCTCTGCCACAGTCTCCTCACCTATAAAAGGGCAATACTATTCACTGATCCATTTCACATGGCCTTTTTTTTTTTAAACTTGGCTATGGAAAAGAAAGTGTTCACCATAGGTTTATAGATGTAAATAATAATTACCTGAGACTGCAGCACAGAATGAAGCACTCCAGCCTTGTGGAGCTGTTTGCATGCAGATAGGATGGAGCTAATTCTAACACGATCAAAACGAGCATCTGGATCATAAAGATCAACCAAACAAAGTTCCTGAATGCTGACAAGGAAAATATATATTTGTTTATTTCTTGTGCTTTTATTAGTACATTGATATAGCATGGAAATAAAATACATCATCCTATAAAAGTACACTGGAAACTTTACTCACTCCGCAGTCACTATGAGCTGTGTTAGTTTTGACTTTTAATAATAATCGTTATAGTAATCAAAGAGTTCCTACCTGTGCGATGTTATTCTTTTCTTTATGCTTAGCTCCAAAGATGATTTATAGGGAGATTTCGCCAAAGCTTTCATGAGCCTCACTGTATTATCTGGGAGATTTTTCATGATTTGAACGTCAGCTGTGTTAAAGCCCACAGCTGATGGATCACACACTGTCACAGCTAGGAGTTCTATCAGATTCAAATTAAGCAATTCCTTCTCAAGCAGCTAGACAGAGTCAAAAAGTAAAATGCAGACAAGTTTTATAAAAAAAAAAAAAAAAATAAAAAATCAATTTGTACTTTTCCCCTATATTTGCTGTGCCTGAGATAAAGCAAAATATGGATGATTCATTTATTTGAGTTGTAACTCTAATACAACTTTACTTCTGTAAAGACAGAACTGTGCAACAGCACATTTATTTGCACTCCACAGGTCAGTTATTTGTATTCACATACCCTCCATTTCAGATTCTAAAAGGCAGACACATGGAGTGGATATTATTCTTAATTATAATTTTATCACCCATATGGCTTTTTTATACTTACTACAACAGTTATGTCTAAATAGGAGAACACTGAGCTTTAACATCCAACAGGGACTCTTACTTAATTAATCTCTTAACAAGAGGCTGGCAAGAATGACCCACTTCTCCAGGCTAGTGATAAGCCTGTCCTTTTCACTAGGGAAATGCCTTGGACCTCACTCACTGAATCTTAAACACCAATTTTAAATAACAGTTTTAATGAACTGAAGAGAGCAACTGCTAAGAGCTGCTAGTCCAGCACCTACCTTCCAGAAGTCTTGTTGACATGTCTCCAGGATCATGCTGACAAACCTGATAATTCGGACTACAATTGTACATTTGCTGTAATTGTACTCTTCTCTTTCTTGTGGACTGAACATGTTGTCTTTTGATTTAGTGTAAAAGCACTGTTCCGCTGCATGTATATCATGTAACGCAATAGTTTCAAGGAAGAACTCCACAGCTCTCAAGAACGAAGAATTTGTAACTAAAAAGAATTATGCCACATTAAATAAGAGTAACACTTTAATTTAACACAACATTCTATGCTTAGCACTTGGCTCATGACTAGCCATTAATCCCGGTTGGACGTTAAGACTCACAGTGTTCTGATCTTTAGATGTTATTATTAAACAAGTGATATGCCAGTTAAAATTTGTAACATTAAGGACAGAATTTCATACAACTTTGTATTCTTTGTGCATATATATTAGGTACCTGGACCCACAGATCAGGCGTTAATAACTATATGGAGGTAAGGCAAATTCACATCTGAACAATCAGGCCCTCAATGACCTGTTTATTGTACAGTTCTAATAACAACAAAAACTTAACCTCTTTACACACAGGTTTTTTAAAGCAATCACTGAATACTTTACAAGTGGCTGCTTAATTGCACTTGCACATTCTACTCTTGTAAAAGCTTTGTTCAGAAATGAAAGCAACTCTTTTTGGATACAGACTCAGTGTCTAATAGGTATATACAACAGAGCTTCATACATGACCAGAATGATGGATATTGAGATCTTCAGACTGGATGCTTCTGAAAACATTAGAAAAAAGTAACACATTCAAATCACTGGGCTGACAGTGGGGAGAGAAGGCAATCCTTACACTGCATGTTAGTAAGTACTTCTAGCCAATAAAGGACAGTAGGAAAAAGGGCTTTGGAAAGAGTCAAGTCCAGATGCCTCGAATGAATCTTCTTATAAAGTACAAGGAAACATTTCTAAAAATGGGAAGTAAATAGGAGGTATCACTCTTGCCTACTAAACTGGGAAAAAAAAAAAAAAAAAAGCCTCCCTGCTGCCAAACTGGTTAGGAGTTTGTATGCTCCTAACCTGTGCTCAAAAAAAAAAAAAAAAAAAAAAGTCTAGCCTAAACTACAAACCCATCACCATATGGATTTAGGTAATGATTTAACAGTAGCCAGAATCACTTACCTAGTACATTTTCAGGTTTGAACATTCTCTGCTCAATGAACGTATTGTAGCAGTCCAGAGCTGCTAAAAGCATATCCATCCACTGCACAACAGCCCTCACGCTAAAGGGCTCCTGTAGGTGACGGAGAGTTGGGTAGGAAAGGATCCCAGACAGATTGTCATCCTGATTGCCACCTCCTTCAAATTTGTTAATAAGGAAAGAGCTGTCTTGTTTTTTTAGAACATCACTCAGCCAAGAAGATGGTGACTTGTTTCCTAACAAACAAAAAAAAATAGTAAGAGAAATTAAAAGTTCTCCAAGAAAATGCTCAGCTGGATCCAGGTGTGCACCTGCACGTACATACACATGGATCCAGCCACATACGTCACACAATTCGCATATTAAGAGCAGTGCAAGGAAGTCTACGTACACATACATGTGTTTTTATATATACATCATTTCTCCAACATCAAGATTCATAATATATATGATGTATGAGATCAACAGGGATCTCGGTTTTCTGCTCACCACAGAAAACCGCAAAAATCTATGTTTTTCCATAACCTACCAAAGCAAGTAGCACCTTTTCTGCTCTTATTTTTGCCTCTTGGCTCACCAGTCAGGGGCAAGGGGGGGAGGGGGGAGCGGCACAGGGAGAGGTGGTGAGGCTTATTGGCCAAGAGGAAAAAAGCGCAGTAGGAAAAAAAAGAGCAAAATGGTGCTGCTCACCACAGGATGCCACTGTGCTTTTGGTAGGTCACAGAAAAACATGGATTTCTATGTTCTTTAAAATGAAGATTTTCCACCTTTTTCCCTGTGGAAAACTAGGACCTGATGATGAACATAAGAAAACATATTCAGTTTGTTGCTTTTATTGCCTGACTACTGTATTGGGCCTAGCCATTCTTCCAGTCCTACTTCTCTGTGCTGCTTACATCAGACAAATAGGAAGAGATGGTACATGAACCAACAGCTCTGTCCCAGAAAAGCATGCTATCACAGCCACTTTCTCAAGAGCGACTTTATGCCTAAAAGTGCATCTTATAAGTCAGAGTGGAGACACATTAGCAGAGTAATGTAAGGAAGCCTGCACTGTAAAAAGCCACAGCATTTATACTGAATATTAGCAGCTGCTCAACCATGACTACAAAAAGTTTTTTGTTAATAAATGTAAACTGTACTCTGCAAAATGGAGCAAGCATGCATAGAGATATTTGTGAAACAACAGACTAGAGCTACGTTAAACATGATCCTTAATACCTGGTAATAGAGGAACAAACTCATAAAAGAGCTCCATGGATTTATGTCGGCACTCGGTCTGAGGTCGTCCACACTGCATCATCAACCACATGACAATGTCCAACAGGCACAGTGATTCTGCAGGTTGAAACCCTCTGTGCAAAAACACCACAGTCTTTACTGGTATTATGCATGGACTTTTGTTTTAGACAAAACCATAGTACTATCATGTTAATAAGACCACTTTGCTCCACTTGCAAACCATAACGACCCATGAATTATTCCAACTGTCCTTTCTACTACCTCAGGAAAGACAGAGAAAGGAGCAGAGATGGTTGGACAGGCCAACCCACTTGCACTACAGACTTTTATACAGGTGTAAGCTGGGCTTCTTACTGCCCTCAACTCATTTGATTAGCGATGACCATTTCAATTGCTATAACATCAAGATTCAGCTGCCTTTCCTTCCTTCAGATGCAAAAAATAAAAGCATAGAATACATCTTAAACAGTAAGCAACATAGCTCTTAATCCCACTAGTTAACTGATCTATGAGCATGTAACCAATCTACCTAACTGCTGACACCAACCTTCACACTCCACTTCCCCAGGGGAAAAGGACATTTTCCAAGCCTCTCCAACAGTACTAAGAATTCTGCATTATTTTTTTCCTATTCTTCATATGACACGTATTTGTGCCTAAAAACATCTGAGAT
>JAGPOW010000261.1:71118744-71142806 GCA_030014935.1 Caiman crocodilus | reverse complement strand
ATCTTCAAGATGGCCCCAAAGATTCTTGCAGGGTAAATTACCCTCTCTTCCCAGTACCTCCAGAGTTAGAGTGATCTGTCTCTCCAGCCTGTTTTGCTCAAAAATCAGGGATATACTTAGACTAATAAAACCTGATCCATCCTCATCATATTCAGCTATTCTAATCAGACTTTCAAGGGACAATTCACAAGTTTCTCATCAGGTATGTAAGTGATAAAGTTGTGAATTAGTAAAACTCACAAAGCTAAGTGTTTGCATGCATCTACCAGCAGACAGCAAACCATACAGGGAAGCCAGAACAAGTCCTCATCCATGCAGCTTCCCAACAGTTATGCCACCAGGACATGCAGCAAACCCTTGGGGGGCATCAGCTGCTAAAGGGGCAGAAGATGTGGGCAGAAGCTCAGACTTGTCTACACAAGCTTTCTGGTCACATTCCTGTGGCACTGGACACCTGTTATTCACATAGGCAGCACTACTCTGCAAACAAAAATTACTCTGCCACCACCAGGGAACTGAGCGAGTTGTCAAGAGTTCTGTTAGAAAACTATGCTGCATGAACTAGGCCAGAGCAACAACCCAACACCATTTTTTTAGTGTACTGTGAACTGAGGTGTAGCATCTGGCAACCTAAAAACCTCTCAAGTTACTTACCGTGGTAACCGCCGTTTTTCTGCCTTGTTTAGGGAAGGTGCTTTGTGTTTAATTATGCGCTTCAGGTGGTCAATGGCATCACAACACTGCTGAGTTGTACCTATTATAAAAGAAAAAAATCTATCAATGAATCCAATCCTTATCTAAATAACACGTAAATGTATAAATATATACAAGAAGAATTCCATGTGGGGATAACATACAAAATAAACTCCTCTTCACCAAACTGTTTCCACTGTAAAAACCACATCATTCTGGGACTGTATCTACCACCTTCAGCAACTCCAACAAGAGGAGTTTGTTTTCCTCAGGGTACATTTCCTCAAAAAGCAGCCCATCCAAAATTTGTAACAATAACACTTTATATTTTAACCATTATTACATGATAAAATGTTACTGACAAAGAATTAGCATTCAATACTGTGGAAAAAGTTGCAAATTTTTCATACAACTCTACAAGACTTTATCTCTATAAAGACTGTTGATGCGATAAAGATGGCAAGAGAAATATTTTTTGAGTTTCAAGTCTGTTGAATGACAGTATTCTATGCTCAAATATACTGAATTTAATTTTTAAATAGCGTAGATATTGGTCTAGGACATACACATCAGAACCATCCGAAGCATTAAATGTTATTGTACAATGCTTGAAAAAAAATCCAACTTTACTTGACAAACAGAAAAGATTCAACTAAATTAATGGCATGTGAAGACCGCACAGAAATGCCAATAAACCAGAAAACCCAAATTACCATGGAACAAGATTAAAGAAAATAAATCATCCTTTGAGATAAGCAACATCTTATTTTCCCTGCAATGGCAGATCTCTGGTTTAGTTTCTTAAGTGTATTTCACACTCTGTTTAGAAGATTCAAAGATATTTCTATTCATTCCTTTTCATAATAAATTAGAACTCACCTAGTGATTTCTCATCTGTATGGGTTAAGGCCAGGCTTTCAATAAATACAACCAATGCTTCAAATGCAAACTGCTCCACCAAGGAATTTTCTTCCCTATAGGAAGAAAAATAAAGTGTATTTGGTAGAAAAAATACATGGGAGTGAAAAAGAACTGAATATCAAACTCTAATATGAAATATAAAAATGAAAGGAGCAAAAGCTTCTTTGAAAGTAACAAAGATGACAAACAACTACATGAAATGCCCTCCTAAACAGAGCATAAAATGTTGGTCCTCAACTGCCAAAACAAAGATCATCCATCCACCACTTAGAAACTAAATGTATAAATAAGAGCTTGTCATATTTATTTTATCCTTTGATGGAATCTGACCTCTTCAGTCTCTGTTTTCCACTCACATACAGCCCAACTATTTACACTCTTCATTTCTGGAATGAATCCGAATCACTATAAAGAATTTGAAAAGAATCTAAAACCTAGTTTCTTTGCGTATCAATGGCTGGAATAAACCAACATCTGTCAATCAAGATCTGCTTGGGTTCTACTTTCAACATGTTTATATACTTTGGTGTAGTCATATTTTAATCAGATGTTTAGTTGCTGATCAAGTACCACCAACTCACCTAAATTCTCTATAAATGTTGTTAAAAGCAAGTGCTGCACCCAGTCTTTTGAATGCATTTGGGTGAAGAGCAAGGCTGTAGAGTCGCTTGAAGAGAGATTTGGTATTTACTGGACTTTTATCTTGCTGCTGTGGTGTTGTCTGCTTAATGGACCACTTCATAAATTCTCGAATGCACTGACCACAGAAATCTCGTAAAGTGCTGTCAACAGGATCCACTATCCCATCCTAAATTTAAAATACAGGTTATAAATAAACAATAACAATCCAATATTTTATAAAACACTGAAGCCAAACAGAAAACATTCAGCACACTTTGCAGCAGAAGTACAATACTACTGCAGATTTTAAAAGTCCTCTTAATCTGTTAGGCACAGAATTTCAAACTCTGTACTGCATGGGAACAAGAAGGGGATTGTTGCCTAACTGATAGAGCTGGGAACCTGAAGACCCTTTTCACCTTTGTGCAACTCAGCTCTTCCCTCTGTAAAACTGAGACAACACTCACCTTTTTTTAAAAGTACTCTGAGATCCACCAAACAAGTACTGTTCAACCCCCAGTCCATGGGCAAAATCTGGCACGCAGAGACACGTTTTATTCTAGAGCACAAGGCTCCCCATGGATCCAAAAACTTGGTGGCAGGGAAGCAGTAGCAGCTAGGGGCTGCTCCCCAACTGTCAAATTTCCAGACAAATTCAATCCTACCATGTAGGGCCCAATCTGACTTGCAGACTGGGCCCACATCAGTTATCTGGCCTGTGGAGCCAAGAGATTGGGTATCACAGCACAAATCAATTATACCTCTATGACAAAGTCATTTGATCAGGATAAAACAAAACCCCTTTTTGGTCGTTAAAACTTTTGCCTAACATCAGCAGAAAAAGATTTACAAATAGGATGTATAATTTATTTTCAGAACTTTCTTGTACATGCTGATTATAAAATGCTATAGATTCTTTCAAAAATTAAAAATTCAGTTAATGTATATTCTTAAGATGCTGACCTTTAGATACTGCCAATAAAAAAAATAGATTTGGAATCCACAACAGTATGGAGTCCATTACCAGAATTTAAAGCAGCAGCAAATAAGATGGCTTGCATATTTTTATATGCCTCCATTTTATATAAATTATGAGTATGCTTTTACTGTTCCTTTAGCTAATGGTATTTTACTTTTCAAGATCATACAGAATGAAAGAAAGAGAAACTGCCTACCAAAATAGCTTCCAACAATGCCACTGTATCTTGACTTTCAAACTTCTTGTTGTTGGTGAACCAGTGAATAAGTTGCATGACTAGAGGCTCATATAACTGTCTTGTCACCTGAGGAGATAAAAAAACTCCCAATAGATTAAAAATATTTTATTCTCAGGCATTCATTTAACAGTGGAAAAAATGAAGCAAAGCCCAAAACAAACTTGTTAAGCAAGATAAACTGAGCAGTTAGCAATTTCACATTACATACCTAGCACTGGGAATGAAAAGATGCATTCAAATAATGGCATGGCAGAATTAATCAATTTATTTCACAATGACATGCAGCACAGTAGAGCTGCTTCCTATTAAATTCTGAATTTCAAAAAGTTTATTTAGAGATCAAGCAGAAAACTTCAAAACCAGAGGATCCCATATGAACAAAACCCATGCCAAATGCAAGCTTTCACTGGTATACAACTGTTTAGTCCAATGGAATAGAACCCACTTACTACAACAATTTTTTAAAGCTTATGTCTGTTCTTTATATTTTGGTGTACTCAAAAAGAAACTAAGCTTGGAGATGGAAAGATCCAGTTCCTTGAAAAAACAATTTACAGCTTTTTCGATAGAATGAAACATTTGGTTCTACAGTTCTGTGCACGTGCATATATTAAGTTTTAAAATTGGAAAACTGAAGGTAAATATACTTCCTAGTTTCTGCATATATAAAGCTTTGTACATTTTGAATTGTTTGGATACAATATACTAGAACTGCATGCAATTTTTTTCATTTCCAGGCCCCAATGGTCATAAATTTAAATAATTTTCCTCTGGATGAGGTTGTTGGAATACAAAGTTACCAACTCCCCCCAAAATGTAACTTATACTCTGAAAAGCTTTTGCAGTGAAACAAACTGTAGGAGACTGCTGCCTTAACTATACTTCTGTGAGTTGACTGAGATTCCAAAGAATCACTATTTGAGTGTTTTACCAGGAAGCCCCCAAAATACACGCATCTGTTTACCTGGTCTACATCACAGGCAAGACAAAGCAGTATAGGAAATGTTCGTTTATAGAGCTGATGCATGGGTGAGGAACCTTGATGTCCTTCTGGCATTTGGGATGCTTTCCCCAACATGAACATAACTAAGCCATGTAAGAGTTCACATGCTGCAACCTGAAATAAAGGTTTAAGCATCCATTTTAGTTGTATATTGGATACTGACATAGAAAAAAAATAATGAAGGGCCAGCAAAGTGGTGCTGGAATTCTTCCAGTTTATAAATACTAATGCATTCATTTTGAGCCATACTGCATTGACCCATATACTTTGAGTAGTTCAGATACGTTTTGTCCAACCTTCCATCTAAAGACACTGCCTCATTTCATTGTGCATGTTTTTTAAATTAAATTTAACAGGGGAAATGCATTTAAATAATTCATAAATGTACAATCTAGTACATAAATTGGATTGGGCTCTCTCAGAAACCTATAGCTCCAATCAAGCACAGTACACAGGGCATGCGCTTAAGTGTTTTGCTGAAGAGGGGAAATAAAAACAAGATTAAGAGAGAAGTCTAGACAATGCAAAAATAAAAACAGTTAGCAAGAAAGCTCCATCTACACTCTACAAGTTCACGTCTCAGCCCAGGGATTTATTTCTAAGTTTTTTGGATGGATTATAACAAAGGTTCCCAATCACCAGGCAGCAGCTTGGTACCACGCCACAAAGGGTTGGCTGCCAGGTCATGGCACAAGACCCCAGCTTGAACTCCCTGCCTGTCTGCCTGGACAAGCAGCTTCCACCACCAACAGTCAAGTACTGGGTAGTAGGGAAGCCCTGGGAGGGAAGCAGCTGGCTCTGTGCACCCCTTCCCGCTCCCATGTCAGTCCACAGTATTTAAAATAAAAGGTTGGGAACCACTGCATTACAGAACAGCATTTCTGCTAATTATGCAACAACCTAGGATTTAATCCAAAAAAAAGGATTTTCTGCACTAGGAATGGAGTCCTTTTGTAAGGATTATCTCATAGCTATTGCATAAAATTGAAAACATGAAAATGCAAATACTTTAGTCTGCCGGTCACTAGCAGAGAGAGCAAGTTCAGTCACACGAGGAAAGAATATATCCAGGTAAATAACTGGCTTCATGTCTACAAAAGGCACAGCGAAGTTCAGATGTTTCTCACTGTCCCAGGACACAAATTTCTTCATCATTTCTTCTTCAGAAGCAGCTAGTATAGGTGGAAAAGAGCAGAAAGAAAGATAAACTTTAACCTAAGGAACTAACCAGAGTATTCATAAAAATAACAGGCATTGAAGTTGCCAGGCAAAATGCCTGAAGTCAAAGGGATATAGATCTTTGACCAAATAGGAAAAACATAACCTACCAAACCAGATACTTGTAAGCACAATGGTAGTAGCTTCATTTTCTAAGAAAGTGGTTCCATCACAAGGTGGAGAAAATAACTGCTACCAATTTTTAATAAGACAGATCAACCATCCTACTCCAACAGCCTAAACTCAGCACTTTATGAACTTAGAACATACTGTAGTCCACTTGTTCCAGAACACTCACTCCCCCTCAAGAAAAAATATAAAGGAAAAAGGAAAAACAATAAAAAAAAAAAATCTGAACTAGGGAAAAGACAGCAAAGAGGACCACAAGATGTGGCCCAAAACTTTGATTCCTTAAAGCAGCTGTAGGTGTATACTACAGACCATGGGACCTGGGGTGCTTTGAAAGCCTGTCAAGGGTGTGCAAACATGATTTACAAAATAAACCCAAAGATTTCAAATAGAAATCTGTAGGATTAAAAACATTCTGTCCTGTTGTGGTCCAAGTTGTCTGCAACAGAATTGCACTATAATTTTTCTGTAGTTAAAAAAAAATAAATAAAATTAAATTAAAAGCTAGCATTTTCTGCAGGGTGCCTTGAATCTAAAAATCTTGAGAATCAGTACTCTAAAGACTACAAGGTACAGCCCTACATAACAAAACTAGCTTTCTGAAATCAACAGAATAGCCTTCAAGTGTGTAAGATTAGGCATAGAATCAAAGAAGAAAGATTAGGGTTGGAAGGCACCTCAGGAGGACATCTAGGCCAGCCCCCTGCTCAAAGCAGAACCAACCCCAACTAGATAATCCCAGCCAAAGCTTTGCCTAGCTAGGTCTTAAAAATCTCCAAGGATGGAGATCCCACCACCTCTCTGAGTAATCTGTTCCAGTGTTTTACTATCCTCTGAGTGAGAAAATTCTTCCTAATATCTAGTCTAAACTTCCTTGCTGCAACTTGAGACCACTGCTGCTTATTGTGTCAAGCACAGACCGCGCGTTGTGTCAAGCACAGACCCGTGACTGGCCACTTCACCAAGATAACACAGATCCGTTCTTTAGAACTCTGAGTTCTACCCCGTAGCCAGTTTCCTATCCACTTGTCTAGCAGTTAAGCCCACAATCCTCCAACTTTCCCATGAGAACATCATGGGATACCAGGTGAAAGGCCTTTTGGAAGTCTAGGTATACAAGGTTGATCTCTGTCTTATCCAGGTGGTGAGTTACCTTGTCGTAGAAGGAGATGAGATTGGTAAGACAAGACCTACCCACAACAAAGCCATGCTGGCTGTCATTCAGAATCCCACCTCCTGCAAGCGTATCGCACATAGACTCCTTCATGAATTTTTCCAGGATTTTCCCTGGGATAGAAGTTAGGGTAATTGGCCTATAGTTGTCCCAGGGCTCTCTCCTTCCCTTCTTGAAGATGGGCACAATATTGGCCCTCTTCCAGTCTTCAATGACCTCCCCCAAGCACCATAAGTTTTGGAAGAGTTTCACCAGAGGTCCCACAATGACTTTGGTTGGCTTCAGCACTCTCAGATGAAGTTCATCCGGTCCTGCTGACTTATAAATGTCTAACTTTCCTAACTGATCATGTACCAGCTCAACATCAACAGTAGGAAGGTGGTCATTCCCACCATGCCAATTCTGAACCTTATCTAGTATGATTTTCCCCTTAGCCCAGTGAAATACTGAAGCAAAATAGTCATTCAGGAGTTCAGTTTTCTCCTGAGTGTCAGTAACCAGCTGTCCTGAGTTGTTAAGCAATGATTCAACACTTCCATTTGTTTTCCTCCTGTTCTCTATACCTAAAGAAGGACCACTTATTGTCTTTGATTTCTGTTGCTAATTTAAATTAATTTGCCATATTAGCCTTTCTAACCCGTTCCCTACAAGTATGGGCTGTTGCTGTATAGTCCTGTTTGGGGACTGTTCCAAGCTTCCATTGTTTGTATGCCTCTTTCTTCTTTTTCAAGAGGACTATGATGTTCCTATCAAGCCAAAAAGGTTTACCAGCCCTTCTGCTACCTATCCTCTGCATGAGAATAGACATTTTTTGTGCTTTGAGGATCACGTCTTTGAGGACCAACCACTCCTCATGCACTCTTTTTACCTTCAGTCCCTGGTCCCGCAGCACTTCCCGTACTATTGACCTGAGCCTGCTGAAATTCACTTTTTTTGAAGTCCAAAACTTCAACCCTGCTAGCTGATTTGCCTGCCTTGCAATGGACAGTGAATATTATAGTTTCATGGTCACTGTCACCCAATCTATCCTCTATATTCAAGCCGCTCACCAGATTGTCTCCTTTGGCCAAGACCAAGTCTAGGACAGCATTACCTCTGGCTGGCCCATGCACTTTCCAAGTCAGGTACAGCTCTTCAATACTGGTCAGGAAGCAACACGACTGATCCAACTTGGCTGAGTGTTCCTCCCAAGAGATATCTGGGTAATTGAAGTCACCCAAGACGACCATGTCCCATGTGGCCACGGCCTCTGCCAGTTCTCAAGAGAACTCCAGATTGAGCTCCTCATCCTGGTTTGGTGGTCTGTAGTATACAACTACAGTTAGGTCCCTCTCATCGCGCCTCAACTCCTCCCCAGTAGTTTGACCCACAGGGTTTTGAGTCACTCTTCTTGGAAGCCGACATCAGCTCCAAAGGAGGTGTATTGCTCCCTCACACAGAGAGGGGCACCTCCACTTTTCTTCCCTACGTAGTCCCTTCCGTGCAGCGTATAACCCCCTACGACTACATTCCAATCACGTGGGGAGTCCCACCAGGTCTAGATCGTAATGCCCACTGGAGAGTAGGAGGGCTAGCTCCTCCTGCTTCTTCCCCATGCTCCTGGCATTCATGTACAGGCAACTCGAGTCCTCCAGTTGAGACCCTCAATATTCTGTCACGCTGACAGAGAACCATTCCTACAGCAGGTTCGTGCATTTCATAAAAGAATAAGGTTTATAAAGCTTTATTTCAAGTGAGGTGTAAATGAAAGAACATATATGTTTATAAGATACATACCTGTAACTAAGTTTCGGTTGACCTGACCTCCTAAAGAACCAAGCAGCTGTACCACTCTAGATCTCATTGCCTCCAAACAGAGATCTTCATTCTGGGTAATTCAGAATATCATTACAAAATGAATGCAATATGGCACTCATGGACCTATGTAAACTTTATGCATATAAGCAAATATAAGCCAGGGACCTCAATTCACCTGTGTATGCAAAATGAAAACATAACCTTCTTAACTCAGTAAGAGAAAAACTGGAAAACATTTAAAAGATAACTGGTTTCATATGCAGTTTCTCTCCCCAATCAAACCTATTTTAAGACATCAAAATAATCACTTTTTCTTTAAGATGCTTCCAAATTTTCACAGGAAGGATGAAAGTTTTGTGGAAAAACTGTCAACATTCTGTAGGGGGAATATTACACATTCGTAGATGTAAAGTGTCACAAAAATTGTTTTAAAGGCAAAGAATTTTTTTCAAAAACAGAATTTTAACAGTAGGCATCTAAATTTGTATTGAGGTACCAAGCTGATTTCAAAAGGTTGGTAGACAAGAACCTGTATTGACACCAATTAATTTACTTCCATGTGTGAATTATCTGGCTTTGTTCACAAGACACTAGATTTAACATAATATCTTTACGCACAAACAGGATAATCTAGTTTTTATATGCCTAAATATTTTCAGCTGTGAAGGAAATCACTGGCTTGTGCAAGTGGTATGTCTGACTTAAATGACTTTGCATGAAGTTTTAAACAGGATTAAAAAAAACCAGCCATCCCCACAAAATGCATTCATGCACTATGCCATTAGATAGTCAAGATTCCAGTTTTAAAGAAGTGTAGCATTTAGACTACCAGACAGTAAATTCAGATATGCTTTATGAGGAAGACTTCATGTACTCCGCTGCAACCTTGATCTAAACCCAGAAACATTCTGTTAGAATTATATTTTTTATAGACCTGAAAGTAAAATTAATGACAACCAATTTCTTAGCCCCTATATTATTTGATCTAAAAAACTATTTCCAGTATTCATTATGCCACAGATTATTATGTTTAGATTTCAGAGTGAAAATGCCATTGAAATAAATGGGGTTGTTCATACTTTTAAGTGCAACCATTTCTCACAGTCTGCCAATTCACTCAGCCTTCACTGCATCAGTTCACTATGGGGTCAATTTATCAAGATTTTCTTTGTAAACATATGTGCAAGAAGCATATTTTGAGGAAAAATAAAAACTGAGACTAGTGAATAATTGTCCCACAAGGTAAATTCCACAACTAAGATGCTATACAAAACCTGAAAATACATACAGAAATCAGTTTTGTAACATGACAATAAAATCCATCTAACCAATATGCTAGCAGGCTTTAAGCTACATAAGAAAAAAAAAAACAACCCACACACACAAGGATGCATTTACTAAGCAATATAAAAAAAAAAACAACTAATAACAAATAAAGCTCAAGTCAATAAATAATAATGCAGTCTAGTTTAAAATATAATACAGTACATTTTCACTTCTATTTGCAAAAGGCATAATACTCTTTGGTTTGAAATCTAAGCAGAATAAGTCTTATAGTCTTAAGGGGAAAAAAATAAAGAGAAGGCTTTACCAATGAAAGGGCCTTTGCTTTTCTCAGATGTTGTATCACAACTTTGTTAAATCCTTTCTGGACTGCCTGAGAAAGCTTCTTCACTTCCCAATTATTCTGGAACTCATCTGATCAACAACAAACAGCCTATTAATATTCACTTCCTGTACCTGTCATTTACCTTCTTTCACAAGTATTTTACAAAACAATTTGTTTTTGCAACAGGAGAAATTAAGTTTTTAGGTTGAAAACAAAACCCCCCTCCATTTCAAGAAACATTTAGGACTGACTGATGACTAAAAGGAAGCATCTCAAAGAAACAACAGATTTTTATCTCCAAGGAACGAGAACTTGAATGAATTGAAGAGGAGATATATTTGAACTTGAAAGGTGGCGAGAAAGGACAAAGCAATTCTCATCAAAAGGGTCTTTGACCAAGCAACTGAGAGGGTAGCATATCATTGGACACAAAGAAGTTCCATAGATTTTACAGAAAAACTTATTATTTGACAGCTAATTAAAGAGAAGTAACAAGGAAAATTTTCAGTCTCCAATTTGTGCCTGTTACTTGAACCAAGAGCACTGAGAAAAGCTAATTATTTTAGATGAGAGCAAAACAGACCCAGGGGGATTTCAGCCCATCCACAGAATTTCAGCCCATCCAGAAAGAATTCTCACTGGCAAGATATAGTAAAAGCTTTGTTATCTGGCATCCATGGGGTAAGGGGATTGCCAGTTACGTAAAAATTCTGGTTATCTGAAATAACCCGGGAGGGGTTTTCAGATAACGCAGAGCTGGTGAAAGTGGGGTGGGGTTTGGGATAGAAACACTAGTATTCCACATGCAAGAATTTCCACAGTACACTGCAAGGCTTTTGAATTCATACCCCCATGAGCTACTTTTTAATTAAATGCTTTAATATACTACAGATAGCAAATGCCCTCTCTGTATTCCCACATTACCCATTTCATTTTTCCCTTCAATATACCTGGTGATGTTGCAGTCTTCAAATAGCCATCAAGAAGAGGCAAGACATCTTTGTAGTAAGGCTGCATTATGTTTTTGGGTATGTGAGAGGACCAGTCTTCTAGAGCGCTGAGAGCCACATCAGCCATAGGGGTATAGCTGAGACCCAACTTAAACGCATTCTGTGCATTAAACAAGGCCGTTATATAGTATACATTAAAAGAAAGGGAGATTTAAATGGAAAAAAAATAAGCAACCATATGATAAGGAAAAAAGTGTTCTTCCTATTTTTAGTTCCTGAACAGTTGGTATGACAGTTTGATAAATTATTTGCTAACATCTGCAAATTTGCTAATATCTTAGGCCCTTGGCAAGCAATCAGTTAAGGCATGATGGGATTTGATGCACAATACCAACAATTATGCTTCATGCCATGCTACATGTGCATGGCAGAAGATATGATTATGGGATGTAAGATCAGATCCTAATCATGCCATATTGCCAGCATGGGGAGAGCCTGGGGTCATGATCCTGGGCTCCCCGTGTACCAGCAAGCAGCAAGCCACTCAGTTGACCCCTGCTCCCAGCCTCAGGAGCGCATCAGTCAAGGGCTCCAAATGAATCCCTGAGGCTGGGAGTGGTAGTCAGCTGCCTGAGGCTCCCAGCCCTGGGGGTGCATCACAGTCCTCCATCACTCAATGTACCCTTAAGGTTGGTAACCCTGATTAGCCAATGTCTAGCCACACGTTCAATTTAAAGCACAATGGGAACCAGCCATTAAGCTGTTACACCTCTTCTGTAACAAATATATGGTTTATTGCTTGTTTTATAATACCATTAGTTATACTATTAAAGATGTGATTAAGTGGTTAAGCATGTCTTCAGCATAATGTCTGCCAGGAGCCTTAAAGCTTACTGTATAAGCAGGCCTTGTATTCAAACTGCTAAACAGCTCTGACCCTGAAAATCTGTCACACAAATTTACCAGCTAACACGCAAAAAAAAGTCAATAAATGTATACTTTAACATGATGATGACATGAAAAAAAAAAACCAAAAACCTAAAGGCAGCTTGCCTGCCTGAGAAAATAAGATAGTAAGACCATATAAACAGATGTTTACAAAACTAGCTTAAAAAATGTGTGCTAACTGACCCACCTGCAATGCAGGAACATAAGCTTTGATATCCAGCATAATTATGTCATGAGGTAAGGAGAGCACAAACGTCAGACAAGATGCTAACAACTCGTCTTTGTACTGTTTCATTCTTGCTGCCACCTAAAATTCAGAAACATAACACAAGAGTTACGCACATCACTTGTTTAGATGGCAAACAAAAGTTTAAGATCTTGTTGCCCATTATGCTATATGAAGCATGTAATTCATAGAACTGTGGGATTTCTTCACTGAAGTGGAAAATCAAGCACAGAATGACGAAAACACAAAGTCGCCTCGAAAATATCTGAAGGATAGGGCTTGCACTTAAAATTTTTAATTTTCAGATAGAAAAATTAGGTCAAGAACCTTTTGGCAATTCTTGGATCTGGGTAGGGTTTTATGAAGTTTTATATTTTGGGGTTTAGTTCAGTTCATTCAAACAAAATTTAAAATACATTTAAACTGAGCAGTGGTTCTTTTTAAATATGCCATAAGCATATGTATTACTAAAAAGAAAGCTTGATTTTTATATCAATATTATAGCCAGCCAATTTCATCTCAATAATAATATCCTCACTGGTCAAGCTTACACAGCATGCAATCAACAGAAAACGTAATGATACTTTCAGCTAATACTGTAAAAGCCATCTTTCTGGACTAAAACTCTAAAGCCAAAAATAAAAGACTTTGCCAGAGTTGGACATGTGGCATGTGTGAGACAACTAGCATGGGCAGCCTTTGTGCGTGGCACAGCAGATCAGAGAGGGGATAGGTAGCACAGCAGCAGACTGGACATGGAACAGAAAGCGGAGCAGTTGATTGGGCAGGGGAAGGGGACTAGAGTGGCATTCTTGGAGGATGCAGGGCTTAATTTGTGGTACACTTGCCAAAAACGGTGGGCCCCCACTGGTTTATAGAATTTGCTTCCTACCTTGTTCCACAATACCCAAAAATTAACTGCTTCTGAGAGTAAAACCTAACCTATTCAGAGAGTTATTTCTAACACGGTGGTTCAGGTCATCCTTTTATATTCTAGAATATGTTTAATGACAAAATAGAAATTGTTTCATAATATGCATTTCTGAACACCAACTGTTACAAGTTTTTTACATAACTCAAAACTATAGATTAGGGTGCAGGACCTGGATGCTGTGCATTATTAAGAGCAATAACCAACTATCAGAGTGAACACAACTGAACAGCATTGCTGCACACCATGGGTGTCAAAGATTTAATCTTTAAGACCATGGAGTCCTATCATCCCACCTGTGGTGCTCCCTGCAGTTCTTGGAGTGGATCCACATGCTACATACAGTGTGCACTGGATTGGTTCCATGTGCCGCATGTGGCATGCAGGCCTGGAATAGGATACATTCTACATGCAGAGCACAGGGCTGGTCCAGCATGTGCACTGCAAGCGGTGCCTGTGCCAGACTGGCCCTGTGTGCTAGGTCCAGCGCGTGCGGCCAGTCTGTGGTTGGATCTGACCCACAGACTGGCCCCATGTCATTCATGTGGCCCCTGGGCCAGAATGAGTTCAACATCCCTGCTGTATACTGACCAAACAAGACAGATCTATTGCAGTACAGGAAATAATTTGCCACCCACATTCCAAAACAATGAGAATTCTCCCCTTGAATCTGTTATTTGTGTTTGGCAGATATATTTGCTGTTTATTTCATAGTAAGCAGGATTTATTTTCCTCCCTGGAGTTCAAGCCTAACACAAATGTTTGCTATTAGAAAAGATGGGAGCAGGGAGGGGGGAGGAGAAGAAGAGGAAACCATACAGTGATTTTATTTCCTCAACAAACTTGACATTTCATAAGTGAAGACTGTAAATGAGTTATAGCAACACAAAACTGGAAGGAATCCTCATCAAGCATCTATCCAGTGTTAGCAAAAGCAACCACACCATACAATCCCTTTCATAAACTTATTAATGTTCCATCTTAAAAGTGCTTTGGATTTTGCCCCCGCTATTGCAACTGACAGGTTGTTCTGAAACCTCACTGCTCCCATGATTAGAAACCTTCTGTTTTCCAATTTCTACTTATTCAAAATTCATTTTTATAAACAACAAACCAAATCATGGCTGATATACGACTGGCAAACAGCTGATGTGTCCCTCTTAAAGAAAGGAGTAAAAAGGGCAAAAACAAACATATCAGTTAACAGAATACAAGGATACAGAACACATCTGAAAGAAAGAATAAAATGAATGAGTGTAAAAGAAAACAGAGCAGAACACAAAATGGGTTTATCAAAGGTAGATAATGTTGGATTATAACACAATTTGATAAATTTAGTATAGATCCTTATAATCAGATTTGCAATTTTACACGCCTGTTCTTTCCAAATTCTGGGATACATCCAAATTTCGCACCCAAAACCCATACAAGTGAAGTACAGTTCAAATAGCTTAATGCAATCTCAATTGTGGTAGCTTCCATTCCCATACTGTAATCTCCCTTAGCCAGCTTTTTTCCATCTTGAGCAACATTGTTGTTATTATTGAAAACGGTGGCAAAAATATCCCCTTAGTATTTAGGTCATACCTAAATAACCTTTAATCTCACTGAATAGCATTTCTGGTCATTTATTACCTTAAGTTAGTCTGGAGTGTTTCCCTACAAGTTCTCTCTGTTTGGGATAGGTTCCAGATAGATTTTTACTCAAAAGAAAAGCAGGCCTCCTTCACACTCAAGTCCTTGATCTCTTAAACCCAGCTGATTTACACTGTTTTCAGTTTTACACTGCTCTTCTGATAGAACTTTAGCTAATGTTATGTGATGGCAGTATTTTCTTTTAAACACCAGCAGTAAACAGGTATGAATTCTACTGCAGACTTTTCAGTAGTTTTCTGGTGATATATAGAGACAAACCTGATTTGTTCACCGAAACATGAGTTGGTTGCTTACAGAGGTGATTCAGGAGTCTCTCCTGAAGAAAAGAAGTGAATTTAAAGCCTCCTATAATCCAAAACGATGAAATACATACATGAGAAAATTATAGGATACTGTTGCTATCAACACGTGACTGTATTCAGACTGCAATTAAAAAAAAAAAAGTTTACCTCTTTTCCAAATTTTGCAAATAACGCAAAACAAGAGCTCTTCTCAGGGTCTTCAGGATATTTTTTCTGAGTCCCAGGACTTACATCCTGTATAACAAACTACAATCAATGATATGAACAAAGCCAATGACAGACACACAAGCAAACACCAGTACACACAGGCAGTTCTGACATGTGGGAGGACTTAATACACAAGTTAGGTTCAAAACAAATTGCTGGGTGAGCAATCCCATTTACCAAGGGATCATCCACAGTAAAAGTTTAATGCACACATACATTCTCCCACCATTAAACATAAGCAATGCATGCTGATGGCCTGGTCCCCCTTTCAGCTTCTGGACATACCATACATTAAATTAAACTGCTGTTATCCAATATACACATGAATGAGGAGAAAAATGCTTTTCCTTTTCACCCCCATCCAAGAATACGTTATGCCTGACACTATGTAGGATTACAAAGATACAGCCAGAAAACTGGGGACAGGAAAAAAAGAGGGCGATGTAGAAAACAGCATCAATACACTGCAGCAGCAGTCCCCTTGGGCTGACCTGGATAAAATGCCTAAGTAATTTCCTCCGGAAGTCTATGGTGACCTAGCTGAAAAACTGATCCTTCCTGTCCTTATTCTTTGAGCTAGCTTCAGTATGACACAATCCAATCACGCACCCACTGCTGGATGCTCAATAGACTGCAATTTGAGGACCCCAGACAGGTGTCCTGCTTCAGGACAAATGCTCTAATCACTACACTGTCCTATATATGCCAATCAACTCTCCTCCCGTAGCTGTTAGCTTCTTTAAGTTAGTTCTCATGTCTGTCTCACAGTTTTCTCTGCAGTATAGGCAGATCTTGGATTTCTCTATCGATGTGGTTTCAAGATCCAGGAAAGAGCATTCTATAGATAGAGTCTCTTTAAAAAATGACTTTTCAGCCTAATACTGGTTTTTCCAGGGATTTTTGTGCAAAAGATGAACTTTACCCTACATATCAGAAATAAAATATGAAATAATAGCCATTTAAACACTTTCAGTTGTGCACATATAATTTTGAAATACACAGACCGTAATATCATATTAAACAATTCCTGTTGGTAAAAAAAGACTCACCTCAAAATATTTTATTTTCTTGACAATTTTCATTACAACAGAGAGCAATTTGTAGAATCCACTAATAAGAGGTAGCCTTGTTGACTGTATAATAAGCTCATAACCAAAGGAATAAACCCACTGCTTAAAATATTCAAGATGCTTCTTTGGCAGTATTTCTCTGCAAAATAGATGCAAAGGAAATATTCAACAAAACCTGAATTGAAATGAGTACAAACTTCTTTCCAGCTTGAAAGTGAAAGATATTAGCACCGACAAAACGTAGAATTTGTCAACAATTAATCTAGCATAAGCCAGTGAAGGAATACATCAAAGAAGTGACAATCCTTTGACTGTAGTAATTAAATTACATGCTATCAGGAGCAAAATAAATTTCTTCCCAACCCTAACTTATGATCATTTTTAAGAGTATATGCAATGTCACTCAGTCAGAAGGCTGGGCAGAGTGACACTGTAGAGACTAACTGGTTCAGAGAGGCATAGGCCATTTTAAGAAAGAACTTGCTGCCTTAGATGCCTATGAAAGCTCATGCCTCTCTGAACCAGCTAGCCTTTAAGGTCTTATCCTGCTCTACCTTCTGCTAGACTTCAGACTAACCTAGCTAAGCACCTCTCTGATAATTCTGAACACCTGAAGAGTTTTGGTCTACCATAGTAGAACATTGTAATAGTTTTTTTAATATGTTATGCTACAAATTGGGATGGACGGCAATCTGTGGCACGTGTCAGAAAAAGGCAGACCATGTAAACCATGAGAGGTCAGAAGTCCTCATAAATTCTTCTATATAATGTCTAGTACTCAGTATAATAAAACATACTTAAAAATAAAGCTAAGTCAACAAAGTCTCTGGTTGAAAACACAAGTTGGATTTCTCCCAGGACAAAGCCTTTTAATCTGGAATCCTGAAGATATACGAGCTGATTATCCAATCCTAGATACCTGTGACATGCCTACAAAAGTACTATGGTAACACTTTCTCGAGACTATCAGGGCTAACTCAAGTTCAAGTTAACTCTGTTCAAACTGCCTGCATAAGTGACTGTCCCACTCTGTTCTGATGAGTCAAATCCAAAATCAAACATAGATAACACTTCCCCACCACCCAATGTTTTCAGCCTTTGAAAATAAAAATGAATGAAAATCAAATTCCTAAGTTAATGACCATCTTTTTGAAGTACTCCACTGGTGACAAGAACACCCAAGAGGGAATTTTAAGTTTCTTTTCTGTCTGCCTCCCTTACAACCTCTTCTAGCATCACATATCCTGAAGCCTGATGCAATTTTTTATGCCAGTGATCAGAAACCTTTATGAACTGTGACTCAAATGACTAGGCTCTGGTCTGATAAGGACTGGGCATTAGCAGCAAAGGGTTTTCCCCTATACTGGTGCCAGGGCCAGGCAGGTACACCCATGCTGCCATTGCTTCTCTCAGGGCTCCCTGTTTCCTGGCTGGGGCACAAACAGTTTCCAAATGGTGGGGACACTGGGGCTGAGGAGCTAGAAGCTGTGGCTACTCTGCTGCTGCTTCTCCCTGTATTCTTCTGCCCCTTGCCCCATGGATGAAGCTGAAATCTCCCCACCTCCAGCACAGCTCTACACCAGCTGGAAACTGTGCTCATGCCACAACTTTTGAAAATGGTGGGGAGAAATGGTAGTGGTATGGGTGCAACTGGAAGGTGTCTGCCCCCTACTCAGCCCCAGTGTGGGTACAGACATGGGCACAGGCAAAAAGTCCTCTGGCTCTGTAGATCAGATCTGGCTCATGGGTGTACGTTGTCAATCCTCATTCTATGAAGTTACAGTTGCCCATTGTACTTAGATTTAATATTCTCCCCTATATCCTACACATTTATTGTCTTCTGATTAGTTAGCATTCTTGCCTTTGCAGATTTTAAAAGATATTTCAAACATGGGTACATGTCATGAAATAAGTGTGCTTAAATTATACACAGAACCCAGATTTAATATACCTTGGTTGCTTGCCATCTGGGTACTTTACAGCAGGTTGCCCAATTAAGATGAACTACTCAGCTGCTCATCCTGGCTTTTGTTTCAAAGGATGTTATTTCTCCATTGAGCTGGAGCTCATTAATGAGCCCAGACAGTTGACTGGAGCATCAGTGCCCTTTTAAATAAAAGCCTGAAGCAAACAGTTATGACACCTCAGAAGTCCCATGACTACACACACACACACACACACACACACACACACCCCCCTGCTTAGTTTGAAAACCTCAGAAGTCCCATGACTACACACACACACACACACACACACACACACACACACACACACCCCTGCTTAGTTTGAAAACCCTTATCTTTCCAGAGGGGGAAGAAACCTAATTCCTTCAGTGTTGCATAGCCCCTACTGTCCCTAAAACAGGCTTCCTAATTCTTAAATTAATCTTAAATATGCAGTACCTGCAGAATTCCACTAGATTAATGAATGCAATAAAATCTGTAGGCTTGGCTGGCTGAAGGTTTGAAGCTGGATCAGAAGAAGGTATGATCATAACATCGCCAGATTCACTTTCAGCCTGAAAATAAGTAGAGGCACATGCTACTGAAATCTGTGGCACAACAGACAGCGTGACAGAATGACTCGACATTTTAGTACTAAGAATTAGCAACAGTGGGAAAAACTAATTTGTAACAAATTAATCTGCCTTTTTGAGAAGTAAAAGACATAATTCTTTGGATTTGTAATAAAATACTCACTCACAAGAGTGAAATAAGATGCCACAAAATACCATTAAAGATAGCTTGTCTAATTTGAAGCAAACCACACTTTTTGAAAATGGAAATCATACAATGCTGGTTTAGTAGAGATCAAGAAATCATCTAGACCATCTTTCTGCACTGAAGTAGAACAGTTTCCAGAAATAAATATTAATACATTCTGACAGCTTTCAATTTTATTTCAAGGAAAGATTGCAGAGGCTACACCATAACAAAAAAACATAAGTGAAAGGCTAAGATCTTACCTGTTCACTAAAAGTCAGTTTCTGAACTGTCAGGTCCAATTTTTCAATAATCTTCAATATAGATTTTATAAGTTCATCATACAACAAACGATTCAGAGACTGCAGGGGTGAATTTATTGTCAGAAAGTTTTCATCTGCAAAAACAGACTCCTTCATAGAAGAAAGAGAAATATGTTTTAGAACACTGAAAAGCTATATCTAAAAATCAAAAATGTAATAAAATTTAAACAAAATGGTATCAGAATCCAACCCTGTCATCAGATCTCAGTATTAAGTGTGTTTTACCTTCATTGCATCACAGCTCAGAAGACTTCTAAAAAGATCCAGATAGTCCCTATATGTTGGTACTTTCCATTTTCCTGTTCTGACCTCTCCAACTGCTGGGGGCTCTTCTGATTTAGAAGCTCCTTTCCCAAATTCCTAGAGGACAGTGAGGGGAAAAAAAAAAAAAAATCAGTAAATTAACAAAGGGAGGTAATCCCAACACAGATCAAAGGGGGCAAGAGGGCGCAAAAGCCCCCATGGCTCACCAAAAGCATATGGGAATGTCTCCTAGCTAAAAAGGAGATGTACACCCAATGGAAGGGAGGGGCCATCACCAGGAAAGACTATACCTTAGTTGCTCAGGGCTGTAAAGGGTGGTCAGAAAGGCCAACACAGAGATGGAACTGAGACTACCTACTCAGATCAAGGACAACAAGAAGTCCTTTCTTAAATACACAGGGGGTAAAAAAAAAAAAAAAAAAAGGGTACTGGGTAACGTGGGGCCTCTGCAAGACACACTAGGAAATCTGGTCGTCGCGCCAGATGATAAAGCTAACCTATTTAACAACTTCTTTGCCTCCATTTTTTTGAGCACCCAGTCACCCCCTCCACTGGGACCCCCGTAGGCCCCAGGGGAGGCACACCCAGGCCTACGGTCAGTTAGGATCTAGTCAGGGAACTTCTGGAGGGCCTGGATGTATTTAAATCAGCTGGTCCTGATGATCTCCACCCCAGAGTGCTGAGGGAATTAGCAGAAGACGCTGCGGGACCCGTAGCATGGCTTTACGAGCACTCGTGGTACTCTGATATGGTGCCAGAGAACAGGAAAAGGGCCAACGTGGTTCCCATTTTCAAAAAAAGGGAGGAAGGAGGACCCAGAAGGAGGATCCAGGTAGTCTTACCTGGATCCTGGGTAAGCTTTTTGAGAGAATTATCCTAGCGCATGTCCACGAAGGGCCAGCAGAGGAAATTATGTTTAGGGACAACCAGCGTGGGTTCATTAGAGGCAGATCCTGTCAGACCAATCTGGTGGCCTTCTATGATCAGGTCACAAAAGCCTTAGATGCAGATAACGCAGTGGAAGTAGTCTTTCTGGACTTTAGGAAGGTCTTCGACACTCTCTCACCCCATTCTCCTTAAATAACTAGGGGACTGTAGCATCGACACCTACAGTCAAATGGGTCACTAACTGGCTGGAGGGCCACACCCAGAGAGTGGTGGTTGATGGGTCTTATTCAACCTGGAGAGATGTGGGCAGTGGGGTATCCCAGGGCTTGCTCCTGCACTGTTCAACATCTTCACCAGCGACTTGGACGAGGAGGTAAAAAGCACCGTGTTCAAATTCGCAGACGACACGAAGATGTGAGAGGAAGTGGGCATGCTAGAAGGGAGGAATAGGCTGCAAAAACCGGACCTAGACAGGTTACAGGGGTGGGCAGATGAGAACAGGATGGGCTTCAACACTGACAAGTGCAAGGTGCTGCACCTGGGGAGGAAGATCCAGCAGCATACCCACAGGCTGGGAACTCCCTTCTCATCAGTGCAGAGACAGAAAAGGATCTTGGAGTCATTACTGATGCCAAAATGAACATGGGCCGGCAGCGTGGGGTCGTAGTCAGGAAGGTCAACCATACCTTGTCATGCATCCACAGATGCATCTCAAGCAGGTCCAAGGAAGTGATCCTCCCCCTCTATGCAGCACTGGTCAGGCCACAGTTGGAGTACTGTGTCCAGTTCTGGGTGCCGCACTTCAGGAGGGATGTGGACAATGTGGAGAAGGTTCAGAGGAGGGCCACTTGAATGATCAGGGACAGCAGGGAGGCCCTACAAGGAGAGGCTAAGGGACCTGAACCTGTTCAGCCTCCACAAGAGAAGGCTGACGAGGGGGAATCTAGTGGCCATTGACAAACTAGTCAGAGGGAACCAGCAGGCATTGGGGGAGTCCCTGTTCCCCCAAGGACCACCAGGAGTGACTAGATATAACAGTCACAAGCTGGCAGAGGGTAGATTCAGACTAGACATTAGGAGGTGCTACTTCACAGTCACGGCAGCTAGGATCTGGAACCAACTTCCAGGAGAGGTGGTGATGGCTTCTACCCTGGGGGTCTTTAAGAGGAGGCTAGATGAACACCTTGCTGGGGTCGTTTGACCCTAGTACTCTTTCCTGCCATGACAGGGGGTCAGACTTGATGATCTGCTCAGGTCCCTTCTGACCCTAGCAACTATAAAACTATGAAACATTTTTCATAACTGTTAAGATATATACTTACTTTATATCATATTGATGATCTAATAGGTTCTTTCTGACCCTAGAAATCTATGAAATCTGTAAGTAGGCATATATATAGTCTCAATAACTTCAGTAACTGAAAATCAGATTTAAATCAGAAGGTTAAATACATAAGCATTCTATTTTACCTTGTTACAGATAGCAAAGGGAACAAGCTACTTTAAATTTTTTCCAAATCATGTACTGAACCTACATTTTATTTTATCTCCAAGACATATTTTAGAGAGATTCTTTTCAGTGAAGCATAACATATTAACAGTTAACTCCTTACAGATCTACCATCTATAAGCAGTTAACTCCATCCTTTGAAATTTTAAAATTAGAAACATTTCTAATTACTATTTTAAAGGATGTGAAAAATAAGCTTACCCTTGAAAATATGATTGGCTTGGAGCAGACTCTGATTAAACCCTGATGCACTGAAGGGAAAAAAAAAAAAAAAAAAAAAAAAAAAAAGATTACCTGAGAAAAAGGAATTTTATTCTTCCTGGAAAAGCCTCAATCTGAACAAGAGCAGTAACTATCACATTTATAATGGTGTCATTTACTTTTTTGCTTTAGATCATCATCATGTTTTCATTCAAAGTTACCACTGATATTGATGCTTAAGGAAACCTGTTTGCACCCCAAACTTTTACTAGCAAGAAAATAGGAGTTCTCAGACTGGTAACCAAAGTGGCTACCATCACTGCAACCATCACAGATAAAACTACTCCACAAAACCTCACTTAAAGTCAGTTTACTATTGAAAGGGGGAAGTGTGGAGGGAAGAGGGAGAGTTTTCTTATCACAGACTCACCCACAGTGCTGATAAAATTCCAGAGAACTGGTCCTTTTCCTGCCAGGGCTAGAAAAACTTTTACTATGGACCTGCAACAGACTGGTTGCATTTTTTCACTATACCGTGGAAAGCTATCTATCTGCATCACAATTAGGTGTTCAAGAACTGGAGTGTATACTTCGGGAAGCTAAAAGAAATAAAAGCAAAAAAGTGTCACATAAGGACATTCATTATAATATTCCCCAGAACTAGAGAACTATGCAAGCCTTCCCCCATAAAAGACTGCATTACAAAAGATGAAAGGGGAGGAAAGTTACACCAGTGCCTACTACCCAAAGATGGCAAACAACATGCTAAGCTGTTATACAGACATTCACTTAAAAGATCAAGTAAAACAGAAGGTAAACGAAACTTTCAGGGAACAGATAAGCAACTTCTGAGTGAAGGAAAGTTGAAGCAGAAGCAAAAAAAAAAATCACACTTATTTCCTATTTTTATAAAAGAGTAAGTTTCACATGATTATAACACAAACCAAACTTCTAAATGAATTTGTGTTTAAATGATTCTGAAGTTAGAATACTCAAATAGAGCTTGTTTCATATATCTTATTCCCAACCTATGACTAGGTACCAAGGGAGCCCTTATTCAAACCTAGAGGTCCATAAATCATAACAGAATCCCAATATCTGAAACAGTGTGGCATTATTAGCACTGACAAAAAAGAGAGAAAGATAGTAGTGGACGTAGTATAGCTTGGGGTCAGATGCGGGGTTTTTTATTACTAGAAAAAGGTTGTATACAGTGAGTATGTGAGGGGAGAAAGGTCCAGAAAATATACTGTACAAGGGGGAAAAAAAAGATTAAGCCGAGTACAAAAAATGTTCTGTCCAATACACATGAGGAAAAACTGAAAATGTTATACAAGGAAAGCATAGGTTAAAAAATGTAGACATAATTGTGGTGGTTTGTCACTTAACATAGTTACTAATATGCCTACACTTAAAAGAGTAACTTTATACTCAGTTAATGTAGCTTTTTTAAATGGACAAAAACCCGGTTTACACGTGGCTAGTGTGCTTTTTCCCCCCCC
>JAGPOW010000261.1:71087209-71118353 GCA_030014935.1 Caiman crocodilus | reverse complement strand
CCCCCCCCATATGATGCACTTTAGCATTTTAGTATAATAACAGTGATGTTTTTCTTTTCTTAATGAAAATTTTTCTAACAGGAAAATCTTGTGACAGCATTATTCAGCTTACCCTGCAGCAAGGAGCTTAAGTCACTATGAGCTTATGAGAAGCAAAAGTCAATATCTTCTGCTGTAGTTTATTACATTACTAGCCAAAAAGGTATCAAATAGTGTGACTGAAGACAGCCCACTTACTGTATCAAGGTGGAATATAACACTCGCAATGGACTGGAGGAAACTTGGTAGCTGATACACATTGTCATCTGCTGTCTCTGCCTCAGTGAGGTACATTTGTTTACATCGCTGAAGAAGCTCAATATACATGATATCAACATCCTTAGAATTGATAGCTTTACAAGGCTTTAATGAGAGAAAATAAAAACATTAGAAATAATAATTTAATTATAAGCAAAGAACCGCTGCAAAAACAGGCAAAATAAATATGAAAGTGCATAATCTTAGTTAAAAATAACTAATACAAAAAGATGTTTCCTTAGCAACTTCGCAGAAATCTAATAATAAATTTGTATAACATTTGTTAGTTATGTTTTAACCAACAAACTGGGCATGTTTCATTACTTACTGCAAAGAAGAGAAAGTATTCCCTACATAATGTGCTCTTCTAATGAAAAGAAACAAATGTCAATAGCTTCCTAAACCTAACATCAAACCTATCCCAGGGAATGAGAATGAGTTTTGCCATACCGCTGCAAAAAGACCATATCCACGAATGGCAATAGATAGCTCTTTATTGCTTGAATCCATTTTTCTGATGATGCTATAAAACTGCTCCATGAAGAATTTCAGCTTGCTCTTGTGCATTTCTGCATCTTTAGCCACCATTAGAGAAATCTGCAGGTTATACACAAACAATTAAGGATTACCAGAAACTTGAAAAACAAAACAGAACAAAAACGATACTGAAAGCCACCTTAAAAAAATTCTGTACTGTAGTATGACAGACAACATCTATATCATCTACTGTACATGTCCCTTATCCATTGAGCTTCCATGTAAAACTACTTCTATACTCTTATTATTTTAGAAATTTAATTCCTTGACAATCTAGAAGCAACCATGTGAATAGTAATACCTGTTTAAGAACTGAATCTAGGGCTGAATGACCAGCTTTCTTCAGATCTACATTTGTGTGGCCACACCATTTGGACATCACTTCAAACAGTATGACATAGTTATCTAGAAGACAGGTGCCAAACTGAGCAGCATGCAGGCCGAACATGCGCAAACCAGCTGCAATGTAAAAACAATTTTCATTACAATCTGAATTTGTGTTCTATCTTCTGGGAACTGATCACATTCTAGAGGTTTATATTAGGACAAAAGGAGGTATCAAATATCTCCTAATTAATCTATCTTTCCATTATTACAGTACCCATAGAGCCCATTGACTCGGCAGCCAAATAGATTTTGCTTTGCTCAGCTAGTTGCCCTAAATACCAATATACAACAGAGAGGCTCTACTCTTCTAGCCTGAAGGCAAAATATGCTTTGTTTGCTTATGAGAACAAGCAGAAGAACAAATACCCTCCCTCAGCAGAATGGGAAACATGTCTCCTCCAAGAAAAACATGATATCAATAATATGGCAAACAACTCACTCGAGAAGACACCTACCTAGGGGTACTGCGTATCGCTTTAGGTCAACCTGTAAAAGCAAAAGGTTCACTGTAAAAGACTTGCTTTTTATCACAACCGCATACAGAACAGATTACATGCAAAAGGAACACACATTATCTACCTGTGGATTGACTGCCTTCACCGCAAAATCAAATATCTCCTTCGAAGTGCGTGGATCTACAGAACAACCAATCAAGAAACATTTCACTAAAGCCATATCCAAGGTAGAATCAAAACGGTAAAATAATATTCTAATTTTGTTACGAAGACAACATATCACATTCCTCAAAGCAGAGCATCTGTCTTCTTTTGTTGGCTGAAGACCTACATTTTAATAAAACACAGCCATGGTAGTATATGCATCATCTGCTATTTACATACCACCACAATGTTCTAATTTTAACAAAGAATGTAGTTGTCAATCCCTGCTGAGAAAAGAGCACTTCATCGTGGTTGTGTAAGGTAAGGATGCGATCAAGGGTCTCCCCTTTGCATAATGGCGCCAGAGAGATTTTAAGATATGGGGTGCCTTATGCAGGCAACAGTTCTGCCAGCATTTTACCAGTATGCACAATAGCTTGCAATCATATATAGCTGCAAGTAACAAACTTTACAGCAAGATGAACAAGTGCTGCTTATCTGCTCTACAAGTGTTAAAGCTTATCTATACAAAAGATTCTGTACCTTCTTCCATGGATTTAGTAAAGTTATACAAAAGCGCAGTCAGTCCTTTCAGACACCCTGCTACTACTGGTAGTTTGGGATCCCTTGTAGCTGATGTCATCTGAAAACAAGTTTTAAAGAAAATATTATGCTGCAGTTAAGCAAAGTTTATACTCAAGTCATCTAGCATAAGCCTGTCAATTAGGAGTATGAGGGATGGGACAAAGGATACACATACTAGATCTGTCTTACCCAACATGGTTGCACCAGTATAGACACCTCCTGCTAAAATAGTTTCTGTGATTTGGGAAGATAGTATAAGTATACTTGCATAAAATTCCTTACCTGGCATAAGCATTGTGTCCACTAAAGAGATCTGTACATATAGGAACAAAACTGGCATCAAAGACTAGGCCTTACAAGAGTATAATACAGAAAAAAAAAGACGTATTTGCCAAGTCAGACTTGTTATGTCACCCTACTGAACAACGGAAAGCAATTGAGTTCCTCAACTTACTAGTGTTCAAATAATCAATAGCACAGTAATGACAATCACCTGCCTAAACCCTAAGTGATAGTGAGGATCATGCTCTTCTTCCAGCTAAAACAGTGGCACAAGGGGCCACTAGTTCCTTCCCCTTCAGGTATAACCTACCCAAGACTCAACAGCCAGTGAGCACATGACACTCCATGCCTATTCACAACCTCTAAAAGCGTATGAGCGTTCAAAGTTATTATTATAGACATCATTTAAAAGATATTGTTGTCTTGGTATGAACAGCAACTCATCATATAGAATAGAATCCAATGGAAGAAAAGATCCAAAAGCTCACTGGCATAGTGCTGTAACAGGTTCCTATCATACCTGTGTTTTGAGCTCTCCCAAGTAAGCTCGGAATAACTTTTCAGAATTGTCAAGCATGTCACTAGGTTGGACTTCTCCCAAGACTCCCAAAAGCTCATATATCTTTTCCAACACTAAAATTAATTAGAATAGGGATATAAATTATTATGTTACTCAGTATTTTTGTTGCACATGAAACAGCAGTATCATTAGAAAAGCTCCCCCCTAGTTACAGAGTTTGGATGCAGGCACCATCATATTTTGGAGTGAGGGCTGGCATATGAGAATGTGTTCTAAGAACACATACTTTCTCCTATAATTTGATCTGAAATTTATCATTAACTTTCATAGTGAAAATTAATTTATTAAAGTTATTCAATTTGTTTTACCCATTTGTGTGATTTCAATCCTCCAAGAAGCCAAACACTCCAAATGAAGATGAAATCAACAAGGGCTAAGAAGACAACAAGAGATTAGATTGCTCATCACCTTATTGCTGTGGGTTCCTAACCAATGAGAAGTTCTAACATCACACAGTGTTAAAACATATGAAACTTAGAATCCTGTTAGAACTTCATTGTAAGCAGAGACAAATTGCATTTAAAGGATGCTATCACCATAGTGCTAGAGTACATATATGTACAGATTTTCTAGAGACACAATCAGGGTTTATGGGAGCAGAACACTTAAATAATTATACAGTACATAACAGTTGCCTTTCCTGAGGACACTGATCTGTCCTAGGGAGGATGATTTCTTTAATTAATGTTATCCATCCACGTACACTATTAATAATGTTTTGAGACAGCACTTGTGAAAAGCTAACATATAGCTTTTCACAAGTATATTGTAGTTTCCCTAAGCACAATATTCTATTAGTGCATGAGAGCATTTGACAAGTCTCAATAGTGGACCCGACTTCTAATATGTAATGAGATGTTAAACGCAGTATTTTGTGAAAGTTTTGTGTTTGTTACATAAATCCATCTTACTCAGATTTCTGTAGGAGATAATCCATCTAGGTATTAATATGAGACAGTAAATAAGTAACGTTGCCAGTAAAATTAAGGTCTACCTGTGTCAGGCACCCTACTTTTTCCAGCAAGTTCACCATAGAATTTGTTAAAGATTTCTCCAACTTTTAATTCTTCCATTAGACTGGAACACTGAACATTTTGAAGCAACTGGAAATATAAAAGAGATAGCATCATTACAAACACTACTATTTTACTTGTTCTCCTATTTGATACAATCTGGGTAAGGCCCAAATTCCAACAGTACTAAATACTGTACTTAGCTTTAAGTATATGAATAGTCCCACCAATTTGGGAATTAGGTTAAAGAAATCTGGCCACAACTTATTGTAATATAAAATTCAGGCAAAGAAGCAACTAGTCTATATAATGAAAATGTCTTATGATCTTCTTATGCACATGGTAGGTAGCATGCACCTATTTCTTTCTAGTCCAGTACTACTTACACATATTTTATCTGTAGCTTTGTCAAAAGAAAAACATTTTAAAGCCATAAACAGTTGTAGATATTATACATGTTCAATATTACAAACAATTTCCATAATATTTAAAATGTCTACCCATCCTGTTGTTATGAGAAGAATCCAAAGAATATTGTTTAAAAGGGACTAGTCATGAAATGCATAAAGTTAAGCATGTGTTGGCAGGACAAAAGCTTAACGCATATTACAGAAGCAGTTTGTTGTTACAGCATCTGAGGGAAATTTCAAATTAAATTCTTTTTTCCCCTCAAATCTCTCTCAATTTTAATGCATAAGAATAGATACATGTGTAACAAATCTATTGCAACTTTAACCCCATTTCACTCAAGGCTCATCTGCTCCTATCAGAGCATGAAAATATAAGATGCTGCAATATAACTGTTACGGCACTCACAAGCAACAATTCCCCCTCGTCTTCAACTGCATTTGAAACTTGCATCTATTTACAGCCCTAGAAGCAATGAAGAATTGTAAAGAATGGTTTACCTTAATCAGAAGCTCCAGAGCTGGGATTTTACATTTGGCCATCTTATCTTTTGTATAAACACTTACACAAGTTTGCTATGTTGGGGGGAAAAAAAGTCAAATAATCACAGACAGAAATGAAAAATTAAGATAACTTTTACATTATTATTATTATTATTTATTTCTGTAAAGCAACTATTTCCCAATCATATTAGGTCGGCCCACAAGGTCATTCTCTGGCCCACGGGGCTCCTAAAAAATTTAGAAAATTAATATTTGTCTGTCTTTGGTTCCTGTCAAAAAATGACAGGAACCAGGGGCAGCAGGACCCAAGAGAAGTCCCAGCAGGGGCCTCTGGCCTGTGACCATGTGGCTGCACCACACCGGAAACTCAGATAACTAGGGGGTGGGGAGGAATCCCAGCTGGCAGAGGCTCTATGGAACCAGGCCAGCTCCCCTATCTCGTGCTGGTGCAGCCCAGCCCGGCTCCACAGACCCCTGCCAGCCTGCACTCCAGTCTGGGCCCCACCGGTGCTGGCCCCGAGATGTTGATCCCAAGACATTGGGATAGTGGTCCCAAGATGGTGACCAGGGGGTGGGGCACCTGTCAAGGGGCAAGGCACCTGTCAACTGGTGGGGCTATCCATGCGGCCCTTGACAACTTGTCAAAACTGGGTAAGCGGCCCTCCGCCTGAAATAATTGCCCCTGTA
The DNA here is from genome assembly GCA_030014935.1 of Caiman crocodilus. Taxonomy (NCBI): domain Eukaryota; kingdom Metazoa; phylum Chordata; order Crocodylia; family Alligatoridae; genus Caiman; species Caiman crocodilus. The sequence goes on along the minus strand of JAGPOW010000261.1, from coordinate 71,112,475 downwards.
TTAGATATTTTAAAGCCCCTGTATTAGATATTTTACCACACTGAAATGTATAATAAAAATACACGACTGCTCTATGAAAAGGTGACATGAATAAAAATCTATGTTCACCCAGAACATAAGAACAACTTTTCAACATCTGACTGCCCTACATACCTGAATCAAACCCACTCCAAAAGCTTCACAGTGGGCACTAAAAATTAACAAATGCAAGCTCCAATAAGCAATAAGGTGTTCTGCTTCAGATTGTGCCCTATCCTCATATGGCAAAAGAGGTGAAGTGGCAGAGCAGTTAGGATGACTTGCTATTGCTCCAGAGGTAAGACTTTGAGCCTTGTTCAATACTCAAGTTGAAGGTTGTCTTAATTGCAAGGGGGTACCTGGACATTTGGACTGAGGAATCAAAGGAAGCCAGACATAATATTAGCTACCTCATTCCCCTGCACGACTTAACTTCTCTCACTGGGCCTAGATGGATCCCAGACCACGCAGACACTAAACTGCTTTCCTCTTCTATAGATGGTTAGTACCCAGAGTTTACAAAGAGTTTTTTCAACAAACACCTTTATTTCAGGGATGCCACCAGTAATTTAAGTGATGAATCCTCAGAACTTCTACTGTCAACTGGCATAGCAGGAGCTCAGCAGTTCGGGGCGGGGTGGAGGGGGGAATAATCAAACCTAAAAAACCATCCTAGAATTTAGACATTTAAATAGAAAGATTCAAAGTATCAACCCCCCATTATTTCAATGAGCTTGCATTAAAAAAAACAAAACACACCAAACAAAAGAACCAAAACTGCCTGGCTTTTTAGAGAGAGAAATATATTCTAACTCTCCTAGCTTCAAAGTAATTGAACAAATACTGCCAAACTTTACAACATTTTTAAATGACGTAACTAAACATATCAAACAAAATGGTTCATTTATTTCAACTCCCATATAAGTAGATAAGAAACGCACTACATGAAAATTTTAAAACTGATTTGTTCACATCAGGTTGTAACCTTGTAGAATAAATTTAAAGGCATTAAGAAATTATTAAAGAGCACAAGGAAGACATTTTTACATTTTAATTCAATTTTTCCTTCACCAACCTTAATATCACAAGCATATGGATGAACTCCCTGACCAATCTTTTCCAGAAAGGTACACAGAAATTTTAAGGCTTCTTCTCTGCAATCCCGAAACTGAAAAAACAAAGGTTTTATTTAGAGACAGGTCCTCTGTTTCTCAAAAGGCAATGTATTATTACGATGAAACATATAATAGCTCTTAAGAAATAAGCATTAGGTTGATGAACTTACCTCCTCAATACTGAGAGATTTGCGGATAAACGCAAGTAATCCTTGGTCTTTGGAAAACACTAACGAAGACTGCAAGGCTGTAGGAAGAGCAAAGTGTCATACTACGTAGAACCCAGCAAATGTTTTCCTTCCAAACAGCCAAGGCACAGAAACCAAGGTGCACAGATACTAGACATGCTTTAGGGTACCAGTTTCTAAATCTTGCTGTAGTACCCATCAAGCTATAACTAATTTTCCAGATAAAATAAATCCTTATTTTGGAGCCCTCGTTCACATAAATTATCCCATTTAAACCTACAGGGATATCGATGCAAGTATGAGATGCCATACTTGAACCTTGGTTTGTCTGTAAAATTTTCAGTTCACCTACAATGGGTTAGATATTCGTGTCTCAGAGTGGCACACACCTCCCAGTCCTGCGGCAGATATAAATTAGAGTGACTTCAAGTCTATGCTGATCCTCAAGAAGGACCTTTCACAATCATACATTATTAATTAATGACTTTGATGAATTGTTTTAAGCAGCCCTAACCTGATATTTGAAACCACGTTAATACCATAGACAAATGTCTTTGGTAGAGTTCCACTAACATGCCCTAAAATTAAAGGTGGACTGATACATTGGTTCAAATTGCATCGGCACCCACAAAAAGAAAACTGACATTATTGGCAATTGTCTTTTTTTGGCTGATGTGGCCGATAACGTCCCTGATAAATGTCATATGAGTGCAAACAAAGCGGGCACACAGCCAGCTAGGCAGTTTACAGAGTAGCCTCTAGTGTGGGAGGGATGAGAGGGGGAGAGAAGAGGTGTAGGGGAGGCAGATTGAAGTCCCTGCTGTGAAGGAAGGAGTGGGGCTGGGGCTGTGGCAGGTGCTGCTCAGATGGGTGGAGCATGGGAGGGAACCGCGAGTGGCTCGTTCAGGGGATGCAGATCCTGCCACTAAGCACACCCCCAGAGCAGCCGGGGGGGCGGGGGGTGGCAAGTGCTGCATGGATCTGTGTATGGGGCAAGGACCAGCTGCCACTGTGGGCTGGGGCTGGGACAGCACTGGCCTCTTCTTGGCAGAGGGTTGGGCTGAAGCTGCACTTGGAGCAGGTGGCACTGCAAGGGGGGGGGGGCCTATGGCAAATTTTGGGATGGCTGTAGCTCACATCATAGCTCCCCCCATCCCAGCACCACCACCATCTGCAGCTCTGGCCCAACCCCCCACTAGAAAGAACCTGGCACCACCCTCCAGTCCCGGTCTACAGAGGCAGCCTGCCCTTACCCCATGCACAGATCCGGGGGGCAAAAATCCGCCATGGCGCCTCCAGAGATGTACGCAGCAGTAAGATCTGCCCTCCCCTCCACACATCCCTCCAGGCAAGCCTCGCATAGCTGCATCCTGCACCCCACCCCAGCTGGGCAGCATCTCACCCTGCCCCAGCCTCAGTCTCTCACTGCAGGGGCCTCAAGCTGCCCCTCTCCATGGCCCTCCTCCCCCCTCCAAAACAGACTTACCAGCCAGACACTGCTCTCCAAGATGCCAGGCTGCATACTGGCAATTAGATCCGTAATGGCTGATATGGCTCATTAAAAATCAGCCATCACTACGGGCCCAAAAAATCTTTATCGGTGTACCCCTACTTAAAATAGCGGTGTAGACAAAACCAAGAAGGTTATCAAGTTTTGATTTTCATCTAGGAAAAATGTATAAATGTATCTGGACTCCTTACATTTATTCAAAACACCTTTCGTTAAACAAGCCTACAAATCTCACTTCATAAATCTACTTGATACAAAAAAAAATCATGGACTTAATATAGACATAGGATTTATGCAACTTACTGGTCATCTGACAACCCAGGTAACCTGCCTCCGTCTGACCACTCGCATTCCCTTCATACATTTCCCTCCTTTCCCCCCTCCCCTCCTATCTCTATCCACTGTCTTCCCAATGTCCACATTTTCACAGACATGCCTGTTATAAATGCGTTTCTTTTCTACCTTAGAAAACACATATCAGCAGCCTCCCATTGTCCGACAAAAGGTGTTTGTGCCTGAACGCTTGCAAAGAACTGTTTTCCAACTTTTTAGTTGGTCTAATAAAAGAAATCACAGCAATCCAAAGAACTTTGCTTGCCCGTGTCCTTAGACGAACACAGCTACAACCAACAATCCTTCATCCCACAGAAACATTTCATTTGTCAGACAAAACCAATGGTCTGGCAAAGACTATTATTGCATTTTTAGTAACACTTCAGGAAAAGAAAATGATCTTTTTAACACTGTTAAATCATGATAAAATTGAGCTCCAAATGTTATTAAACCTGCATTTCATCCTAGAATCCCTGGTAGAGATGAATTCCATAGAATGACTACACCCTGGGTGCAATTATCATGCCCAAATTTTCTTAACAGAAACCTTACAGCATGGAAACACTGCTTTCATGCTTAAAGCAAAAACATACATAAAGCACTGAATGTGTGCCTGCCAGATGCAGTGCCTCTGAGATGCCTGCAGCATTTTCCTTTATTTGAGCCACTTATAGCAGTCCAACTGGTTAGTCTCATTTCAAAGCAATTATTTTAAAAAAATGCAAGCGGTTGTATCAGGCTGCTTAGAATTTCCTCTTATCTTTCCAGAAAGAAAAACATATGACACTCATTTAAGAGTAAAGGAAACTGAGATGTAGTACAGGGCAGAGGAAGTGAAAAATGCAAGTTTTGTGCACCTGTTTTGACAATGGTACTATATTAGGACCATATTCTGCCATCTTGACAATTGGCAAAAAGCAGTTTTGTGCACACGTTCTCTCAACAAAACCAAACAAATTTAATACAGATGACGTACCACAGTTAGCCCCAGGTGAAAGATTTGGTTTGCATGATCAGCTTCTTCAGAATCTTAGCGTAAATCAACTAAACAACTTTCTAGCCTTCAGAGCTGTAGAGAGCCTTTCAAGTCTGAGCCAAATGCAAAAAGAGTGATGTGACTCTGCAGAGGTAGAACAGATAACTGCCTTTTTTTGTTTTTTAATACATGGGATTTGAAAGCCTCTCTAGGCAGCTGCAAAGACTATAAAGCTGCTTCTTTTGTTTATGCTAAGATTCAGAAGCTAAATGCACAATGCAACCCAAATGTTTCCTCTGGGCTAGATTTTGGTATGTTACCAGCATTCGACTCCCAAAGGACGGAATTTCCTTTGGGTTATTCTAACTGCTCACAATGGTACACAAGGACTTAGTCATCTTGCTTTATTTTACCAAGATCTTTTCCTATCTATTTTACCCACATTTTGTCCTGCTTCTGGGGCTTCTTCTTTAACCTCTTGCTCTCTATTAAGTTTAATTGCATCTCTCTCCATTTTATCTTCCCTCTCCAAAAGCCTCCGCTTGCCCCTCGTTCTTGCTGCCCTATGATCCCTGGGTCTTTAATGGGTCATTTGGACTGGAGAATTCAAGACAGCCAGACATAATGCTAGCCACATCATTCCTAGGAAAGATGCAAGGAGGTTACTTTTCTTCTACATTTATTCACCCCACAGAAACATTTCATTTGCCAGACAAGACCAAAAATGGTTATTGCAGCTTTCACCTAGGTTAAATGACTCATTCCCAGAAGTGACGAACCCTCCCAATTTCTGCCAACTTTAAAAACTTTTTAACTGCCAACGTTAAAAAGTTCCTTTTCTTTGAAGTCTACAGGTCAGGGAGGAGGGGGAAAACAGTCAAACCTTAATAACCAATCCCAGGCTTTAGCAGTGTAAACGGAAAGATTCCAAGTATCCAACCGCAAATAATTACTTCAATGAAATTGTATTTTTTTTAATGAACCCAAAACTGCCCACTTCTTGCAAGTGAGAGCAAAATACGTTCTAGCCCTCCTGGCTTCAAAGTCATGGGAGCAAATGCTGCCAAATTTGGCAACGTTTTCCATGCCAGAACTACCAGACCCAGCCCAAGGGCTGGTTTATTTCAGCCCAGCTACAGAGAGAAGAGCATGGGAGTTTAAAGCCACGTTTGCCCGCACCCGGCTGCGGCGCGCTCTGAAAGAACCGCGAAGCTTTGCTGGCGGCGCCGCCCCGGGACGCCCCTTGCTCGCCCACCCCCCGCCCCGCGCTGCCGCACGCACCCTGGGCGCTGTCCCCAAGGTGGGTGACGCAGGCCTCCCCGACGCTCCGCACTAGGTTGAAGCCGCGCAGCGCTGCGCTCCCCAGGTCCGGGTCCCGCAGCGCGCCATGCAGCTGCAGCAAGCAGCCCTGCACGTCACCGTAGCCACCGACGGGCACCAGCGCGGCCATGGCCCTGCTCGCGGGGGCGGGGACTGGTCACACACGACAAACCACCCGCCCCCAGGGCAGAGAAAGGAGGCTGAGCGAATAAACTCCCTCAGCGGTTGGAACTCGCCCCTCCCACTAGCGGAGCTAATTGGTCAGCGCTGAGGAAGTAGACTCAATCACGCCCGACCCAGGGTTTCGCAGTCCCCTGCAAGGAGTAATTGGCTCCACCCGGTTACATGTAGTAGAGACAGAGCAGCTCAACCCCACCCACCTTCAAAAATGGACCACTCCACTCTCTCCGCCCAGGGGGCTGGGCTCAGTGCTTTTGTCGCGAAAGGCGGCCAAGGGCGGGTGATACCATTCTCTCAGAAGGGGGCTGAGATGAGACTGCCTGGGACTGATACTCTGGTTTCTCTTCAGATCGCATAAATCTTTCGCCTTTTACTAAGGATTTCCGTGGACCTGGGACTGCCCAATATCCCGATACAGCTGCCTCTCTCTGGCTAGATGCAAGCACTGAGGCAGACTTGGGTTTTGTCTCGTCTCTGCCGAAGGGGAGGATTCACAGCCACCCCCCCGAAGACTGTGGGGACGAGCGCGTGGTTCGCTCTCGGGTCCTGACGTCCCCCGTGCGGGGTAGCAGCGGCTGCCAGCGGAGACGAGAGCAGCGCCATGTCCTCGCCCGCCTCCACCCCGAGGCGCCGCGGCAAGCGCGGCCGCGCCAGCGCCCCCGCCACGCGTAAGTGCGGGCTGTCCCCTTGGGGGCGGGGGACGACATACCAGGCCGCAGCTGCACGGGGTGGGGAAAAGAGCCGACCCAGTGCTATCAGGTGTACGATAATTATCGCATTTATACCGTAATTTCACGATCTAAGAATAGGAAATGTGATCACAACGTACGATGGTATCGTTTGTAGCCGTGTTGGTCTAAGGCAGGGGCAGGCAATTATTTTGGGTAGAAGGCCTCTTACTGAGTTTTGGCAAGCTATCGAGGGCCGCATGACAGATAGCCCAGGGCAGATTACTATTAATTTTTAAAATTTTTTAGGGACCCTGTGGGCTGGAGAGAGTGATCTGGTGGGCTGCATCTGGCCCCCAGGCTGCATTTTTGCCCACCCTTGGTCTAAGGACTTGGGCAGACAAGGTTTTTTTGGGTAACTGTGATATCATTTATTAGACCAAATCAAATAGTTAGAAGAATTCTTATATGCAATCTTTTGGGTGTAAATACCCTTTGCCTCCACATCCACAATTCAGAAAAGAGGTAGAGAAGCTTGAAAGAATCTAGAGGAGAGCCATGGGATGATTAGAAGGCAAGAGAGTAGGCCTAATGAAGAGAGGTTGACAGCTACGGGACTCTTCAGCCTGGAGAGGCGCAGGTTCACAGAGGATCTGGTGGCAGCCTACAAGTACATAAGGGGTGTACATCAGGATCTGGGGGAACACCTGTTCCCAGAGCACCCCAAGGGATGACAAAGTCCAACTGTCACAAACTCCTGCAAAACCGTTTCATGCTGGACATAAGGAAAAACTTCTTTGCTTTCCAAGCCCCCAAGGCCTGGAATAGATTCTGGAATAGGTGGTGCAACTCTGGACATGGTCAAGAATAGTTTGGATGCTTATCTTGCTGGGATCTTTTCACCCCATTTGACTTCCTGCCCCATGGGCAGGGTTTGGACTTGATCTTACGAGGTCTCTTCCAGCCCTAATGTCTATGAATCTATGAAATATTTTTTCAGTGCGTGATAGTTTTTCAGCAGATACAATGATTTTAAGCTTCCAATATGATAATTTCATATTTAAGACCTGGCCGCGCTGACTCCGCCCCCCACATTTCCCAATGCTGTCCATTCCTTTCACTTGTTGTGGGGGGAGGGAGCTCTTTGCTCTGGGGTCCCCTGACAACCAGCACCTGCCCTGCAGGCTCTCTACCTCAGTTTGTGTTGGGGTCCTGAGCCAAGAGCAGAACATGCCTCCAGAGTGCTTCAGCACTGGGTTTTTCCAGCCAGAAGCATAGAACCTGCTCCTTACTTGTTTGGGACCCACACACGCTCTCCCAGGGCACTGGAGCAAAGCAGACTGGGATTATGGAGGTCAGCTGTGCCTTGGCTGCCTGCACAGATGTGCTGTCTCTCCAGAGGGGAGACCTTTCATTCAAGTTGTTTCCAAGTAATTATTCTTCCTGAGCAGTTGCTTTTACTCTGGGAGAAAAGTTACAAACTTTTGTTCACTTGTTGCTTTTCCTTAGAGATCAGGGACTCTCTGGAGATATTGAACATCTATCTAAGCCCTTGACTTGCAGGGCCAAAAAATTGAGCACCCCTGTCTCAGCAGAGTATGAATGTTCTAAAAGCACCAAATATCTTTTAATATTTAGGATACAGCTTAAGAATTTGGGATCTTTCAAATGATTAAATATTAAGCAAAGTATTAACAGTTTAGCATGTTCTTTTTGTGCGTGTATAAGTTTGCATGGACTCCATCTAAATTAGGAGTCAGTAGTCTTCTGGAATGGCCTTCCAGTGCTATCATGGGTGATTGATTCCCATCTACAGCACCCCAGACCTCACTGTTCTGTGTCAAGGGCTTAGTTTTAAAGGGCTGGCACATACACTACATCTCTTTCTCCTTGACTTTGTAGGCCCAATCTGACTGGTGAAATAGCTACTTATCAGCTTTATTTCTGTTGTAGCACACGCTGAAGATGCTCAGTCGCCTCCTTCCGAAAAACGTAGAGCAGATGACTCTACATCTACTGGAGACCTACAGCCAATGCCAACTTCTCCAGCTGCTGATACACAAAGTCCTAATGCTCAGGATGTTCTGTTTTCCAGTCCAACACAATTCCGCCATTCAGGTACTCTCATCTTTGTCGCCTTAATATGTACAAGGAACAAAATGCTTATATTGTCGATTTGTTAAAGTTGGCTTTTACATTGTAAATTACCAAAGATTTTTCTTTCAAAACAAACAAACCAGGATTGTTTCTTATTTGCAGTTAGTGCTGGCTCAACTTAGCAAACCAGTTATTTTATCACTCAAAAAATAGGTCAGTTAATAATGTAGAAGGGAGGGTACATTTGCACGTTGTAGATTAACTAAAACAAAGATGCCTAAGCTTTTGTAAGCAGCAGCAGCTTGCTTCATCCAATGCTGAGAAGGGCTAGCTTTTGGTGGGATGACTGACAAAAAATATATTTCAGAGTAAAACTACTCACTGATAATATGAAGTGCACTTAATTATAACTTCTTCTTTGTAGCAATTCCACTTGATTTTGATATCAGCTCACCTCTCACATATGGCACTCCCAGTTCTAGAGTGGAAGGTACTCCAAGGAGTGGTGTAAGAGGTACTCCAGTTAGGCAGAGGCCAGATCTTGGATCTGCCCGTAAAGCCAGAGAGGTGGACTTGCATTCTGATGGAGTAAGTAAATGTTCTTGGGTCTACAGATACTTTTTTAAAGACAGAAATTTTGTTCCTAGTGATAGTTTTTAATTTTCCTTCACACAGCCAGCAGATGATGGAGTGGCAAATGAACAGTCTCTTGGACAAAAGCTTGTGATTTGGGGAACAGATGTGAATGTTACCTCATGCAAAGAAAAGTTTCAGGTAAGTTACAATCAGGTACAGATGCCTCAGTTTTGGTATGAAAAAAAGAAATGCATCTTACTCGTAAGTGGTAGCTGAGTCTGATTTAATAATTAGAATACTTGTGTTTAAAATTAATTTTAGTATACTTGAGGAACATTGTCACTTTTATGCGTTTTAAAAGGAGAGAAAAACATATTGCTTGGAATTTAATTTTTGCCAGTTCAGTTATAGAGAGGGTTTTTTTTGTTTTTTGTTTCCAGTTTCTTCCTTTCAGTACTCTAGCTCTAGAAGTTTCTAAAGACCTTTTCACAACCCAGGTTTCACAACCAGTATTTCATCCATATTCTACTTGACCTGTCACCTGCCTTTTGATATGGTCTTCTTGAAGTTAGAACAAGAGTTCAATTCCTTTTGTTTCTCCTGAATTTTCTTTCATCTCTTTAGTCAATCCTTAAGCATGCTCTCAGTATTCTCTTGAATTCCTAGCTTCACAGGTGTTGTCCTTTTTTTGCTTTTTTCTCTACACTAGTGATTCATGGCCAGGATGCCTTGAAATCATTTACTGTCTGTGTTGGCACTGTTAGGTGTATAAACGTGTCACAAGATAAACCCACAAGAGATCTCAAATAGGAATCCATAGTGTCAAAAGCATTCAGTCCTGTTTTGTTATAAAAAAAAAAAAAAAAAAAAAAAAAGTGAAAACTAAGAGCTGGCATTTTGTAAAGGGTGTCTTAAGCCTAAATAATTGTAAAGTAGTAGTTCTCAACCTTGTCTGGGTGACATTCCTAACCACAACTAGAACTACTATTTCTATCTTGAAGACTTGAGATATCTCAGTTCTCTCTGCTGGTCCCCCTTACCCTCCTTTCTCTCCCCGTTTCAGAGTTGTTGCTGTCATTTCAAACTAAAATCCCAGCCTTTTTGGTATGATGTCTTGCTGACATCTTGTGGATATTTATCCAAGTCCTCTCTAATGCCTCCTTTCTCACTAGCTATGAAGGACAGTCCTGCTGTCATGCAGGCCTGTACCCTGAATGTTATCTTCAACTTGGAACTTTGTAGTTCCTTGCATCCTGGCTTTCTTTAAATCTGCAGATTCTCTTTGTATAACATCTCTTACTTTATTACACAGCCCTAACTCTCATCTTAATGACTGGAAATGTCCTTTCTTTGGCCTTGGCATATTTAGTCTTGCCTTGCTCATATATTTGCAGAATGATGCTGTAAGGTTCATTTCTCTAGCCTGTTGCTTTAAACATATCATTGCTCTCTGCATCCTTTTAATGGCTCCCTCTGTCACATCATGTGTAAGATACTTTAAATTCACTTTCAAGAAGACGCTAGCCTTGTTTATTTGGTATCGAGATGTCAACTCTTGATTCCATTTGACTTGGAATGACAGCCTGCTTCATTCCTGTAGGCCTGGCAGGACGTGGCTCTGCAAGTGCTGGTTAAGGGGAGCAGATTGACACTGTCTAGGTGGCAAGTTCAAAGTCAGGCTCCCACAACTTGGCATGCAGGAGTGAACTATGCACAGCTATGAACTTACCAATGCAGTTGGAGCTTGGGTTCTAGCCTCCACCTGTGTTAGCAAATAGAAAAGCCATGAATAGGATCTCATCCCTGATCTCAAAATTGCACATCCTGCTGTGCACGTGTGGCATGGCAGGATGTTCATTTGTTGGCATGATTGGGACTTGATTTCATTCCTCTAATATTTGCCAGAAGCCTAGTAGAGCAATGACTTGATAAAGCGTTTTATAATATTTGCTACATTTTAATGCACAATTTCTGAAGTTACTGTTAGAATTAAGAGATTTTCACTCTGAGGAGTAGTTCACTATTCTACAGGACTTTTTCTGATGTCTTAGCTGGCAAAAAATGTTATTCAGTGAAGGAGTGGGTTAGCAGTGAATACAATGTTTATACCACTTACTGTATCTGTGTTCCTTCAGATTGGAGGCAGGCAGAGTCCAGCCCCCAGGCTAAATAGGGCCTGCAGCAGACTCCATCTCCTAGCAGCCACTGCCCATGTCACTGCAGCTGGTTTCCATGGATACCCAAGAAGCCATGACGACATAGGACCAGGATTTCCTTGGAGAACTGATCCTAGCAACATTGGCAGGGTGCATGACTGGATGGAGACCTGCTTTGGCAGGGCTAGGATCTTGCAGTGGTGACAGAGCTGGGTCCGGAGCTGGGGCAGAGCTGCAATCTGCTGCCTGCATGGCTGTGCACCTGAGCAGCTCCCTACCCTGCCAGCACTTCTGGGGCCAGTCTCTATGGAAATGCTGGCCCTGCCCTGTCATGGCTTTGCCACTCCTGGAGTCTCCATGGAAACTGGCCACACAGACAGGCAGGGGCTGCTGGAATGGAGTCTAAGCACTAGCCAGATCCACCCACCCCTGCTTTTAGATGCCACTAAATCTAATTATTTTTATTTTGTTTCAATGTTTAGAGATTTCTTCAGCGTTTTATTGATCTGCTGGCTAAAGAGGAAGAGAATGTTGGGTTGGATCTTAATGAGCCACTCTATATGCAGCGACTTGAAGAGGTACCATGGTAGTAGTAAAATAAACATACCTTAAGTTGTAGGTGAAAATGCTGTGTATCTAACATTTTGTTTTTATACAATGTGCAGATTAATATGGTTGGAGAACCGTTCCTGAATGTAAATTGTGAGCACCTAAGATCATTTGATGCAAATCTATACAGACAGTTGGTCTGCTATCCACAAGTAAGATCAGTTTCATTTTTGGTTGTCAAAAGTCTTTCTTGAAGTCATTCAGTTTGTTTAGATTGCATTGTTAAAGCTCAGTTGTATTAGCTGCATAGTACAATGCTTAAGCACTTATTTAGATATGGTTGCATTGTGCATGTATACATGTTCAAATTTCTTCACAAAATGTATTATATGCAACTCATTTTGAACCAGTCACTTGGTAGCTGCAGCTCCAGAACAAAAAATAAATGTGCCACTGATTCTTTATCAGCCTTTTTCTTTACAAGTTCTTGTTAAAAATGGTATTTAGCCAAATAACAAGGAGCATCTCTACTACAATTGCAGTCTCCAGAAGAACACACAAGATTTAACTGGCCAGTTCCATTCCCTTTCTGAAAAGCAATGTTTGAATGTCTCATAAGATCTCTCACCGTTCATACGTCCTTATAATACCCCATGTCACAAAACTATTTTTTTGTGATACAAAGCAGTAACCGTTTTAATTCCAAATCTTCTTTTAAATGCCCCTGTTCTTTTAACACAGGAAGTTATCCCAACATTTGACATGGCTGCTAATGAAATCTTCTTTGATCGTTACCCTGACTCGATATTGGAACACCAGATTCAAGTAAGACCATACAATGCATTGAAAACGAGAAACATGAGAAGTCTGAACCCTGAAGGTAAAGTGTGGAATGAAACTTGGAAATTTAGTAATTTTTTTTTTTTTTTTTCAATAATAAAAGCAAAATACTTTGAGCAGCTAAGAGAATATTAGATTAGTGCAGCATTTAGACTAGTAATATCTATGTTATGTAATTGAGGTTAAATGTACTAGAGGCAATTTCAAGAAGCACCATGAAATATAATGTATCCGTAAAATCATTTAACTTTTGATAAATAAACTTTTTTTGATAAATAACTTTTGACAGTTAATGATGTGCTTTCATCTGGAAGTAGAAAGGTTTCAATCTCACTGTAAACATTTGGATATAAGCCTTTTTTACCTACACTTTAATTATGCTGAAACATTCTGTCCATTTTATTTAAAAATTTAAATACAGCATGTGCTTGGAGTCAGGCAGATAAGGCATTTCCATGTGATCTGTTATCATGTATCCCTTTCTATATTGCAGATATTGACCAACTTATTACCATTAGTGGTATGGTGATCAGAAGCTCCCAGCTAATTCCTGAGATGCAAGAAGCTTTCTTCAGGTGCCAGGTTTGCGCCTTTACCATGAGAGTAGAGATTGATCGTGGCCGGATTGCTGAACCATCAGCATGCAAGAACTGTAACACAACACACAGCATGGCACTGATTCATAATCGGTCCATGTTCTCAGATAAACAGATGGTACGTTGCTTGCCTTATGCCATTTAAAACGGAATAGGTGTTTTGCCAGCTAAATTTTCTCATTCAGGTCTAATTATCACTACTGAAACATGCCTGTCCTTTAGTACTGAAAATATTGAAATGAAAAATTATTTACAGCTCTTTGAGGGAACATCTGAAATGATACAGCACAAGATTCCTTTTTTTAATAAACCATTCGGAGGGGGAAGACCTAGTGTTAGTTTGGGAGAAAAGTTGATCAGTCCAATTACCTTCTTATTTATATGATAAGTTTTCACTCTCTAAGCTTTCTAATATGTCTAGACCAGTGGTTCCAAAACTGACAGATTGTGCACAACCAATTGAAAACTATTCACTATTAAGTATCACCAGGAAATTGTTGTCATATGAAGTAATTATAATAAATCTGTTAATGTGTACCACTGACAGGTTTGTCTGAGTACCACTGGCAGTATCCATACCACAGATTGGGAACTGTTGGTCTAGACTAGAGGTTCGCACACGTCAGAAAACGTGGCAGTGGGGAATAGTGGAAGCTCAACATACCTGGATCCAACCTCACCTGGACCATTGCCCATACGACAGGATCAGGACTGTCCTGTCCCCATGCATCCAAATTGGGCCAGGCTGCTCCCCATCTCCTTTCCCTGCATACCTGGATCAGAACCAAAACACTCTGCTCTACTTCCCCGCATCTGCATGAGGGTTGCTCCACCCTCCCCATCCACTGTGTGTCCAGATAGACTGCTTCATCCCCATCCCTGCTCCGCATGTCCAAAGTGAGATTGGCCTGCTCTCCCCCACCTTCATATTGGGGCTGTTCTGCCTCCCCCCACAATGTGTCCAATTCGGGGCCACCCTGCCCTTGCCCTTGGCAGATGGAACGACTGCCACCGTTGCCCCCACACCCTCCTGCAACTAGACTGGGTCCACTGGTTGGATTTGGCCTGTGGAGGGACCTGGCAGTAGCCTGCAGGGCAAAAAGATTGTGCACCGCTGGTCTAGGCACATCTGACTAAATTAGCCATGTCTGTAAATCTTACTTGTTATACTTTTACTCATGTCAATAGTAACTAATACCCAATTTTTATTTAGTTGTGTCTTTCACCATTTTGTAAAACTTCAGTATCTCTAGCATTTTGCAAAAAATGTGTACTTTTGAAAAAGGAAAAACCTGTTTTGTCCACAAGTTTCTATTGAATGAAAGTTTACAAGTTGAATAACTTATAAAAATAACTAAATTTTGGGGTGTTTATTTGCTTTTTGTTAGATCAAATTGCAAGAGTCTCCTGAAGATATGCCAGCTGGCCAGACGCCTCATACCGTTGCACTGTTTGCTCACAATGACCTTGTTGATAAGGTTCAGCCAGGTGATAGAGTTAATGTTACAGGTAAAAAGGAGGATTATTTAGTTTAAGTTTTTATATCTTCAATTTGTGTCCTCCTAATAAAATGATGTAGCAAAGCCAGTTTGAGCAATTTATATGCTTTACAATCGATGAGAAAAGCCCATGTTGGTCAAGGTAAGGATAGAATAGAAATATTGCTCACTTTATATAGTAGCACAAATTTGTCGTATAAGTTGATTTGAAATGTCCAAGTATTTTCCACCAATTAGCTAAGTAGCCCCACTTACTAGTAGGCACTATCTTTGTGTGCTGAAGGAGTGCAAGAGATTTTTTGTTTTCGGTTTGTTCCCCCTCCCCCAAACAAAAAGTCTGTGATTTCTAATAAATAATGGCAGTGGTTTTTAACTTATGCTCACCTGCAAGGTATTATGAAAATATCTCTACCTTTACAATAGAGCATCTCTTGGAAAACTTGCATATTTCTTTAACAGATGAATTATGTTGAAATGACTTGAACTAATTCATTCTGAATAGTATTTGAGACTTAAAACTGACTTGAGCTTGCAAAAATGCAGTTCACTATAAATGCAGATTTTATTAAACAAAACGGTTGCAGGCAAAAAGGACACTACTGAGTTATTAATATTGAAATGGGCTTAATGTGCCCATTGTGTAATAATTAATTATTATGGATTGTGCCAGGGACTTAAGTGGGACTACATAACATTAAATGTAAATGTGTAGCATCATGGGCTAAAACTATATTCATTTTTTTTTTTAAACTTTCTTGGGCAGGTCCTTTAGAAAAACACTTGTACGTTGTGGTTAATTATGCAAAAACAATCTATCAACTGAAAATGTAGATAGTTCATTAGGTTCAATCAAAGTTGGAGATTTGATTTTATTCCTATTACATTCTATGATCATATCTTTTCATTTTAGGTATCTACAGAGCAGTTCCTGTTAGAGTTAATTCAAGAATGAGCAATGTAAAATCTGTCTATAAGACCCACATTGACGTTATTCACTACCGCAAAACTGATGCCAAACGTCTGCATGGTGTTGATGAAGAAACAGAGCAGAAAATGTTTTCACAAGAACGTGTGGAAATGTTGAAAGAGCTTTCTGAAAAACCAGATATCTATGAAAGACTTTCTATGGCTCTAGCTTCAAGCATTTATGAACATGAAGATATCAAAAAGGTAAACGTTTTGCAATGCTGTGAGTGCTTATACTAAAGGAATTTAATGCTGCTGTTGCTGTCTTTATTGCTGCCATTGTGCCTAGCCCTACTAAGAAAGGAAGCCCCCTGAGTGGAATCTTGAGGTTGGCCTCTGTTAAAGTGTTAGCTCCTTCACTGCTGGAAGCTGCAGCAAGAAGCCCCATGGTCCAGGTTCGACACCCCTGCTATAGCATATTAAGAGCAGAGGTCGAGTAAGTTATTGACACTTGGTTAAGAGGTCCTTTGGATATAACTCTCCCAATAAGGCATTGGGATTTTTTCTGTCCTTTGCTATCAAACATGTTCTAAAATACTCTTCTGTATGTATAGTGACAGACGCAATGAAAGTTGAGTTATGCTTTGTACAAAAAGCACAATAAAAAGAATGTATTGCTACTCAAAGCTATTGTCAAGCTTCATCTGCCTCTGTTGGGTGCTCAGATTCATTTGAGAACTCCTTAGTGAAATGAGAAATCCATGCTGCTGCAAGACGTTGCACAGATGCCCTTCAGTGCAAAGTACAGTAGTAGCTGGAGTTCCTTTCCACTTTCTCTCGCTGTCTTAAGAGCTGGTGAATGCATTCACCACAAATAATTGTTAACATCTGTATTTCCCATGGCCCTTTCTGACCTGCATACAGGTTGAGAGGTTTGATACAGACTTAAGAGTGAACCAAAACATGCTGGAGGAGTGAAAGTTATGATACAAAAATTAGATAGTGGCTTACTTACGTAATTTGTAAGTCCTCTTTCATTACAAACAGACTCGTATCTATCTATAGAGATATATTTCTCTTGACTTTTTTTCATCAACACCAACTCTGTGGATCTCCTGCTACTGGTGACCTTTGTTAAGAAGCAGCTTTGTCAAATTCTAGCAAAATGAGAAGCCTAAAAGTTGACATTCAGAAGTCTGTAAAGAAGGTAACCAATTTGTCCATGTGTGAATGTAAATGCAGTTCTACTCAAAGTGAAAATGACAATACTTGGTATTTCTGCAGCTTGTTTATTTTGTACCTGTTGTACAACAGTAAAGAATTTCTTAGGGAAAAGTTTAGAGAACTAATATTGATCCCTTTTGAGTCAGTGTAGTTGTAGGGAAAAGTAAGATTTCATTACGACTTTTCTATCATTAATAGAATTGTTTCACTTAATGCCAACTGTAGCATTTGTGTTGCCAAGAGATCTAGAGAGAATGCATTTTTTTGGCACTTCAGATTCAATTCTGAATTTGTGGGACTGGTAGGTTTAAATTTTAAAACAAACACTTTTAACTAGAAGGATTTGATAGGGAAATTGTTCAAGCTGTAAATAAACTTGGGAGCCATTTTGAATAAGCTTCAGAGAACTTTATCAAGATCATGTGTGTTTTTATAAATTTATTTAAAATTCTTCAGTCAATTATAGATGGACTTGGTTAGTTATCAAGTTTTCATCTGAAAGAATGGTTTGTTTGTTTTTTGTAGGGTATTCTACTTCAGCTGTTTGGGGGATCAAGAAAGGATTTCAGTCATACTGGAAGAGGCAGTTTTCGTTCTGAGATCAACATTCTTCTTTGTGGTGATCCTGGTACTAGTAAATCACAGTTGCTTCAGTATGTCCACAATCTGGTTCCAAGAGGCCAGTATACATCTGGGAGAGGCTCCAGTGCAGTTGGTCTTACTGCTTATGTGATGAAGGACCCTGAGACAAGGCAGTTGGTTCTGCAGACAGGTGCTTTGGTACTCAGTGACAATGGCATTTGCTGCATTGATGAGTTTGATAAAATGAATGAAAGTACAAGATCAGTACTGCATGAAGTAATGGAACAACAGACTCTTTCCATTGCCAAGGTGAGTGATGTGTCGCATTGTCTGGGATCTCTGTTATGCCAAAAAGCTAATATAGGAACCAAAGAACAAACTTTGTCAAAAAATGATCAGAGCTAGTTCATTTAATGTTTTACTTGCATAAGAGTATGGATTTTTGTAGATGCCTTAGTAGCACTTGGTGTTGCAGACTTGGCACAAAGTTTATATCTCATAATGTTATTTCTATGTAATCTTGTTCTGCTGATCAAAAACTAAGGCTTTAGTATCACGATATGAGATTAGTGGTTCTCAACTGGGTTGCCTCAAGAACTGCTAGGAGTGCCACGACTCTGGCACCACCACTGCTGCTGCTGAAGGGTGAAAATTTTCCTGCGTGCCTGTTTTTAGAAGGTATGCCGGGACTGATCCAGGAAGAGGCTGCAGGCAGAAAGACATGCAGCCATACTATTTTTGATGTGGCTCTTCACAATTCAGTTCTGATGCACTTCTTAAACTGAGGCATGTGAGACAGTTTCACTTTGTGGCAGTGCCAGGTGGGAGATATTTGCTATTGCTACCAGCCAGATGCAAAAGTGACTGGCAGGAGCACGTGTTCTTGCCACAGCTGTTCCTGGTCTAGCCTTGCATGTTGTGTATTTCAAGCTGCAGAGGCATGCAGGAGAGATGGAATGCTTTCTGCATCTCCATGTGCAGGAGTCAAACCATAATGAGCTGCAGCAAAAAGACGCACCTGCCTGCATAATGTGTTGTCTGTATCACATCTTTCTGCTGTAGCCACTTCTTAGTTCAGCTCCAACATGTCTCCTGAAAACAGAGGCACATGGGACAGTTCCCACAGAGAAACACCACAGAGTCAGACCAAGAAGGGTTTCAGCAAAAATATGTGCTCCTTTGCAGTTGGGCTCTGTAGGAGGCACATGGTGCAGATCCGTCTGGCTCCAGTGACAGTGGGCTGAATATCATTCATTATAAGGAGCTAATCAAGTAATAGCTCATTAAAAATTGACCATATGATTATAAGGTTTATATTGTAATATTCACAACCTGTTTGTTTATTAATTTTTAAGTGGGGTGCTGCAAAAGTTTGAAAACTTTTACAGGGGTGCCTTGAATCTAAAAAGATTTAGAACCACTGACCCTTAATCATTTTGATGAACCCAGGAAGACCTAGTTAATTATTGTGTGCCTTAACTGTTAAAATAGCAAGTATGCCTTAGCTACACAAAACTGTTGAAAACTCTGGGAAAAATTTATTCTGAGTTTTTATTTTTATTTTTGACAGGCTGGAATAATTTGCCAACTGAATGCTCGCACTTCTGTTCTAGCAGCAGCTAACCCTATAGAGTCACAGTGGAATCCAAAAAAAACTACCATTGAAAACATCCAGCTTCCTCATACATTGTTATCCAGGTACTGAAGTTAGAATTCTGTTAGTCTCATGTTTTTAATGCTACATCTGTTTTGGGTTGCTGGTTTTTGAAAGAACTAATGATCAGTCTGAATTAGGGAGG
Source organism: Caiman crocodilus (assembly GCA_030014935.1). Taxonomy (NCBI): domain Eukaryota; kingdom Metazoa; phylum Chordata; order Crocodylia; family Alligatoridae; genus Caiman; species Caiman crocodilus. The sequence continues at coordinate 71,093,343 of JAGPOW010000261.1, read as the reverse complement.
AGGTAGTAGCAGCCTAGTGGTAAGCCATTTTCTGGTCAAGTATTCTTAAGTGTCCTCTGCAGCCTGGAGGGATTAAGTCCGTCTCCCAGGAGAGCACACCAGTGCTGCAGACTGGTCAGAGTGAGGGTACTTTTCACTAATGTTCAAGCAGTGTCACTATGCAGAAAAGAATTAAAAAATCAAAGGAACGATTAACAACATGCTGTAGTGACTAGGGTCAATACCATTGTCGGGGGAGTCAGAGGTTTTGGTCCCTCAATCCAGGAATTTTTCTGAAGCTTATCAGCAGTCTTGAGAGCAGGGATTAGAAATGGGTAGGTGCTCTGACCACTTTTGTGTTGCCAATGCCTAAAACACGCCCCCCTCATTAGTGGCTCTATGGCCACTTTCTTTTAAAAACAGTCTGCATTTTATAAGAGGCCTGATTCAAAAGGTGTAGGTTAAGTTAAGTGTTCTCCTGGTACACCTGTTGGATTGGACCTCTTGACATTCAAGGAACAACATTTAGTTCTCAAATCCCAAATGGGCTTGAGCACAAGAATGGGTAACTTCTTTAAATCGGTTGTTGATTGGAGTATCTTAGTTCTGCCTAAACTTCCAATTGAGTCTTGCTCTCTAAAAATTGTTAGATTATGAAAGTCTGCAAGTGTTTAAGCTTTTGTGAGTTGCAGGTAGCTGCCATCTCTTGGAATCTGATAGCAAACTGCCATCCCTGCATACGGTTGGACATTTTTAAATTAAGCAAATAAGGCAGCCTCCCCAGGTTAAAGTGAAAGCATATGTAGACTAGAATACTTAGTGTATGTTCTTACTCTGCAGATTTGACTTGATTTTTCTTATGCTGGATCCACGTGATGAAGCCTATGATAGACGTCTTGCTCACCACTTGATTTCACTGTACTACCAAAGTGAAGAACAGATGGAAGAGGAGTACATGGATATGGCAGTATTGAGGGATTACATCGCATATGCTCGATGCTATGTAAATCCTAGACTAAGCGAAGAAGCAAGTCAAGCCCTTATTGAGGTATAGGAATATGGGTCTTTGAAACTTTTATAAGTCAGAAAGTCAAAAAGACTTCTATGAAATTAGATTTAATAAAAGTGTGTGGATGATTTACTTTTCTATGCTGTTATAATGGTATCTAAGTTACTGATAGCCCTTTCCTTTTCAAGTCAGCACAGAAGATAGTCAGTCTTTTTGTGATGGATCGATCTGATTCCTAAATTCTTACAGGGACCATCGTAAAACTTCTGTGGAATTTTGAACTTATGCGTCTGTGTTGGGGCTACCTTTATAAATATTAGTAATAGAACTTGAGGTCATTTGTATTCTTCTGTAGTTTAACTTTACTTAGCATAAATGTTGATGCTGCCCACTGGCATTCTGATTTTTGCAAGATCAAGCACAAGGAAATCCTCCTACATGCAGCAGGTGTCATTGGCAGGAGACATTGTCAAGTTGTATATAATATTTAAATATAAATTAAATGTAGAGAACGCATAATTTTTCCCCTGGTGGTAATATGGTCATTGAATAGGAATCTTCTTTTCTTTTGTGAGATCCTGGATATAGTCCATACTTTTAGATATTACTGTAAGTCGTCTTTCCTTCAGGCTTATGTGGATATGAGGAAGATCGGCAGTGGTAGAGGAATGGTTTCTGCATATCCTCGACAGCTTGAGTCTTTGATCCGTCTTGCAGAAGCTCATGCTAAAGTGCGCTTTTCAGACAAAGTTGAAACAATTGATGTTGAAGAAGCAAAGCGCCTCCATCGGGAAGCTCTGAAACAGTCTGCTACCGATCCAAGGACTGGTATTGTGGACATATCCATTCTCACCACAGGTTTGTGTTAACAAGAGATTTACTGGGTATATCTTATATGAAAGTATGCTTTTTCAGTGTGATCCCATCTGAATTAAATGTTGAGGGAAGGGTATGGGACTTCAGCCTAGCTACTGAACCTTTAATTTATTTTATATGTCAAACCTAGAGGTAATGTCAAAGTCAGTAGGCGTATTTTACAATAAAATAATGGTTTTAATTAAAACCAGTGCATAGATCTTCAAGACTTACCAGCATATCCTAATACCTGAACTGGTTGGTTGATGAATGTCTTCTCTTTGGCTACACAACATTTATTTTGAGTTGTAACATTCTTGAATGTAAAGCAGAAATCTGTCAATTTGTATCGAGTAATATGAAAAAAGTGTGGGTTTTTTTGTTGGTTTGTTTTTTTAAAGGAATGAGTGCCACAGCCCGTAAACGCAAAGAAGAACTGGCTCAAGCCTTGAAAAAACTTATCCAGGCAAAGGGTAAAACACCAGCTCTAAAATATCAACAGCTTTTTGATGATCTTCGTGCACAATCTGATGCAGTAAGTTTCTGCTTTTCTTTAGCTTGTCTTTTTTTTTTTTTTTATTCTTTTAGCTGAGCCTACTAAGTCCAACTGTACTTTAGTGTCCATTTAAATGTCCCTAACATAATTTTACTTCTAAATCGGTGATAAGGAGTTTCATGCAACTAAGTTTAATTACATTTAAGGCAAGAATTATTCTTTTCTAAGGAGACTCTGGCTGCAGAATAATAATACTCACAATTATAATAAAAAGCTCGAATACTTGCATGATTGCTTTGCTGACCAAGAAGAAAGCTAGCTAATGTCAGCATTGCACTACAGTTTTGGGCAAGTAAGCTGAAGTCTATCTATGTAGCTTACACACCAAGAAAAGAAGTCGTTTTGACTTAATAATTCAACAATTTGCCATGTGAGGTTTTGTTCTAGAGTCTTTGTAGCATATAGCCTTTTCTAAATGTACTCAATTTTTTTTTCCTTTAAGGCTGTCACAAAAGAAATGTTTGAAGAAGCGCTTCGTGCCTTAGCTGATGATGACTTCTTGACTGTGACTGGGAAGACTGTTAGATTGCTGTAATGAGAGATTAACTTGGAGCAATCAAGTTTTACTGTTTGTTTGGTTTTTTTTTTCTTTGTCCCATTTTTCATCTTACTGCTCTTTCCCCTTTCTCCTCCCCCAAGCGTTTGTCTGTGAGATCTTTTCAGTTCAAGGTTATTATTTATGCCAGCATGACTAATAATGACTGCCAGGTGACTGACACTGCTACTAGTATTGTAAATGACTAGATTTGTGGGACTGAAGAAATCCTTGGCTGAACATACCCAGAAATGTCTAAATAAGATGTGGTATTACTATAGTATTTCATGTAGGGCAAGCTAATGATTCTTTTTTTCTACATTTTAAAATTGAATTGTAAAAATTCATCTTTGACTATTGCTATGTAACAAGTGCAACATGAGTGCTTTTTAATGTTAATTGTCAACAAATAATTTCTGAAATAAATTCTTTTGATTTATAGTTACTTGCCTTTCTTTCCATGTCTTTTGAGAGAGGAATATGCACGACTTTGAGGAACACTTCTCAATTTGGTGTTCTACGATTATAGACAAATTCATTTCATTCAACTCCAAAGAAAAATAAATCGCTGCATTTCTTTGCATTTTTAATTGTTTTTCTTGTTCATTTTTTGCCGACCAGTCAAATACAGTTTTCTGTTTGGCATTTTTACCATTGCAAGGTGCAATGAAGTCTGTACATGGAAAAACTATCAAAGAACAAGTGTTCTCATTAAATGCAAAAAAATAGTAAACTATCTTTGTGCCAGCTCACACTTCAGATAACTTTGTTTCACAGGGTTCCCTATTCACTATTTTATTCACTTTTTTTTTTTTTTTAATTGCTAAATAATGAGATTTAAAATGTAGGAATGGCCATCAGTCTGGATTTTTTTCTGGCTATTAAGTTAGCATGTTTTATGATAAAACATGCTCAGTTCATGTATTATTCTAAAAATTCCTCTGATCCTCCTTATTAAAGAGAGTCACTTTAAGGTGAAATTATGGAATTAAGGCCTTATTAATTTAGTTCCACTTCAGATACAAGACACGAATCTTGGATCACCAGCATTTTGCTGAAAAGGTGCCTGTCTTGTGGAGAGAGCTCACTGGCAACTTCTGATTACATACAATCATTCTTTTTTGCACCATTTACATATTGCCACTAGGTGGCTCTTTGCTTTCACATGGTCTTAAAATTCAAACACGTGAAGGATCTGCTTGATACTTAACAGTAACTGTACTCCAGTTCAGAAAAATAGAAATGGATGAGTGTATGCTTCAAACTTCCATGTTTGTGACATAAGTTGGTAAGTATTCTGTGGTAACTTAGTGATATTTTGAAATTGTGCATTTCACTACACCCATTTATTTCCCATCACAAACTGAAAACACACAGGATATAATATAAGGTTTGAGGCAGGGGAGGGGGAGGAGAATAGGGAGGGAAGAGTACAAGAGTCTCAATCTATACAATAGTAGCTTTAACATGGAAAAAACGGGATTTGGTAATTCCATGTTTACTGGAGTGTCTTGATTGGTTCAGTTTCATCCACAATGTAAGATAATTAAGTGTAGTTATAAATGAAGGATGGAGTATATGCAGCCAGACTCCTGCCTCCCTGAGACTTCGATTCCTAGTATTGAAAAAGCAGAAAAGCTTACTTGTTTTGTTACCTTTTAAGTTCTGAGAAGAAGCCCACTTTTAAAATTTTATTTAAAAAACAAAATATCCCAGCATACAGGTAAGTAATTACACTCTGACTCCTGGCAGAAGGAACTGTGGTGCAATTAGAATGGTGTAGCATCATTACAGCTTTACAGAGAATATGATCAGGCATTACATCGCTTTACTTCATTCTTCCCTTCAGTGAGGAAAGGTACTTTATCACTCAAAGTTCATCTAACATCTCTCCCAATTATACTTGGTTCAATAAAGGCAATTATAAAAAAACCCCCACAAAATTCCTTCCTACTTTTGCTTTTTCTGGACTACCGTGGCTTCAACAAAACTTAAATCCTGCTCCAGAATACTGGCCATGTAGTTTAGGTAGGGGAAAAAATAATTTCTGTTTTTCACCAGCCTTGGTAATTATCTACTGTTGTTTGGTTGTATAATTAGAGGGGACGGTCTCTAGCTAACTCTGGGTCAAATCCTGCAGTCAAGAGAATTACTATCAAGTCCAAAGTGAAACTGGAGCCTCTTCTACAGGAAGCTTCCAATATATGAGAGTTGTCATCGTATCTTCCCAAGAAGCCCTGCAACAATTAAAATTAACTCAAAAGAGTTAACTTCATAGAAATATGTTTACATAAAAGAGTTGTGGAAGGAGAGGATTCTGTTATTTCTATCTTCTCAGTTTGAGTTAATTTTTCAGATTAGAAGTATTTCTGTAATCCCACAGCTATCATAGTAGCTGGTTTGGTTTAAAGATTAGCATGTTTTTAACTTGCAAGAGTGAAGACTACAGGAAAATCACCCTGAAATAGAGCTGGTTTGCTTATTAAGCAAATAAGGGAGCAGTAGGCAAGAACAGCTGTTGGTGTGGAGGTCATTAGCACTCATCCAGAATTAACACTTCATTGCAGTGCCTACAGAAATGTTGATATCACTAATCCAAGCAAAAGGAATAACTGATTTCTCTCTATCCTGCTGCAGGCTTTTTACGATTAACTTAGAAGCTTATGTTATGCATTTCTGATTGTAAGCAGTGGCTTACCTCATCCAAGATGCTGTGAAGGAACTGCAGGAAGCAGAGCTCCTGAGTAGAAAACTGATTAGAAAGGATAGGGAAGAAAGGAAAAAGAAGGGGACACTTGGGCTAGGCAGAGACCGGCATTCAAAAAGCCTGAGCCTGAATTGATTCAATCTTTGCAGGTTAGTTTAGTCACAGATTTGCACGTGAATAGATGCTCACTTATGATTCCAGAAATGTAGGGACATGCCTGCGGTGGCTGGGGCTAGAAGTTGGGGGTGCAAGAGCAGCCTCCTTCCTTTCCTCAGCAGCTGCAAGGCTAGAGAGAAGCTGACCTGTGGGGTGTGGCAAGCCCCCTCCCCGCACCTCTTGCAGGCTGCTAAATTTGATTGCAGGAGAATTAAAACCCCCTACCCTGGCCTGTAGGTGTGAGGTTCTATAGACTTGAAGATTTGACAAGACGGGATTTGCAATGTAAGATTTACGAGCTGTTCCGAAACACCTCCCTGACATCTGTAAGATAGTG
>JAGPOW010000261.1:71038548-71087109 GCA_030014935.1 Caiman crocodilus | reverse complement strand
TAAAAGACTCTTAGAAATAGTGATGGGTGTGCTTGCTACTTGCACCTTTATTGCTGGCAATAAAAGTTTTTTTTTCTTTCAAACTTCCAACTGGTATTCGTATTGGCTCACGCATACCGGGCAACGAATCCAGACTTGGGCTGGAGCATAACATAGGGACCTCAGCTAGGGTATACCTGGAGGAGGAAATGGGAAGCAGCCCTTACCAGGCTTGCCCTTAGGCCAGACAGTGGCCAGGGCAGTGCCTCAAGCAAAGCAGGACAGGAGGAGTGGATTAAACTCCCCTGTCTCCCAGTGGGCACAGAACCCCAGCCAGGTTCTGCCCAGCCTTCACCTATGCCTGCTTAGGCAGCAGGGGGCCTGACCAGCGTCAGCTGGCATAGCCCTGCTGTCTGCCTGGGGCAGGGACAGAGGCTGGTGCTGTGGGAATGAACCAGGCCAGCCTACAGGTGCTGCTGAGGGTGGGGACAGAGGGGCCAGCCTAGGCTATGCCACAGGGGCTGGGCCCTTCCCAGGGGGCTAGGGCCATAGGGAATGTGTGGACAGATTGCTCCTGGCTCCCTGTGCCAGAAGCAAATCCTCTCCCTTTCCCTATTTGCTTCCGGCTGTGGATGTATAAGGGGGTGGGGGGACAACTGGCCATGCCCCCCTGCCACTGCTTAAGCAGCCAGTGGAGGGAATGCCTGACAGGGCCTGCTACAACCCAGTCAGGCAGATGCCAGCTGCAGTCCCCCAGCGGGAGAAGGGAGGGGGAAATAAACCCCCTCCCTGCTTCAAGGGGCCATGCTAGGCCCACATCTGGCCGTACCCTTGCCCCTGCTCTGGCTAGAGGGCAATGCCACAAGCCCTGCTATCTGGAGTGGAAAACACAGCGCCAACCAGGGCTGAAAAGTATACTGGGATGTTGAGGGATTCTGGTTTCACTTAAACCAGGAAAGAGTCTAGGACAGAAGTTGCATAAACTGGTTTGATCCAAATCAGTTAAGTCTGATACTACATTCAGTCAGGTTTATCTTAAACCAGTTTTGCCATTTTGAAATCGGTTTATGTGCACTGAACTTATGTTTTGTTACAGGTTTAAACCAATTTCGGATCACTTAAACTGGTTGATGTGTAACTGCTGTCCTTAGCCTTGGAAAAAGGCAAAGTACGTAGAAGAGAAAAAAAACAGTTAACCCATTGACAGATATATGGGTTATAAAAGCTAATTCTGGTAATGGAATAAGAATCCATAGTCTTAGTTTAAAACAATGCCTACTCCAGTCTGATTTCTTCTTACACAATTTCCCTACTCAAGTTTTTTTGCAAAGTTTGTGACCTAAGGACAGCTACTCTGAGGTCAGAGTCAACCAACCTCCGTTATTACTGTACTAATGCAAGTTTATACTTGTGCAGTTTACTTACCAGATCTACCATTCTTCCTCATGCTGCATCTTGTCAAGTTCCTTGTCACTGGCCTTGGCAAACACTAAATTCACAGGAGGTATAATAGAACCCAGATGAAATGAACCTATGAGAAATGTTTGAAAAGAGCAAAAAAAAATTGTTTTTCAGATGTGTACAATGATTTAAAATGTCCTGATTAAGTTTTACAGTTACTGTCACTAAATAAGCAGCCGGACAACATCATGTGTCAATTGACTTTCCACTAACAAAACACTAAGAACAAGTTTAATTAGAGCTAGATACATCTCCATCTGAATCTTCCTAAGGTTTCTTGCTCTTAAAGTTCATCATTTGTTGCACACAAAATAGTGTTTGAGAAATAAAAAATATGAATTTAGAAAATTCCAAAACTTACTTTGGTAGAGAATAGATCAGCACATGTAAGAGATTTTGTAATAAATCTTACTATTCCTACCTCAATAAGAAAATGTCAGTGGACATCATCCCACTACCTTGCACATGCTAAGCAAGCACTCTACATTACAAATCAAGTTATTTTCCGTCCCTGATGCAGAAGTCATTAGCTGAAAGTACACAAATATTCCTGACACTGAATTTCTTGAACCACAGGAAAAAGACATTTCCTGATTCACCATGTATTTAGTACTAGCAGAGATGCAGAGACAGCTGCTCTGAGTTACAAGGAAATACATTTCAAATAGTAAAATCTTTGCTTTACCTGAGAGGTTTTATGTACAACAACATTACATGCAAGGTTAAGCTGCTTCAATCTTTGCTGGAGAAACATAAATAAAGATGATAAGGCCAGATAAATATAAGTGGCCACATCAAACATATTAGCTGATTTTTTTTACTTTTGTACACATGACAATATAAAGGTAAAAAGTTGTTGGCTTAATTATTTCCATGCTATTCAACAATTTTAATAGGTTTAAATTAGTTAACAATTGTACTCACTTTACTTTGATCTGAAGGTGATGTCACTATTGGAAGGTAGTTTTGGATGGAAACTGTGAATATTAGCAGTTTCTTATACTTCCTCAAAATCCACCAAAATGTTGTAATTTCTGTTTAATTTAATTTAAGAGTTTCAAGCTCTTCACAATCCCCCAATGAAATTAAGGGAGGGTAAAACAGCCAGCAAACCCCGCCCCCCCCAAGTCAGGGGCAAATATTTACAAACATGTTTAAATATAGTCCCAGAAAGGATGGTCTTTACTGGTGAATACTGATGATGGATCTGAGCAATCTGGACTTTTCATGTATGGTAACTCTGATCACAAAGGCAAATCTATTTTCTTAATGCTGTTCTTTTCTGGGGGGATAATCTAAATTAGCCAGTACAATGTCCTTTTAAGGCTCCTTTATAGCAGATTCAGCGCCTTCAGAAAGTTAAACCCTGCCTGACATGCAGTGATCTTATTCCTCTCTTTGACAGAACAACCTATATCTTTTCTTCTTGGAAGATAGTCTTATTTTCAAGAAAACAGTAGAGAAGTTTGAAGTGAAAAACTGGGACTTGACTCCAAACCGGTGGGAAGCTAGTTTAGATTAGAGAATAGGTCTGGTTTGGTTGTGTTAGCTTGTGTTCCTGAGAGGGTTCACAGTGCTCAGCACTCCTTGGAGTTACCTGGGCATGAGACTTTCTCTGGTAAGGAACACTGCACTACTGAAGCTCTGCAGGAAGACCAAAAGCCCCACAAAAAACTGAACCCCTGTCATCAGCCAAATTGGCCCTGTCTTTCAGCTGACTGGAAAGAACAGAGCATTTCCCACCTCTCCCCTGCTAGGTTATAGGTTAGTAGTGACAGCCAGTATCCAAGAGCATGCCTCCATTACAAGCTGGGGCGTGGACTAATTAAGAAGTCCTAACCAACGTTTCTGAAGCAGCGGTAGACACAGCTACACTGCTTCCGGTGTTGGAGGCAGTTTACCTGAGGAAGTCCTCCGAGCTTGGCAATATTCTTGCAGTTTGCTTTGAATGCCAGGTGCTGCAAAGAGGTCTGGGAATACGATGGATGTTTGTCCTCTGTCTAGTCTCAGGAGGGATCAGCTAGCAGTGCCATTAGAGGAATTTCAGCTCCATGCTTTGAGCTGGGTTTAGGGACATAATTGCCACGTGTTCCATTTTATATTGAAAATCAGTGCTTGGTGGTTTAAAAGGAAGCTGCCACGGCCACTCCTGCTGTAGGCTCCTTAGAAATCTTGATTGCGTCCCTTTAACTGGTTTCATGGGACATGAGATTTACCAACCTGCACCTTTATGTCAGAAGCACGTGCAATGGGCAGCCAGAGACATCATGTTACTATTACTCGATCGGCGGTAGTAAAGTTTGCATTGGAAGTCTCTCCAGCACTGTCTGTCCCCAGCACTTGGTTAGTTACGATAACGGATTAATGTGTCAGGTACAGTGGTTCAAGGTAGTGTTTCTTCTATTAAAAAAAAAAAATTGGAAGGAAATCTATTTATTTAAGGTGGAGGAATGCAGAAATGAATCTTCAAACCTAGGAAGAAATTGAAGCGCGAGCAGAACGATTCTGAGTAACATTTGTTCTGGAGGTAGAAATCAATTCTGCAAGTAAGCTCAAACCACAAGGAAGAGAAGAAAATTGCAATTTGGACGAAATACCTAGTGAAGAATGGAAGCCCAGAGTCCATGTGCGTCTTCTCTGGAGCGTATCCCGCGCCTGAATACCCTCTTTCCTGATGAACTCTGCCTCGTTGTAACCACTCACTTTTTCAAGCGGGGATTATATATCATGTAGTTAAATAAATTATATCTAATTTGCAATTTGCACATGCACGTCAAGCACGCACCTCTGGTAACATGGTGGATTTACTTTCATATCTGAACATCATTTGATCACTTCCAAAAAAGCTAAGAGGGTAGGGGAAGGATGCAGCCACAAGTGTGGGGGACGGAACAAATGTTCAGAGAAGTGAAATGATGCCACAATCCAAATCACGAGCAGCAAACGGGAACTGCTGAAATCCTGCTCTTTCATGCATTTGCTGCTATCAATAAAAATTCCCTGCCCCTGGTCTGTTTAGGCAGCTGTTATAATCTTTGGGTGGGGAGGGGGAAATGAGAAGCCTTCTTTTCCCAAGAAAATTAATTTCATAGCGACATCTGCGAGGGAACTAAGGAATAAAACGAAAATTAAACCTAAAGCAGGGAGCTGGAGAATGCGGGCATCGATCCCGCTACCTCTCGCATGCTAAGCGAGCGCTCTACCATTTGAGCTAATTCCCCTCTCTTGTGGTCCCTTTTTGCTACTTGGGACTCACTGTTTTGTAATCATTGGCCGAACAACTCCATAATCACTGAAGTTTGCTCAGAAACAATTTATTCATATCTCGTGGACAGAGGACTTCAGTACATGTTACGTAAAACCTGATCATCAGCCACCATGCAAAACAACTACATGGCTCAGGTTGTAATCCACCGGCAAGTTCAGTGGATTTCAGTAGTATATTGTATATTATATAATCAGTAATATATTTTTAACGAGGACCTTCAGAGATGGCTAGCTTTAAGTCAAAACCAGAGATCTTTACAAAGGCAGCTGCTTTAACCATTCTTCATAGGATTTTTGATTGATTAAAATGTCATCCCCTGCTGTTTTGGTGTACTTTTCTTTCCCCTCACTTTTTAATTTTAAAATATTTTAGAGAATGTAGGAAAAAAAGGAATGACAGTGATTTAGCAAACCGGAGAAACTGCTTCCATATACACTTTTGGAATATTTTTATTTTTATTTTATAATTTAATGTGACTGCCATACCTGTACGAGACCACCTGTAGAGTAAGCAGCTTGCATGTAAGTCTCTCAACCTCATTCAGTCATTATTTGCTGCTGAGGCTGGCAACGATGCTATCATGAATGCTATTTAATTGCGGGGGGAGGGGACTTTTTGTAACAGACACCCGCACACTTAGATTTAAAATACAATATAGGTAACAAACTATTTCTATTTTTTATGAAGTGTCTCTAGATTTTAACGTAATGATATCAAATTATATGGGTATAATGATATAAAACAATGGACAAGTAAAAAGCAAAGCTTTACATAAACTGGACTGGTCTCTGGATCTCCTGCCCTTCAGCTTTCCTTCTGAGTATCTATATGGCTTCTCACTTCCTAGCTCCTATTACCTTAATTCGTTTTATGAGTCATCAACATTCAGTGTTCTTTGGAACTGATTTCTGTGTATCAACATCTCTATTTTTTTAAATTGGACATGAGAGATTCCCCAACTTGCAAAACCTGGGTAATTAAATTCAATTTGAAAAGATTCCTGAATTCCTGCATATTCAGGAAATCTCAGGTTGCAAATGTTTCCCGCTTTGCTATCTGTTTCCCCAACATGAACTGCAAGTTTCTGACACACCTGAACATTTCCTTAAATACCATTTACTGGAATAATGAATGCTAGTGACTGGGCAACAGGATGGTAATTTCTCACATTATTTAAAGATTGCAGCATTAGAAATGTCTGGTTAAGTATTATGTAATTGAAGTGTACTAAACCATAAATTAGAATGAGTCAAAACTAAAGTTGTTCCATAGCTGTCTTTTACTGAATTTAATTTGAATAGTTTTCAGTCGCAAGTTTAAGAATATTCATTATCAGAAGTGAAGGAAGAATTCAAACACTCAGAGCTGAGGAAAACTGCATATGCCCTTCTGCTCAATGATCTGGTATTTCATCTTTCTGCAAAAAAGTGTCAGACGAGGTCCATTTCAATAATGCACATTTCAAATGTCTTCTTTAGAGGGAAGGTTCAGGCTGGACATCAGGAGAGGTTACTTTATGGTTAGGGCTGCCAGGCTCTGGAATGGGCTCCCTAGTGAGGTGGTACTCTCTCCCACCTTGGGAGTTTTCAAAAGGAGGCTAAACAGATATTTGGCTGGGGGGATATGATCCCAGCACCTGTTCCTGCCTGGGGCAGGGGGTCAGACCTGATGATCTGTTTAGGTCCCTTCTGACCCTAAGTATTATGATAGCTGGAGTTACACAGCTTGGGCTCATCTTTACTTGAACTGGGATATAAAAAGAGTAACTCAACAAGAGTTACTTCAACATAGTTATTCCAAATTTACATAAATGTGAATCAAATATTACATTGTTGAAAGATTGTATTCTGGCCAATAGCCTCTTTGCCATCAAGATGATGGGACACTAACACACAGGGAGAGTAACTGATGGGATAAAGGAATGTCTATTTTGAACTGGATCCTGTACTTTGTCATTCCAAGCTCATTAGGAATGGGAACAGCTAGATTTGCTGATCTCTTATGAATGACTTTTGTTTCTCCAATTTGAATAAAGGAAGGAAAAGAAGGGGAGGACATTTCTGAGACTTTTACTTTTTTTATTTTTGAGATATTTTTTATTTTATTTAAAATTACTTGACCCTTAAAAGGGGGGGAAGTTGAAGACTTTTGCTTAATCCCAATGCAATGAGGTTGGCAATTTCATTGCTTCTGGAGTGATGGAACTTTGGGACTACATTTATTTTTTTACCACGGGACTTGGGCTGGGAGTTAAGGATATCCCAGTGCTGGACCCGTGAATGCTGAGCCGGTGCTGGGAGACAAGGATCTCCTAGCCCGGCTCTTGTAACTGGAGGGCTCAGGCTGGGAGATAAAGAGCTCCCAGCCCCAGGTCCCGCAATCTCAGAGTATGGGCTGGGAGCTCCCTGCCACTGGGGTAGAGGGACATCATCCCCACCAGAGCTCTGGTGGCAAAGCCCAACCCAGCAGCAGGCAGCTCCCAAGGGCAAGGAGCAATCTCTTGCCCCATGTTGCCGGGCAGCACATTTGCTCCTGGTCAGGTGTCTATACATGTGCTATTGCACTTACTAATCACAAGCAAATTTGTTACTTCCATTCACAGGTTGCAAATTTACTCAGATTACAGCCAATTACTGCACAGTAAGCATCTGAACATGTAGATGTGGATGCTTACTGTGCAGTAAAGAGTCTCATGTAGATGCACCCACTATCTCTGTCTTTATACAACATAGCTGAAGAGGAATATTTAAGAAGACAGTTACCCATAAATTTGATGGATAGCCAGTTTGCTCGCTAGATGTCAAAATGGGCAAGGTACATGTTTAGACAAATTTCTGAATGGAAGAAAACATACTACTTGGACAGTATGGTTGTATGATTCACTTTGAAGTTCTAGACTTGTTTGATGAAGGAATTAAAGACTATATGGTTACATTCTTAGGAAATATCTGTATTACAATGGCTGCAGTTTTGTGTGGACATACCAAGCTAATTTTTTAAACTAGCTGCTGGTTCAAGCATAGATTCATAGATTCATAGAAGTAGGGTTGGTAGGGACCTGAGTAGATCTTCAAGTCTGACCCCCTGCCCTGGGCAAGAGAGAATCCTGGACTCATATGACCCCAGCTAGGTAATTATCAAGCCTCCTCTTAAAGACCCCAAGGTAGGAACCAGCACCACTTCCCTTGGAAGTTGGTTCCAGATCCTAGCCACCCTGACTGTGAAGTAGTGCCTTATAATGTCCAGCCTGAACCTACTCTCAGACAACTTATGGTCGTTATTCCTTGTTACTCCAGGAGGTGCTCAGGTGAACAGGGTTTCTCCCATTCCCTGCTGGTCCCCCCTGGTAAGTTTATAGATGGCCACCATGTCCCTTCTCAGCCTTTCCTTGTGAAGGCTGAACAGGTTCAGGTCCCATAGCCTCTCCTCATAGGGTCTGCCCTGCTGTCCCTGGATCATGTGAGTGGCCCTCCTCTGGTCCCTCTCGATGTTGGCCACATCTCTCCTAAAGTGTGGTGCCCAGAACTGGATGCAGTACTCCAACTGTGGCCTGACCAGTGTCATATTGAGGGGAAGGATCACCTCCTTTGCCCTGCTCGTGATGCATCTGTGGATGCATTACCATGTGCAGTTGACCTTACTGACCACATCCTCATATTGGTGGCCCATGTTCATTTTGGAATCGATAATGACTCCAAGATCTCTTTCTGCCACTGTGCTTTCAAGAATGGACTCCCCCAGCTTACAGGTATGCTGCTGGTTCTTACTGCCCAAGTGTAGCACCCTGCACTTGTCAGTATTGAATCCCATCCTATTCTCATTCGCCCACCCTTGTAACCTGTCCAGGTCCAGCTGTATCCTATCCCTCCATTCTTGCATGCCCACCTTATTCCAAATCTTGGTGTCATCAGTGAATTTGAACAGGGTGATTTTCACTCCCTTGTCCAAGTCACTAATAAAGAGTTTGAACAGTGCAGGCCCAAGGACTGAGCCCTGGGGGACCCCACTGCCCACATCCCTCCAGGTCGAATATGACCCATCCACCACCACTCTCTAGGTGGGGGCCCTCAGACAATTTATGATCCATATGACTATGTAGGCATCAATGCCACAGTTGCCTAGCTTCTTAATGAGAATGGGGTGGGAGACATTGTCAAAGGCCTTCCTGAAGTTCAGAAAGACTACATCTACTGCAACATCTGCGTCCAATGATTTTGTGACCTGATTGTAGAAGGCAATCAGGTTGGTTTGATAGGACCTGCCCCCAGTGAATCCATGCTGGTTGCCCCTGGGCATCATCCCCCCTGCTGGTCCTTTCCAGATGTGTTTTGGATAATCTTTTCAAAGAGCTTCCCCAGGATCAAAGTAAGGCTAACAGGCCTATAGTTGCCCGGGTCCTCCCTCCTCCCTTTTTTGAAAATGGGGACCACATTGGCCTTCTTCCAGTTGTCTGGCACCTGGCCAGAGCACAAGTACTCGTAAAGCTGTGCCAGGGGCCCCTTAACAACCCCTGCCAATTCCCTCAATACCCTGGGGTGGAGAGCATCTGGACTTGTTGATTTGAACATACCCAGCCCCTCCAGAAGTTTCCTAACTTGGGCCTCCCTGACTGTAGGCCTGGTGGAGTCTCTCTGAATCTGCCCTGAATCTCTCTGAATCTGCCCTGAATCTCAATGGGCGAGTCCCAGTCCCTGCACAAAAAAATGGAGGCAAAGAAATTGTTAAAAAGGTCTGCCTTTACCTCTGGTGCAACCACCAGATTGCCAAGCATATCCCGCAGGGGCCCCACTTTACCTGGTACTTTCTTCATACTCCCTATGTATTTAAAAAAACCTTTTTTTTTGTACTTGATCCTTGATACTATCCCTCCTCATTCTGTATCTGCCTTCGCTTTCCTAACAGCCCCACTACAGACCCGAGTGATGGAGGTGTATTCCTCTTTGGTGATAGCCCCTCTCTTCCACTGCGTGTAGCCTCCTTTTTGGCTTTCAGGTATTCCTGAATGCCTTTGGTGAGCCAGGGGGGCTTTTGAGTACTCTTGCCCACTTTGATTGTCATTGGGACTGTCACCCCTTTGGCTTGGAGGATCGTCTCCTTAAGGAACGACCACTCATCTTGGACACCCAGTTCCCAGGACCCAAGTGCCTCTCCTACCAATCTCCTCAACTTTCTATTTCTCTGAAATTTTCTTTTCATGCTAACATTATTTTTCCTCTACTGCAGTTCCAATCCATCTGTGGCAGGGCACTGTGTGTGCCTGCCACTTCAAGGGTCTGGAGCTGGTAGCCACCAGGTTCCTGATGAGGACAGCCATTTTGGAGTTAAGGGCTGCCTATATAAACAGGGCAGTTCAGCTGCTGGAGGCCAGGCAGCAACATTGCCTGGCTGGAGGTCTGCTGAGATCATCTGGAGGTAAGGGAGGATCTGTAGGGGATGGTCAGGAGGCTCCTGGTCCTGCGCATGACCTAAAACTGCACCCTGCTGGGAGTGGGTGGCCTGGTGGGGCTCTCAGTGGTGCGGGAGCCCCCAGGAAATGCCAGGCCAGTTATCACCCCAGTGGAAGGCAGGTCAAGGTGCCTTAACCCCTTTGCCTCCACCACCGGGTGGGTAACTCTGTTTGTGAAGGGCCCAGAGGGCAGACCCTGGGAGAGAGTGAGGGGTTAGAGACCCAACCCGAACAAGAGAGTATCCTCAAATGGCCTGTGCTGGGGCTAGGACCAGGAGGGTCAAAAGGGCCAGGGGCCCACCGCAAGGGATGCCCAAGAGCCAGGAGTCTGGGGTCCCGACTGGCCTGGAGGTGGACCAGGGCTGGTAGCTGAAGGTCCCAGGGGGACAACACCCAAGAGGGGAAAATGGTTTTGGGGGGGCTAGTAGCTTGAATGAAGGTGGAGAGGCTGTCTGATTGGAGAGATCATGGAGGGGTCCTGTTAGGATGATTCTGGGGCCTAGTGTAGGAGCTGGTGAGGATGTAAACACCAAGATGCCATCTGCGAGGCTTGGGCTGCGGTGTAGGGGAGGAAAGGAGCCACAGAGAGTGCCCCCAGCATCAGGGCCCCAAAATGGGTAGCCTCCCATTTAATTGACATCAATCAGTGAATAAATTATCATCAAGGCGTGGTGGGTGGTTGGCCCAAGAACAGGTGGGTGGGCCACGGAGACCGGCTCTGAGGAGGCCCCCTGTTATACCATCACCATTGAAATCAAATGGGAATTTTGCCTTACTTGGAAAAAAGAAAGAAGGATCACATTGTCTCCTTCTAGTATATAGTTTTGACTCACCGATAGACAGAGCAAAGCATTGATCTTCTGCCAGAACAGTTACAAAGTCCGTGAAATTTACCTGCCCATCACTTGCAAGGGAAAAGACAGCTCAGACAGGGAGGAAGATAATAACATGCACGGACAGTGTGAACTATTCAAAGCAGCAAACATGAAAGGGTCAGGGTTACCCATGTGGCCCTCGACAGCTTGCCAAAACTCAGTAAGTGACCCTCCGCCCAAAATAATTGCCTGCCCCAGGGGCTGCCAGAGAGACAGTGATCTCATAGAGGGCTGACATCAGCCTGCTGGGCAAATTTTAGAACCCCAGGCCAGAGGCTCAGACCTGAACAGACCTCCATGGTGGCAGGTCTCTCTGGCTGAAACTCATACAGGTGAGGGAGAATCTGCTTCTTATTTCTGGTCCCAGGGCCACCTCTCTTATTTGTCCATCCCTCCTGCCCCACAGGTGCCACCCCCAGAAACTCTCAGGTTTGGGCCAAGTGGCGTCAATGGGCCCCTCTCTCTGCCTAGTCCCCAACCCTTCCTCATGCTTAATTATATTAGTGTTATAGCCCTCCTTAGTCACAGTCTGCAAGGGCCTTGTCACAGGGTCCTACCATGCAACAACATAGTAGAAATTTTGGTGTAAAAGCCAGTTGTGAGCTTTGCCAAATCTCAGCCAGTTCAGGCCCCCTGCAATGTTTGGGTCAGGACAAAATACCCAGTTGTACCCTTTTGATGGGTGAGAAGCTTTGCTCCCCATATTCCCTTGGAGCCCTGTCTGTCTATCCAGCTGTCTTTCACTCTGACTTGGGTGCTGCTGCACTGTAAACAAAAGGGCTGCTCCAAGGCTCATCTGCTGGGGATCAGGCACAAAATGCTGCAGAGCCAACAAGAGCTCCCCCCACCACTCAGACTTCCAGAGGGGCCTTTCCTCCCTCCTCTAGTTCTCCCTTTCCTTTTCCTCCTGCCATTTCCCTGTTCCTATGTCCATTTCTGCAAAGCAGCTGAGCTGTGCCTGAAGGGATCTGGGGGGAGGCAACAAAGGACTCGGATTCTCCTCAGATTCCTTCCAGGGAGGGCTCAGGTGGGTGGCAGAGACTCAGGGTCAGGCAGGAGAAGGGTGGGGCAGGAGGAGGAGGAGGGGCTTGAACTCTGCTTTTGGGTCCCCTCCAATTTGACTGCATCCCAGTTCAATTCTTCCTCATTCTTGGCTCCTTGCCAAGCATCCAAGCACTCATTGTCACCCATACTCCTTTGGATATCTAATATCTCACTACAAGGCCTTACTATACAGTGCACGGAGAAGATGACTCATAGAAAAGAGAGATATGGCGCATGGCCCCCTTCCTGGCTCATAAGGGAAAGGTGCATCCTTCCACTCTCACTGTGCCCTCAAAAAAACAGCAGGTGGCCTGTGTTAATTCATCAGCAATATGCTCCACTTCCAAACTACAGCTCACAAATGGTGTTAGCAATTTCTTGGAATCTGGTAAAAATGCTACAAATGCTTTATCAAAAAGAAACTCAGATAAAGGAGGGTGTGGGGCAGAAATTGATTGCAACAGAAGTGATATTAATCAACCATTTGTATGTTTCTCAGGAGAGTTAGCCAGGGTTTACGTGGACTATGAAAAACTCAAAAGCTTCTTAGAAGAAAAACATCAGATGGATGGACAGAGAAAGTGACAGACCAAAAAGAAAGAACAGCTTCATGAAGCAATGAAGGTTAGAAACAAAGCCACAGTAGAAATTATGTGTATGTGTGTGTGTGTGTATCATATATACCTTAACGAGGTAATTGGTAAATGGCTAGAGTCACTAGTAGCCAATGGAATTGCTGGCAACTCTATTTAGAATTTCATAAAGAAGTTGATGACTACAGCCCCAATTTAACAACATGCACATGCTGGTTTCATAGTAGTAGTAGTTTGGGGGTCAGAAGGGACCTAAATAGATTGTCTAGTCTAACCCCCCACCACTGGCCACAGCACATGCTGGGATCACGTGACCCTAGACAGGTGTTCATCAAACCCCTTTTTTAATTTACCCAAGGTAGGAGCAAGGACCACTTCCCTAGGAAGTTGGTTCCAGATCCTAGCCACCCTAACCTGTGAAATAGTGCATCCTAATCTCTAACCTGAACCTATTCTCCAGCAGCTTCTGGCCATTGTTCCTTATCACGCCAGGTGCTGCTGCGGGGAAAAGGGCCCTTCCTATTTGCTGCTGATCTCCCCTAATGAATTTGTAGGCAGCCACCAAGTCCCCACTTAGCCTCCATTTGCTGAGGCTGAACAGGTTCAGGTCCCTCAGCCTCTCCTCATAGGGTCTGCCTTGTTGCCCCTCCAACCAAGCTGATGGTCCTCCTCTGGACCCTCTCAAGGCAGGCCACATCCTTCTTAAAGTGCGATGCCCAGAACTGGATGCAGTACTTCAACTGAGGCTGGACCAATGTTGTGTAGAGGGGAAGTATTACCTCTGGACCGGCTTGAAATGCATCTTTGGATGCACGACAAGGTGCAGTTGACTTTATTGACTGAGGTCCGGCATTGGCGGCTCATGTTCATCCTGGAGTCAATAATGATTCCAAGATCCCTTTCTGCCTCTGTGCTCACAAGCGGAGAGCTCCCCAGCTTGTATGTATGCTGTGGATTCCTTCTCCCCAGGTGCAGCACCCTACATTTATCTACATTGAACTCCATCCTATTACCATCCACCCACTTCTGTAATCTGTCTAAATCTACTTGCAGTCTCTCTCTCCCTTCTAACGTGCTTACCTCTCCTCACATCTTGGTGTCACTGGCAAACTTAGACAACATGTTTTCCACCCCCTTGTCCAAGTCGCTAATGAAGAAGTTGAACAGTGTAGGCCCCAGGACCAAGCTCTGGGGTACCCCACTATTCACATCCTTCCAGGTTGAGTATGACCCATCCATTACCACTCCCTGGGTGCGCCCCATCAGCCAATTTTTGACCCATCCAACTGTGTAAGTATCAATGCCACAGTTGCTCAATTTATTAATGAGAATGGGGTGAGAGAGAGTGTCAAAGGCCTTCTTAAAGTCTGGAAAGACTACGTCCATGGTGACACCATCATCCAGGGATTTAGTTACCTGGTTATAAAAGGCCATCAGGTTGGCCTGGCAGGACCTGCCTTTGAACCCATGTTGATTTCCCCTGAGCATGATCTCCCCAGCTGGCCCCTCACAGATGTGATCCTTGATAATTTTTTCAAGGATTTTCCCTAAAACCAATGTGCGGCTTATGGGCCTATCGTTTCCTGGGTCCTCCTTTCTCCCTTTCTTATAAATGGGGACCATATTAGCTAGTTTCCAATCTCTGGGCACCTGGCCCGTGGACCACGATTGCTCATACAGTCGGGCTAAGGGCACAGCAATGATCCCCACTAGCTCTCTCAACATGCATGGATGGGGGGCATCAGGGCCTGCAGATTTAAAAACATCCAGCCCTTCCAGAAGATCCCTAACTATTTTTGCGCAGACCTGAGGTCTAGCAGTGCTATCCCCAAGATTGCCTCTACCTGTGGTGGGAGAGCTGTCCTGGTCCCTGTCCAAGAAAACAGGCAAAGAACTTGTTAAAAATTTCGGCTTTCTCATCTGGCGTAGCCACAAGATTACCACCATTTGAGTCTAACAGGGGCCCTACATTACCCGAACCCTTCTTCTTACTCGCAATGTATCTGAAAAAAGACTTTTTGTTGTCCTTAATCCTGGTCGCAAGTCTGAGCTCATCCCCTGCCTTAGCCTTCCTAACGGCCCCTTTCTTTCACTCTGTGTACACTTCCCTTTTGGCAATCAGGCATTCTCGAAAGCTTTTGCTGAGCCACGGGGGTTTCAGAGCACTTTTACCCCACTTCTTTCTCTCGGGGACTGTCACACTCTGAACCTGGAGAATTGTCCCCTTAAGGTACGACCATCCCTCATGGATTCCCATATCGTCTACCTTTTGGGCCCTCAGTGCCTCCCCCACTAATCTCCTAAATTCATTGAGATTGCTCTTCTGAAGTCAGGAGCTTTAGTCTTGGTATAAGCCCTCAACACCCTGTGCTGGATGGTGAATTCCAGCAGGTGATGATCACTGTCACCCAGGTGGTCAAGGACCTGCAGTCCTCTCACCAGGTCATCACCAGTGGCCAAGACCAGGTCCAGCAAGGCATCTCCCCTAGTGAGGCTGTGCACCTCCTGGATAAGGTAGAAGTCCTGTATTTCAGCTAGGAACCTTCATGGTCAGACCTAGCTGACTGCTCCTCCCAGAAGATATCTGGGTAGTTTAGATCCCCCCTGCTCTATTTCAAGAATGACTGTGATCCCAGGGAACTCAATAGGACTGCTCCCATGATCATTTCTTAGCAATTTGCATCAATGTTTGCAGGATCAGGGTACAACAAACTCAGGGAGAAGCAATGCTTATCCTAGTTCATCCTTCACTGACCTTTCCTGAACTGGCTGTTTCTTTATTTCCTATATTTCTTCTACTAGATTTATATCCCACTTTATCCAAAAAGCTCTGGTGATACATGCCACTTTTCATGGGGGGCTGTTACTGTTTATCTTAAGAATTTGAATTGCACCAAGTAGACAGCTGTTGCCATGTAAAGAAGGGAGAATGACAGAATTAAACACATTTATTGTCCTTTCTCATTTATTTCTGCTGCAGAAAAACACGGTGCACAGGGCAGCACATGAGGCAAGGGCCTTGGGGGTGCAATGAGTTGGCTCAGGCCCCATCTCCCAGCATGCAGCCAGGTCCCATGGTGCACAAGGCGGTGCATGGGCCCATGGGCACTTGGGGTCCCACAGGGGAGAGATGTTTGGGGCGGGCAAAACCAGAGAAGGGGCTGGGTGAGCAGCCCCCCCACCTAGTCAAAGCCCTAAAGGGAGGGGCCCCTGGTGCTTCCTGGACACCCTCAAGGGACCCCATTGGAAGGAGGACTATCATGGGTCAGGAACTATATTAAGGAATAGGTGTTATTAAGATTGTTCATGTTTGCACCTTATATTTTGTAATTGAAATGTTGTATTGTGATGTTGTAAACAGTGTTCTTTAGGGTTTGACCTTGGTTATTGGTTAAGGTTCACTGTGTAAATATACGTATATGATATTTGGTGTTATGTTTATGTATAATTATAACTCAATAAATTGTATATAGTTAAGAACTTTGGGCTTGGGCTAAATCTATAGAGCAGGGGTTGGCAACACCCTGCATGCATGCCATTAATGTCATGCGGAGACATTTTTCCTGGCACGCTGGGAGGCACGCAAATAAATTGTTTATTTTTTTTAAAGTTGCTGCTCCAGGCTGTGCAGCCACAAGGCCCTGTGCCATAGCAGGCACCGGGGTAGAGCCAGAAGAACGCAGGCAGGAAGGCTGCCTGTGCTCTACTGTCCCTTGCTCCCACGCTGTACCATCCAGCCTGGCTGGCCCATGGAAGGAGCTGCCCAGGCAGGCAGACACCCAGTCCCACCCAGGGCAGCACTGAGATGCCGAGTGCAGGGGCTGGGTGGTCGGGACAGGGTCTGGGCACCATGGGTGGAGGCACCATGGGCAAGCTAGCCTTGTCAGGCCCTTAGGAAGGTGGGGGTGGGCAGGAAGTAGGGGTGGCCCCGGGGCTCTGCAGGTTCGAGCTGTGGTGGGCAGGCAGGTGGGGCTGCCCAGTGGCACCTGTGGTGGGGCTTGGCTCAGCCTGTGCAGCTCCTCAGGGATGGGCCACAGCCCACCTGCACACATGGGGATGCTACCTGGCTGGGGCAAGTCACCAGGCTCAGGGGGCTTCCATCTCTGGGATTGACCTCTCTGAAAGCTGGGCACAGTGCAGGCAGGGCAGAGACATTCCCGGTGCAGGGGCCTGGCTGTGTAAGCCCCCAAGAGCCTGGGAACAGTCACCGTGGCTGCCTCAGCCTGCCTGGGTCCTGGCCTTGCCTACCTGCAGCTCCCCTCAAGGGGCCAGGGCTGGGGCAGGCACTGTACAAAGCCGCTGCGCTGCAGGCTCCCAGCTGGCTCAGCCCTGAGCACCAGCTGCAGCGGGCGTTCCCAGAGCCCAGGGAACAGTCTGTGGCTGCACCTCCCACTCGCACTGTATTGGGCTGGCACAGAGACCAAGCAGGGAGCTCCCTGGGCCTGGTGTCCTGCCCCAGCCAGGAGGCATTCCTTTGTGGGCAGGGTGGCTGTGCCCCATCCCTGCAGAGCTGCGTAGGCTGGGTGGGCTCCAACTCTGGTGCTGCTGGGCCCCCTGCTGTGGCCCAAGTAGGGGAACCCTGGGGCAGACCCCACTCCCCACCTGACACCAACTCTCCATTTACTGTATAAAAAAAAAAAAGCAACATTAATAATAATTAATTGTATTAAATATGCAGTGCATCCTGCCATGTGCTCCCTCCACCCCAGTTTTGTTTTTGTGATGCACCACAAGGTAGACATGGTGGTTTTTTCGGCACTCTGGCCAAAAAACGTTGTCTACCCCTGCTATGGAAGAAAGAGGGACCCGCTCAAAATTCTGGCATCCCTCTCACAGCACCCCGTCCTGCCTAACCATCCCATTTGACTGAGAATAGGGCACACCCTTGGGTGTACCCAGGTTACATAAAGAAAAGATGGCAAGTTACAAAACCATCTCCTTAAGGAAGATATTTCTTCTGACTTCAAACAAGATTGCCCTAAAACAGGCATGTTGAGAAAATTCTTTTCACTGATCAATGTCCAGGGAAGAGAGCTAGGTTTTGAGGAACAAGTGCAAAGGGAAAGGCAAATGTCAAGGCAACTTCAAGACCCTGAGCTTGTACAACCCACATCAGGGGGCATTAGGAAACTGAGTTACTACGCAGGAGCTCTAGGGCTCAAATCATTTACATGCTTCCTGGACATACTAAACAAGTCAAGGGCAGTCTGCTCCAGAGTAACTCTACCCCAGATTGACAAGCAGCTTGCAAGAAAGCTCTCCTTTTTTAGCTGATTTTTAAAAATGAAATCTTCATATTTTCCCAAGCAGGAAGCAACTGTGACCACCTGAAATCTGAGATCCTGCTCCTGCCATTGTTTCAAGGTAATTTGCATAATCACAGATCCTCACAGGAGGTGGGAGGCTCCATACCAGCTATGAACTGACTGCCCAGAGGAGTTTTCCATCTTTTGACTCCTCTGTGAAATCCTATCAAATGTGAACTTTCATTTCTACCCAGGAGAACTCTTTTACAATCTTTTCTCCAATGCCTGATGAAGGGTGTTTGTGCCCAAAAGCTTGTAATTACATTTTTTTTTGCAAAACTCTTGTTGGTCTAATAAATGATATCATCTCTGCTACGAGTCCTGATTGCCTTTTCCTCTAGACCAATATGCCTATAACCTGGATTCCTTCTCATCATGCAGAAAGATATTTCCTGAAGAGAAAGTACTACATAAGGCAGTGCAGGGAGCATGCAGTAAGCCCCAGCCAACATATGCAATTGAGCATCTGTCCTTGTAGTCACCGACCAGTATTTATGCTGATGCTTTTCTGAAAGAAATACATGATGAACTGATGAGCAAACTGGGCCCTTCAAAAAACCTACATGCTCAGGACAGTGCAATCTCTGGAAGTGATCCTTTACCTATCAGCACAGATGTAGTTGATTCAGTGTTAAATAAGCTTGTGGCAGCTACAGGTGAAGAACAACATCTACATCCAGAACCCAAAGAAGCAGTTCATTGAGTTCGTTCTATTTCCAGGAGTATTTTAGAAAAATCTGGATCTGAGCAAGATCTTTATGATGATGTAACAGGTTGCAATGGACTTTTTCCTCAAGAAGTGGCTACTGTAATAATTGAGGAACTCTCCGATTGTCCCCTTTTATAGGTTGTTAGTGATAGACCACCGACACTGAGCCACAGTGTGTTGAAATCAGACAGAATTGCTGACAAGGTTCTTTCTCAAGTGTCTGTTAGTGCAAAGCCTAAGACAGAGTTTTGACGAGGCAATCCCAGATTCAAGTGCACATGAGACCCAGAGACAAAGGAGCTGCCTGTGAAAATAATCCCACGTTAGAATCAAAATGTACCCATTTCTCCAGACTTGGTGTCTGATCTTTATGAGTCCTTTCCATAAAAACAAAACCTTTTGAAGAACTGCAAGAAGCATTCATTGCTCAAACTGGGGATGGTTTAAGAGACCTAAGAGCAACACTGGCTGAGAAGTGTCTTGAAGATGAAAGTTTGAGAGCTGAAGCACAGAGAAAAGAAGATAGTAATTTCTCTCTGGTTAGCACAGGACAACAAGTTGCAAGACCAGGAGGGGTTAAGTAGAAAGAATAAGGCAGGAGCAATCCTGTTTTGTGAATGCCATTTTGCTTCTAACTGGATCTATTGTTAAGATGTTCTTGTGACAATGAAAGCCCACCTACTATGAATGCTAAATGATCTTATAAAGGTAGAGGATTATCTCCTAGATAGCCTGTAGAGGGCCATCAGTGTGGAGGACTCTTGCTAGCTGGAATTCTGAGTTAGTGGTCAGTAAATCCACTAATCTTAAATCTACTCTCTTTCCAAGAAATCCGTCTGGGGATAAGATGAAGGCTGGAATCCCTTGGGTTAAGCACATGGGCAAGACAGCTACAGCTCTGCTTTGCATACTGATGGCAGAGACTGGTTCTAAGGCAGCTGCTCTTCAAGCCAAAAAGGCTATTTGATACTACTGGCTTTGCCTTCAAAGGCAAAGGCTTGGGTCAAAACTAGAGACTAACAAATATGGGGGCTGTGGGGTGGGTGTCCAGAGTGATGAGGATGGTTTCAGGAGCTTGTTCTCTATAGAACTGCAACTCTTATCCTCTTTCAAAGTAAAGCACAGAAGGTGTGTAAGAAATTATTTTGCTAAACCCAATTTCTGACCTTTGGATGCCTCGGACAACGGTTCCAAGATCCTACTTCTGAGTTCTGCTGCCCAAAATAAGGATAGCAGACATGGAGTGTAAACCAAGCAATGAGAGCAGGTAACTCAAATGTAAAAACAGTGACAGGTAACCCAGACCCAGTTTATTTAGCAACCCATGGGATTGAGTAGTTGGGTCTCATCACAAAACCAGTTTCTATTTAGAGAGGGGGAACTGACCAGTCTGTGACACAGACATGTTCATGTGTGTGTGGATTGATTAAAAAATTTCACTTCATTTGTGACCTTGCTAGAGCCCTGATCCAGGAAAAGACTTAAGTACAGAAATCTGACCGGAGTCAATAGAAGTATTCACAGGCTTCAATGATTTGCAATGTTTGGGCCTAGGGCAAAGAATCTCAGTATTTGCATAACTTGAAGCTGGAGCTAGTGGCCAATTGGAATTGATGGCAGCTGCCTAGAAAAGTGTATTTAAATGCCTTCCTGAACTGGGACCTAGAAGAAGTAGTTTGTCTTAATAACTGACATGCATATTGGCTCCATAGTGTTTGTTTCTGATCTGCTTTCAAACAGAAAGTTGAAATGCAACAGACTGACAAAGCAGACTACAGAAAAAATATTAATTTCTAACTGTGCGCATTTGAGAGAATCTTCCATATTCTGGTAGCCAGGTCAGCCTCACAGTAAGCAGCTGCATGAGATTGTGTTTCTGGTGCTTACCAGGTGGTTCCCATCTGGCCTAGGACTGATCATCACTTAGGGCCAGATTCTGATGCCCTTCCCCAGACTGAGAGGTGCTGAGCTTCCCAGGTTGTCTTAATGATTCAAATGAAGCTGCATGGGAGTAAGGCACAATACAATATAAAAGTGGCAGAATCTAGCATTACACCTCTTTTAGCCCTTAAAAGTCTTTTCTTTGCTACTGGCAGACATTGTGGCTGCAATTCTGGCTCCTTGAGGCCAAAAGCAAAATTCCCACTGACATCAGTATGGTCAGCCCTCCACACTGCAAGTATCTACTTTCTTCTCTCTTGTTTTTGATATCCTTGCCTATTAGAGCAGAGGCCTTCTTTACCTATTTTCAGCTTCATCTAGTTTTCATAGAACTTCACACAACTTGTTCGCCTTCCCAATCTCCTTCCTGGTGATCACTCTTCCAAAGGAAGATGTGTTTTCATGGGTGACTGGTACCAGCTTAGTTGGTGGGGGGGCAAGTATCCTCCCCCGCCAGCGACCAGTCAGCAACCCGGTGTGGGGGTGTCCCCCTGTGGCCAATCTCACTGAATGGAAGGGTCCCCCTGTGGCCAATTGCGCCGACTGCAAAGCAGCTGTGGTGCTCCCAGAAGTGATTGCAGCACTCCCGGAAATGGCCACAGCACTTCATCTGGCGCTCGCACTCCCCGGATGGAGCTCACAGGATGGGTACCGGCACTCCTGCCTGCTCTGCCACCAGTTACCTAAGCAGGGAGCATGGCCTGTTGGGGTGCACCAGCTCTCTCGGGGTGTGCGTCCAACCCTGTGTACCCCTTACGCATCGCCACTGTTTGTCCTTAAGCCTGTGCCCATCCTGCTCTTGAGATGTCTATGACCTCAGCATCTAAGCTACGTAGAAAGCACTGCCCCTTGCAGCCCAATATACACCACTGTAGGAACTGAAACCCGGGGCACCAGCCATGAAAGACCTCTGGCCCGTAAGCTTCCTCTGCACCCTGACTCCTAACTGCCCTAGGTGATGGGTCCCACCACCTGCCTCTTCTGTGTGGTTCTCCATGGCTATTAACATTCATCCTAGGGTTAGGTCACTTTTTAGCCAATATCTGAACATGCTAGAAGTGCTCTTGGAGGTCCCCAGGACACACAAACAAGCCTAGTCATCCTGGGCCATTGTCAGTACAGCTGTGCAAAATGATACCATTCTGTTTCAATTTGTGTTTTGACATTTTAACATAACAGCATTTTGTTTCAAATTTCATTTTGATTTGAAGCTGCTGTTCTGTTTTGTTGAAACAGTTTTGCTGTTTCAATGCTGTTTTGATGTTTCGTCCATAGGCTATAATGGGGAAGCTTGAAACAGCCTAGAACTTTGTCATTTCCAGCCTGATTTGTATGAAACTTGCCGGAATGGTAGCCCCTGCTGTGGCCACAAAGCCTGCCAAGGTTCCAGGAGATAGGTGCAGGGGTGTTGTGGAAACTGCACCTCAAGCAGCAGACAAGCAACACTCATGACATGGGTGACACTGTGTGTGTTAAGGCACAGCAGGGTGAAAGCTGCAGGCATTCTAGCCCCTGATGAGGCCATGAAGCCTGCCAGCTGTCAAGGAGATAGGTGCAGGACTTCTGGGTTCTGGTGCCCTGCACCTCTGGCTGTTGACAGGCAAAATTCATGACATAGGTGCTTGTGCAACTGACTGTCTGTCTTAGGGCACAGGGGAGTGAAAACTGCAGGCTTCCTAGGCCCTGCTGTGGCCATGAAGCCTGCCAGCTGTCAAGGAGATCAATGCAGGGGGAGTCTGTGTTTTGCGGGGCCCTTTACCTCCAGGAGCTGACAGGGAAAACTTGTGACATGGGTGCATAACACTGTGTGTGTGTGTTAAGGTACACCCTCACTCAGCTGACACCAAGGCAGAAAGCAGGGCAGTTCAAACAATACTGCCTTTTATGCAGTTTTTCCACACCCCCTCAAAGAGCACTGGAATTGTAAGGGACCTCAGGGAAGGGTGACAGTCACAGGCCAGCTACACAGTCAATAATGAGAGTGCTCCCCCCCCCAGCCCCTCTATCCCCATTCCTCCTTTTACTTTAGTTTCTGTTTCCCTGCATGCAAGCTCAGCTTGAGCTTCCAAACTCGAAACGTTTTGAAACTTTCAAAATGTTTCGACTTGCCTTGTTTAACTTGGGGTTATTTTGAAGCTCTCTGTTTCATTTTGATTTTGCTGTTTCAAGCTTAAAATGAGTTGAAACAGTGTCAAAATGAAACTGCCAGCAAAATTTTGCACAGCCCTACTTCAGGGCTCCAGCTGTTGGTTCAGTTCTGCCCCTTTCCTGCTGGCTCTGCAGCATCACTAGGTCAATCTTCCTTTTTAGAGCTGACCTGCTTTCAGTTTGCTCCAGCTGTGTTTGATCCATCTGCTCTGTGAGTAGCCTCATATAAATCCAGCTCTTTCAGCAAACAAGCGCAAAATACCCAGGGCTATGAACACTGGGTTTCATGGTCTGAAAATATTCATTTGCTTTCCTTTAACAAAACTTGTAATTGCGCAGTCCTGATTTTTCTGGGTGTTCAGCTGAAGTTTGTAGGATGGATCCAAATACAAGTCTAAAAGGGGTTTGGTTCAGTTCACTCCCAATAGTGACCTGTAGGAAAAGCTGGTTTAGAAAGAACCCTGAGGAGGTATCCTCTTCAAAAACTTTCCCTTTGATTTCAGGCCTTCAGCGGGACCTCATTTGGGAAGATGCTGAAGCCCATGTTGAGCATTCTGAAAGCAGTCCAATCCAAGGTGGACCTCCCTGCACAACAGGCAGCCCACTACACTGAGAATAAGGAGAGAGAGGAGAAGGTGGAGGAAAAGCTTGAAGCACAGCAACAGTAGGAGAAAGAGGAGCTGCAGCAGATAGAGGAGACCATTCAAATTGAATCCTCTCTGGTATTTGGGGAGTCTATTGGCTTCATCCATGGACAGTGAACAATTAAGGTAACTTTTCTAGTGGTACAGCAAGAATGGGAGCTGTGGTAGAGTGGGATCATCTGCGGTCTCTGGACAGAGCTGTTCCCATGTTAGAGTAGGTTCAGCATGAAGGTCCACAGGGATCTGTCCAACTTTCTGCTTGCTTGTAACCAGACCTTTTCAATGTTGCAACACAGTGGAACCAGACTGTGCCAGTGATTCTGAGCTTCCATACAATTACACTGCCACCATGATACTTGCTTCCTTTCCATCCCCAGATCAGTCTACACAACCATAGCTGATGGGAGGACATATTCAGCACAGGGGCATTAGAGCAAGGACATTTTTTTCAGCTACATCTGTTGTACATCCAGAATCCACTAGGATAAAATTCTCAAACAGGGTGCCCCAGCATCGTGGGATGTCTTGATATCCTTTCAGGAGTGCTGCAGGATGCCACACAACATTAGCATTGGTAGGAGTGCAAACATGATTAAAAAACCACACTGGCCTATAGTAGTCCTTCAAAGTTCTTTGTGCTAGAAGAACTGCTCTAATTTTTTTTTTGTATTCAAACAAGGGAAGACTTGCATTTTCCAAGGGGTGCCTTGAGCCTAATAAGGTTGAGAACCACTGCACTAGGGAAACAATCCATACCTGCCCCAAACTGGAGATCAGGCCCCACGTATGCAATCCTGCATTGCAGCTGGGCTACAGACAAGGGATCTCGATGCCTTCTTCCTCCATAAGGCTTTGAGGACCTGAAGGCAGGCTTTGCCCAAAAGTCCAAGTTGGTTCTAAAGATCTGTGAGGCTGGGCACCTGGTCATGGCCCCTCCAATATTTTCAACAGCTTTCAACTGCTTAGTTTTGTAAGGAGAGGGGGGCAAATCAGCTGCGGGGGCAGATCCCCAGGTACCCCCCACACCCAGCCCTCCCTATCCCAACCCCATTCACCTAACTCCCTGCAACCTCTCCTTGCCCATTACATTCCTAACCCATTTTGCTAATGCTCTCAGGGGCAGTAACGTAAACATCCTCTTGCCAGTGTAAGGAATATCCTTAAAAACCTCCACCCAAACACGATAAGGGGAAGAGACTGTTATGTAAAGAATAGCCATCTATAATAATAAGGAGGCGGCATTGAAAACTGAATAAAAAAAAACTTGGAGGAATAAGAAAAGCCAGCTAATTAAGTCAAAGAACTCATTATAATACTAAAAAGCACACCCCTAGGTGAAGAAAAAATATGCTAATAAAACATACATATATATAAATAAAGTACATAGCTTAAACACAGATATAAAGACATGCTCAGTAGAGAACTTGTTGCGTCATTCCCTTGTAACCAATTACTAAACAGCACGCTTATAAAACCTTGCAAACTTCTGTATAAAAATACCCCAGAAATAATATTCAGGGTGCTTACTTGTTTAAATTATTTAACTCGCACCATTTATTGCTAGCAATAAACTTTCCTTTTACTTCCACCACCTGGTATGTATATTAGCATCTGCATTCCAGGTGCAAACCCAGATTTGGGCTGGGGCCCAACAGTTGGAAACAGTCACTGTTTCCAACTGTCAGAAGGGGAGACTTCCTGGGTGCATCTGTCCCAGCACACAAGGGCATCACTAGTAGCGTTGTCATTGGAGCAGCACTGGGCCTGACATGCAGGTCACAGAAGGTCACACCTTTGGTTTTTCAGTTTCTGATTGCGATACAGCTATAACAGAGAGCAAGCTTATTGGAAGTGCATTAATTGGTGAGCCCACTTGCCCAGGAAGCAGCAGACATGAGTCCTTGGTCCTGTTTACCCAGAAACAGTTTTGAACCCGCATCATCTTTCCCCAACACAGTGCTCTAACTACCAGGTCATAAGCTAGGCCTTGCCAAGAGCTTTCTCCATCTCTCCTCTCCAAGCTTGCCTCCTTGGCAGCTAAAACAGGGAGGTAAGTGGGGATATGTGGTGATCCAAGGTTTTATCCTGCTTCCAAATGCAAAGAAGCAACCCCTGTGTTATGTAGCCATTTCAGCCACCAAATGTTAAATTAAGGGTACCGTGGCTGGTTCAAAGGGTGGTCCTATTTCACCACTGAGAATTAAAATCCGAAACTGCATAAGGGTGAAGCAATGCAGTTACATGTGTGAACAGTACATAGGACTGGGCCTAAGAGTCCATTCCAGAGACAGCACTGTGAGATGAATCGTATTACCCAAGGCTGTCCAACAGATTAGTGGCAGAGTCACAAGCAGCTTTCCAGACTCTAGATTCCTGGCCATGTACTATTTCAGCAGGACAATGCCCTCACCTCAGAGCAGCTGGATGTGGTCAAGAATCTGTAAAGTGCTATCAGTGATTTTTCATTGTTCTTAAAGTGCTGACAATGTGCTCGACACAAAACAGTGTGGAGAACAAGTAACAAAAATGAAAACTGCTATTGAAATGCTAATGCCATGACCCTTTACTCTTGTTTGTCTTTAAATTCAAATGACTGTTTTCTTTTGCTTTTAGTGACAATGTTGAAGAACCATCACCAGCATTGGAAGCACAGAGAGCAGGTGAATGTATGAGATTTGGATTTTTTGGGGGGGTTTTATTTATTTCCCTTAATGTCTTTACAATTGTTTATTATTTCTTTAATTCTTTCATTCCTTTAACTCAGTGATCATTTGGATGGTGAAAGACTGTCTCAAATATACAGTATTTTAGAGAATAATTATGCTACCAATGTGGGGGGATTCTGCAGAACAGACTTTTTCTGTCAAAGAAAGTCATGTTTTAAAGGGAAGCACTTGACACCTGGCACGTTTTTCATTCTGTCTGGCAAGTCCCTGCACAAACTTCCATAAAGAGATACTCCACAAGCAACTTGCAAAATGAATCCAAGGCTGTGCCTAATCTGTGGGTTTTGAAGAACCATCTCTTTCATATGGATTGCTGTTAGGATAGCACAATGGGGCACTTGCTTTCATGCCCCCAGCATTATACAAACATGCCTCAGAGGTAGCACCAAAACACATCAAAACATAGACAAGCCTCCTCCAGAAAAAAGAGAGCATGCACTGGTTCTTCCTATGTATTGGGCATGTCTGTGTGCTTCAGTACTGCACCAGGGATCACCACAATAAGGAATCCAGCATGAGCTATCCCTCCCTTTAAGTGGAAGTCAGGTGGTGTATGTGGATCAGTAGGCTCACCTGAAGAGCTAGAGCTGACCGGATCCAGCCAGTACCATACCAATGGGTGGTTACGTTGCATAAGTTTGGGAAGGCAGCATGCACAGAAGCAGGCATGGTGTACCTCACTGCAGCAGTCCCTGCTGGGGTACAATGCAGCCTAGACAGGCCCATTGGAACAAAAGCTTGCAGGACACTATTTCGCAGTGATGCTAAAACAACAGCTAAAAACATCAGTCATGAAAGTGGAAATGAGTCCCAGGTGAGCTGACTGTGGATGTGTTTCTGTTTTCAGGGATTTATGCTGACATGTGCCAGGTCTGGGATACAGAAGACTCTTTATATATGTGTGAGGCAAATATCTTGTAAAACCAAGAACCCCAGGAATTTGGCCCTAAAAAAGTTCTCTTGGCTCCCCCAGCTGATTCCTTGTGTTTTGCAGGCTTTTCATTATTTCATTTGGTTCTAATGTCTGCTCTGTAATATCCACACAGAAGTTGCCTCTAGCCATGCAGCAGAGTCTGTTCCCCAGCCCAGTTGCTTTACCTCTTAAGATCTTTGGCTCTAATCTTGCTGTCCCTGAAGTCAAGGGGTACTTTTCTACTCGTTTCAATAGCAGTAGGACTGAGTGCTTTTTCCTAATCTCTATCCTAACTATTGTTTCTTTTACTGTAGCCTATCATGTGTATTATGTCCTTAAAAACTAGTTGTTGCCTGTGATGCATGAAGTCTTTGTAGGCCTCCATCTTGCAAACTTAAGCACTTGGATAAAATCATGGACTTCACGTAAAGTAATACATTACATTAGGAAACATAATTTAAGAAGGGTATTGGAATCTTTGGATGCACTGGAATGTAGATCATAAATATAAAAACATTATTACTACTGTCTATGGCAGCATTTCTCAACCTTTTACACCACATGGCGCACTTATATGCCTCCCCATGGTATACCAGCCAAACATAGGGTGGGGGTGAGGGAGAAAATGACTGAACATGGAGCAGTGGGGAGTGGGTAGTGTGGTGCTTGAATCGCTGGCTGCAGCCACACTCCCTCTCTGGCTGGTTGGGAGTGTGGCAGGGGGGTATGGCTCCATCCAAGTGCGGGGTGTGGCTCCAGCCCAAAATGCCATGGCACATCTGGACTTGCTTGATGGTACACTGGTGTGCCAGGGTACACCAGTTGGGAAATGCTGATCTATGGCATTAGTGAGCTCATTACTGGATGCTTTATCTAGTTCTCATGTTCATAATAAACGGAATGCTGAAAAAGTTCATAAAATAAATATGAGATTGAATTTAGGTCTAGAAACCCTTCCTCAGTGTGAGAGACTAAAGAAGCTCTATCTATTCAACTTAAAGAGAAGTTTCATACCAGAAGAAATGGGGGTTGATACAGATATGTATGGGGAAGTGACACTGGCTAAGTTAGATGATGTACTCAAGGTCACTAAGGAAGACTGTAACTAAGCCAGGACATGACTCTAGGCCTCCTGAATCTGCATTCATTGACCTACCCAGAGACCATTAATGCTGCCTTACCTACCATCTCCCATGCAGCACTGAAGGAAAGAGATATTAGTTCTTGACCTTCAAGCACGAAATTCTGCAGAGCCTGACCACAGCAGAGGATCCAGTCAAGCTGGTTATCAGTGCCTGACTAACACACACCTTCATAGCACACATGGCTTATTCACTCTGCTTGTAGACTCCATTTTGGCTAAGTACAATGGCAAAGTGATTATAGGACTGGACTGAAAATCTAAAGGTGTTTCCTTGTACAAAATCAAATCCTGTCCACAGGAGAGGTTTGTTTCTTGTGGAAGGACATTGGGCTAAATTACCTTAATCTTCTATTTTAAGTGACTGTTCTCTTTTCTCCACAGCAGCTGCTGCCAGTGTTCCAAAAAATGGTCTTCCTTTTTTTAAGAAGATACCAAATGCTCTTCCCAGAGTGCATTGTCTTCTCTCAAGTTGCCTACTGCACCACAGGAAATTCCGGAAAGTTGCACCAGAGATTATACCTACATGTTAAATTGTTTTAGGAAAAGTAAGAAAAATATAAATGGAGTTAGGAAAAAATGTGGTCTGGTGGAGCCTGCCAATTATACTTTGCGATCATTTGCAACTTAATATATATATATAAATATATCCAAGACCTTGGTAGAGCACATTGAAACAAATGGAAGGGAGAGCAGGAAGTAAAAGAATGAGGTCCCTAGGGGGATCATTGCTCTGGTTCAGTATGTCATTTTTATAATTTCCAGAATTTATTTAGTTTCCAGAATTATATCTTATTTAGTAAATTGTCATTTCAGGCATTTCATTGTCGGGAGGCGTCAGGAGGTGTTTCATTTTTCACACAAAGGAAAAAGAAGGAACCTGAAGATAGACAAATTTAACGTTCAACTAAGATGAAGTTTCCTAGTAGTAGGGGTAGTTTTGCTGCAGGAACTGATAGATTTGCTTACTGTTACTTAGTCTTTAAACTAAACATATGTCTAAAAACAATAACATGTTTTTATGCAGTTTCTGAGGAAAAAATTCTGTATATACAGGTTAGATTTAAATTACTTTCTTCTGGTTTTATAGTCATTTTTTTAAAGACTGGAGTAGTTTAGTTTGCTGGAAGCTCCTCCTAGCTGCATTTGGTATTACTGCAACAAATAAGGTAGCTCCAGAGAAAGTTAGAGAGAATTAACATGTTGTTTTCCTTTAACAGTAAATCTGAGAAAGAGGGAGAATGAATTTTAAAATATATATATTTTCTATTTTAACGGTGAAAATCATACCCTTTATACCTGTGATATTTAATTGGGGGGAGGGGGAAAGGTTATATAAAAGGCTTAGCTAGGTGAAGACAATTTTTATTTTTCCTTGTAACAGCTGCAAATGGAAATATGTGAAGTTAGAAAATAATCCGTATGTATCTTATACTTGTTGCGATGCAAAAGCAGCTCAAATCATCAAAACACAGTATAAAGAACCACATTTTATATAGTATGTTTGACAAAATCTAATTCCACTCCTGATGTGACTAACCAAATTCACATTGGTTTCCGTAACAGGCTACCTTTGACAACTCTGATCAGCTGGTAGGATTTTGAACAGGGATAGAAGGTATTGTGCTTCCTACCATTTCTGTTAAAAACTGTACAACACTCATGATTTAAGAAACATTGCTTTTGCCTTGTCCAGCTTTGCTTTTTTCAGGACGCCTACAGGAGCACTGCTAAAAAGTTAGTGGAAGACCAATAGTACTAATCAGTAATGTCTGATTTTATGCATCTCATCTTTAATTCTGAAGATAAAAATGGTGAGGGACAGGGAGCTTCTTGATGGAGGATGGTCTTGTTTCCTACATTGAAGTCAGGGGGTGGATGCCTGGAGCGCAGGACCTGTACTCTATCATTCTTATAGCTTAGTGGCTCCCAACCTTTTTTGCTGCAACCCTAAATTTGGGTTACTGTATTAGCTGGATCCTTTTCTAGGGATGGTTTTGAACAGGGAAAAGGAGGTCAAGAACTGGCCCCTCTGCCCAAAAGGAAATCTTAGGCCAAGGCTCTTCTAAAGGTGATATGGAATTTAGGGAGATGCCAACCAACCGCAGCCAAAAAACAAGGCTTTTTTTTCCTCTCCAGGAGGGCAGAAATTCGGTGCTTTCCAATGACTCAGGAAGCTCAGGCTGGAGCTGTTACCAAGCCACCTCCTGGACTGCAGCTCATCCTGGACAGCGTCCCACAGGATCAGTGGGGCCACTTCTCATGGGCTTTGTGCACAGGGCATCCGTGAGCAGGTCTTAAATTTTCAATGATCGTATTGAAAGCTCAAAATTATTGTATTTGCTGCAAAAACTATCATACAAAGAAAAATATACAAATAATTACGCAAACAAGTATGTCTATAAGGCTGCTTCTTATTCTTTACTTGATATTGCTCACTCTAAGTCGCCAGTGGGTGCGTGAGATGCGGGTCATCCAAGCCGAAGCGTGCTTCTATTTTGTGGCAAGCCGCGATATAAGGCAGTGCAGACAGCAAGCCCAAAACTCAAGTAAAACTCCCCAAGAACGACTTGGTGTTTGCACATGCTGCATCAGCGAGCTGCCTCAACAATTACCGTTCACCTGGACCACTTTCAGTACTATGCATCCTGCAAGGGCTGAAGTTATCGAACAAATGTCATAACGAACGTGCACACGCAACACGCTGGAGAGCCGCGGGCCCTGCCGCAGCTTGAAAGCGGGGAGGAGCCTGACGCCATCTCACCCCGCCCCACCCCTTTCGCGCCCAGGCCCTTCGTGCTTCCGGTGTCTCGGCGGTTTCTGGGAAGTGACGCAACTTGCGAGGCCGGGAGTGACGCGTGGCGGAAGTGACGGGGTGTGCGTGCAGGCCCCGGACCGGTGGGGGGGGGTTTGGACAAGATGGCTGGATCTACAGGTCTGTGAGGGGCGGGGAGCTGGAAGGGGGCTGCCTCCCCGCCGGGCAGCCGTCGCCACGGTCCCCCCTGCTGCGGCCGAAGGGCGGCGGGGAGCGGAGCCCGGGGCGGGGGGAGCGGGCCAAGGCCCCGTGTAGGGGGGCAGGGGGTTGCTAGAGCAGAGCGCTCCTCTCCTGGGCGGGAAGCTCCGGAGGAGATGCTGGCGCGGGGGGTCACGCAAGGGGTGCCGGGTGCACCGTGTCTTCGTCTGCTGCTTAAACGCCCAGTTGAGGCAAGGAGGCCTTGGAGAGCACAGTGGGTGCTGCCAGGCCCAGCTTTGGGACACGGGAGCAAAGAGCTTTAAGGGGAGCGATCGCGGTGGTTCAGGTCTGCGTCTGGGTGGGGTGGGGGGAGGCACGGCGGTATTCAGCTGTGGGGTGCAGACTTGTTGCTGTGCCTCATGCAGCTGCTCGAGGAAGGAGGGGTCACCGAGTCCCAGGAGGAGTAGAGGGGAGACGAGCCCCCACCTTGCCTGGTTTTGGGAAACCAGGTGCGTAGGGCAGGACAGAATAAGCTTAAGCCAGAGGAGCTTCCACTACAGATAGGCCAGGGGTGGAAAAGAAAGATGCTCTGTCCTGGTAAGCCAAATTTGGGTGGGACCCTTTAGGTGAGGATGGGAAATATTTGCTTTCTTGCAATAACTGAATTTTATTTTGTTGCACTTTGTAAATCTATTTTTGAGTTAAAATAAGATTTGGAAAAAATGGGCTTGGTTCTAGGGTAAAATTCTAGGTCATATTTTACACTTCTGCCTCTCTGAGTGTTGGGTTTGAGGGTTTCCTGTAATGTACAGGAAGTAAGGTTGGTTTTGCGTATGCATGTGTATTTTAGCATCTTGCAACTTTTTGCATTTGAGGCAGCTGCTTAACTGGCAGGTGTTAGAAATTGATGGCATTGTATCAGCAAACTGCTGCATTTCTGCTGCATTATTAACTTGATACTATAAGGTAGAAGTAATTTGCTGCTTAAATTTTATTTTCTATCCAAGAAACTTTTTAGTCTATGCATCTGGGGGGTAGGTGTTCTGTAGTTTGTCTGTATGAGTACTCCTATTGACAGGAATGTTTTTCTTCATTTACATTTAACACCTTTTAGTATACAAAGCTGTTAATGTTTAATAGTGGTGCAGTCCTAGAGATCCTGAGTTAGTTTAGCATGTGTATATATTTATAGCACTAAAATATTGCAGCTACTTTTTTTTTTTTTTGGGTGTTATCCAGGCAGTGTCATTGAGCTGCATAACTGAAGGAGAAATTGACCAGGATGCCGAGACTTCTGCCCTACAGGGGAGAGCTGTTGGATCCTTAAAGTTCTTTGATATGAGGCAGTCCTTTGGGTTTTTCAGGTCTTGTACAAATCTGCGTCCCTTTCCCAAGATTCACATTTGAGGGGATGTACTGCAGACACAAGCAGGTGAAACTCCATTGAAGTCAGTGAAACCTCACCTACGTTCATCATGGCTGAATGCAATTCACTTTGATATCAGAAAAATTAAAAGAGATGGAACTGCCAAAGTATGAATGTTTTGGTTGCATGAACTGATGAAATTGAGCTTCACTGATGTCAACAATACTTTTAATGAACTGTTAATGAGCTCAGTTAGACCACTAGTGGTCTATCTCCATGCACAGACAAACTTCATTTAAGACATGACCTTTGACATACACACACTTAAGAAATCGTATATTTTAACTTGACCAGGTATGTGTAGTGGTAACATCCTCACCATAACCTGTTACTTTGTGGAACTCTCCCCATTTGCTAATTTAATGTGATCATGTTATAGTTCATAGGAGTTGATATTAAACAGCAGCTCAGTTTTGCCTTCAGTACTGAAATTTATTTTTGCTTGTACTTGAACCCATTCAGAAGCCTTTGTGTTGACTGTATGAAATATATATTTTTTTTAATTTGGTTTTCAGAGAAAACCCCAATTACTTTTAAAATATCCTGGTAACTAGACGAAGACTCAAAATATTGAATTCTTTGAAACAGGCATTGTAAAAAGTGCATTTTGTACAGGACAGTCGCAGCAAAAGAAAGTTATCCTAATGTATTTCAGTAGGCATCTAACTTTTTGCTAGTAAAAGTTTCCAGCTGCTTCTGGTTCCACTTCCAGGAATGTCCAGAACTGCTGTCCACTTTGCAGGACTCAGCTGCTTGGTTCTGTCATCTCACACTTAAGCACAATTGGGAGTCTCACATTAGGCATTCTTCTGCCTCTCTTGTGAGGGATCTGCTTTAGAAAGCATACTTGAAGCATGCTTAACCAGTACTTGGAAGATTGAGTTCTGCGCACAAATATTAGCCGGAGCCATTTTCATTTAGAAATACAAACAGAAGAAGTGGTGATGACAGTGATGATATTATATAAGAGATCACCAACAACAAGTCAGTAATTAGAACACTTGCCCAGTGTTTGGGGCACCTGGGTTGGGTATTCTCCTCAGCCTGAGGAGTTTCAGGCTCGTCTCCCATTTCAGGGAAGTATCTTAACCTTTATTAGGTTCCTTTGGTGGGATTTTCTATCCACCTCTCCCATTGAAGCTCAGCCACTGCTAGAAAAAAATTCAAGGGTTTTTTTGGCTAGGGAAGGTGAAGCATGAGTCTAGCTTTAAGGTACTTTTATAGAGCAGGGGAGACCTTAAGTGTCCCTGTTTGGACTAAGCATAGATTCAACAGGAGTGAAGAATGTCCTTACCCTAGGTGGCCTATAGCCACCATCTCCTGGGAGGTGGGTGGCAGATGTGAATTTCAGCCTCTTCTGGTGAGGAGAAAATAGTCCGTCTTCCATGCCCTGGGACAGGGGGATCAACTCTAGGCCATGAATCCATCCCAGGAGCCAGATGCAAAAGTTCCTCTGTGGGCATACTCCCAAGTGGTAAAAGCCAGCATCCCTTACTACTTTATAGACATACCATTTTGGTCAAGAATTGCCAGTTAAATATCCTAGACTTGAATTTCTTTCTCTGTTTTGACTATTAACAGAGACTGTGTGGTTAAAGTTTAAAGTCATGTTTTAGAGAAATCCAGCCATATTGACAAATGTTACAATCTTTATAAAACTCTGCCTTAAGTACAAATATTAAGATGTCAGGAAAGGAATTATTAGCGTTCCAGGGTATTTCCTACATTGTCTTCCCACTTGACTTGTATTGCCCACACAGTTTCTCTTCCTTGCATATACTTCTATTTTATTTTTTTATATTGTATGTTGTTTCATTTCTATTTGGGGAATCAGTGTATGCTGATGTCATAGTAATTTGTTTTAGTCTCTTGCTTATCTTTATAATAAGGAAGCAATTAAGTATGGGTGGTAGTATAAACAGGTGGGTGAGTGTGCTGAAATTGAAGCTGAGCCTTCTTCTAACACGGATCATCTCAGTGATTCTTTTGTTTGGTGGTGCTCAACTTTTTTTTTATCTAGTAGGCCAGATTGGCAGTGCCTGATCTCTCTACAGGCTGGATCTGGTCAGAGGACCTGATTCAGTGACCGTGATGGACACAGAAGGACTCTACCCAGTTATGCAGAACAGGGTAGGATGCAGCCTGGCCCTGATCCATCTATGCGGGGAGATGGGGTTTAATGTGGCCCCAACCCAGCTCAGCGGGGGATAGGGAAGAGGCATGATCAGCTCTGTGGGGTGAGGGGTTGTGGCCCATTTGTACCAGAGGAAGGGGGAGTGCCACAGCTGGAACTGGCAAGGCATGTGTGGTGGAGTTGACGTGGCCCAGCCCTGAAACAGCTGCACAAGGGGAGAGTCTATGGCCCAGCCCTGTGGGAAGAAGGGGGCATGTCCTGGTCCCAACCTGGCCAGGCAGAAGGAGGCATGACACGACCCTGTCGAGGACAGGGGGAAAAAGGGGATGGGCCAGTGTCAAATCAGCTTCATGGGGGAGAGGGCATAGCCTAGTCCCACAGGGAAAGGGTATGCAGCCTGGCCCCAACCCAGCTGCATAAAGGTTAGGGAGTGTGGGCCTGCCCTGATCTAGTCAGCCAGGGGCAGGTTGCTGTCTGGCTTTGCTGTGGCTTGTGAGGCTCGGGATTTTGGCAGTAGGAAGGGGCCAGATTCCAAGGCTCCATAGGCCACATTTGGCCTGCAGGCTAGAGGTTGAGCACCCCTGGTGTAGTCCAGCTCTTTTACATTGCATTGGAATCATAAGTAACTAATCTATACCCCACAGACATTTGCAGAACCCAGGGGCTGGCAACCTACAGCCTATGGAGTCATTGGATCTGGCCCATGCATGTGAAGCTTCAGTGGCAGGCCTTCCCCGTGTATTGCAGCAGGGAGTAGCAGTGACAGGTGCTTCCATGTTGTGGCAGCACCTTAATGCCCATCTGCCTCTGACCTGAGGTTGATCGTTCTGGAAAGAAAACTTGAAAAGGTTGCTGACTGCTGGTCAACCTGTTAAAAACTTCAAGTGAAAGTGATTTTTTTCCCCTAGTCTCTAGGTGGCTCTTCTGTTTCCCCACTCTGTTAGATATAAATCTTGTTTACTGTAAATTAAGCTGATTTTATTTTTCTTGTCACTCGTGTCACGTACCCTTTTAGGGGCTTCCCTCTTGATTTATTTTTTTAACCAGACTATGAATGCAATTAAGGTGAATGTATACATGGGCGGGGTGTAGAGTTAATGTAGGGTGTCTGTTATTTTTATTGGAAACGGTGCATGTGGTCTATTAGGAAAATGATCAAGAGTTTAAATGTTCTCCGAGCTAGGTCTTCACACTTTCTCTGGCATTCTCTACATCTTCATTCTTACTGGCATTCTCTTTTCCCCTGCTTTGTTATTTCATGCAGCTCTCTGGGGCTCTGCCCATTGTTTCGTTCTCTTCCTAGGATCCTACCCCTCCATATTTTTAATGATACATCCAGAATCTATTCTTAGAGCCCATTCCAGTTTAATTTAACTTTGCAATCATTTTAAGCTTTGTTTTCAATGATCTCTGTCAGAATAGGATGCAAGTCATGAAAGGTGGAATACAAACGTGAGAAAGCAGAAAAATACTGCGTACTTTGAGGTAGAAACCCTAATGGAAAGCATTAATTTACTCTGCCATGATGTACAGGGTTTGTTGGAACTGGGAATGTCTTTAACCTGCTTCAAAAGAAACCTCAACAAGCAGCAAATAATTAAGATGCTTTTTAGCTGGGGTGAAATATATTGCTTACAAAAGGCTTTTAAGTTATGTATAGTCCTTCAGTTCTTTTCCCTCTTGTAGAATAGTTAAGCAAGAAAATTCTACTCTTGGGGTAAGGCCTTGAGAAGAAATATTATGCTGACTCTTACAACACTCCCTTATTGAACTCTTTAAGTCACCGGCCCTCAGCATGGGCACCAGCTAAAACAGTGGTTCTCAACTGTTCTTTTTCCAGGACTTGTTTGCAGACATCAATGGCCAGTCCCGAGCCAGTGCCCCTCACTCCTGACCTGGTACCCACAGGTCCCAGCCCCTAGTCTGTGGGATTAGGGGGTTAGGTGTGTGGGGTAAGGAGACCCCCAAAGCAGCTGCTTCCAGTTTGGAACGCTTCCAGCTTGCCAGAAAAAAGCCATGGTTTCCTACGGTTTTCTCCCTTAAGGGAGAATCCATTTTTAAAGTTTGTTGATCCATTTCTAAAGTTTGTTTGCAACCCTTTCATATATTCTTGCAACCCACTTTTGAGTCATGACCCATGGGTTGAAAAACACTAAACTAAAAGATGCTTTTCAGGAAGGCCAACAAACCACATTTAGGGTTTCTAAGCTAGGACATTATGGAGATAACTACTATTCACTGAACTTGAGGTACGCTTCTTGAAGATGTTGCATGTAAACTGGAAAACCAAGACAAGATATGGCAGGTAGCTTTTCAGTAAGGAAAGTAGTTGAGAGAAGAATGTCATAGGTGAGGCATCTTTGAGGCAGTTTTTGTTTGAGCGCTGTTTTGTATTGTTTTTGCTAATTAAGAACATTTTATTTGGTAATTATGGTCTTGTTAAAATCTACAAAACAAGTTTTAAAAGATTCAAGTCAGACCACCTTTTGAAATAACTCGTTGCATTTGTACCAAAGTAATGAATATGTGGCAGTCCGACTAGTTTTGAAGAGTGCACATTTTTCTGTTTTTACAGCCTTTTCAAATATGTACAGTGCATTTATTCTGTTTCTCATTTTGAAATGAGTAGAACTAGAGGTACACTGACACATCAGTCCAATATTGGATCGGTATCAATATAAAGGAAGTTGACTGTATCGGAAATCAGCTTTTTTTTTCTAATTTGGCCAATAAATACCCCGTGCATGTGTGCAGCTGCAGTGCAGCACGTAGGTGGTGAGGAGCACAGCGTGGCA
This sequence comes from Caiman crocodilus, assembly GCA_030014935.1. NCBI lineage: Eukaryota > Metazoa > Chordata > Crocodylia > Alligatoridae > Caiman > Caiman crocodilus. The sequence continues at coordinate 71,049,607 of JAGPOW010000261.1, read as the reverse complement.
GTGTGGAGAGCTGCATCAGGCTGGTAAGTCTGTTGTGGTGGAAGGGAAGGGGTATGGAGGCCTGAGCACAGCCTGGCCCAACCCCCACTTGGAAGAGCCTGGTCCAACCCCAGCCTGCAGCTGCAGCCCATCTGCATCCCGTGTGCAGATTTGGCGGCACATGTCACCCCTCCCCACCTCCCCCATGCCCTCCCAGGGTGCACACAGCCAGGGGAGCCACCTCCCCCATGCCCTGAATGAGCGGCAGCTGCATCCTGCACCCCCAGCCCCACTCCCTCCCTCACTACAGGGGCCTTGGTCTACCCCCCCATGCCCCTTTCCCCAACCCGTCTACCACAACAGACTTACCAGGTGGACACTGCTCTTCACGCTGCCGGGCTGCATGTTGGAAATTGGATTGGTATCGGCCAATATACCGCCTTAAAAATCGGCTGTTGATGCCAGTCCCAAAAATATCTTTCGGTGCACTCCTAAGTAGAACCCTCAATGCTGACTTGTAATCGCAGAGCTCAGTTTAACGCACTGTTAATACTGCCAGTAACTTGGATGAGTTATCAGTAGCTTCATTGAATTAGACCTTTAAAAAAAAATGCTCAAAAAATTTAGGAATGAAATATACCAGTACAATGCTGCATGATCGCATATATGCTAAACCCTATACCATATTTTCTGACATACAGCATGCCCTGGAATTAAGGTATGATCCTTGTTTTTAAAAGGCTGATGAAGAAAAGGTCTTTCTTTGTAGTAAGTAGCTTACTTACTTCTTTGTAGTAGCAGCTATGGAGCCCTAGCTTATTGCTTGCTTACTATTCTACTATTCTCTGTGGAGCACAGCTTGCAGTTAAGAAACTTCCATTACCATATTTCATGCTTATATTGTGCACCCCAATTTCCAGCAGCTGTTTTCTTTTGGAGGTAGTGAGCTTGTATGTGAGAGTACGATATCCCATTTCAGCCCAGTCAGTTGCATTAGAAATACTTAAAACTGTAGCTAAGAAGACAATTGCCAACGTAATTTTATATAATATTCCAGACCACGCAAAATCAGTAATATTTGAAAGATTTTAGGTGTTAGACGTTTTAGTTGAAAAATAAACAATACAAATCATATACTTGTATCCTTTGGTGAACTCAAATGGCTGAAGCATTGTGTAAGCAGAACACTTTGGAGACACCACAGTACTCGGGGAAATTTGGGGCTGAAATGTGACTACTTCCAGAAAGATAAGCCTCTGAAAATAAGAGGGTGGTTTATGCTGCCTGCTATGCTGTTTTTACAGAACACAGTATTAAGTGGCAGGTAAGTCTGTTGAAAGCCTTATGGGTAAAGGTCAGAGGGGAGAGTAACAGGAGGGGTGTCGTAGTGAGTGTCTGTTACAGGCCACCAAACCAGGATGAGGTCTTCTTTAAACAATTAACAGAAGTTTCTGAATTTCAGGCCTGAGTTCTCAGGGATGATTTCAATTATTGGGACATCTGCTGGGAGGGAGGTACAGCGGTGAGTTGGAATAACTTTTTCATACAGATAGTAGAGAAGCCAAGTAGAAAGAAGCTCTTCTTGATTTGCTGCTCACAAACAGGGAGGAATTGGTTGAGAATGTGGAGGTGGAAGGCAAATTGGGTATCAGTGACTATAAAATGATAGAGTTCAAGGTCTGAAGGAGAGCAGCAGAATAAAGAAACTGTACTTAAGAAAAGAAAATTTCAACTAACTTGGGGAACTAGGAGGCAGGATCTCCTGGGAGGTAAGTCTGAGGGGAGAAGGAGTCCAGGAGAGCTGTCTGTATTTTTTTTTAAGAGGCCATGTTAAAGGTATGGGAGCAAGCTTTCCTAATGTGGCAGATGAATGGCAAGTGCAACAGGAGGCCAGCCTGGTGAGAGAGCAATCTTTTTAAATGAGTTGAAACTTAAAATAAAAAAAAATGAACCCTACAAAACGTGGAAACTTGGTTATAGTAGCAGGGAAGAGTAAAAGTATCAAAAAGTTTGCAAGGAGAAAATTAGTAGGGTCAAGGCACAACTTAAGATGCAGCTAGCAAGAGACATAAAAGGCAATAGAACAGGGTTTTGAAACTAGCAAAAGTAAGAGGAAGACCAGAGAAACCAGGGGAATGGAACCATAGGAATTGCCTTCTGCATTCCTTCCCTTAAGGAATGCAGAAGGCAATCTAGGTATGGATGAGGCAGAGAAGGCTGAAGTATTTAATTTTTGTTTTTTATTTCAGTCTTCATAAATAGGGTCAGCTACAAGATGATGTGCACAGTTGGCAGCAAAGATAGGGAAGAAGACAAATGATCAAGAGTAATGGCAAAACGGATTAAGGATTACTAGGAGAAGATAGCTGCTTTCAGGTCAGTGGTGTAGTGGTGTGCACATTCTGGACTGAAGGAATTAGCTGAGGTAATTTCAGAACCTTTGGCTATCCTCTTTGAGAACTTGTGCGGAGGTTGAGTGAGGTGCTGGATGATTTGAGAAGAGCAAATATAGTTCTCATCTTCAAGAAATGGAAGGATCCATGTAACTATAGACCAGTCAACCCGATCTCAATATCTGGAAGGATCATGGAGCAGGTCTACTATAAAGGACCTAGAGGAGAACAAGGTGATCAGGAAGAGAGAGCATGGATTCATTAAAATCAAGTTAAGCTTGACCAGGTTGGTTTCCTTCTAAGATAAGCCAACTGGCTCTATGGATGAAGGAGAGCAGTGCATGTGATAAGCCTTGCTGAAGTCAAGAAAGGTTCTTAATACTGTCTCCCGCAACTTTCTCATTAACAAGCTAAGGAAATACGGAATAGATGAAAGTACTGTAAGGCAAATACCTAATTTTGGATCAGTGAACAGTCATCAATAGCTCAGTGGGTGCGAATACACGTGTGCCTTAATGTGGGTTAGCTTATTGTAATGCTTATTAAAGCATCACAAAAAAAATGCTCTTCAGCTAATGCACATTAAAATAGGTTAATGCACCTTTTTCTAGTACCTCACAATGGAGGGTGCTTCAATGCATTGCAATTACAGGTGTTGGAGCAGATTTGATTAATCAAGTATATTCCAGCATGGTAATTATTGTGTTCCAGCAGCCTCCCATGTCCCGTGTATCGCTGTCCCTGCACTTCAAAATGGCAGCAGGAAGCACTTGAACTAAAGCTTGTTGAATGAGCTTTAGCACAAGCACCTCCGCTGCCATTTTGAAGCACAAGGATGCTGATACATGAGACTGCAGTGCTTTAATTAGAGTGGCTGTTGGAGCCACTCTAATTATTTAAGTTCTGTCTCTTCCTCCTACCCCTGGAGCATGTGTGAAAGTAGCTGGAGGTACTAGACTTAATATTCATTACCTAAAGTGCATTAATGAATGTGTAGATGCACCCAGCGTCTAGTTGACAGGGGAGGGGGCTATTTAGTGGGTTCTGGGTTTGGTATTGTTCAGCATCTTCACGCATGATCTAGATGTATTACATACATGCTTAGCAGATTTGAGGATGACACCAAGTTGGGTGGAATAGCAAACCCTCTGGAGGGCAGGGCTAGGTTCTAGAATGATGTGGATGGACTGGAGAGAGGATCTGAAATTGGTCATGAGAGATTCAGCAAGGACATGGGCAAGGTCCTGCACTTAGGTCAGAATACGTGCATTCATATATATAGACTGGGGAATGACTGGCTAGACTGCAGTACTGCAGAGAAGGACCTGAGGTATACAGTGGACCATAAGCTGAATGAGTCAACAGCATGCTCTTGGAAGAAAGCCCATCAGTATATTGCGGTATATCAACAGGAGCATCCCTTGCAAATCAAGGAAAGTGTTTCTTCTCTCTAGCATGGGTGAGACCTCACCTGGATTACTGTGTCCAGTTTTTTACCCTGTTTTTCAAGAAAGATGCAGACAGATTGGAAGGAGTTCAGTGCAGAGCAATAGAAATGATTAGACATCAAGCAAGATTTATGAGGCAAGGCTAAAAGAACTAGGATTGGAGATTAGGAGTAATTTCTGACTATGAGGGTGGTCAAGCCTTGGAACAGGCTACCTGGAGGAGTTGTGGAATCTCCATCCTTGGAAATGTTCATGAGAAGGTTGGACAGACACTTGGCTAAGATTATTTAGTTGAGGACAGTTCTGCCTTGCATAGGGGGTGGGACAAGATGACTTCATGAGGTTCCTTGGAGCTCTGTTTTCTTGTGATTTCATGCTACTAATGCCACTTCAGACTTTCAGATGAATTTTTAAGATATGCTTTGTGTCTTTCCTATATTGTTTTTAATTTGTCTGTACTTGGACATTGAAACATTGACTTAATTGTTTTTATATAGTTGGTTTCAGTCTGAGTTGTAATGTTTCTGTAAATATATTTTTAAAACTTGTTTTTGTTGAACTTTAAAAAAGGCATGTCGGAAACGTTTCTCTTATTTTTTGTAAGACCTCAATTAAAAAAAAAAGCATTAATCTGAATTCAATTCAAAGGTGCTTTTGAAGTCATTTAGACAAACTCTGGACCTTTCGTTATTGCTTCCTTTATGGCCCAATTTTGTTGTACAAAATATAATTTGCTAATAAAACTAACATCCTGTCAAATTTCAGAATGTGTCATTGTTCATAACCCACCAGTGTTAATAACAACAGGCTTTCAAACCAGTGTCATGACTGTGCCTCATTCAACAAATTATCCTTAAATTCAGCTACCTCCTTTCCACCAGTCTTGGTCTTCACACATCCACCCTCAACCAGAACAAGCATGGTAGGTGAATGATGAGCTAGTTAATAACGTATGTTCTCCTTTCTTGCATGGATAGAGTTTTTTTTTAAGTTTATATTAGTGTAACATGCAGTATATCAACTTTTGAGTTACCAGAGGTTTAGTTTATATTAGAAACGCTGGCCGCATTTATCAATTGGAAATTTATCTAAGGGATGCTGCTGAAATTCCCTAATATAGAAAGTAAGGGTGGGCAAAATGGTGGATCTGGCAGGTGGCTGGACTCCATTTCCCAGCAGTCCCTACCTGGGTGATTCCCAGCCAGTCTCCATGGATACCTTGGGAGTAAGGAGGCTGTGACACTGTGGGACTGCAGAATTGGGTCTCTGCCCCAGCTCTGCTCTGTTACAGCCCCTCACTCCCAGGGTCTTCATGGAGACTAGGAGCTGGGTGGGTTGCTGCTTTGGGACTGGGATCTCAGGGCAGTGACAGCACAGGGCTGCAGCAGAGCCACGATCTGATCCCTGCGCGCCCATGTCTGTGGAACCTGCACTTGCCACAGGGGCATGTGGACCATGGATTGCGACTCTGCCCCGGCCCCATGCTATCACTGATCCAAGATTTTGGGGTCTCCCTGGCCCTGCTCACCCATCTCACTCCTGGCTACTCCATCCCAGTCACTCGGCTATACACCCTGCCCATGTGGGTCCTACTTCTAGTGGTGGGTGCAGAGCAGATGGGCTGGGATGCCCAGGCAGTGGGGTTAGGGCTGACAGTGGCAGCCAGAAGGAGGCTTTGGGCCCAGTCTGGCCTGTGGGCTGGACTTTGCCCACCCCTGGTATAAAGCATTATGTACAATGGATCAAGCATGAGTTAACCTGGTTTAAGTGTCTGTATCAGTGAGGGGGGCCACACTTTTTGGCAGGCATGCCTCAATTTAGCCCCATACCCTCTCTGAGTACCACTTCAGTCACTTTTCTGTCCTGGTCTGTTGCTCTGCTTTATAGTTCTTTCCAACTTGCTGCTCTGATTGCTGCTTTCTTCTCTGTCTGCTGTTGTGTTGCCTGTTCCCTCCCTGACCTGCTGCATGTCACTTGTGCAGAGGCAGCCTGTGTCACATCTGGCTTGGTTAACAAAGGTTAGCCACCCTTGGTCTGTACAGGTTTGCCTCACTTTATGTGGTGCATGTGTTCCTGGAAAACAGCACAACTCAAATTCATGTAAAGGGAACCCAGTTTATAAGGAAATAAATAGTGATTTGTTCTTATGGTGGTGAGGGAGGAAGTGGGGCAGTGGCTAAGCAAGGGAAGGGGGGAGGGTTGCGGCGCAGCCCAGCAGCTGTAGGCAGGTGGCATTGGCTGCTCCCGGGGCTGTAGTAGGGAGCAAAGCAGAGGGAACTGTCAGTGGGTGCAGTGTGCGGGACAGGAAGGGGAGGGGAGGGTGCAGCTCTTGCTGCATGTGCACCCCAGGAGGCCTGCAGGTTGTGGGGCTACACCAGGCTCTTCCTGGGGGTGTGTGCCCCCAGATCCGCATGCAGGAGCAGGGCAGGCTGCTGCAATAGACTAGGGCCAATAGTGGCACTGGGCTCTTCCCAGCAGGGGCTGGGCTGCTGCACTTGGGGAAGGCGGGGTAGGGAGGTTGGTGGCACTATAGTGAGTTTTGCGGTAGCTGCAGCCCCTGTCCCAGCATGCTCACCCTAAGTGCAGTGTGGCCCAGCCCCCAGCCGGGAAGAGCCCAGTGCTGGTGCCAGCCTGCAGTGGCAGCCTTTTCTCATCCTGCATGCAGATCCGGGGATCCATGTCTTCTGGGGCTCACATTCTATACACACCAGCTGCCCCTGCCACTTGTGGCACGTGTGTTGTGTTGACCACCCCCAGTTGACTAGAGAAACTTGTCCTGGGTAACTAAACTGAAGTCCCTCTAGTGCTGCAAACCCATGGTGTTGAGGGTACTGCACCAGGAAAAAATTGTACCGATGCAAACTTTGTTACTTCCAAGTCCAGGATGCATCCTTCTGGGACATGTGTCAGTGACTTTTATAGCCGTAGAGGGTCTGAGAATTTAGGAAAGGTGTAGGTAGGGATGGGTCCTGCTGCTGAATTACCAGTTGCGGAACCATGTTGGGGATGCATGCCAGCAGCAGGGGGGTTGATGGTCCAGATCCAGCCTGTGAGTAAGGGTGAGTTTGACATCTGTACTCTAGAGGTTTGCTTTTATGTGGAAAAAGAATGCTGTGTATTTAGGCCAGGGATATGTCTATCCATTTTGTAGTCTTGTCAGTAGTTATTACTGTTCTGCCTTATTACAAAATCCTGCAGAGCTACATTTTCTCATCATGGGCATTTTTACACATGAGAGTGCCATGCGTTTTGAAAAGCGCCCAACGCTGCAATGCTTGCAGTTGTATAAGTGGCAAGATGTGCGTCAGAGCTGAGAAAATCGCTTTTGAATTAAAGCACATAGAAGATACTTTAGTTCAAAAGCGCGCCACCAACTTTTTCTCCATGCTGCCGCGCATATCGTTGCTTATACAACTGCATGCGATGCAGTGCAGTGCATGTCCACAATTAATGAAGTCTGTTCCAAAGCAGTGGATCTCTGCTGCATAGTAGGACCAAAAAGTATGTGTATAAATGCCCATGTGTTTACATGCATCCACGCCTGTGTTTAGCAGTGTACTCCTTTATCAGCATACTTTTGCCTCTAAACATTTATAGGTATAGTTGTTGGTGCATATCAGCGTTTACAGATTGGATGCGCTGGGGGAGTACGAGACATGGCTGGGAGTTGGGCTGCAAGGTGTGGAGAATGGAAGCAGTAAGGGAAGTTTGACTGCTAGAGTGGAGGAGATTGGGGCAGAGTGGATGTCTGCTCTGCTAACCTTCCTGTGATTCAGCTGAACAGAACTCTGCCAGATCACAGGATGTGGTCAGAGGGCAGAGCTACTGGTGAATCACAGGAGATGCATCACAGCAAATTTGCTTTCTGGCCCACTTCTGTAGCATATAGGTGTGGGGAGTACAAGGGAGAGAGCAGCCTGTGGAGAGAATTGAATATGTATATCGGTGAGTACAGGATTGAGGATGGGGGGGGGGGGGGAATAACCTTTTGGGATGTCCCTAAGCCCAGGAGTCCTGGTGGGTCAGCCCTGCTGTGGTCTCTGCCTGGGACATCTTTGCTATAGTGCTAGAGGCAGAACCTTTTATCTAGATTTAAAACTGACAACTTTTTGTTTTTAATAGTTCTTGGACTCAGTCTCATCTCTCTCTTGCTAGTGGTTAGTAAGAGGGAGCTTTGGCTGTTTTCTAGGAGAAAGGAAAGAGGGAAAACCTGCAGTTGAGAGTGCCTGAACAATACAGTTAACCAGCTCTTCATAAGAGGCAATTGCTTCCTCTAGCTAACCTTATTGTTAGTAGAATTTCAGCTTTTACAGAATTTTTCCATGCTGAGAAGGCGCTTATTTAAAATGCTGATTTATGCTAGAAGAATAAAGGCCAAAGCCTCATTGCAAAGTGAAAAACAGAATTCATGAGCAAATAGCACACATTTTATTTGCAGCCAACACCACTACTGACATTCCATGAATGGAGAAATCTAAAATCCTTCAGCTAAGCTTTGCAGTTTATGTCAATAAGACTTATTTAAAATCACTTATGTACCCATATATGTGTTTGGGAGCTTTATGTTATATTACTATTGGAAAATCTGGCCAGTGCATGTTTTAAAAAGCCAACACGTGTATGTGGCGGGTGTGTGTGTATATATAAAACCTAAACCTCTGTATTTATTTGCATTGAAGCAATTATATTTTGAAGTGGAAGATGTTATGCAAGACACCTTCCTATTAAAAATAAAAGTTTACCTCTGATGCTATAAATGTATATATCGCTTAAAATTTTAGCCAGGTGAGTAGTCCTATTGCTGTCAGTCAGATTTAGTTAGATTAGTACAATTAGTATTTGTTTTGAATATTTGTGAGGTCAGGTCTTAATTTATATCAACCCCTCTCCCTGCGTCCTGCCCCCCCCCCAAAAAACCCCCCAAAACCCCCATACCAAACCAAAAAAACCCCAACCCAAAACAAAACAAAACTGAGAGAAAAGACTGGCAATTCTGTGGTGGTGGCATATAAAAATGGTTTTATATTTAATTCATTATAGATTTTAAAAGAAGTCTAGGACAATACAAATTTGTTCTTATTTTAAATCCTCAGTCTAATGCAAATAAATATTTAAATATACTTAATTAAAATATTTTAAAAATTAGGTGGCTCCAACCTGTCTATTAAGTTGACTCTTTTCACTGCACTTTTAATGTTTGCAAACCTCTTTCCTCTCTTCCTTCCCATTCAGGGGATCCAGAGGCGGGGGCAGTGGCATGGCCTACCCCACCCCTTTCAGTTGATGCTGTGGGAGAAGCACACAGAGACTTTTCCCTTACTAAGGGGTGTGGGGGAGAGTAAGAATTTCCCTGTGGCACATCCTGTTCCCCTCTTATTTCCTCCCCTCCCTCTCACGTGTTGTCATCACTGTTCTGGCTGGTCTAGGGGCCATATTGCAAGTATAACATAAACATTCAAAATGACTTGTCCATCAGGAGCTGGAATCAGTTTCGCCTCATTCTCTGTGCTGTTCCTTGTATGAGAGTCCAATATTGCTGCTAGAATCATAAGTTTTATTTTCCATTTTGCCAGTCCAGAATAAATGTATACTCCTAATTTTTCCATATTAGCAGTATAGAAAACTGCAGGAATTGATAGCTTGGCTGAAGAGATTCAGGGAAAAATCAGTAGGTTTACAGTTGTTAGATTAGGTTTAGGAGTCTGCCTGGTGGTCAACTAAACAATGGCACTGCATGAAGTCATGAAATATCATTTCACTGAAGTACATTGAAACAACTCTCAGGCAAAGGTATAGGAACAAGGAAATCATAGAGAAATAACTGGGAAATTAACACACTTTTTTTTCCTTCCCCTATTTCTTATGTTTTATTCTGAAATGTGGACTCTTTACTGTTATTTCAAAGTACAACTTTTTCCACTTTAAGTAGTGTCATGAAGAGCCTGGTTCTTTGCTTTCTTAAATGCTCTTGGATTCTGCAATTTTTTTTTTTTTTTTTGTAGAAAGTGAGTGTAGTTTAGTTTTCCACAGCTGAAATTATTCCTGAAACTGCAAGGAAAATAGCCTAACTTTTTGGTAACCTGGAGTTTTAGTTAAGTGAGATTCCCTTGTTGAAGTCAATTACTTTCCCCGTTTTCCTTCCTACTTGCTATTGAAGTAAAAGTTCAGTTTAACTCCTTTAGACCCAGATTTCAGTAGGTGCTCAATATTGGTATGATAGTCTACAGCCCAGATTTTTTGCTGATATGGTTTTTTTTTCATTGGGACTTTGAAGTTCCATGATCCATGAATGACATGGCTATGTTGAAAGAATCAGGTGTAGTTGGAGTTAAATTTGAAAAACTGCTTTTTACCAGTATAACTTGTTTCACCTGTTAGAGTGGCTTTGCTGTATCAATGGAATGAGATTTGTTGGTATGATTGTGTTCATATTAGAAGTTTCCTAGCATAGACATAGCCTTTAATAGGTCAAGAATTTAGGAAGATTCAAAGAGTGAGATGGTTGTTGGAAATAGTCATGCTTCTTATGAGCCAGTCCCTAAACAGTAGGGATTAGGATAAGACTTCTCTGGTAGGTAGATTCAGACGTCTGCATACTGCGGGATTTTTTGCTCCTTGTTCTGAAACATCTGGTGCTGGCCATTGGCACAGAATTCTGAATGAAATGAACCAAATGTTTGATGCAGGATAGAAACTCCTATTTTCCTAGTAGTGTTTAGTATTCTCTGCTCTTAACCTCACAAATATCAATTACATCAGGACCTTGAATCATTAAGTGTTCTGTTAAAAGGATCCTGGTTCTGAACGACATGCACATGTGACTTTATCTGCTGATGCACATAAATGGGGTGCTATAAGGGATCCTTTGATGCGACAAGCAGCTTTCAGAAAGAGTCCAGTGTTGCCTGTGACCACAAGAAATTTTGCTTTCCACAGTTATGTTTCTTCAAGTTGACAGAGAGGGAACAAACTACACAGTTGCCTGCAGCAAGTTACTTGCTTCCTTATGGACAATAATAATGAGCAAAGGTTAGAAACAAGTGACCTAGAGACTCTAAGTCTTTTTCCTGATAAATGTAGCCTTTTACATAGTGAAACTTCATTCTTAGATACAGAAGTTCCTATTGATGCTTGCTATAATATTGACTAGGTCTAGGTCCTTTACTGTACCAAAATTTACTGCTGTCAAGTCTTGCTTAGATTAAATTGTATTGTTCTAATTAGGTGTCTTTTTTTTTT
>JAGPOW010000261.1:71008740-71037681 GCA_030014935.1 Caiman crocodilus | reverse complement strand
TGGGTTAAAACCCTCAAATAATCATTGTGGCCTTACTGTGAAATCTTGCTTCACTGAGGACTCGCCTTCATTGCTAAGAAATTCTGTGTATGCGAGCTTTCTAGAGATGAAGTGTTGTACTTTTTTTCTAGATTGGCACTTCAGTTATACTGTGAGCTCACTAAGGTTTTTTTTTTTTCTTCTTGGGCTGTCGTTTCCCATTCTTTGTCTCTTAAGGAAAGCAGTAGTTGTTTAGAAACAATGTACCAACCCGTTTGCTCTCTTCTGTCTTGTACCTCCTGAAAGGCTGTTAACCTGAGTGAAATTCCAAAAATACTGTGTTTAAGCATGCTAGGTGTCTGAGGAATCAAGATTACTCTGGGGGATGAGCAGCTGAATGCCATATCTCAAAAGATGTATCCAAACAAAAGTATGGTGGACTCCGTATTGAACCTCCAGTGTTGGGATTCAGGACAGCAGTCTGGTGAGGGGTGCCACAGGCATGTTTTTTCACAGATGGATAGGATGATCTCAATGAGTTTACCTACCTGCAGTGCCCTGTCTTCATTGTGTTTATACCTGCAGATAGCTTGCACACATTAATTGCCCAAAGCTCATTTAGAAGTGAAGACAAGGTCCCAAGTAATGCTTTGTTCCCTTGCAATTAGACTTCATCCCAGCTGGTATTGTTGGGAATTGGGAAAATTACTACCTACTGATGCTAATGGCTCCATTCCTAACCCTACCCCTTTCTCCCCACAACAATACAAAGCAATTTAAAATATGAGTTTGTTGAAATGATCATCATACCAAATCACTCATTGAAATGCTTGTTGAAATGTTATGCTTGAATAACTTTTCTTAGTGCATCATGGTGGTGGATGGGTCTTTTTTGACCTGGAGGGATGTGGGCAGTGGGGTCCCCCAGGGCTTGGTCCTTGACCCGTACTGTTTAACATCTTCATCAGCGACTTGGATGAGGGGGTAAAAATCACCTTGTTCAAATTCATGGACAACACTAGAATGTGGGGAGAAGTGGGCACGCTGGAGGAGAGGGACAGACTACAGCTAGATCTAGACAGGTTATAGGGGTGGGCGGATGGGAACAGGATGGGATTCAGTACTGACAAGTGCAAGGTACTGCACCTTGGGAGGAAGAACCAGCAGCATACCTACAGGCTGGGAAACTCCCTTCTTGTCAGCACAGAGGCAGAAAAGGATCTTAGAGTCATTATTAATTCCAAAATGAACATGGGTTGCTAGTGTGGGCATGCGGTCAGTAAGGCTAACCACACCTTGTCATGCATCCACAGATGCGTCATAAGCAGGTCCAAAGAGGTGATCCTTCCCCTCTATGTGATGCTGGCCAGGCTGCAGTTGGAGTATTGCATCCAGTTCTGGGCGCCACACTTCAGGAGGGATGTGGACAGCATCAAGAGGGTCCAGAGAAGGGCCACTCTTATGATCGGGGTAGCAGGGCAAGCCCTATGAGTGGAGGCTATGGGAGCTGAACCTGTTCAGCCTCCATGAGAAGGCTGAGAGGGGATCTGGTGGCTGTCTACAGACTGGCCAAGGGGAACCAGCAGGCAATGGGAGAGTCCCTGTTCCCCTGAGCACTACTAGGAGTAAGAGGAATAATGACCATGATTTGACTGAGAGTAGATTCAGGCTAGATATCAGGAGGCACTACTTCACAGTCAGGGCGACTAAGATCTGGAACTAACTTCTGAGGGAAATGGTGCTCGCTTCTACCTTGGGGGTCTTCAAAAGGAGGCTAGATAATCACCTTGCCGGGGTTGTTTGACCCCAGCATTCTTTCCTGCCCTTGGCAGGGGGTCGGACTTGATGATCTGCTCAGGTCCCTTCTGATCCTACTATGAAACTATGGCATAATGCTGAGCATTTTCATCTATTGTTGGGAACAATGGGTACTAAGTACTGTTAGAGGTAGGCCCTTAATTGATAAGGATTTGATGTAATACAACTACTGTTTTTACTGTTTCTTAACCCTTTTTTCAAAATTAGCAGAGAGTGTGTTTAAATATTATGAATGAGCTTAATTTTGAAGTTTTACAACTATTTGAGTTCTCCATATGTCTAATGAACTTCAAAGTATAAAACTTGCTAAACACTTTAGAACACTAAAACAGGCAAAAGGAAAGAAGATGCCTACAAAGGTATTACCTTATTTGTTGTCACCTGGAGAGAGATTTTTATGCTAGAAATGGCTTCTTCAGAAAGATGTAAGCAATCAAAAATAGGGCCAAAGATGAAAACTAGGTTATAATTGTCTGACTACTGCATTTTTTTTCAGGGTTACAGACACTGACCATGTTACACATTGGTTAGTTTTTATCTTAGCTCTGGCAGTTGATTCTCCTAATGTGATATGCAAAGCCATGTTGTCATCTCAATCTTCTTTATCTGACATGGTAAAGCCACTGAAAGCAGAAGTTGTATTTTAGTACATATAATCTACATTTTCTTTTGATTATTAATGTATAGGTAGACTTTCTTTGCATTGTAATAATAGAATAAAATATAAATATTTGTGAGCCTTGTTTTTCATCTCTAAAAACACTCAGTCCTTTATGTTCTGTTGGCTCCACTAATGCCGTGCTGGCAGTGCTGGAAAAAAATTGTTTTGCCTTTCTGTGTCTTGCATTGTTTTCCCCCAAATGAGGGGAATATTTATCTTCCTTTTGTAAAGAGCTTTGAGGTCTGTGACTTTTTTTCCTTCAAAAACTGTAGTGGATGGTGATTGTATTGGCTAATTAAGTTGTAATATCGTTTGGGGGAGGCTGAAAGAACAAGCCCTTAAGTCATTCTAGAACACAAAGGAAAAATATGTTTTACAATTCAAATAATTTTCATTTAAGTAAGGAATGCAAAATATTGCAATTATGTGATGCAAAAATTCAGCTAGGTAGAACTTGAATTAATTTTGAAAATCATCGGCTAAAAGCAGTAGTTCTATAGGTAGGAAACAAAGTTTAAAGTAAACTAAAATTTAAATCCTTAGTACTTTGTTTCCTTAAATATTATGATTAATATGCTTAACATCAGCGGCTGCATTATTTGACATCTTGCTACTGTGTAGTAATAATTAATTGGCTGTCCTCCATTTAATATTGATATCACCTATGTTCCTCCTGTAATATAATTACTTCATTTCAAATGGTTGCCAGCATTACTTTGTTAAAATATGATTTGTATTTCTGAATTATTATTATGATTTTAAGGTGTAATGCAGACTGCATTTAATAATTACTAATTAATGAGCTATCTTTTCTCATTTATAAACATTACTACTTACATTCGTCTGCTTTCTTTTAATAGTTAAAGTACCTCGTAATTTTCGCTTGTTGGAAGAACTTGAAGAAGGTCAAAAAGGAGTAGGCGATGGTACAGTAAGCTGGGGACTTGAGGATGATGAAGATATGACGCTTACAAGGTGGACAGGCATGATTATTGGGCCACCAAGGGTCAGTATGGCAAGTAAAAACTTTTCTCTTAAGTTTGTAGACAGCATAAAATCCTGTGTTAAACTTGTATTTCAGAGAGTAAATAAATTAGAAACATGTTTTAAAGTATAGTTATGGTGGTCTGTCACAAGTTATCACCAATTTATAGTTAGTCAGAGCCTGCAGATTCACTTGAGTTAAATATGTGAGGCTAATATCTAGTATATACAGATATATGCCAACAGGCTTGTAGATAGCAGTGGAGAGTTTTCCACATCCAAGTCTGAATTCCTTAAAATTTGTGGAAAAGCTAGGAGGAGCTGCATAGGGACATTTCATTGGCCCAAAGTTCACATGGCAGGCAGTTTGTATGCTTTTCTTTGACTTAGCAAAGATTGCAATTCTACATGTCCTCAATTATTTGTATTATTATTAAAGAAGGAACAACCCTTAAGGCACTGAACATCTGGATTCAGTCTGGCCTTTGGATTCTGTCTCAAAGGTCTAATGGTGGGGAGGGCTAGGTTTTGGGCAGCCTTTATACTCTTGCCTAGGCACATGTGTTGGAGGTATTGGTGTGATAGTTGCAGGACTTTATGCAAGTGGATTCATCAAGCACCTGACTTAACCTCTTACATGTACACCATGATTTAGGATGGCGGTTCTGAACCGGGGGTATATGTACATGAAGCCTCATCAGGGGATACATGAGATATATTTCATATATTGTCTAACACAGGTCGAAAAATTAATTTCCTATTGAAAGGGGGTATGTGAAGTCTCACCCTGAGACCGAGGGGTATGTCGACTGATAAAGGTTCAGAAATGCTGATTTAGAGGCTTGATGGTTGCCTGCTGCTTAGTGATCTGTGTGAGGGAGTTATCCTTTGAAGCTGTTGCTGCTTGGGGTATTGAGTATATATTAAAGTGTTCCCATCATTAACATGGAGATGTGGCTAGTGTTAGCCAGGTTATCCTGTTCAGGTTTTGTCGGGATGTGCAACTGCCCTTTCAATACATATCATCCATCCTTTTTAGATTTAATTCTGCAGTGAAGCAGTATCCTTAGAAATATTGTGATGGCTAGAATGTGAGAAATTTGCAGAATTAAGTGACAGGCTAATCAGTGTTGTTAACTGTATTGATACCACACAGTTTCTTAATGTAGCATCTCTATAAAACCCACACAGAATCATTTCTAAAGACTACATAATTACTTGGTTATTTCTCATTAGAGCCCAGAAGAAAGCCTTCTAGATTGTAATTATTAGCAGAGCAGACTAGAACCCTGACTGTTTTAATGATTGGGTTAGGATGGTTCTGGGTTAGGATGACAGTTGGGGCTGTGCAGAGTTGGCCAGTCCTTCATTGGACATGGGTGAAGGGGGTCCTTTGCTTTTACTTGCTTTCACTTTTTACATAGTGCATTATGTCACATTTATTATTATTAAACATTTTATATTAACAAGCTAAAATGATTTCAAGCTCTGTGTTGGATTTAGGCACGTATCATGGAGAGGTTGTGGAAAAGGCTATTTTTAGGGCATAGTCAAGTGTATATTTGAAGCACTCCAAATTCTGTTTAGAATTTGAACACTTCAGATTCATAGGCTTTAGTGCTGTGCATAGATGTGCACTACCCTACACTTTTTTTTTCCAGAGTACTTCAAAATTTCTGTGATTGCACACAATAGCATTGTTCACTAGGCAGGTAAGGGGGTGTTGTTCAGTCTTCTGACATGTCTTGAGTGTTTCAAAGCATGTCTATCCAGGGCCTCATGTTGGAAAGCAGTAGGAGGTTTTGTAGAAGTTGAAAATGGGTTGGGGATAAGAGTGAATAGAAGTAATCAAGTAAGTTGGAGTAAAAAAATATTGAACTCTTAGTACTCTGCTCCCTTATTAGCCATGGAAGACTGGAACCAGTACTGAAGAGTTCAGATTCTAGTGGTAGTTAATATTGTGGCCCAGGTGTGATGTCAGACGGCCAAAAAATATTGATAATTCTAGGCCACAAGTGACTGTGTAGTTAATGTTGGCCCATTTCTTATTAAGACAGTTGAATGATGGGCTGTTACCAGAGGTGGGTGCACCTCCCTTTCAGACCACACAATGGGAGCAGCACCCAGGGACTTAGTCCCCAGATCAGGTAAGAATTCTTCCCTCCCTTTCCCTCTGTACTCAGTGGCACGCCCCTGCCTCACCACCCATCACTGCTGTTGTCTCTGGCTGCTGTGGGGTGGAAGGATCTCCACAGCTACTCTTGCTGCACTCCAACTGGGCTGTGCAAGGTGCTGGGTTCAGCCTAGGATAGCAGCAGCAGCGGATGGGTTCTTCTTCCTTCTTGATTTCACCCCCCACAGGTGTTCCCCCACCGGCCTGGGAACAGGCTTAGGTAGGAGGAAACCTGCCTGTCCCCATTGCTGCTGTCACCAGCTGAGTCCAGCTCCCTACTCAGCCCAGCTAGAGCAGGGCAGAAGCAGCTTTGGAGCTCCCTGCACTCCTGGGGCAGCTGAGGACAGTAGCAGAAGCAGGTAGGGGAGGAAGCAAAGGGGAGGGAAGGATGCAGGATGCTGAGCATAGAGGGGAGCAGAAGGGGGAAGGAGTTCCAGAAGTGAGGATGTGAGCATTTCTTGCATGATTTGGGGACTTTAAAAGGGGTTCTTGTGGCATGGTGTGCCTGTCCCACTAGAGGTGGGAAGGAAGGTGGGAACAGGACCTCAGCCATACTTCTGCACCCTACTTTGCAACATCCTGGATCTACCCATGGCTGTTTCTGGTGAATAGGAACCCAAGGTAGCTTGTGATTCAGGTGCATTGGTAAAACCATTCACATTGTCTTTCACATACATCTTCCTTCACTTTCTGGCCTAACTTATTCTCGTTTACTCTTGATTACTGTGCTTTTAAAAATCACATTACATCATGCAAAACATTCTTATCATTTTTAAAATGTCTTTGTTTCCTAATTGTTTGATATTAAATGGAAACAGGATCAAAATGTTGTCATGCTGCCCAGTGAAGAGTCCATATATTAAAAAATAATAGCTGAATGTACTTATGGACTATGAAAGACATTTAATCATGACAATATCCAAGCCAGCTACAGCACCATATGTAATTTTAGGGGTGCCAGGAAGATGGAAATGATGGACAAGCAGAGTAGCTTAGAACATGTGTAGCTTCTGGCAGGAAATAGAGGAAATAGCTAATGCTGTCCAGAGTGTTAAGAGTTTCTTCTGCATGATTTGTCTTGAGCTGTGCAAATGCCTGAGCTTGCACCTGTGAGGTTTCTGTCCAGGCAGGACCACCTACCATAGACGCTTCTACCCAGGTCCAGGTTTGGCGGTGTGGGGACTGTGGCTTGTGAACGTTCCTTCCAGTGATGGCCAGGATGGGGGGTGCCTGTGGTGTGAGCGGTGCCTCCTGGTGGTCTCTCTCAGGGAACAGGCAAGAGAGATACAAGAGGAGGTGGCAAGGCTCTGAAGCACCCTTCATCATGAGTAGTTCATTGATTTGATGCTGAAGGAAACGTCTGGGATTGTGGAGGAGGAAATGCCAGAGGCAGCACTAGAGAAGGGGAGAGGACATGATCACCTAAGAAGGTGGAAGCTGGAGCCTTGTGACTTCTGACAGCAAGCAGAGATCTTTACCTCTACTCGCAGTGGTTCATCTGGAGGAGAGATATGCAGCCCTAGCAATAGAAAGGGAGGAGCACGTTCCACTGGTGAAGGAAGACAGGCCAGGCTTCACTATGGTGGAAGGGCTGAGATGACCACCATCAAGGAGAAGCAATGGGTGGTGGTGTTTGGAGACTTCCTTTTGCAGGGGATGGAGGGAGCCGTCTGCTGACCTGACCTGTTTTCTCGGGAGGTCTGCTGCTTGCTTGGATCTGAGATGCCATGGAAGGGCTACCGAGGTTTATCTGGCCCTCTGACCCCTACTCCACGCTGCTTATCTATGTGGGCACCAGTGATACTGCCAGGTGAGACCCTGAGCAGTTGAAAAGTGACTGCAGGGCTCTGGGTAAAAGAATGAGGGGGTCTGGGGCTCAGTTTGTGTTCTTGTTGATCCTTCCGGTCAAGGGAAGGAGCCCGGGCAGGTGCATCCTGCAGATCAACACTTGGCTGTGCAGGTGTTGTCACCAGTAGGGCTTTGGCTTCTTCAACCATGGGATGTTCTTCCAAGGAGGATTGCTGGGAAGAGATGGGATCCACCTGACAAAGAGAGGGAAGAGCGTCTTCACAGACAGGTTTGCTAACTTAGTAAGGAGGTCTTTAAACTAGGCTCACTGTGGGATGGAGGCCAAAGCCGTGAGGGAAGTGGGGAAGCAGGAGCTTGGGAGGAAGAGCAGGCAGGAGGGGGCAGTAGGGGAAGTGCTCTCATACTTCCTGCAAAATCAGGGCAATCAACTAGTTACCTCAGGCGCCTGTACACAAATGCATGGAGCCTGGGAAACGAGCAGGAAGAACTAGAAGTCCTTTCATAGTCACAGAACTAAGACCTGATTGGAATAACTTGGTGGGAGCTTGCATGACTGGAGTGCAGTTGTGGATGGGTATAAACTATTCAGGAAGAACAGGCAGGGGAAAAGAGGAGGAGAAGTTACACTTTATGTAAAAGAACCATATGATTGCTCAGAGCTCTAGGATGAAACTGGAGATAGGCCTGTTGAGTGGGTTAGGGTCAGAGGGGAGTGTAACAAGGGTGATGTTGTGATGGGGATCTGCTATAGATCACCAGACTGGATGGAGATGGTGGATGAGAATTTTCTTCAAACAGCTAGCAGAAGTTTCCCGATCACAGGCCCTAGTTCTCATGGAAGACTTTAATCACTCTAGCTGGGAGGGTACTACAGCAGTGCATGGGCAATCCAGGAAGTTTTTGGAGAGTGCTGGGGACAACTTCTTGGTGCAGGTGTTGGAGACGTCAACTAGGGGCCATGCTTTTCTTGACCTGCTGTTCACAAACAGGGATGAATTGGTGGGGAATGTAGTATAGTGGATGTCACCTTGGGCAGCAGTGACCATGAGATGATTGAGTTCAGGATCCTGAGGAAAGGAAGGATGGAGAGCAGCAGAGTAGGGACCCTAACTTCAGAAAAGCAGACAAGCTGAGGGGGAAAGGAGTCCAGGAGAGCTGGCTCTACTTTAAAGAAGCCTTATTTGAGAGTGCAGCAACAAACCATCCCAATGTACAAGAACACTAGGAAGTATGGCAGACCAGCTTGGCTTAGCAGGGAGCTCTTCAGTAAACTAAATCACCAAAAAAGAAGCTTATAAGAAGTGGAAAATTGAACAAATAATTAGGGATGAATATAAGAGCATTGCTCAGGCATGCAGGGATGAAGTCAGGAAAGGCTAAAGTACAATTGGAGTTGTAGCCAGCAAGGTATATTAAGGGTATCTACAAGTATGTCAATAGCAAGAGGAGGATCAGGGAAAGTGTGGGTCCTTTACTGAATGGTGGAGGTAACCTGGTGACAGGAGGCAGAAAAGGCTGAAGTGCTCAGTGTTTTTTGAAGGGTTTTTTTTGTTTGTTTTTTGGGGGTGTTTTTTGCCTCGGTCTTCACAGGCAAGGTCAGCACTCAGACTACTGCACCGGGCAGCACAGTTTGGAGAGGAGCTTGGCAGCCTTCAGTGGTAAAAGAATAGCTTAGGGACTACTTGAAAAAGCTGGACATGTACAAGTCCATGGGGTTGGATGGGATGCACCTGAGAGTGCTGAGGGAGTTGGCTGATGTGATTGCAGAGCCACTGGCCATCATCTTTGAAAACTCATTCTGATCAGGGGAGGTCATGGATGATTGGAAAGAGGAAAACATAATGCTCATATTTAAGAAAGAGAAGGAGGCTCCAGGGAATGACTGATCAGTCCCCGGAAAAACCATAGATCAGATCCTCAAGAAATCAATTTCTAAGCAGTTGGAGGAGAAAGAAGCGATTAGAAACGGTCTCCATAGATTCACCAGGGCCATGTCATGCCTGACTAGCCTGATTTGCCCCCTTTGAGATGACCAAGTCTGCGGATGTGGGGAGACTGGATGTGGTGTACCTTGATTTCTAGCAAGGCTTTTGATGCAGTTTTCCACAACATTCTTGTACTCAAGCTAATGAAGTATGGGCTGGGTGAGTAGACTATGAGGTGGATAAAAAAACTGGCTGGAGCGTCAGGCTCAGAGAGTAGTAATCAATGGGTCGATTTCTAGTTTGCAGCTGGTATTAAGAGGAGTGCCCCAGGGTTTGGTCCTGGGGCCAGCTTTGTTCAGTGTCTTCATCAGTGACCTGGAAGATAGCATAGAGTGCACCCTCAGCAAGTTTGCAGATGACACCAAGCTGAGGGGAGTAGTAGATAGATAGGCTGGAGGGTGGGGCTAGGATTCAGAGTGACTTAAACAAATTGGAGGATTGCATCAGAAGGAATCTAATGAGGTTCAACAAAGACAAGCGCACAGTCCTACACTTAAGGTGGAGCAGTCCCATCCGCCAGTACATGTTGGGGGCTGACTGGCTGGGCAGCAGCTCTGCAGAAAGGGACCTAGGGGTTACAGTGGACAATAAGCTGAATATGAGCCAGCAGTGTGCCCTAGTTACCAAGAAGGCTAACAACATACTGGCCTGAATTGGTTGTGGTGTTGCCAGTAGGTATGTTCCCCTCTATTCAGCACTGGTGAGGCCACGTTTGGAGTATTATGTTCGATTTTGGGCCCTCCCCTACAGAAAGGATGTGGACAAATTGTAGAGAGTCCAGTGGAGGGTGGCAAAAATGGTGAGGGGGCTGGGGAACATGACTTACGAGGAAAGACTGAGGGAACTGGCCTTACTTAGTCTAGGGAAGGGAAGACTGAGAGGGGACTTAATTGCAGCCTTCAACTACCTGAAGGTAGGCTCAAAAGAGGGTGGAGCCAGACTATTCTCAGTGGTGGCAGATGACAGAATGAGGAGCAATGGTCTCAAGTCACAGCTAAGGAAATTTGTGTTAGATATTAGGAAGAATTTTCTCACTAGGAGGGTAGTAAAACCCTGGAACAGGTTACCCAGAGAAGTTGTTATATCTCCATCTTTGGAGGTTTTCAAGACCTAGCTAGACAAAGCCTTGGCTGGAATGAAATAATTGGGTATGGTCCTGCTTTGAGCAGGGGGTTGGACTAGATGACTTGCTGAGGTCCCTTCCAACCCTCATTTCTATCATTGATTTATTTTATTTGGTTCACCTCTGTTTACCTTGCTCTTCAAAACGATTGTCAACCACAGCATTTAGTTTGACTTCAAACAAAATGTTTAGTTTTCAGTGGATTTTTATTTAAAAAATAATTGGGTAAACTTCATCTAGAAGTTGCACATGAGTTGGTTTATTTGGGAAACATTCAAACAAAACTATGATGCCTCCATTTTTTCTGCTCCCCCCCTACCCCCCCCAGAACTGATTGTGAATTAGATCACCCAATTCATTTTCAGCAAATAAGTTGTTTCACTCGAAACTTTCACTGAGCTGTGCCTCTGTCTGCTTTTGCGGTGAAGGTATTTTGCTGTTTCAGACAGAGGAAATAGGGTTTCTGAGCAAATACTGATATGTTAGAGTCCTGTAGATGGTTCCCATTTCTAACCTCCCCTATGAAAATGGGACTTTGTGAACCAGCCAGGGGTATACAGAGGTACTGCAGGCAGCTGCCTGGGACATCTGTGGTTCTCCATCTGCTTGTAGTGCCTTTTATTTCAAAAGATGCCATTTCTCTGATTTTAGTTGCATGGCACAGCAGCTGTATGCCAGCTGCTTAGAGTAGTGCCCTTTGAAATAAAGGCTGCAGCACCCAGCTCTGCAGTTTATTCTCTATTTGGCAACCTGTTGTTAACTAACTAGATTATGAATGATTTCTCTACAAAAAAATATGAGTTTTACTGCACCAGGTAAATAGGAACACTTGTTATTTTCAGGGCATCCTTCTAGGGCTTCCTTAGTGGCTGAGAGCAAAATGCTACTGGTTCTATGTGGTGATGAATACATACTCTGTCCTATTTGTAATACAGACAGTCTCATGTCTCTGGGGTAGTGGGCTGCATTACCTATCCGTTAAAACATCCAGTCATGCCTTCCTATCTGTGCACTTCTTTTTCTTTTATTTTTTTGCCATAAATCAGTGATTTTCAGTTTGTGTTCTGTGATAGGTCATCAGGTGATCCACAGAGAAATTGGGGGTATTGGCAGAGCAGACAGGGTGGCAACGCGCTGCCATCATGTGGCTGGATTATCTGGTTCCACATGAGTTTTTAGGATAGGAGTTTGGGTTTCGTGGCAAAACAAGTGATGTGAAAGGGTTCCATGACTTTAGGGAATTTGAAAACCACTGCTATATTTGACATTTTTTAGTAGGCCCATGCTTAATTTCATTGGGCTTTTAGCTTTAGAGATGGGGGTCTTTTTTTGCTATTAGTAATAAAGAATTGTGGTAGTTTGTAGCCAGTGGATTAGTAGTTTCTGACTTGTGAGTGCATTTTCTGTGGTTTTGAATCTTTTTAGAATTCCATTTTTAGAAAAATAGTGACTGTACAGCTTCAGACATATCTGGACATAATGGAATTTTTAGACTGTCTGAGACATCAAGACAGTCCCGGTTAATGCAGTTGACAATCTCCTCCTGGCACTGAATGATAAAGAACCATCTTAATAGCACTCAGCTCTTTCAGCAACCTTTAATGCAGGTGTTGGCGATAGTGCTGGTCCCTAGAAGCAGATGAGATGTCTGTCTCGTCTGATGGCTTTCGCCTTCCTGTAAGGGAAGAAAACAGGATAATTATGAACACTATGGAGTATCCAGTCAGAGGTCTCCCCTCTGTGTCTTCTTTCCCTGTTGCTGCTCAAAGTATATGGGCTCCCAAGGAAGTTATTACCCACTCTACTGTGGCATCATTACTGTGGTTTCTAATCTCTGTCTTTCTAATTGGATCTTGATTATTGGACTGTATCTACCTGGTGCACATGATTTCAAGGGTGGTGACTGGGTAGTTTTTTGTGTGTGTGTGTATTGACTATTTCAAGTTCCCGCTATTCATATATATCTCCATATACTGGTGCTAGTGAGGCAGATGTACAGTTTGGGTTGATTCTGGTCTGTGTAATCAAATATAACCACTAACGTTAGTAGCTTATTTAGGAAATTCAGGTTAGTTATTCTGACCACAGTTTTTCTTCCCTCAGTCTTGATCAAAGCTAGACTGCTGTAACACTGAATAGCCCTTCTTTTGAAAATAATAAATATATCTGTAACCAGATAGGTGAGGTGGGTATTTCTGTGGTCACCCCTTGGGAGATCAGAGAAAGAGTTTATTATATCTGCCTTTTGAAACTTTGTACCAATATGAGAGTACAGTTAAATATCATAGTTCTGAGATCCTTTTCATAAACCCTTTCCTAACTATTTGAGCACACATGCCTCTGGCACTTGGGTTGGTTTTCTTTCTATTCTGGCTCCTTTACTTATGAACCCTGGTGTTTTTGCCCTGGAGTTCCCTTTTAGAACTATGTTTTGCAAGTTTCATTTATTTGCTCTCTTTTTTTTTTCTGGACTGTTTCTTGGCTCTTCTTGTGATTTATCTTGATCTACCTCTTCCTTTTTCCTGATTGCTGAGTATTATAGTTTTTATCCTTTTGGTGGTGGGAGCAGCTTGTTCAAGTGTGTAAATTGGCCCTTGTGCCAAGGTCAGGGCTTAAGGTTTATCAGGATTAGTCCTCTTCCTTTAGATTTCTTAATTCTTCATTTTCATTTTTGTATAGCATTCTAGATGCCAAAAGCAAAAAAAAAAAAAAAAGTACTTAAGATGTTGATTACATATTATGTTTTACTTTAAAGTGTGTAACCTTGGGCAGCTAATGCAGGTCACTTGCGCTGTGATGCATCATACAGTACTTCAGAGGCATCAACAAACAATACAGAGTTAAAATGATCATATTGGATATTCTTCCTGAGTCTTTCTGTCTGTGCTAGTTTATTTTTCAAGTACTTAAACTTTCAGTAATGTGCATTAGTCTGTCTTTTTGCTTTCTAGACAAACTATGAAAACAGAATATACAGTCTGAAAGTAGAGTGTGGACCTAAATATCCTGAAGCACCTCCAACAGTTAGATTTGTAACTAAAATTAATATGAATGGAATAAATAATTCCAATGGAATGGTAAGTTGAAATGGTAAGATCAACCGCACCTTCTTACTGTGCAGTTTTATTTTTAGTAGAAAATCTGTTGAGGATATAGGTGTGTGGGAACGTGCCTTTATATTTAAATCATTCATTATACAGATTATATTTCAGCACATTTTAATGCTTGCATGATATATACATTTTAGATCTGGAGTTTTATTCCAAAGTAGCTTGTCAGTGAAGTCTAATATTAATTACAGTATTGGAACACATTTAAAAAAAATAAATAAAAAAGAAACAGCTGCTACTTTTTATACAAAATGACTTTGTGTTATGCAGCCTGGGTGTGGTTTCCCTGCAGTCATTCTATGCAGAGTGTTTTGAGTTTACCCAGGAATATGAAATACTGTACTGCTCAGGCCTCTTGACAGCTGCTGCCTTATTTACCTTCTAAGGATCATTTTTGTGTGTCCACAGTTCTGGCTACTGCTTTTAGTTAACAAACATCTGTGATAATGAACAGGCTTGCCTTTCCTTATTCTCACTTCTTCTAACCCAGTAACTCATTTTTAATAGTTCAAGTGGTGATTGTATATTTTCACTAACCCTTTTCGTAGCTCAAGGAACAGCTCTTTATTCTCCTTTCCTTATACTGATTTTCATAGTGTAAATTGTGAATATTTAGGATAACGTATCTCCTTTGGGACTATTTCATGTAATGCTCTTGTAATAAACAGTTGAAAAATGCTGAAAGATATTGTACCTTTACTCCACTGGAAAAGGAGTAGTAGGTTCTCCTCCTGCACTCTTTGGCAGCGGCATAGTATGCTTGTTGATGTTCTTTTCTGCAGTGTTTCAGAAAGTCTCTAAAGTAATTCTGACAGTTATTTTGATCATAATCCTTTACATAGTGAAAATCTCTACTTTGATTCCTCTATTCAATAAAAGTCTGTGTTTGCCAACCAGGCATTGACCTTTACCTATGCTCTGTTCTGGAATAAGTATGAGTGCTAAATGTTCGTGTGAGAATCAGCCATGTTGGATTTGCATGTGAGCTTTACTTCATAGTTTTTGTTTTAGATTTTTCCCAAGAGTTAAAAACAAGTAATTAGCTCCCTAGCTTAGTGGTGGAGAAGAATTTTTTTCTTTGTTTTATGTGTGACTGTGTCTATGAGTTTCAGATCATCTTAAATAACTGTCTAGGTTAGATCTCCTCATCTAAATAAAACAGACCTGGGTGGAGAAAGCAAATTCCTTTTTGGAGAAGATTTCTGCGTCTCAAAATGTAGCTTTGTTGTTGTTCACAATGAACACCCCTACTTATCAAATCCTTCCTCCTTCCTGAAAAGGAAGGAAGTCTTAAGATCAGCCTCGAGATTTCTGATTCGGGTGCAGTCTGTGTGGTGGAATTACTTGGTTCCTGCCACAGAGGCAGTCCGCTTGGCAAGCTGTCTTGGATCTGCAGATCTTGCGAACCTTAGGGGCAGTCTGTTAACAGTAATGTACCCTTGGCAAAATGTTGCTTACTGCTTACAAAATGTTTGCAAACCACTTT
Organism: Caiman crocodilus; assembly: GCA_030014935.1. Taxonomy (NCBI): domain Eukaryota; kingdom Metazoa; phylum Chordata; order Crocodylia; family Alligatoridae; genus Caiman; species Caiman crocodilus. The sequence goes on along the minus strand of JAGPOW010000261.1, from coordinate 71,022,553 downwards.
TCTGTGTGATATGCTTAATTAACGTGCATGTCATGCTGGTCTCTTACAGCTAGTTCGTGGCACAGCACTGTACGACCCACTAGTGCTCCAAGTTGGCCTCTTAAACTGAGAGCATAGCACGCTGCAGAAGTTAGAGCACATGGCGGTCAGTTTGATAGAGACCTGAGCTCTGTGCATGATTCTATTCTTGACTTCCTTTTTTGACATTCAGTTAGTTGCTTAACCCCTCTCCCATGTTTCCCGATCTGTAAAGCTGAAATAGCATCAAGGAGATGGGAGGATTAGATCAGTGGTTCTCAACTGTCTGGATTATATGGCCCAGGATCTCTTGAGGTCCTCTTGTAGAAACAACCAAATTAGTCACGCATATACTAGCTTCAGAACAGGAACATCATAAGGTAGCTCTGTTGCTTTCTATTCAGGAGGCATCTGCTTCCGGAATGTTGTTTTGTGTCAGCTGGTCCATGCCCCCACTTCCTCCTTTGTGTCCACTCACACCTACCCATGGCTTACTAATTGAGAACCACTGGGTTAAAGAATATTGGTATAATCCTCCTGCTATCAAAAGATGAGGAGCTGTAGATGCTAGAAGTATATGTATGTCTCATTAGTACAGGTTTTCCCTCACTTTATACTGTACATGCATTCCTGGAGAACGGTGTATAACTCAAATTCACATAAAGGGAACCCACTTTACAATGGAACAAATAGGGATATGTTCCAAGACCTTGACTATACTGACCTCCAGACCCATTTCTACCACTTTTACAAGCAATTTTGGTGCTCACCAACAGCAGACAGCACACGAGCACAGAATGGTGGTGAATATTACCATAATGAGGATGGTAACTACAGAAACACATGTCATAGATAACAGTTGAGGAGCACAGATCCACACAGGAGACTATATTTTGGTGCGCATCACTCCCACAATGCACTGCACAAAGCAGCTGACTGCAGGCTTCCACCACACCAATTGTGTAAGAGTGAATTTACCTCACATCTATCAAATTTTTGGTATAAAAAAGGTCATTGCATAAGAGTGAATTCACACATACAGAAACCGCATAAAGCGAGAGAAACCTGTACTTTAATTTTCAGTTAAACATTTAATAAAGTTCTTTCTTTTGTATAAAAGAGTTTTAATAATTGCTACTTTTAAAGACTAGTCACATTTTAACAAAGTAATCTTAGTCCAAAATTTAATAACCTAAACAATCTATAATGCTTTAATTTCAAATACACTGCTTAACATAGTGGGATTTCTAACTAGTGTTTGGGTGAAGAGATACTTTCACTGTTATGTATAGTCTGTGCACAGTGGTTTACTACTATTTGTATTACAATAGCTCCCAAAGGTTCAAAATCAGAACCCCATTTATGTAGCATCTGCACTTTTATTAAGTGTTTACAAGCAAGATAAACAAAATGTCCATTTTATGGATGGAGAATTGAAGCACTGAAAAGTTGTTACTTGTTCAAGATCCCACAAAGGCTATGGCAGAATGGAGAATTTAACCTAGATCTTAGGAGGTGTTGTCCAATGTTTTAACCACAAGAACATCCTTCTTGCCTGCTTTTGAGTTCATTGTGCATTCTGCTTAAGGTACTCTACAGTTCTCCAGTACATTTCTTGTTGCTACTCTTGCATTTCTGCTTTGGGCATGCTTTTGATGTTTGGCTTTATAAGTCAATGGTTTCCTGTTTGCTTCCCCTTCCTCTGCTTTAAGGTTGTCAAATTCTCTTGAGTAGAACTGATTTGACTTCAGGCAACCTCTAGTGTTCCTACTGTGTGCCCTTCTCAGTGATGTATGGCTGATGGTATTCTTAGTGGAGTCTAGCTCTGAGATTTCCTGGCAAAGAAGGATTTTAAGGAGGAATTTAATACAGAGTTCAATGCACGGATCCAAAGGGAGCAATAGTAATTTAGCGAATTCTGGAATTAAGGGTAGAAGCGAATGGGGGAAAAAGTGGAGGGAACTCTTGTTGGAGGCCTTCACATTGATAAATGCATATGAATTTTATAAAGATCAGGATTATCTACTTTCCTACCTTTACCCTCACTTCTTAAATTAGGGGCAAAGAGAAATAGGGTCAGCAGAAGACTCATTTCATTTTCACTTTAAGTTCAGAATATGACATCTCTTTCAAATGCTGGCAGCCTTTATTGGTCATGCATATGAGCACTTAATTTCCAGATGATCAGTTTGTATACAAAGCTGCTGTATTTGCGCACTAAATTTGGGAAGCTAGTTTTGAAAAGTTGGCCCAAATACACGAGTAGAACCTGGCAAAATCAGTTATTCTCCAGAGAAGGTATCACTGCTATAAAATCAAATTATATTTCTTAATGCTATGGGGTTTAGGTTCTTAGTCTGTGTACCATAGATTGATAAAATGCAGGTTGTGCTGTGATGCACTATTTATTTTCTCATGGTCTTCAAGGATGTCTTCTTTTTTTAATATTCTTTAACAGCTTGTTGGTGTCTCCCTGGATTTGTAATCACTTCTGTTTGTTTAAAATCCATTTACAGCTGGAAGTGCTTTTTTTGTCTTTTAAATTAGCTTGGGATTCTGTCAATTATAATTCTATAAACTACGTTGTCCAGCCATCGTTTTGAATGTGTTTATAGTAGACTCTAAGCAGTTTGCTACTTTTTTAAAAATTAAACTATTGGAAACATTATAAACACTGAACATTTTGCAGCATTCTTCTAAAATTATTTATTTTGTTATGTTTAAATAAAATAGAAGAATTATTTGGTTATTTTTGCATTATGTATATTGTTGCTACTTCTGCCATTATTTAAAGATTTATGTTGTTAAAATAAAAACAGCTTAGTCCTCAATTTTTAGCTTTCCAGCTTTTAGCTTACCCTGGAATTTCTTCTTCCTTTTACTCATAGATGCATATTTGGGGTAGGGTTGGGGCGGGGGACGACAGGAAGCAGGAATTGGATATATTTGACTATTCTGAGTGCAGTAAGAACCCATGAATTCTCCTTCTCATTTTCAGGTTCCTGAGTATCGAACTTTTTGTAAAGTAAATATGCTATGTGTAATGCTGTACATCTAAAATAGGCAAGCAATAGAAGCAAAAGGCTTAGCTAAACTTTTACTGCCTGCAAGATCTGCTATGAAATGAAAGCTGGTGATATATGCTAAATGAAGCAGCTTGACATACAGTAAATACTTTTATTATAGCAGTATAAAGTGCTTACAGTCTCTGACTTGCCTTGGTGAAGACAAGAAAGTCACTATATGCACTTGTGGAACTTTCCCCTGCCTTGAAACTGATCATCTCTATCCATGCAATTAGTGACTTTACCTGAGAACAGTGGTACAGTAGTGGTAGTATTTAAGCACAGATGGCTATACTAGAAGCCAGCCCCCAATTTAGTTAAAGTCTAAAGAAGAGAAATGGATGAAGCATGGGGAAAATCGTGCTAGTGGGCAGTCAACAGTTTGGAAGTAAAAGGGGAAGTTTTTTAGTTAGCTCTGTAATTTTCCTCTTTCTTTTTATATAAAGCTGCAGTTGCCTATCCAGTCTGTCATGTTCTCCCCCCCGCCAATTTAGCTCTGCATCATGTTTGTCTACTAGACTTTCTTAGTATCCCTTCCTTCTTTCCCCTCCCTACTTTCTTCATCTTTTGACTGGGACTCCTCTGCTGCAAAGGTCTTCCAGTGTCGTCTTATTAATCTGTTGTAGGTCATTTTGTTTTTTTTTCCTTCAGAGTTGTCTGTCCAGTAAATTCAGGTTACTGTGTTTCATTAGAATCTGTCTCTTGTCCCTTTCCCACTTGACCTTCCCTAAAATATGATGAGTTTGGGTTTACTGGATTACACAATTTGAATTCTGTGGCTGCTGCCTCTCTGTGTAACACGAACCACCAGGGCAGTGGGCAGTAGGATCAAAAAGGACGAGAACCACTGATCTAATTCTCACAAAACCTCTGTGATGTTTGTCCAGTTCTTGCAGATTTGGAGAACAGTGCAGCACCCCTTGTTTGCTCATGTTGCATCTCAACCTAGCCTATAAAGGTGGGGAAGGTACAGAAGAACTGTGGGATTTGGGAAGGCACCAAACCTGGAGCTTTTCCTTAGCTGAGCTCCTTCTTGGTAGCACAGGAAATAGCTATGGAGATGAGGTGGCTTACTTTTTTGTTTTTTTTCTTTTTCGCCTGTTAGTTAATTTAGTGCTCTTATTTGGAAGCCTGCAGTGACAAAAAAGAAACTGTTTGCAGTAATGTAGCTGTTTTTCCCCCCTCCCCTTGCACAGTACCTCCTTTATTTTGCATAATAAAACAATCTAGTAATTATAAAGGTTGTCTGAGCAGTGCCCCTGTCAAACCTTGCTTAATGCAATCTTATGCTTTTTTTTGTTTTGTTTTTTAAAGCTAGCATGTTTTTCATTTGGTTTAAGGATCACTGCATAAACAACCAACTTCCATTTTCCTTTTCACACATTTTCATTACTAGCTTCTTAACAATGAAGGTAATAATTAGTCATCTAATTCTTTAGTTACCTTCAGAAAATATATTTAGTCTAATTCTCTGGTTTCAGAAAGCAGGCAGCCTTAATATAAGCAATTTGTCTCCTCTTGAAATAAAATTGCTAGGCAGATCCTTTTCTTTTTTATTTCAGAAAAGAGATTCTTCACCTTTTTATAATAATTCCCCCCGCCCTCCTTGGGAAAAAACCCCATTCAAAACAATTTTATGCTCTTGTGTATCATAAAAGAACAGAAACAGATACATTTATCAACTGATATATATAGTAGTCTTTAATAAGAGTCTGTAAGAACATTTATCATAAAAAAACAAAACCACATATAACCTGAACTGAGAAATGTTTTGATCTTATAGTTGGAGGTATACAGTCATATTATTTTGGTATTTCTGTCTGGTTGTTTAGATTTTTGACTTTTTAAAACTGTAAGGAATTTTATTGCTGAGGTGGACAGATACAGTACTCCAAGATATAGCCTCAGTTTTGCAGTGTAGGTTGACTTCCCTTCCCCATTCAATGGAAGGAATGTAGGGATCCTGCCTGTATTAATTTCACTGCAAGATCTGCAACACACCTAATTGTGTGTGTATGTATATAATACTCACTTTGTTAATAAATATTGTGTGAATTTGTAACATTTGTTGAGAAGTAGCAAAGAAATGTAAACATATCTTAGCATTTCTGATTGCAGTATTTAAGTAAACTGAAGTTAACTATATGGGAGTTGTATTTCGTGGTCTAAACACTTATTTTCCCTTTATAACTTGCGCTTTTTTTTTTTCTTTAGGTGGATGCCCGGAGCATACCAGTGTTAGCAAAATGGCAAAATTCTTATAGCATTAAAGTTGTACTTCAAGAGCTAAGACGTCTAATGATGTCCAAAGAAAATATGAAGCTTCCACAACCTCCAGAAGGACAAATTTACAGCAATTAATTTTAGCTGATTCTCAAACTTCTGTCTTAAAACAACAACCTTCTACTCATGTTAATGTCTTGATTAAATCTCACAATGCAAACCACCCACACATTAAAAGAATTTCAGCTGGTATACATGACCTGGACATTTGTAAGAAAATGTGTGTGTGTGTATATATATATATATATATATATATATGTATGCCCAATATGTTTTCAGGCACTATGGGAGAAAAAAAAGGCAGCACAATTTATTTTTTCTCTTATCAAGGCACTGTCATTTAAGCATAAGCCTGAAATAGCCTAAATTTGGAATTCAAGTTTTACAAGATGAAAGCATGACAGAAAGTTTCAGGTTGCTGTGGCATAATGTATGTTACTGAAAATTCTTTTCTCAAGAAAGAACAATATAAATGGCATGCTTTATCCATCTTGCTTAGTAAAAGAGCTGCAGTTAAAATTGTTTTGAAGTAGCAGGTACAGTGAATACCATTGCTCATCTTGTTTAATTTTTGCGAAGGTGTGGGTGCCGACTACTAGTAATGTCACGAAATATGTTCAGGATTGTTTTGATACCTGTATTTATAAAAGGGGGGGGGGGGGGATGTATTTCTGTTAAGCAGCTCCTGTGTGTTACATGTAATGGACATGGCAAATATTTGTTTACAGTCTTTGTTCTAATAAACCATGCATTTAAGTTTTAGTGAAACAAAGGAAATGTATGGATATGTGATTGAGATTAAAGTTAGTCTTAAAATGTAAATAAAATGTGGAAAGTGTCCTCTGAGACTGTGCCATTTCTATAATAGTGGTGTAATATGTGCACAATAAATTATACAGGTAGCAGAAAGTTAAATCTACAGGCATCTTTTATTTTTACTAGTGTTTTTATATGCTTATTTAGCTTGATAAATGGAGGTAGTAAGCTTTTACAGAAGAGCAGATTCTATAATCTGCGGTATTAGTTGTTTGGATAAATTTCCTGGTTTGAAAAACTTTATTTTTCTCCAGGAAGTCATTCTAGAAATGACATTAAGTAGACCACTTAGTTTATATGACGTTTATGCACTGTCTAAAGTGGGTTGCTTAATTTTGTCCTGTTTCTGAGCCTTTCTTTTACCTTCTCTCCTTGTAACTACTAGTGTATTCTGTTGTTACCTTAGCTCTTCCCTGACCTGTTTTTTTTTTCCTTGCAGTTTCTTTATGCTTTTTCTTTAGACTTGTTTCCTTTTTTCTTCTTCCTCACTCTCTTTCTTTCTTTCTTCCTCACACAAATGAGACTCGGGCCTCATCGTCTTTTTGAAAGGAACTTATACCACTGCTTTGAGCTGTGTGAACCTGCTTTACTCATCTGTCTGCATTTCATGCCTCAAGTGCTGGTACACAGTCTCACTGACCTAGAATGAATTTGGCCACCCTGGGGATTGTCATTCTGATTTTTCTTCCTTTCCTGCTGTGTTGAGTAGCGACAGCCATAGTTTTAATTCTGTTAGCTGATTTCTTGGAAAAGAGCTGCTCTTGCCATCCGACTGGCAATAAGACACTTTAATGACTTACTTGTGTAGCAAATGCAAATGTTGTCCATTTCAATGGAAAAATTGTAATCTTGAGAATGGGTCAGTGGTTTGCCATTCAAAACTTCATCAGTAGCCCCCTTGGAACAATGAATATAGGGAAAAAAGAAGCCCATCAGAGGCCAGAAAACTTGGATGTCTTCTGTATTTGTAATGTAAAGTAAGAATCTTGAGCAATAAATGAGGTTTTATTTTTAATAGAAAGCTTTAGGTAATATTTTATACTTAATGAAGGCTGTATTTGGTCTTGAAACAAATCTGATACAGTTTCATAATCTACTTCCTGAAATTATAGCTGACCAGCTACCTCTTATCCACATTATATAACATCATAGGCTGTGACAGACTATTTGACTGATATGCTTTACCACAACATATCCCTATTCTCTTCATTTTAAGTTAATATGGATAGTTTTGATGCTACCAAACACTTGCATTACACTGGCACTACTAAGTGTATGCAGTTGTTAAAATAGGAATACACGTGTTCAGTTTTGAAGCATGTTAACTTTAGGGAATCTCTCTTAGCTTAAACAACAAAAAGAGTTTCAGCTATATTTCCAAAATGTTACATGCTTGGTAACATGGTTGACAGACCAGACTAATGAGACTTAAGAAACTGAAACACTTCACAGAGCACAGAAAGGTGTATTCCCACTGATCCTATGATGCATGGTCCTTCTGGCTTTTTCTTTGATTATGGATGTCAGTAGAAATATGTCTTCTAATTAGTTCTTTGAACCTGTACTCCTTTTGTGTATTGCGAACATGCTTCATTGTGACTTCAGATAGACAGTACTCCTAGGTATGAAATTGAACCAGGCCAGGTATGCATTGACTTTTCTCTTTGTCCATATTGAATGTATGTTGGAACATACAATCTGTAATGATCTATTAAAATGGCCTTGGATTATTGGTCAAAGATCATTAGGTGAGAACCTTAAAGATGATCTCATACTAATAAAGGATTCCAAAAAAAATTGCTGCTTCTCCTCCAGTGAGGTTATATTATGCTTTTTCCTTTTTTTAGTATTTTCCTAGTAGCCTGTTTTTCTAACTTCTTTTGTGCTTTGTCTTGGGTAAGTCTTTAAAGCAAGCTTTTTTTAGCAAAACGTGTTGTTCCATTTCTTTTCTGGCATAAAGGAGTTTATAGGCACGAATTTCATGTTCTTAGTAACTTGTATTTTTTTTAAACGTTCTTTGCACTTAAGTGTATCTGTTTTTTGTAAGTACAGCACACAGAGGATCATTTTAAACCAAATTACGTAAGGAAGTATTCAAAAGCTCTACGTACGGCCTACTTTTAAACTGCATTTAAGAATTCGTATCATTGCCATTGTCTTTGCCTGGAATTTAAACTGATTATGTGTTCTGATGCATATTAAGTGTATCTTGCTGGGTAAATCTTAAATGGGGAAAAATTCTCTTTGGTTTGAATTTCACACTTTTAGAGGCTTAACACTAGTGAGTTATTCTGCAGCAGTTGCATGGGTATTAAAAGTGTTGTGCTCTGTTTAATTAGACCTTACAGAAATGAGTAACATACGTAGTCAAATTCTGAAAAGTGTCTTGTATGCTCAAATCCATTTTGTAGTCTGAAAGCTGAGCAAGTGTAGTACTTTTAGCGCTGATTCAGAAATTCATTCCTGAATTCAGGGCTCCCATGTGTCTTGTTCTGCCCTGGCAGCTTTGGCTCCAGCCCAGGGCAAACAGCGGCCACAGCTCCCACAAGGGCACAGCAAGGGGAAAATGGGTGTACAGCAGTGGTCAAAGAGCTAGAGCCACTGTAGTGGTGTCAGTGAAGCAGCCAGAGGATGACCAGGCCTGTATCAGCTTTTGCTTGCCCTCTGACTTCTGATTGCCATATCCACCTGGGCCTAAGGGCCCCAGGTTGTGTGGCAGGTCAAATCCCCAGCAACCTTTGGTTGCCTGCTTGTCCTGGTGAGCTGGTTACAGCAGCTCCACAGGTCAGATCTGGTTTGTGGGCTGTGTGTTTGATGCTCCTGTTATGGTGAATATAGCATCTAATCAATTGTTTAATAGCAACTTTAACTTAGTGATACCATTATTAATAATATGTTGGATACAGTATTCCTTATGCATCTACTTAAATATTAGGTATTTGTAATGGAATTTAGAGTTAATTTCAGTCTATAGAGTAATAGTTATACCTACTGTTCAAGGCTAAGCTCATTTAAGCCATTTCATGGAAAATTTTCTAATCTTCAGCATTTTCAGAAATGATAATATATAAGCAAGACCTTTTAATTGTTTATATAGCTTGACAACATCATAAATAGATTATCTAATGGATGATGGTGAGATAATGCACAACTAACCAGAGGCTGGGATTTCTTGACTTTATGTGCTAATGCTCATTTTCTATACTAATTGATGACTTGTCACCATTTCTTGTGGAAACAACCCAACCTCCTGCCTTTTAATATACACAGTATCTAAAAAATATAAACATCACTTGCATATACTGTACATCAGAGATAAAAATGCATATTGTAGATCATTTACACCAAAATACCATAAGGAGGGCTTATGCAGACATAACCAAAGATGTTTTCATTAGCTGCATTCTCTGCTTTTTCTCCTCCAGAGTGATCTTTAAGTTATGGATTCATAAGTAGATGGGTTAGTGATGTTGGCTGCTTTCATTTTGCACTAGGGTCATTTAGAGTGCTGTATACACTGTATTCTTCTCTCTTTAAACAGTGCAGCAATGGGGAAGAGAAAAGGTAGATTGGTTCCCTATGTAATTTCAACTGAATAAAGATCTGGTAGGAAGTGAGCCTCTGGGATGTAAAGGTGGCTGTTACTTCCTGGATACTCCTTTGTTGGGTAGACATAGTGTTGAAACTTATGCAATACACCTGGGAAATTCAAAGTCTGGGACTGAAGATAATGGCATAAGAAGAACTAAATGTTTGGCGACTAGGAGAAAAAACTGCTGAAAGAGTAGAGCTTCAAAGTCCTTGTCCTAGAGAGAATACCATTATGTGAAATGGCATCTTTTTGGTTTGTAAGTGTATACAGGCCTTAAGCCTTGTATTCCTTGTGGAAGACAAAGTTGATTGCAAAGCAGTGCTCCAAGATACAGTTTCCAAAACTGGGTCTAACAAGCAGTGTCTGTCTTACAGTAAGGAATCCATATCCTGAAAGCAAGCGCTTTAGACCAAATTATCCTGGTTTTTAACCAGATAATTTTTCCAACTAAATCATTACCTTTGCAAAAAATGAAGTGGACTTTTACTGGAATTGAGACAACTGTCAGGTGGATTTTTGGGAATTGTTAGGATATTGCCATTGTTTTTAATTGCATTCTCAGGTACTCTAACCTTGGAATCTATTGTTGGATTAAAAATACATTTAAAATAGATATGTTTATACACATTTCATTTTAATTGGATGGAAATATAAATAGCAATATTGTTAGCACATGAAAATCAGAATATGGAACAACTTTATTGTTGAAATGGAGTTACAGAGTATAACAGAGAAGGCAAATTTAAACTACAATAAATTTTTAATAAACTTGGTGGTTATTAACAAAAGTAAGAAAACAAAACTTCTAAAAACATGATTTTGAAACTGGTCCTGATCCCTTTTAAGAATGGGTTTTTGAAAACTAAAAATGTTGCTAAGGACAATTCACTAATGCTTAAACTGATTGAAATTATAGAGCAATTTTTAAAAAATTTTCCCTGGTCAGACATGGCCAACACATTGACAGATGTTACTATTAATTGGACACTGAGCCTTTCTTTGATACTTCGCTTTTATAGAACAAAATCCATCTAAACTCTGACATTGCAAATAATTAAAATCCAAGGTCACCTTTGTTTTGCTTTGTCATCTACCTCAGGTTGAACAATTAACAAAAGCTATTTACTTTTTAATGTTTGTGCCATCAGCACAATGTTGATGACTAATAGTTCAGGATTTAGAGAGGAAAAATGATAGACGTGCCAAATACTGCCAGTGTTTAAATTGGTGGAGTATTTATGTCTTGATTGAAATAAAATTTATTTCAGTTGAAAATATGGCATTTTCTTGCTAGACCTTAAACTATTTTTTGCCCCTTTTAAAATTTGTTTCACTCTTTATTTGCTTGGTTTTGTTTTTAAGCAGTGGTGAAGTACATATTTCTCAAATGCTAATGATTACTTTTTATAGGATTCTTTCTTTGGAGGTAGGAAAGCAGGATACAGATGGTTTTGTCTTGTGTCCAGATAAATTAATCTGTGTGTTTCAAGAACAGCTTGACATTGGGCTGCTAAGTGTTTGGAGCGGGAGAATATAGTGGTGGAATATCTTGAAGAGGAATCCTCATGTCTGTCCTGTAGCCAACTGAGGTGTGTTCCAAGGGTAAAAGTGAACCAGTGTTTAATTTTGGATGAAATCTCTGTTAAATAGGTTGTTTTATGTCATAGACTATGATAAAATGGGTATTTCAATTCCTTTATCTTGATGCATCTGAAAAAGTACTGCATTGTACTTGTGGTTCCTGACTAAAATATAACTCTAGTAAAGGTGTCCCCCAGGCACTAGGAAGTAACATTTTTAAGGGACTATCCAGGCATTGTCTTTGCTGAGGATGGGCAAACATGCATGTATGAAAGGGGGGGGGGAATTGTTTCCATGCTCGCTGTCTGATTTTTATGTTTTCAGCATCAGGAGACGTAAAACAATATACACTAATCATAACATGTAGCTGAGTTATTTAGAGCCTTTGGAAGTGAGCCAGTGCTTTATGATGAGCTGGGAAGAATCTTATGGACATTGTTCAAGGCTGCAAGGCTCAACATTTAGAGTTAAAACTGAACAAAATAGGTTGCTATGCACCAGACCAATACAAAGATTTTCCTCTATAATTTACATCATTTAATTATTCAGATAAAAGATTGCAGGCATATAGTCTAAATTAATCAGATTATAAAATCAAAGGCACTTTCAGTACTTATCTATACACAGCAAAGTTTAAATTTAGCTAGTCATGTTCCTCTGATGTAACTTGTAGTGGTTTATTTAGTAATACTGGAGTTAGTGGTCAAGCTTTTCAGATGTAAATGTCTGAAGTGATCTGATATGCAGAAGCACACCTCCTGTTGACTTCTTTTAACTGAATTCAGCTCTGAATTAAATACAGAGCCATTATGTAGCAGAGCACCAGATAATGGATGGGTAACTTTTGTCGTTAAGCACGTGGGTTGCTGTATTTTGGATAGGCTGGAGCTTTATAGCAGCATGCATCCTAGGTTTTAAATAATCCATGCTGAAGGTCAGGAACACCTGGTTCATTGTGTCTAGGTCTGTGTGTAATAGAATAGAGCGTATTGTTTTGGTCAATAACAAATAGAATGGGTGGTTGGGTATCCAAAAGAACCCTGAGATGGCAGGTCCTTTCAGCAGTCTGAAAAGAGATACCCCTAATTATGGGGAATGTTAAGGAGTGAGAGAGAAACTGGTGTCTGTCAAGCTAGGTACTTAACTAAGTCGGTTTAAAAAGAGGATGGACTCAAGGTGACATCTGTTGCTTGAGAAACCGTCACTCTACTGTATGCTTTGAGTGGAAGAACCTTGTCCCTCATCAAAAGTATTAATTCCCTTTTATTAAAGCTTGAGGGGTTCCCTGCTGGTTTTAACCAGACAGGCCATGGTCAATATCAAGGGTCACAGTACTGATTCTCAAGGACCTCCATTGCTGCTTTTTTATAAGATCAAAGGAGGAGAGGTGTTTTCTGATCTTTTGCCAGACTAGGGCCTTCCGAGACATGACAAGTCTTTAACAAGCTGTTGTAAGTTAGAGATTCTCTAACTTGAATGGAGCCACTTCGGACTTGCACATAATTTATGGTTATTTAGATTAGTTTTATAAACATTGTTCTCCTCTCTTGATTTAGGATTATCTTTCAGCATGAATGTCAAAACCAAAGTATAAACCAAAAATATCTCTTGATCTTATTGCCCTGTAGAAATTCATCATGTTTGCAACAGTTGAACGTTACACTTGCACACATACAGCACTTTTGTTGTCTGTATAAAATACAGAATCAAATATGACTTCATCAGATGAAAATTTACTACAAATGCCAAGTTCCTTTCATTTTTTTCTGCCCACAAAAATATATTTTTCCGTTTTAAATCCAGAAAATACTTGGTTGCCCATAGTAATGCTTTAATTCTTTATATTCATATTATTTATAATTACAATTTTAAGCCATCATTTTAAGTTAGTATTTAACATTTATTCATTATTTTAAAACCCACATCATCTTGCTAGTTTAATAATTTGAATTTTTAGTAACAACTTAAATAGCTAAAGTATTAAATTCAGAGCTATGCATTACACTGTTTTGCTTTCAGTCTGTCAAAATATTATAAGATGCCAGTGCTGCTAACTGACAGTCACTAACATAGTCTGCTTATACACGTTCAAAAAATGTGGGAGAATTCTCCCAGGTTTCTTTTCCTGGTAGAGAAACTTACCCAAAGCTGTGTACAGATATTTGAATTCTGAAACCCTGGAGAGTGAAGAGCTTTCTGTACTGACCCTTTTCCTGTATAATAATTCAGGGTGTGTGTGTGCGTGTGAAAACTAAAACTTTTAAAATATATAGAGAAACTTATATAGAGAAACTATACATATTTTAAAGATTTAAAGGCGGTGATCCTCCCCCTTCTGCGGCCTGACCAACGCCGCATAATGGAGTACTGTGTCCAGTTCTGGGCGCCGCACTTCAAGAGGGATGTGGACGGCCTTGAGAGGGTCCAGAGGAGGGCCACTAAAATGATATGTGGGCAG
>JAGPOW010000261.1:70979550-71001831 GCA_030014935.1 Caiman crocodilus | reverse complement strand
GTTACAATTGACACTTGATTTCCTGCCCCCTGCCTCCCGCACATGCATTTTAAAGAACTTTCTTTCATATTACCTGCCCTTTCATTAAGGAAAAACCATACTTATTGCTGTCGCATACCAACCCACAATTTTAAAGCCCTTTGTACTTTTGGTGACTTCTTCACCAACAAGATCTAGTTCAGACAGGCTCTCAGTGCTACAAACATGCTAGACCTAGGCTTTGCTGCAGCTAATCAAACCCACAACACATGTTAACCAGTCTCAGCTGCCCAGGGAAAGTACACCATCCTGGTGTATTTTTCCACCTTTAGCTTTCAGAGAAAAGCAAGGCAACTGATGCCTTCAGCCTCAGATAGTTCTTGTCACTGACTCCTGGAGCTTGGGAGCATGTCATCACTCCTTTTCTGTACGAGACATTTGGCTAATAGTGAAGAGCAGATGCTCTTGGCAGAAGATGGGCCTGATTTGATTAATTCTCTGGAACCTAGGAGGTGTTGTAACATTAATGCAGGTGGCTCAGCAAACTATAACTGCGGAGAGAAGAATGAATGCCTAGCACCTTATGAGAGCTTGGATTATTTGCCTTCACATAGTGAAGCTTACAAGAAGTGGCTACAAGAGAAAGCATACAGGTAATAATACCCCATCCCTTGGACCAAGCAGTCCAATTTCCTACATTCTCAGGGTAGTACAAATGTATATCACCTTATTACCTCTAAACAGTATGGAAGTTGATTGGTTGACCCTGATTATCATTGATAAGTATGTGCATTTTGTAGAGCTTCCCAAAATGTAAGGATTTCAACAGTGCAAAGTAGGGAAAGAAGTTTGTTTTACTCAAAAGCTGTTCCTATCATAACCCTTGGGTACCTCAGAGAGAATAGATTAATCTCCTGAGAGAAATAAAATAATATTCCTATATTACATGTGGGGATGAGGTACAGAGAGGGTGTGCCTAAGGTAGCACATAACATTTGTATCCTAACTCTTGATTGCTCTTCAGATGAGCTGTCTGGCAAGTGGTAGTGAGTTGAACAGATTCGAGGATCATACTATGGAAAAATCCTTCATTTGTTGGTTTGGAGGAAGGAGGTTTTGTGGTGCAAACCTGAGACTGATCATCAGAAAATTAGGCTTCTTTTTTTCTATTTCTGTCTCAGACACGTGCGTCTGCCATGTCTGTTGGACCTAGAACATGTTCTCTATGCCTCTTAGTATTCCACAAGATGAGTATTTATTCCCTTTTGTCCCAGTGGTGCTAAGAGACTGTTTACTAATGTTTGCCAAATGAATTGGGCTTGTTTGAGTGAAGATGATGTCAAATTCTGAAGTATTATTCAAAATAAAATGACAATGTTGTGCTTGTGAGGGCTGTCTGCAAAAAGGAGGGGTGAGAATATAAAATAATACACTACAGCTGAAATTATTGTACAAGAATGATTGGAAAACTGTACACAAAGAGTAGTAATCAATAGTTCACTATCATACTGGAAGGAATTATCATATGAGGTCCAGGGGTTGTCTCTCCTGGGTCAATGCAATTTGTTATTTTTATTAACAACTTGCATCATGGACTGGAATATGCTGTTAAAGCATATGTTTCAGATGATACCATACTGGGAATGGTTGCAAACACTTTGAAAGACAGGATCAGCATTCAAAATGATCTTGAAAAATTGGAAAGTACTACATTTAGTAGGAATAATTAACTAAACAAAAACACGGTTGGGAGCAATTGGCTAGATGGCAGTTCTTCAGAAAAGGATGTTGAAGTTGCAATGGATCATGAATTGAAAAAGTCAATAATGTTATACTACTTTGGAAAAAATGCAAACATTACGCTGGGATGTAGGAGGAGAAGTGATTTTGAAAGGGATGTTAAGTAACTCTTCCATTTCACACACTAGAGGAAAAACCTCCATTGTATACTCACACTTCATGAAAGATGTGGACCAATTGAGAGTACAGAGGAGAGCAACAAAATTAAGATGTCTGGAAAACGTGCTCTGTATGGAAAGATTGTGCAAGCAGTAGGTTTTCCTAATCTAGAGAAGAGACTGAGGAAAGGCATGATGATCTTTAAATTTGTAAAAAGTTACTGCAAAGAAGAAAGTAATAAACTATTGGTTGTATCCACTGTGGGGTAGGATAAGAAGTAAATTACAGCAATGGAAATGTAGATTGCACATTAGGGAAAAAAAAATCTGGAAGGATAATTAAGCACTAGAATCAATTACCTCAGCAGATTGTGTAGTTTCTGTCATTGGGGCTAGGTACAGACATTAAAAAAAAACAGGGTAGATTGATATAAGTTGTACAATTTTCTGTAAGCAGTGTAGTTTAGATCAGTAGTGAACAGAACACGCATCTACTCTATGTTGGGGGGGCAATCTTGGATCAGGTTCTGCCATTTTAAAACAAATCAGTGTGTGCCAAATTTCTGTTCTGTTCTGGGTATTAACTGGTCTCATGTGCCAAGCTTCTGTTCCATTACAAGTATAGACCAGTTTCCAATCACTTATACCAGTGAAAGTATGTCTGAACCTGGCGTGAAGGTTCTTGAGAATAGGTCGTGCAACATCTATCAGAAATGGTATAAGTGTAGTCAATTCTACATCAGTGCATGTGGATGGACAATATGACTGCTTGAGGTCCTTTCTATTAGGGCTGTGTGAAGCTTCAGTCCCTGGTTTGATTCAGCGGAGATTTGGCCTGATTCAGTGGCCGAATCTCTGAATCTGAATTGAATCGGGAGACCCTCTAATCTCTCTGAATCGAATCAGAACCCTCCAAATTGATTTGGAGAGATTTGGAACGATTTAGCGATTTGGGCATGTACATAGCTTTAAATGTTTTTTCTACATACTTCAAGGTACTTGGTGGGTCATGAAGGCTGCAATGGTGGGGTGGATGCAGCGTCCCACCAGGGGGGAGGCTCCCCAGTGTGCTCGGCAGCAGACCTGAAAGTGGACTAGAAGCACTTCTGGCCCACTTCTGGGTCCACTGGGGAGCATGCTGGGCCCCCCCTCACTCCCTCGGCTCAGTGACTTGTGCCTCCTGGATCTGGGGGGTACTGGGGTCCCCCATGGCTAATTGCTGAGCTGGGGAGGGATGTGGGGAGCCCCCCCCGTGCGCTTGGTGGCAAACCCAATTTCCAGGCCACTTCCAGGTTTGCCGCCAACCACATGGGGGGGCCCCACCCATGCTCCTGTGGGATGCTTCATCCACCCCAGCATTGCAGCATTCACAAACCATGCCTGGTACTTCAAGGTATGTAAAAACAAAAAACAAGCCCCAAACAAAACAAAACAACAAAAACAAAAAACCTATTTAAAACTGTGTCTATGGCCGAATTGCTGATTCTCTGAATCGGCTTCAAATCTTCAGATTCAGATTTGTGTGAATCAAATTGGGGACAGTGAGCCGAACCAATGAATCAAATCACTGTCCCAATTTGGGTAGAATCTGAATAGAATACGGCCCATTTCACACGCCCCTACTTTTTATGACTATTTCTATGATTCAATAATCACAGGGAGGCAGCTGGGTAAACAACTTTTTACTAAAATCATTTCCCTAAAGTGTTCATACTTCTGATTCTGATGCATATAATGAGCAAGGAAATCGTATACCTCATATTAAAGACTTTGTAGGGAATCTTTGGGATAGTCTTTTCATGGAAATTGCTTGAAAATACTTGGTGTGTTCTAAAAGCAAAAAATGGCCTCTTCCGCAATATTATCGCACCCTGAAAGTCAGTAATAACTGATGGGGGAGGGTTTTAGCAGTAAATGATTCCTTGCATACATCAGAGATTGTTATTTATACATAATTAAAGATGAACATTATATTTGAGACATCTACAAACTAGAGGCAGAGACACTATTTTCTAGGGCACAGGTTGCATCAATGCATTTATCTAAAACCACAGAAAAAGAGTGACTGATAATAGCAGCCTGTAATGGCCTCATAGGGAGCTACTGTTACTATGCAGGACTACCACTTAAAACAAACCAACAAAAAATGCCCCTAAGGCTTTCGAATGCAAATGTTAACTCAACTGAACATGAGACCGATAGCTGAGTTTTGTCTGCCTTATTACCCCTCATTAAGCTGAACTGGAAGATTCCAGCAAACACCCTTTCTAGACAGAAACCTAGGTCTATTGGAGCAACTGCCTATGTCTATTGAAGGGAGGTTTCAGTGCTACTAGTTCCCCATGGCTCCAGGAAAAGGCAAGATCTGACAATCTTTCTGTGTCACTTTTACCCTGGACAAGGTTTTTTTTTTAAAACTGATTTTACAGAATTTGATTGTTCTGATGTCATGTCAGTTAAATTCTCAAGCGTCTTCACTCCACATCGCTTCATTATATTTGATGTTTGTCAACAGTCCATGCATCTTACAGCAGAGGCCAAGTGCTAAAATGACCTGAAGATATGACCTATGGGTGGAGTTGGGATACCCTGCAGGAGTGGGTGGAAATACTTGCATTGTAAATGATCTTGCTAAAATTGTTTTGTGGGACACCAGATTTCATTCTTGATTCACTGTCAGCGTTGGACCTTCACTAGAGAGAAAGAACAGCCACTTACTGCATTCCTTTCTTAGTGCTCAGGCATAGAAATACAAGTTTTCAACCCTTAATTTTAACAGCTTTTGAGATCCTTCTGTATGTAGCCTACTCCAGGGATGGGCAAAATATGGTCCATGAGCCAGATCCAGACCACCAACTGAGTGGACCTGGCCCGTAGCTGCCCCCACAGAATGCCACGGTGGCAGCTGTGGACAACATCACCCAAGTGAGCTATGCTGCATGTGCCCCTTGCCTCCCTCTCCCTTCCCTCACCCCTGGCTGACTCCCTGGAAATAGCACCCAGGCACCCCTCCCCATACCCCACAAATACCCCTATACACACGAAGCTTCCCCACCCCTTCACAGGGCAGGGCAGGGCAGGGCACCCAGACAGCAGATTGACTTCTCCCTCCTGTCCCACTCCTGAACACTATTCCCACCCGTCCAAAGCCCCAAAGGGAGTTTTTATAGAGTTGTTGCGCAGACAGTGGGGGAGAGGGCAGGAGGACCTGTGGTGACCCAGCCCGCAACAGCTCATCAAAACGGCCTTGGGCCCAAATAATTGCCCATTACTGGTCTATTCCCACATTTATGCCTGTGCAAACATATTACAAAATATATGAATATGTTATTTTGTAGTAAAACTAATTAGTTTTGTTAGCAAATGCAAACAATGTCCAGTAGAAGCTCTATCTTTGTACTTACTTGTAGTTTCCTACTTGATACAACCGGAAACAAGAGACATCAGGTTTCTAGGTTTTGGCCTCTTCCTCTTGCAATTTTATGATGATAATAAAATCAGACATAAGAGGTGTACCTACTTGTTAGACAAACCACACTTAACTCTACAAAAGGCTAATTGTACCCTTCCATTTTTAGAACCGACTGGGATCGATGGCTGTTGATGGGGCTAATTGGAATAGGAGTGGGAATGCTGGGATTTCTGACTCATCAGATAATTGACTGTCTCATCAAATTGAAATGGAAACTGGTAGAAAATTACCTTCAGGTGAGCATAAAAAGAAAATATTGACCTCTTCTCTTCATTACACTTTTCTGGGAGATAGGATAGTCAAACTCCATGAATATGAAACTTTTACCCGACTGTTGGCACTGTGCTTCCAGCTTAGTTTGAAGGTGAATTTCTACTTAATAGCATTTTTACTCAGTAATTACTTACCTTAAGAACTTGTTCTTAATGGCTTGGATAAAGCATTTGCTGCATCACTGGGAAACATAATATCTGAAGCACAGTACATGATAAGCAGCTGGCTTTGCAAAGCTTCTGACTGTACAGACATCTTTCTGGTAGACAAGATTTTATTGCACTCTGCTAGACAGATGTGAATGAAGAATGTTATGAAGCTATATCTTTTTAATCACTGTCCCAAAGACTTTTATTTTCTAGTAGCCAGTTCTTTTACATTATTTTTCCAGCTTCTCTTGGGGAAAAAAGCAAACACTTCTCAAGCCTGTTAGTGTACTTCTGTACTATTGTAGGCCTAGTCTTCAGATGCATGGTCAGTTTTGGTCACTACTTACAGAAAAAGTTCATTATCAATAGAAAGTATTGCTAGTCTGCAGGCCTGGATTTGCACTGTGGCCAGAAATTGGAACTAAATATGAATGCACCTAATGCAGCAGATTGACTTAGTCCACACACGCACGCAACTGTTGGACTGGGACTCACCAGACTTGCATACCATCCTTGACTCAGTACCTGGACTGCTGGATGATGTTGGGCAGGTCATGTCACCATTCTGCGCCTTAATTTCCCCTTCTGTAAAACAGAAAGGATAACATTTACCTACTTTGGGAAGAGTTTTGATTTCAACTGATAAAAATATATAAGATCCAGCCAGTATCAAAAGGAAGCAGGGGTAGATTATTACATTATTATAGGCCCATGGTTCAGGTTGCAATGCCTATATTTCTGCAATCACAAGTATACATCCTGAGGAAGACTTACTTGATCCGAGTCTCTGGGGCAGATGAACTAAGTTGACACTTTGCTGTGGGTCTTTTGGATGACACATTAGGAACCTGAGTTCTTTGTATGTCAAATTTCCAGTGGTACTGTATGTAGGTTTGCTTTAGGGCTACTTTACCAGAACTTAATGCATATATATGTATGTTTGTGTATATATTAAGTTCTGATGAAGTGGCCCCCAAGCAAACCTACACACGGTACCATTGGAAGCTTAACATACAAAGAATTCAGGTTTCTTTAAAAAAAAAAAAAAAAAAATTCAGCATCAATCTATCTGTGGTATTTTGGTGGGTGAAGCAAAATCCTGGAATAGTTTTTAAAAAAGGGTAAAACTATGGTTAAATAGCTATATATTTCTTTAAAGTGTGTTTTCAGGGTTTTGTTAAGAGGCATATTTGTGTGAGGAGAGAACTTTCATCTAAAATAATAACAGAAAAGTAGGAACCTGGAAGGTCATCTAGAGTTCAGCTATTTTAATTCTATGATTTGAAAGTAGGGATTTAAGTAGGAGAGAGTGGCAAAGTTGACACGATGAATGGGAAAAGAAGCTTGGTGGTCGTTGGACCTTCTTGAACTCATAGTTAGGAAGTTCATCAGCAGAGAACTAAGTTCTGTGCACTTCACCAATTTTGCTGAGTAAGCCTTAAAGTAAGCCTGTGGATAAAAGACCTGCCATAAAGTGTGGACAAGAATGCTTTGGTGGTCTGCTTTACCACAATGGTTTTGAGAACAAAGGAGACCACTTTGACTTGAATACATGGTGAATCAGAGTACAACACCATGGGATTATGAAAGATGTGGTAGCTGACGTTTTTGTGACGTTCTTGTGTCTCTGAAGACAGCATGACTGTGGTTAATCCAAATTCAGACAAACGAACTTAAACTTTGGCAGATTGATATGTTTTTTAAAACAAAAATACTGAACATAAAGTATGTCGCTTTTATAGAGGAAAAGCAGAGGAGTGCTCTAGATGAGTTTGCAGCTAGTATTAATGGATAAAACACAACAAGATGAATTACTGTAGAAATATATTCAGGCCTAATCTATGAAAGTGTTTCGCTCAAGTACTTAACTACATACTTGAGATCCTTTGACTCCAGTGCTTAGTACAGCAAACCTGTTTGGGAAAAAATAGGAAGTTCTCTGAACCTGTACCATTATCTAAAAGCTAGACTTTGAAACTGGTATCTTGTGAAGAGTCTGCAAAACTGGCTTTATTTTATTCCCTGGTTACACTTCTATAAGCTAAACTGCAAAACTTGCTATGGTGTATTAAGAGAGAAGATGGGCAAAAGGATGCAGTAGTTCCTTGATTTTGCTAAGAGGTACATTCATGATAAGAAAAGCACACACAGTGGCCAAGCAGAAAAATTTGAGGCTTATGTTATTAATGCATTATAAACGCAGACAAAAAAAAAAAAAATAGTACGAGTCTCTCTCTTCCTCTTTACCACTATATACAGTTAGCAGGGCACATACTTGTGTTTAATACCACTGATGATCTCAATTTATTTGTAAAACTATCAGAATGGAAACTTTCATATGACTTGGATATGCATACTTGGATCTGGACTGGCCATGATTCTTGTATCTTCAGGATTTGTGGTGGTAAGTATTAAGCTTCTTGTACATTTACTGTAAAATGTGAAATAGTTCCAAGAAATGAAGGATGTTGGGATGCTGCAATCCTTGCAACGCTGGGATCAAAGCCCTTGTTTGATCCTCGTGGCTGCATCCACATGAGCCTGAATGTTTGGTTCCCCAGGAACAACTGGTATATGGCAAGTTACCCCAGGCGGGGTAGAAGAGACTGTGGCTAGCACTGGGATGGTCCCAGCAGCCTTATTTGGTGTCCTGGGGGCCTCCTGGGGCTGCAGTAGTGGCAATCCTGCTGCTTGGCATCTAGCTGGCAGCCAGTGCGTGGCTTCAACTGGCTAGGATCTGGTTTTGAGCAGTGCACACTGTCCCCGTGTGCACCCCTCTAATTTTTTTTGAATGGGCTTTTTTGACCTCTGGATATTCAGGGCCAACCCCCCATGCTGCTCCCTTGAAGTGCAGAGAACAGCTGAACATATAGTATGTAGCACTGCAGATGTGTTTGTGCTACCACGTGCCTCACGGCCATGCTCATCTGGATGCGGCCTATCTATCTGTTGTGCCTTCAAATGCTGCTGTAACTAAGGTTCTGTTAACGTTTTCTGTAATTTCTGTGTGATAGGCTATTGGGGCAGGAGTTCCTGGTTTTGATATTCATCTGTGTAGGCAGATGCAACTTCTGTAGATGCCTCAGGGGCAAAATCAGTGAGAATATAAATAGCTGGTTAAGTTGTACCTCATTTAGGGGCATTAGGGGAAAGTTAAATTGGTTCAAAATGGCTACCCAATATCAAGTACGTCAGGATGGGAGTGTGGCTAGCAGGGGGTTGGGTCCAGCAGACTGGAGGAGATTGGGGGTTCACCAAGGGATTGGAGGCAGGCAGAACTTGTGGGTGGGGTAGAAGGGCAAGAATGAATTGGGAGTCCACCAGGGGATGGGGGCAGGTGCAAAGTGGGGGGGGCAAGTGCAACCTGCAAAGGGTGGAGGGGGCAAACATGACCCATGGGTACAGCAGGCGGTGCTGCTGCAACCCGCAAGTTGGGGGCAGACACAAAACCCACAGGGTTTTGCTGGGATCTTGGAGTGTCTGGAAGGATCCATGGTAGGGGCTTGGAGGGGATCAAGGGCTATTTTTAGCCTGGCCCCTGAGCCCACCCAGTGAAACTACATCCATATCCCTTCTGCCCCTCCCTGCATTGTGACCAACTTGCTCGGCTCTGGCAGTGGTGAATGCTGACAAAAGCAGTTGCACCTGGAGAAGCTTATGACAGGGCTAGCTGGGGTGGGGGCGGGAGGAGAGGGGTATAGGCAAACAAAAGCCCAGTGGGTCTGGGTGAGGGGTTGGGGAGAGCAACCCCAAGGTTGGGGCCAGTGGCTAAGTTTTCCCATCCCTGGGTCTGTGCAGAGAAGTTCCATGTACTGGTTTGACCTAAATCAAATAAGTCTGATACTACATAAATCAAGGTTTATCTTAAAGTGGGTTCTGCAGTTTTTAGATCAGTTTGTGTGCGAGCAACTTCTGTTCTGTTACAGGTTTAAACTAATTGCTGGTCACTGAGACCAGGTCTGTTAAGTGTAAGGTCAGTACCAGGATGAGCTAAGTTTAAATTGGGTGGTCATTTTGAACCCAGTTTAACCTCCCAAATGTCTGTACTTAGCCCAAATGTATATTGATGATAAAATGGGAAATTGGTGCAACTTCCACAGGGTTGGTGTTCAAAAAAGGCCTTTATCAGATTCCAAGGTGAACACAGTGAGTTATCAGTTTAATCACAAAAAGGCAAGTAACTCTCTAGGGCAGGAGTGTCAAACTACCCTGGACCTCAGGTTGGATATGGACCATAGGTGCTCCTCCCAGGCCAGATCACTGCAGCTGCTGCTGGCTCCAGGAGATCTGGGTCTGAGGCCAGTGGCAGTTCTGGAAGCAGCTGTCCACTTGGGTCAGGCATAGAGTGACACCACAGGTAGGGGAGTGGGTCAGGAACAGATAGCAGCATGGGTCAGAGACTAGAGTAGGCAGCAATGAAAGTGGTGGGTTGTCTGGCAGCATCAGTGGGTGAGGGGCCAGGAGTACCAGTAGGGGAATGGGTGGCAGCCCTTGTCCTGGAACAGGCAGCAGTGTGGATCCAAGGGTGGGGTGGCAGTGAAGAAAGCGAGGACTGCATCTGCGCAGCTGTTGCTTGCCCCCCTGCTGCTGTTGACGGTGTTCACCAGGGTCCAGGGACCCTGAATTCTGCGGCCATATCTCCCAACTTCTTTGTAAGACTTGAGACCAGTTGTCTACCAGGTGAAAGAAGCGTTTTCAGCTAGAATTCTAACATGCTGATGGGTCTGAATGTGTTTAGTAAATAATCCTCAATTCTTTCTCTTTTCAGTTTTTTTGCCCAGCAGGTGTACCATGTGGACTGCCAGAAGTCACTGGGTTTCTGAATGGGGCTTCTATTCAACATGTTTTTAATATCAAGACTTTTCTGGGAACATTTGTGTCTTGTGTGTTAGCTGTGGCATCTGGACTCTTCTGTGGACCAGAGGGCCCTATGATTCATTTGGGGTAAGAAACACTGGAAATGTTGGACCTGTTAGGGCCTGCTTGTCCATTAAGTTGCATCTTGATTGTTTACTCGTGCTCAAAGTAGGTATAAAATTCAACCAATACAAATTGTTCTTTCGCATATATGGTGCTTTTTTTATATGAGCTTGGCACAGGTGTAAATAACTGCACAAATTGAAAGGCAGTGGGCAATCAGGACCTCAGACTTTAACTTTCCTAGATTACACCTTGTTTTACTCCCTGCCCCTTACTTCCCTGCCTCAAAACTGGTTATGGTCAACAATGACCAAATCCATTGGTCTAAACTATTTTTCTTTGCAAGCATGGTAAAATATGGTTTGTCAGTCAGATTGGAGATGCATACTTTTTAAGTTGAGGTGGGATCATATTTATGGATAGGAAAATAATTGAATATATCAGGGGTTCACGAAGTTTTTATGCTGCGGCCCAGCAAACCATGGCCTGAAAGTGACCATGGCCTGGCAAGCCATGGCCCAGCAGTCACAGTCGACCACGGCCAGAATTTCCAGCTGGAAGACAAGCAAGGATAACTCCCACCCTGGGCAGGGACGGGAGTGGGGAGGGGGCAAACCCTGCGCTGCCATGGGACCTGCAGAAGGAGCCGCAATCGCTTCTGGTCCAGCAGCTGACTGTGCTACAGTCTGGTAGCTGATCTGCTGTGGCCCAGGGATTGAGAATCCCTGGAATATATATTCTTGTTTAAGAAAGCATTTGATTAATCCTCCCCTCACCCTTCCTCCCCCCATTTAAATAAAAGAGAACAAACCAACCATCTCCAAGTCCTTCTGTCATGTTTCTGGGAGAGCAATAGTTTCCTTCATTTATATTTATGGGACTGGAGTTTTCCATATTTAAGTAGTGTCTTGATTACACAAGTTAGAAATGGGTTCCCTCTTTTCAGATAATTTATTTCCTTTCTAGGCAGCTTAGCATTTTACTTCTTATCCCTATTTTTGTGTAAAATATTCAGTCTTGAGGGTTGGTTCTTCCTCTTCAGTTTCTACCAAGCAATAAACTTCTTTCTACCACTTTGTTCATTTTACTTGTATGTAGGTGCAGTAGCCTGGAAAAATGACTAAGGTTTAAAAAAACAAAAAGAGAACAAGATTTAGTTAATGGTGGCCACAAACTTTTTTCAGATGGTCATTACCAAGGCCTAGCTCTCTCTTTGGGTTTCCTTTGTTTTCATTACTTTCAGCCTTTTGTCTCCAAGAGGTCGGTGCCTGCAGCTGTGATTATTTTTTCCTTTGTGTGCGTGTCTTTGTTTATTTTTAACCATGACAGATGGTCCAGAAATGTCACCAAACTTACAGAAAGATAGCTGGTGCAGCATTAATTTGATGCTTTGCAATACATAGTTAAGAATTAAATTGATTGAATTTTCTGAACAGCACCCACCTTAATTATGCATAAACATGCACAACTGTTTAAAAAAAACCTCAGTCAGTTTAGCTGTGGCCCAAAATTTTAATTTTCTACAACGCATTTAACTCTTTTCCTGATTTGTAAAATGTTCGTGAAAACAGGGTTTCTTCTACGTTACCCTTCCTTCCTTCCAATGTAGTTCTGAACAACAGCCTAGAAAGTACGGTGGTAATTGAAATCATTATACATCTTCCACTGAGAATATAACTGTTCTGCTCCCAGTGGTCATTAAACTGGGATTGATGACTAAAATGATGGTTTATTATTCATCATGTCGGCACATTTAGGGGAATAGTAACATACAGCTCATCAAAGTAGCCTTTATGGCTTATTATCATTGTGAAGAGCCCTTTTAATCTCTGAATTATTAACCTGAAAAGTTTTAATAGTCTCGTGCATCAACAGAACATTGTATATTTTAAAGGTAGTATGTTCTGCAGGCCCTGTATTAGAGCTGTTGATGTCAGTCTTGTTTTGTTGTTCCATGTCTGCTAAGGACCTGGCCATTTTAGTTTTGACTTCAGTTGCTGTGTGAATATTTTTTTTTTTTTTTTTTAAAGATTTCACTAATTAAAAAAAATGCTTTTTCAGTGCAATTATAGGTTGTGGTCTGAGCCAGTTGAAGTCAGATACCCTGGGAATTCATCTCCCATTCTTCACAAGATTTCAGAATTCAGCTGATAAGTAAGTAAGTGATAGACAGAATATAATTGCTAAGCCTTTGAAGACAGTTACCACATTCTGATTCTCATAGCAGA
Source organism: Caiman crocodilus (assembly GCA_030014935.1). Classification (NCBI taxonomy): domain Eukaryota; kingdom Metazoa; phylum Chordata; order Crocodylia; family Alligatoridae; genus Caiman; species Caiman crocodilus. The sequence continues at coordinate 70,988,912 of JAGPOW010000261.1, read as the reverse complement.
TGCGCTAAGCTGCTAATCAAATAGCTAGCGAGTTAATAAAATTATGGAACATTTGGTCTAATAACGTTCTAGCTTCTTGGATGGTTGTAGAAAAAAAGTATCTCTTTCTGTATGGAGGTATGAATGCGACTCAAGTATATTCATGTCCCTTTCCATTAGAAAGGGATCTCTTCCTTTCCCAGTGATTTTTTTTTTTTCTATAGCTGAGGTCTGCTGGGCTGTCCCATGTGGAGATCTGTTAAAGCAATGTATGTGTAATAGGTATGTTGAATGGCTATGAAAACATTTAATTTAACACTTTGAGACTAAGCCTCCATTGCCTTGCACCTCCTGTTGTCATTTCCTGTACATCTATTTAAAGTGGGTATAAAGGCCTAGGCTTAATTAATTTGGACAAAAGTTTCAACTCAAATGGTTTTCAGACCTGCATATTTTTTCAGTCCTGATTATACTGCAGATCCCAAGATGTCAGTTTATTCCCTGCTGCATACATAGAAGATACAAGCTTGTGGGTTTTTTCCCTCTCTGCAAAAAAGGAGACTGCATATGCTGCCTTAAATCTGAACGTCCTCTGTATATAGCCTGGATGGATCTTCCAAATCCAATCTTGTGAATAGTGTCATTGAACTCAGTGAAATTCATTACATCAGTAATGATTTAAAAGGTCAAATTATGTTTTGCAGATGCTGCTTATTGGCTTATAAAATACATAAATACAAAACTGTAGTGTTTGTTTGGTTTCCAAGGAAAGGGAGAAATGGGGTAGAGAGGAACCCCTCATCTAAGCAAGAAAAGGCTATTGTGAACTGTTTGTGGTTTAAAGGATAATCATAAAGCACAGCTTGCAAGATATGTGATATGCTTTTGTCTTTAACTTTTATCATCAATCACTGAAATAAATCTAAGACAGGCCTATTAAACAAACCTACTCATGGAAGAAATTAGTTCTTTTGCTGTTCCTCTTACAGTAATATTTTGCTTTTGTTTTGTAGTACAATATAAGATAATTAGAGGGAACAGTTAACTCAGAGTGGAAAAATCTTGGGAGAAACATGTCATCTAAAAATCCTGTTTATAAAGAAAGGATTAACTTTAAGCAATGAGCAAGACTTGGTTCCTCCTCTGTGTTGTCATCTCTTAAAGGGGAGGATTGAGAAGCCAGCTAGTTCTCTGGTATTTTGAAGGCAGTAAATGGGCTTATTACTATCTCTGCTGTCGTTTAAAGTAAATACCATTGGTATAAAAGCAGTTTTGTGTAGATGCAAGGATTTTTGGGGATATTTTTTAATGGACCATCTATGTAGGTGGGATAGCTGTTGCTCAAGCTTTTGGACATCAAGTACCCTTTTAAGTTTTTAATAAGTATTCAGAATGTTAAAGAATCTTGTATCCTGGATTTCAGTGGTCAACACTTGCTAATGAGAGAGAGAGGCCCAAGTCTTAATTTGTCACGTTAACTGGATTGGTCATGATTACTGGTAGCCAAGCATAGAAACTCATGAATGCAGTGGTGGTTATCTCTCAGAGCAGTTTCAGAGTATGGGTATATTAAAAACATGTTAAAAACTTAAAAGTTTAAAAATCAAGCAGTCATCAGTGAGAAAATGCCAGATTTAAGGCTGTTGTAGCCGTTGTTCAGTCCCATGTGCATTATAATGCAGTCTGATTAAGTGTTCACATTATTTTTTTGCCCATAGGACCCATGCCATATTCTGTGTTGCAGAATGGATGGTGGTCATTCAATAAGCAGCTACTTTGATGTTTGGTTTTGAACAAAGGGGATCATGTGTTCTTGGTACCATGCACTAATTATTGCATGCTATTCTTACCCTACTTTGCTTATGTTTCTCCATGGGCTTCTCTGTGGTTCTTATACTAATGGAATCCAAATGTTTCACAGACATTCCTGGACCCCTAAAAGGTGAAATGCGAGTATTAACCCCATTCAATACAGGGGATTCTTAGATTGTAAGGCTAGTAGAGTATTAGATCACTTAGTCTACCCTCTGTATCTCTTCAGACATTACTTTTAACCCAGATAACCCATACTGAGACTAATGAATTATGTCTGCATAAAGCATTCCCTTCAAGAAAGGCATCCAGTTTCTATCTGAAGGTATGAAGAGATGGAGATCCTATCACTTACCTTGGTAGCTTGCTCCAATGGTTAGCCATCCTCACCTTTAGCATTTGTGCTTAATTCCTAATTTGAATCTCCCTTTCTCTTCCATCCGTTAATTCTTGTTATGCCTTTACCTATTAGATTAAAGAGCCTTTTAGTACCTGGTATTTCCTACTTATCAAGGTACTTATTCCCTATAATTAGGGAAACCCAAGACACCCAGGGGCAAGCAGGAACATGGGCACAATCTGGTGGTGAAGTGTAACTGCCTGCTGCACTATGCCACCCTGCTGCTCTGCTGAACTGTGCCCCACGCCCCTGTGAACTCTTGTTTTAGTTTTTACCAACTGGCTTTGACTGGCCTTTGAAATTCGGGATGTATGATCAGTCTACCTGTAATCAACTCACCCCTGAGGCATCTTTTTGATAAGCTTCATAGATCAAGTTTTTTCCACCTCGCACTATAAGCATTTTCTTCAGTCTTGAATCTTTGTGGCCATTTTCTCTACCCTTTTCAGTTTGTCCTTGTGTCCTCATTATTTACCTTTGTGTCTTTGTGCTGCCCAAGATTTGGTTAGTACTGAGAGATGAAAGTTGAAAGGATCCACTAATTTTGGGTGAGATGCTGCAGTGATTTTTCAGCATTATTGTTTGCATGTCCTAAAATTGAACATGTTCACAGTGCTGCTTTTATTGACTTCAGTCATAGTTGAGAGAGCTTACCACTTTTGCAAATCACTGTCAGGAGGCTCAAGTTGATAACCCAGATAATGAGGAATATGCAGCTAGTTACCATTTCTGAAACATTTGATAGTATGTGGTCATATAATAAAACACTATTATAATACAAGGTAACTGGGTCAAGTTAACTGGTAACCTTAACTTTATTTCTATTAAACTTTGAGTGCTTGACATGGGCAGCCAACATGGGGATGCAGTCAGGAAGCCTAACTGTACCCTGTCATGCATCCACAGATGCGTCACGAGGGGGTCCAAGAAGGTGATCCTCCCCCTCTGTGCGACACTGGTCAGGCCGCAGTTGGAGTACTGTGTCCAGTTCTGGATGCCACACTTGAGTAGGGATGTGGACAGCATCAAGAGGGTCCAGAGGAGGGCCACTCGCATGGTCAGGGGGCAGCAGAGCAGGCCCTACGAGGAGAGGCTATAAGACCTGAACCTGTTCAGCCTCCAGAAGAGAAGGCTGAGAGGGGATCTGGTGGCCGTCTATAAACTGGCCAAGGGAGACCAGCAGGCAATGGGAGAGTACCTGTTCCTATGAGCACTATTGGAAGTAACTAGGAATAATGGCCATAAGTTGATGGACAGTAGATTCAGGCTAGACATCAGGAGGCACTACTTCACAGTCAGGGCAACTATCATCTGGAACCAACTTCCGAGGGAAGTGGTGCTGGCTCCCACCGTGGGGGTCTTCAAAAGGAGGCTAGGTAGATACCTTGCCAGGGTCGTTTGACCCCAGCATTCTTTCCTGCCCTTGGCAGGGGGTCGGACTTGATCTGCTGAGGTCCCTTCCGACCTTACCTACTATGAAACTTTGAAATGTTAATCTTTTAATACACTTGTTAACATGTAAGTTCCAACTTTTTTTAAAAGCAACCTGATGGTAAAGAGATCATCATGTTAATCTATATCAGCTCCCACATGGCTCTTCAACATGGTTTGAATCCTCAGATTCACAGCACAGACCTCTGCCTCTTGGGCAAAGAGAGTTACCTGAGAAAAGTGGAAGGTTGTTGTCCTCCTTGTGCTAGCCACTAGGGGCCCTTGTACATGTAGTCGGCATTCACTAAAAATGTTCCTGGTTTAATTTTTCTTTCTTAGTTTAAGATGGCTAAAAAAGTAACGTGGACATAATTTACTATGTAAGGGCTTATTATGCTATGACTATTAAAAAGTGCTAGAGGGAATATCAGAACAATTTTACTCTCCTGCCCTTTCAGTCCTACCTTGCTGCCAGGTGGTGCTCTGGGACAAGAAACACCTAGCCACAGCACTTCTGCCACTGTTTTCCTGGGTGCAAGTTGCACAGGACGCTCGGCTGGCTGAGGCGCAAAATCTTTCTGTGCAAAGCTAACCCCAAGTGTACATCAGCACAGGGAGCTCAGGAGCTTTTTTTGGTGCAAAGCCCTGCAGGGCTCCCCAAGTGTACACAAGCATCTCCCAAGGCTGGTACCTTTCAAGCGGCACGCTGTTTCTATAAAATACCACTCATGGAAGAAATTTAGGAGCTAAAAATAAAACATGGCAGAGGTGTTTTAAATTACCATGAAGAAAAAAAGTTAAAACAATAAAATGTTTTAAATAAAACAATAAAATGTCACCTGATAACATGAATATATACATGCAATTTAGCTAGCTTAATGGTGATTTTTGTCACATGGACACAGGAAAGGTGTAACGTGGTAACAGAAGAGGTGTAATGTAGGCAAATGCCCTAGAGAGAGACAAGGCACACATTCTCTCAGAGGATTTACAACTATTTAATGACAGAAGAAGAAGGTTGAGATTTGGAAATCCTTAGATTTTATTCCAAGCACAGAGGGAGTGGGGCAAGGCATGGGAGTCTGCAGTGGCATACTTTACACCACCCTCTGAGCCCCGCTCCCTCCAGCTTCTCCTTATCTCTGCTCCATATCCTTGTTTCCTTCTTGCCCCTTTGCAATCTGATTAGGCCATTGCTGCCTTCTTCATGTCACTGTGTCAGTGCTGGGAGGGAGGGCCAAAAAAGTAGAGATTTACTGTGCTCTTAAGGCTTCTCTACAACAACCAATGGTAGTTAGAAAGCAGTTGGAGGGAAAGTTTCTGCTTGGCTCTTGCAGGCTCAGGCTGCAGTGTGTTTAGTACAGAAAGAAATCTTCAGAGAATTAAGCTCTAATGAACAGATCTCTACTGTGATTTTTCAGAAGCTCATAACTTGACCAAATGTGGTCACATTTTTCATGGGAAAGGCAAAAGATACATTCCTGATACCAGCATGCTTTCTTATTTCAGATCCATGCTCAAAAGCAGTGGTTTTCAACCTGGGGTCTGTGGACCCCTGGGGTCAGACTAAGGGGTCTTCAACAGATGACTATGATCAATCAAAAGCATGTGACTATTCACACTTAAAATTCAAAGGGGTCCATACCTCCATTTGACATTTTTTTAGGGGTCTGCAAATGAAAAAAGGTTGAAAACCACTTCTCTAAAGGATAGCAGTGTAGGAACTTTGCAATGAAATGGTTATGAGAATTTTTCCTTAAAATATTTTTCTAATTTGCTGAACCATTTTATAGAAAATCGTGTCTGAGGCAGGCACTTGATATGGAAAGCTTTAGCCTTAAAATCTGGCAAAATCTTAAGCAAGTGAAAAATAGGGTCTGTTTAAAAGAAAGCTGTGGGCAAATTGCATGATAGATGATGCCATCAGTACCAACTATCATGCTCTGAAGAGGAATCAAGCCTTGCTGAGTGTTCCTAATGTAGGGAGGGAGAAGTTCATTTAGAACAGGATATAAAAGAAAAAAAATTATAAAGCAAATTGATCAATCACTCAAACTACATCTCTTTCTGAGCTGCCCCAGGTTCCTAAGCCCTCTGTATATAACTCCCTGGTAGCATCACTATAATATGAATATACAACTGACAGCTCTGAGCGTTATGCTTGTTCTTGGTGTCAGCTTTTTTAGCAGATTGATTTATGACTTGGACTTTTTGTGTACATGGCAGTAAAGTGAAATCAAGTCACTATTTCTAAGCCACCATGCAGATGCTAGTTATTGCTGCTGTTGTGGCTCAGATTTGAATGTAGAACCCAGAGGTGAAAGACTTTGTCCCTATAACACCCTCAACTATTCAGTCCCCCAAGTTCAGTCTCTTTCCAAATAATCTGCTTGAATTTTCTAAGTAGGGTTGACTCTTAAAGCGTGAATTGCCATAACCCATGGTTTTCCTATAGTTGATACTTCTATCTGTCATAGGAGGAATTTCATTACGGCTGGTGCAGGAGCAGGGATAGCTTCAGTGTTTCGTGCTCCAGTGGGAGGCCTCTTGTTCACACTAGAGGAAGTGGCTTCATTCTGGGACATCAGACTGGCCTGGCAAACCTTCTTCTGTTGTCTGATGGCCACATTCACTACGGATTTACTCTCCTCTTCCCTTGATGGATTTGTTTACAGAGGTCATTTTGGATTTTTTGAAGCAGAGAAAGGAATTTTATTCTGGGTATGTACCAAATGGAGCAGTAAAAAAAAATGTAGCTTATGGCTTTATAATTTTATATGGCAAGCACCCCTAACTGAGGGACCTCTGAGGGACTGGGTGAAGATATCTCTGGCATTATTTTTTTCCAGTACAATGTGGTTCATTACCTTGTAAAATGTAAGTGGGGAAATATACTTGTTTTCATTTTTCAAAGCGGGGCTGCTTTTAATTCTTTTGGACTATAATTACAATTGTGGAAGGCAGCTTTTTCTCTGCCATATCCCATATCCTGTAACAGCTATCTGTAAATGCAGATTAAATGATTTCCCTGATATCCTTTACCACGTGTTTAGTAGTCTTTGGTAACTTACATGAAGGTGAGGCAGCTTGTAGTTCTAACTTGCATTAGCAGGTCCAAGTAAATCCTAGACTTTTTCCCGACAACAATGCTGGCTGAAGATACAGAAAGTAGATTCAATAGAAGAATCTGTTAGGCGGTGAGGTCTTGCTGGCTCCACAGATGATAGATTAGGATACATTTGACTACGATTTTAATTGCTATAGTTTTTGCTGAATTTGCATTATGATAAGCTGGACAACAGGCATCACTGTTGGTTTCTGCATATGGTTCCTCTGTATGCAGTTTCACTCTAATAGCTGAGAATCCAGATGGGCATTGCATTCTTTCTAATTAATAGAAAATGTTAGTTATTTAGTGTAATGCACTGAACAGTTACTTCTAAACCACTCTTTTTCTTTCCACTGACAATGCTTTCACAGTGTTGAGCACAGAGCTCATAGTTTTATGCTGTGATTTTCAAAGCAGCTTGATGATGGTTCCATGCAATGAATTCATCAAAATGTCACTTGGGCAGCTAACTCCTTATGAGTTTGCAAAGCCTCCTTTGCAAAGCCTCATTTGATCCACATAACCATATGGAATATGTTGGTATAGCAAGTAAACATACCAGAAAAAAATATCAGAAGTCAGGTCACCTGACCTTTTAAATACAATGAATATCTCTGTGTTAAAAAGTAGTTAGTTATGTTAGTCTTAAATCAGGCAGAATGTAGGACTAACAAGTTTGGAGAATCATTAGCTATCATAGGCCTATTAACCTTCAACCTACTGGGGCCAAAGTGTGTGAACTTTTTTCCTTAAATTTGGATGACTCAAAGCACACAAAGGAAAAAAAAATATCTAAGGAATAATAGATCCCTTGGGTGTTGTTTTAGGTCTTAAAAACGCTTCCCTGAAAACACTCTTTGTCGCAATGTGTTGCTTACAAAGGGGTTCAAATACAAAGAAATGAAAATTTTTGGAAACTGCAGATATTTGTTTACGTAGTGAAAGATACGTTTGTGTATACTGGATCATGACACTACAAAAATGTGATTAAATCTGCACAAATTGTGACTGAGTTTTAGAAAAAACTTGTGTATGCAAACAAAAAATAGAAAGTAGCCATTGGGTAATAGTGGTCAATCTCTGCTTGAGCACAGTTGAGGATTTGGGTCCTTATTCAATGGCGGACTGAGCACTATCAGCTTCAAGTGATTTCGAGCAAAAATACCTGCACTCAGAATCCCATTAGATTAGGGAGTAATGGCCATATTTGAGATCTGCCGGGTAACTGTATGGAGAAATTTGCACAGAACAATCTTTTCACAATATCCAGGGTTTGAATTATGGAGGGACTTGAGGGGGGAGGGGGGGCTGAGCACCCCATAAGAGATGAGAATCCCCCTGTAAGATCTGAAAATCATAACGGGAGGGGTGGGGGAGGAGTCTGATTTTGTTAGGACATTGTGATGGGAAGTCCAATTTTTTTTGCAGCCTCCCTCCGCCCCCAGAGTCAAAGTGTAATTCGAACCCTGACAATATCCCTACTATAGCCAATTACACTTTGTTAGCACAAGTATCAATAATTGTTTCCCATCCTAGAAAAAGACAATCTCTTGGCTTTCCATGTTTCAGATTAGGTCTGTTTAAATGACAATGGAGTTAGGTCCCTTGCAGTCTCTTGGTTAGTAATCCTTTGTGGGGTCATATGCCTTCTTACCTTACCTCTAGCCAGATGTAGGCTCTTGGAATTTCATAATATAATTCCTTTTGGTTACAATAAAACAAATGCTGGGAAGAGATAAAAACATTCATTAACATGTTTTAAACTATGGTGTCGTGGATAGTTTCTGGGTACCTGTGGGCCTATTTCTCTCAGCATGTGATAATTTTATCTGAGATCAGCGGGGGCATTTTGAAATGTACTTGGTTATGAGTTTAAGATTCAAATTCTTGCTGCATAGGTTTGTTTTGTTTTGAGCATCATGTGAATAAGTGCCTATATAAATAAAAGTGAATCTGCTGTGTTAGTTTGCTATGTAACAATGTAGAATTGAAAGGTCCCCTCCCCCAGTCTAAAAAGGTATAACTTAATTCAGCTTGCAAGGTAACCTTTTGCATAATATGCATGATTCATAGCATTTCTGAAAACAAGTTAAGTTTGATCCACAACAAAAAGAAAGAAAATCATACTTGTGACGGCAGCGTGCCGTCACTAGGGACACAAGAGGGACCCCTGGGGTCGAGGGGAGGCGGAAAAAACTTACCAGGGAAGTTGGAGCAGGGGGAAGAGGAACGGCACCAGCTGCAGCAGACGCCGACACAGCCGCGCCTCCGCCGCTTGTTTAAGTGGTTGACGCTAACGAGCCGGGGGGAGGAACCAATCGTGGCTGCCGGCATGGACGCCGCGGGAAACTTGAAAAACCCCGGCAAGCCTGGGAGCGGGGGAGAGAGAGCAGAGGAGGGGGTTGCAGCTGGAGGACGCTGCAGCTCCGGAGAGGTCCAGCTTACCGCGGCAAGAAGGACCTCAGCAGCGTGGCTGTGTAAATCCCGAGTGGACTCGGGAGCCCGGGTGGGCTTAGCTCCTGCCAGCCAGTCAGGGGGGAACGCTGCCCCAGAGAAGCCGTTAGAGGCAGCAGAAGACTTGCGGGGAGAGGAAGGGACCAGAAGAGTCGCGAGTACATCAGGACCCGTGGG
>JAGPOW010000261.1:70952813-70970602 GCA_030014935.1 Caiman crocodilus | reverse complement strand
TTTTTTTTAACCCAAAATAACCTTGTGTAAACCGGTCTACATTTAAATGTGGAAGGAAACTATTGTGGTGTCTTCCACACCCACAAGATAACATTGAGTACCTACTTTCTAATTAGAACTGATTTTCTAATCTCAGTCATTAGAATAGAGAGGTCTGTCTTTATAAGCACTTTTTTGACCTTTGACCTTCATTTGCTTCTCCACATTGTGATTTCCTCAAGTATGGAAAAGTGAAAAAATGTGGATAGTGTTGCCAAGGACCTAGCAGACACACACACACACACACACACACACACACACACACACACACACACACACACACACACACACACACACACACACACACACACACACACACACACACTTTAATTTATCAGAACTCCTAATAGTTACTTAAGAGGATTATTTTTTTTCAAGCTTAATTTAGCTGTGGAGATAGTTCAGATCAAAGTCACTCTTTAGCTCAACTCCCAAAGTTTGAAGATGGGTGGGAAAACTGGATGGATTGGCAGTTGTGACCTATCATTATTTTAGATTGTGCAAAAACAGGACCTGACCTAGGGTTTGTAACAATCAAACCACTCCCTGTTCAGAATTGCCTCTCTTAGAAGGCGCTTCCCAGAAACTTCTAACGTTTAAGATATAGGCACACAAAGGAGCTGAAATTTATGCTTGCAAGACAATTAGCTACAACTGCAGATAAAAAGTCGCATCTCAGCTTCAATGTTTCTATAAAAGTACTTTAACTGTTTTAGTAACCTTCCACAGTGCACATGAATATGTTGCTTCTGCCTCAAAAGATGCTTATATGGTCTGGCAATTCATTAATATCTATCTAGTTTAAGAAGGATCACATTTTTAATATACTCTCTGTTTTGTTAGATTGATTTTTTTTTTTTTTTTTTTTCACCTTCATTTGGCTAGAGGTATAAAAATTGCTAGACCAAAATTCAAAGCCCAAGCATACTTGGACTTTGGGACAATTTGTAATGAGATTGTAATTGAGTGATTTGTGTAGCTGGAATCTATGCACACTACTGATTTCTACACTTTGCATGTTTTAAGCAAGTATTATCTCTAATACCCTCCCCAAAATGATAACAGCAGAAGGGAATACTGATGGTTGGGCTTCTCATTTAGACAAGATAACAATGCTTTTTTAAACGTAATCTCTACACACATAATCTGTCAGTGCTAAGAATCTTCTGCCACTGAGCATCTGAACAATATCCCTTTCAAACCTTTCAGAAGTCTCCACCTTGCCACCTTCTTGATTAAATCTATTTAGAAAAGACTTCTGAAAGGGTTGAAAGGTATATTGCATTGAATACACAGATATATCACAAAGGTGATGCACAGAGTGCTTTAAAAATGGTGGATCCTACTCTAAGTTAACCTTGGGTTGATGTGGCATCAGGATAAAGCATTTTAGGTAAGAGCACTTTATTGAACTTCTCTAGTACATCCCATTGTGAGTCAAGGTAGGTTGCATTCTGCCAGCATCCCAGGGACCCCTTCCTGGGTGACCTGCTAGCCTTGTCTGGTGCTCATGCAGCTTAGCCTCACCCCCAGGCTGTCACAGAGAGGAAACAGAAAAGGTTCTGTGTCCTCCCTGTGTGGTTGGGCAGGCACAGCCCGGCCCCCTTGAAGACGTGGTGGTGAGGGGTCCACATTAGCAGGAGGCTCCATTCTTACCCTTTTACCACCCTCAGCCACTGGAGCTGACAACAGCCAGCTGGCAGGGGCATGGGGCTGAAGAGAGGGGCTGCATTGGCTAATTCAGGTGGACAACTGTGCTGCTAGGCTTGGCATTTTCTGGCAGCTTCCTGGGAGGTGTGCAGGAGTGCCCCTAGCCTGCTGGCTTCAAGCAGTGCAGGCAGGCTGTGAGTGCCCCTTACCGAACAGCAAATGTCTGTTCTGCTTGCTCCTGATCTAATCTAGAGTACTAGAGTAAAACACAATACTTGGAGTGCTTCTGCCTTGGGCTTTTTGAACATCTGTACTTAGTGATAGATATTTGGATATTATGAGGAGTACTTAAAAATATCTACAAATAATTAGTCATTAATTGGATGTAGTTAGACTTTTAAGCACAAGATATAATTTTCAGTATCCACAGGGGAATATGTGCTTACCCAAAAGTACATGGATCCTAGGTCTCTACCATGTGCAATGTAGAGTCTACAGCTTCCAATCTTGAAAGAGCTCCTTGTCAGTAGACTTCCATTGACTTCACTGAAGCTCAGTTTAGACATAGGGACCTGCCTATATGGACTGTCTTACAGAATTGAGGGCTAAATAACCGGTTTTGGAAAAGGATGATCATTTAGGTTCTCTTGGGTACATGCTGCACAACCATTTCTTGTGATAGCTGCTGATGTTGGTGGGTCTGGATCCTTTACATTTTCTTTCTATATGGTTTTTAATCTCACTTGCTAATTTAAAAAAATTTTTTTTTGTTCTTTTTATTTTATACCTGCAGGTATGTACTGTCACCATTACAGTCTATTTGCCGTACTTCTTTCCTTGCACTCCAGTTAGGACCCTGAGAACTTTTCAGTTGAAAAACAATACAGAAATGTAAGTGGCCCAAGTGTTTTTAAGCAAAAGGCTAATAGTATCCATTATTTTCTAAGAACATCTTTATGAACATCAAATAATCTCACCAGATTTGAATATTCAAAATAGATAATGGTTCTTGTCTATTTAAACTTTTCAAATGGGTGATACTTAGGCATGCAGTGACTGCAATCGAATACATGTGCATTCTTATTGCTATATGGCATATAAGCCTATTTGAACCTGTTTAATTGTTTGAATCTCTCTTGCACCTTCCTTCTTCCCTCCCTCTGAGTAGCATCTTGTGAAGAAACATTGGAATTTGGATAAAAAATGTTCAGATTTTAAATTACAAGAAAGTTGTTTTCACTCATTGAAATATATATAACCAGTTGGAGATGGTGTGTATAGTACTATTAGGAAGATAGTTGTATTACCTTCAGGTAATACAGTATGAAAACTTACTTGTCTCCTATGACATCAGTATTGGAATAACTTACAAAAGTATAATAAAATGCAGACTTTATATACTGCAAGTTGTAGTTTGTTTGTTATATGTTACATAAATAAATGCTATATACTGTAATAAATATTTCAATTTTCTTTAAAAAAAAAAACCACAGTAATTTGTATCATGTACTTAATAACAAGGTTTTGCAAACCTATCCCAGTGGTTTGGATATTTATAAGTAAAAGCCTCTTTCCTTACCCCAATGTCCTTTTTGCATTTTATGAGCTACCTGCTTACAAAATGTTATTTTTTCAAAACAAAGTTGTTTTTGCTTTAACATTATATAGAAAAAGCATCTGAAACCATGACAGTTCTGTTTTCTGCCTCTGAGTCAAAATAGTCAAGCTGATCCAAGTTAGAGCCTAACTGTTTTTAGTTATTTCATAGTATCATAGTGCTTAGGGTCAGAAAGGACCTAAACAGTTCATCAGGTCTCACCCCTTAACCTGGGTGGGAATGGGTGCCAGAGTCACATCACCCCTGCCAAATATCTGTCCAGTCTGCTCTTGAAGACCCCCAAGGTAGGAGAGAGAACCACCTCACTTGGGAGCCCATTCCAGAGCCTGGCAGCCCTAACTGTAAAGTAATGTCTCCTGATGTCCAGCCTGAATCTTCTCTCTAGCAATTTGGGGCCGTTATTCCTAGTAACCAAGGGTGGTGCCAGGGAGAACAGAGCCTCCCCCAATTTCCGCTGGTCACCCCCGGTGAGTTTGTAAATGGCCACCAGATCCCCTCTCAGCCTTGTCTTGTGGAGACTGAATAGGTTCAGGCCCTTTAGCCTTTCTTTTTAGGGCCTGCCCTGTTGCCTCTTGACCATGCGAGTGGCCCTCCTCTGGACCCTCTCAATGATGGCCACATATCTCTTGAAGCGCGATGCGCAGAACTGGATACAGTACTCCAACTGTGGCCTGACTGATGCTGCATAGAGGGGAAGGATCACCTTCCTGGACCTGCTTAAAATGCATCTCTAGATGCACGACAAGGTGTTGTTAGTCTTACTGACTGCTTCCTCACATTGGCAGCTCATATTCATCCTGGAGTCAACCATGACTCCAAGATCCCTTTCTGCCACCGTGTTGACAAGAAGGGTGTTCTCCAGCCTATAGGTGTGTTGCTGGTTCTTTGTCCCTAGGTGCAGCACTTTGCACTTGTCTGCATTGAATTCCATCCTATTCTCATCTGTCCACCTCTAATTTGTCTAGATGTAGCTGGATTCTGCCCCTCCCTTCCAAAGTGACCACCTCACCCCTCAACTTGGTATCGTCAGTGAATTTGGACAGCATGCATTCCACACCCACATCCAGATCGCCGATAAAGATGTTGAACAGTACAGGCCCTAGGACCGAGCACTGGGGGACTCCACTGCCCACATCCCTCCAGGTCGAATATGACCTGTCCACCACCACTCTCTAGGCGTGGCCATCTAGCCAATTTGTCACCCTTCTGACTGTAGACATCAATATGGTGGGAAACCATGTTGAAGGCCTTCTTAAAGTCCAGGAAGATGACATCCACCCTCATCCAGGGACTTTGACCTGATCATAAAAAAGAAACCAGATTAGTTGGGCAGGACCTGCCCTCAGTGAACCCATGAGGGTTGCCCCTGAGCATTACCTCCCCTGCTGGGCCCTTGCAGATGTACTCCTTGATAATTTTCTCAAAGGTCTTCCCAAGGAGACTAACTGACTATGATTGACAGAGTGAGACTAACTGGTCTATAATTGCCGGGGTCCTCCTTTCTCCCCTCCTTGTAAATCAGGACTGTGCTGGCCCTTTTCCAATCTTCTGGTACCTGGCCAGTGCCCCACAAACACTCATAGACCCATGCCAGGGGCCCTGCTATGACCCCCGCCAATTCCCTTAGCACCCTCGGGTGACAAGCATCTGGATCTACTGATTTAAACACATCCAGCCTCTCCACAAGTTGATATGATGCGATTTAAACACATCCAAACCCCTAACTAGGTTGTCCCTGACCCTAGGTATGGTGCTGCCTCCCCTGGGTCCATCCACAGTTCTAGTGGAGGAAATGTCTTAGGCTGTAGGCACGTTCCTTGAAGTTACAAACTTAAACAGGAACTCAGGCACACAGAAGCTCACACTCATGCAGGGTATGGGGCGTTGGATGAATCCAGCGGGGAGTCGTTGTCGGTTGATCAGGCCTCCTTTGTGGCTTGGAAACGCACGCGGGATCTCTCCTTACGTGTGTCCAAGCTCTCCTCCGATTTGGGCGGGCATCGCCCAAACCTCTTATTCGGTCAGCGACCCAATTGCCGACCGATACTTATGCGTAATTTAACGTGAGTCAATCACAAGCATGCACTCGCTGGTGCAGCTGCAAAGTTTTGGTGGGCTCTGACCGTGCACTGAAACTTTTCCTGTGCTACAGGGGAAAATTCCTGCATCCGTGCTTGCAATGTGCTCAACTCAGCTGTGCCGAGGCATCTTTTAACTGTTTTGCACAGACATAAAGAAGTCAGCTTTTTCATTTGCCGCAATCACCAGATTGCCAAGCCTATCCTGTAGGAGTCCCACATTACCCAGTGATGCCTTCTTTCTTCCCTCCCTCGGGGCTGGTCCATGCTTTCCCTTGCCCTGCACCTGGCCAGGCTGGGGCCAAGGTAGTCCTCCTTTCTCTTGTGGATACAGGCCATGCTCCCTTGCCCTGTGAACCTGAATCAGGGCTGGGTCATGCCTCCTTCCCCGCCAGGTTGGGGCTGTGCTCAGCTTCTTTCCCCTGCGTGGCTGGATCAGGGCTGGGCTTCCCCTCATCTCCCTCTGTGTGGCTGGGGCCCTGTCGTGCTCACCCTGGGCACTGGATTGGGTCCACTTGCTGAATCCAGCTCACAGAAGGACCCACCACTTTCCATCTGGGCCACCAGATAAAAAGTTGAGCACCACTGCTCTAGCAGGAGACAGATAACTCTGTTGAGATGGGCCATAGGCATACCATTTTGGAGCGAGTTGCATACAAGAGAAGGATGGGGCCAGCATTGCATCCAGACAAGTCTGACCTGGTATGAGTGTAGCCTGAATGAAAATGTGCCAATTTGCTGCAGGGTCTATAGAGGTTGGCCTTTGGCACAAGTCTGGATTGAGGCTTCATAGCTTGGAGCTATGATGATATGCTTTACCTACTTTGTGTCTATACCTTCTTTCTCCATTTATGTGGGGGTAGGCAAGAATTGTTTTCCAGCCCTTTCCTTTCATGCATTTTACCCTAACAGGTTTGGTCTACAAACAACTTTTTGAACTCATCTATTTCAGTTAGGAATGTAGCAGGTTTGTTTTTTTTAAATCCATTAAATAGGTAAGAAATTTTCTTTGAATGGATGTTAACTGGAACCTTGATATGTTTCATTGTCCTTTGGATTTGTGGGCAGGGATTGGGTAAGCCAATAAGCACCAATTTCCTGAGTAGCTGGGAGAAAGGGGGTTTATATTGTCATTACTTGTACTATGGTGGTACCAAAAAACGTGCTAGGTGTTATCCAAAGACAAAGGAAGAGTGCACATGGGGTAGTGTTCTTTGGTTAGATGTGATATCTTTTAGTAGGTCAACTGAGTAGTTGGAAAAAAGTTCTTAGCAAGCTTTTGGGCACAGTCACCTTTTGTCAGGAGTAGGGAGTCTCTGCTGGTCTGAGACTCCAAGGAATGATAGAAGCTAAAAGTGTTTGTCAGTTTGTGGCCATTGTTCCTGGTTATTTCAAAGGGTACCCTGGTAAACAGAGCTTCTCCTATTTCTTCCTGCTTCCCCCCTTACCCCAGATTAATTTGTAAATGGCCCTTTCAGCCTTCTCTTGTGGAGGCTCAAGACTTCCAGGTCCCTCAGTCTCTCCTTGTAGGGTCTTACCTGCAGGCCCCTAACCATATGAGTGGCCCTCCTTTGGACCCTCTCAAGGTTATTCACATCCCTCTTGAAGTGTGGCACCCAGAACTGGATGCAATACTCCAATTGCAGCCTGACCATTGCCACATAAAGGGGAAGTATCACCTCCCTGGATGATTACTTCGTCACATTGATGGCTCATATTCATCTTGCAGTCAGTTATCACTCTGAGATCCCTTTCTGCTGCTGTGTTGCTGAGAAGGTCATCCCCTAGCCTATAGGCCTGCTGGTGATTCCTTCTCCCTAGATGCAGAACTTTGCACTTGTCTTTGTTGAACTGCATCCTATTGTTTTCTGCCCACTTTTCTAACCTGTTCAGGTCTGCCTGGATTTGATACCTTCCCACTAGCATGTTAACTTTACCCCATAATTTCATGTCATCCATGAATTTGGACAGAGTTCTCTGCACATTCTCATCCATGTTGCTGATGAAGACATTGAATAGCACAGGTCCAAGGACCTAGCCTAGAGGGACCCCACTGCCCACATCTTTCCAGATTGTTACCGATCCATCTACCGCCACTCGTTGGGTGTGACCCTTCAGCCAATTTGCCGCCCACTTGACCATGTAATCATCTATGTCACAGCTGCTCAGTTTGTTTATGAGAATTGGAGGAGATACTGTATTGAAGGCCTTCTTAAAATCCCAGGAGATGACATCTACCTCGACTGTTGCATCTCTAAGCATTTTGTGACCTGGTCATAAAAAGAAATAAGGTTAGTCAGGCAGGATCTACCTGCTATGAGCCCATGCTGGTTGCCCTTCAGCATTATTTTTCCTGCTGGGCTCCTATAGATGTGATCCTAGATAATTTTTTCAAAGGTTTTCCAAAGATGGAGATGAGATGAACCAGCCTATAATTATCCAAATCCTCCTGCCTCCCCTTCTTGAAAATAGGAACCACATTGGCCCTTTCCCAGTCCTGTGGGACCTGACCTGAGCACCATAAGTGCTCAAGCAGCTGTGCCAATGGCTCTGCTATGACACTGGCCAGTTCCTTTACCACGCTTGGATGAAGTTCAGCTGACTTGACTTGACCTGCTGACTTGTTCTGGTGCACAGTTGTTGTTTGGTTTCTCCTACATGTTTTCTATCAGGGCATTTGATGCACTGGATGAGATGTATTACATTTCTGGAGGTGCAGGTGTAGAATCCAGGAATAGTGATGTTTCTGTTGTGGGGTATATTTATTGTGGGGATGGTGGAGACATATTGGCAGGTTTTGCATTTCTTGTCCTGGCATGGTCTGGATCCATTGGGTATAATTCAGGTCATAGGGAGTTTGCTTCTGGTGATGAGGTTAGCAAGGCTTGGTGCTGGTTTAAAGGCTAGGATGGGTGGTCTATTTGAAAAGATATCTTTAAGAATGGGGTCTTCTTTTAGTATTGGTTGTAATCATTTGAGGATTTTCCATGAGGTAGTGTTACATACAGAGGAGGTGATGTGTGTCCTGCTAGGACCCATTCTATTGGTTAGAAGTTTTTTTTTATCTTAAAACACTTGTCACCATGAGGTGCATGTGGCTTTTCTCTTCTCTGCACAGAAAAAAAACGTAATGCACACATCTCTTGAGTCTTGGGACACCTTTTTTTTTTTCTAGTATTGGGGAGTGAAACACTTAATCCTTTAATTTCAGAAATGTAGCTTTTCAGTAGTAGAAAATAATGTAGCAGACTGTAACTGTTAATAAATTAAGTTGTAATCCTAATCAAAATTAGATTGGGCCCACAAGAGGATACAGGAAAGAGTACATTTTGGGAGATATTCATGGCTGTAAACATGGGAGGATCTAGAATTTTGAAAAGAAGGGTGCAGGTGGTGTGCTGCAACATCACGTATAACACGACATTATGGTTTTCTCCAGATAAAAAGTAAACAAGATGTTTTTTAATATGATAAGAGGCTAAAGCTATATTATTCAGTTTAAGATCAAAGTAAAAATGAATGTAACTTTATTGGAACATGTCCTAATTTCATTATGCTATTCATTACAGTATTCCTTCATCAAGCATAATGAGAAAAAAAAAAAAAGCGTGCTGAATTAAGAGTTATTTAATAATAACTTTTTTCTCTAATTTTTAAGCACAAAAGAATTCAAGAGGGAAATTGCAGAATATACTTGTACACCTGGCACACCATTGATTGGGCCAGATGGAGTCAAATATTACAATCAAACTTTTAACCAAGGTAAGGAAAAGTGTACTGAATAGGACCTAGGTATAAATTGTTTTTATGTAATTTGACTTGGTTTCCAAACATATTTAGCTAGCTATAATACATGTTTCCTTCAATGGGGATTTATTGTTTCCCTCCCCAGGGACGTGAGGAGAACCAAGTCCCCCATTTAAACTGTATTGAGAAGTTTGTCAATTATAATACTTTTGATGAGGGGAAAAGAAAGCTTTTCTGAAAAATTAATAAAGGGAGAAGTCAAGACGTTCATTTTCCTTGCCTAAATGGTTTCTGTTTCCCTTTATTTACTTTAGCTAAAATAGGGGTCCTCAACTAGGCCAGATGCAGCCTGTGGAGCCTTGGAAGCTGGCCTGCAAGGGTCCTTATGGGTCAGGGAAATTTAGCGGCAGGGGAGCAGTGGCAATGAATACTGCTACCCTTCCCTGCTGCCAAAATCCAAAGCTGCATGGAGCGGGGTTGAGCAGGATCACAACCCTCCCCCCCTCAGGGCTGGATTAGGGCTGGGCCATGCCCCCTTTGCTCTATGCACCTAGGCCACCCCTCTTCTACCTGTGGAGCAGTGCTATGCTCCCTTCCCTTCCCTCCACTCAGCCAAGTTGGTGCCAGGGCTGGTTTGTGGCCATGACAACCTCCCTTCCCCCACATGGCTGGATTGGATCTGGGCTGCCCCCCTCCAGCCCTCCCCCTATATAGCTGGATTCAGCTCCGCTGCACCACTCCTGAGCACTGGATTGGGTCTACTGGCTGGATGTAGCCCACAGAGGGACTAGGCACTGCCGATCTGGCCTGCCAAAGAAACAGGTTGAGCATCATGGAGCCAAAAGAAAAGAACACAGATTTCAGACTGAAAATACGTTTTTTTTTTTTGTTTCCTTGGAAGCTGCTGCACTCCTAGCTGAGAATGGGAGGAAAGGAATTGCGTACCTGTTCAAACGTGGGACTCATGAAGAGTTTGGATATACCTCTCTCTTCATAGCTGTGGCATTTTATTTCCTTCTCTCCTGCTGGACTGCAGGTTCTGCTGTTGCTAGTGGCTTGGTCATACCCATGCTGTAAGCATTGCACATCTATATTTATATTTTACATACAAAAAGCCTATATGGGTAAATCAGCTGTGAGTAAAAGGGTGTCAGTAACAATTCCCTACTTGCTTTCAGTGGGTTAGTTATTTAGAACTGGATGTCTTTGTACAAATCTGGTTGAAAAGAAGAGGTTCAATTGTAAAACTATCTGCATGTATCTGGGGATAGACCCTGTACTAAGGAGCCCTGACATTTAGTATAGTTCTGGGATCAACAGCAAGCCTTCATAGCTGGCTTTAGTTCTATGACTAGAGAAGCATAGATTCAGATCAGGCTTCGCATTTGAATCTCAAGTCCATAATGGACTGGATCTATATATCTTTAGCTTTGGGGAAGCTTGTTTTTAAAGCTTAGTTTTTTGGATCAGACCAGTGTCTTTAGTGAGTTATTTGCACTGGTACTATTGCTAAATCCTTGCAGAAATGGTGGGAGTCTGAACAAGAATATAGTCAGAGTGCACTGATGACGATATGGGTTGGAGAATGGGTTCCACTTAAGTACTGAAAGAATTTCGAAACTGCTTAAATCATTATTTACTGAAAAGTAATTGGTGAAAAATAGATGATAAAGTATTGGGCAATTTATATTTTTAACAGCCAATACTTGTGCTTGTGAACTAGTAATCAGATTGTTATAACCTAATATAAATGGACAACATATATCAATAAAATGAAATAATTGCTTAAGTCTATGAAAAAATTGGTCAATGAAAAATAATTTGGTAATGCGGAGATATGATGATGCTCTCCAAATATTTCCAGCTTCATAAGCAGAGAACTTAGTTTTCTCTGTTTAAAAATCACAAATTCTCTGACTTAACACTCCCTTGCAAATTCTCTGGTTAAAAAACATAAAAGCTGCATTTTCCTTGATTAAAATAAAGAACTGCAAAATATAGAGAGAGGAGTATATATAGGTATCGGTTGAACACCATGTGTTATTGATATATTTTCAATTTTAAAGCAATTTGAAAGCCTACCAATGCCTCAATCACAGTAATCAATCACTATTGGTGCTCCTCATTCCCTACCCACAGCCCTGCCGGTGCCCATCACTCATGACTTGTAGCCTCCAGCCTTGCCACTCCTGCCAGAGGGGGCCCCCAGATATCAGGTCTAAGGGGCCAGGGACAGACAGGAGCCTGTAGCACCTGAGCCCTGGCTGCCACCCATAGAAGACAGCAGCTGCTGCAGCCCAAGTGGAGCATGGAGCCTGCCTCCCCCATGGGCAGTGTGGCTGGAGTGGAGCCCATGGGGGTGGATGTGGGGTGATGGCTTTGGGCTCTCCACACTGCTGCCCTCTCCCTGGGACTTCTGTGGTCCAGTGAGCGGGACACAATGTGTGGTAGGGTAGAGCAGAGCGAGGAGACGTGCTTCCACAGGGACCCGCATGCCACCATGGTGAGGTGCCTGTTGCCCACCCAGTGCTGGGGGGCACAACTCTGCATCACCAAACCTGCTGCTGCCAGGTGGGCAGGGCCTTGCCATGGCAGTGTGGGACTCCTGGCAGCAGCACTGAGCCTCCCTACTGCACTCCTCCCTGCTGTGCCAAGTCCCACCCACTGGGCTGGGGAGGGCAGCAGGGGGTGGGTATCCCCAAGCCCACAGTCACCAGCCTGCTCTGCCTCTGCCCCAACCAGCCTACAAGGGGAAACTTGCCATTTCCCATGTTTTTCTCCTTAAAAAGAGAAAATAACATTTTACTCTGATTTTTCCATGGTGAATGGAAAACCTGGATCCCTGTTCATAAAATACAATACTACTGCTGATGGAGAGAAAGGATTACACAAATCCAAAACCTCTATTTAAAACTTGAATCCATATTTTTAAATCAAATTCCTTATACAAGGATTGTACTGCTGTGACTCAACTCTACCATTCCCCCACTATCAGAATGCTGTCTGTACTAAGAATTTGTTCTAATGCTGTGGGTATAGTCTATTGGTATAGTCAAGGGACTGGGACTGAAGACTCTGCCTTCCATTTTTGGTTTCACCACTGGTTCACTCTGTGACCGTGGACAAGTAATTAGACTGTTCTTCACTTCAGTTTGTCAAGGTATAAAATGGATATAATATCATACTTGCCTATTTTACAGGAGTATGCTTGTGAGAGAGGATTACAATTTTAAAAACATTTGAGGCTGAAACAGTAGAAATATATAATTTGGCTGTTTGAAATGGTCTAATGACTCTTATCACTTTATCGTATGCCTCTAAACCCCACTTTTGCTCAGCCCAAATTAAATACTGTGTTGTAGCACTCCTTTCTGATTATTTTAGCTCCTTCATCCTAAGTGGGGTAGACTTGATAATCACCGTAAGTCAGTGTTGTACCCTGAAGCTATAATGGTTGGCACTAAGCAAGTTCTCTTACCAAAGCTGACAGAACTATCTCACAAAAGTAGAGCTGACAGAATGAAATACTAGATAAGAAAATTGAAAGAAAAAAAATCTGGAAAACAATGTAGCTGACAATTTACACGCAAATTTTCTTTGTCTTGTATGCAGGTACACAGGAGCTTTATATGGCAGGATAGTTGGCCTGATCCTTGTATCCATTTTTGGTGTTCAGACTAATGGATATGGAGCATGGATTGATCCAGGACTCTTTGCTGCAATTGGAGCTGCCTCTTTTGTAAGCGGTGTGTCAAGACTTACAGTCTCCCTCACAGTTATCATGGTAAATGCTTTTAAGTTCTCAGATACTTGGTTAACTTTCAGGCTCCCCTAAATGATTCTGCTGAACCACAGACTAGTGTCTCACAGACATGGGATCACAATCAGAAGACTTCTTGGCTTAGTTTTTTGCTTTATTATTGGTTTGCTTGCGGCTTTTTTGCAATTTGTAAAATGCAAATTTGGAATTGACGTGTGAACTTAGAGACAGCAGAGCATCAGCATCTTGTTGCACGAGTCCCAGAAATGTTGGTGACCTGCAAGCAGGATCCAGGACTTCCATTTCAATTAAGTTTGGAAGAGAGATTAACAAGTTTGAACACCTCTGCCCCCATGATGTGGATGCCTACCTCCTGTGGTAAAGGGAGGTTTTGTGCTATAAGTTTTTGAAACCATATCTCTGAGATTCTCTTGTGGCTAGATTCTTACTACTTTTTCCTCTACTTTTTTCCGTAGCAAAATCAGTCTTATTGTGAGCAGTACTGCCCTCAAACAAAGCAAACAAAGAGTCTTAAAGGCTCACTGGACAAGAATTACAATTGGAGGAGTCTTAGCCCACCTTCACTTCAGCATCTGAGCCTAAGGGCTGAGCAGTTATGTTGTGAATTGAGAGGAATAGATGAGATTAACTTGGTTTATAATTTAGCCCAGACAAAATGAAGTGAAGCAAGTGTCCCAGTTCTGGATCCAGCAAGGGACAGTCCAGCTTTCCTCCCTACCAGTTAGATCAGCCGTGTCAAACTCATCTGGTCCTACAGGCTGGATAACTGGCATAGGGTCCAGTCCATGGGCTGGACCTGACCTATGGCTCACCCATGGATCTCAGACCAGTCAAGGTGTGCAACACATACATCCTGGATCATCTGGAATGTGCAATGCATGCAGCATGCATCCTGCACCCTGTGTATGTGTGGCATACACCCTGGGAGCTACATGTGGGGCTGGTCCAATGTGTTGCGTGGGTCAACTATGAGATGTAGGGGCAGCACTGGGAGCTGAATAAGGCGTCTCAGCGGGCTGGATTTGGTCATGGATTATATCTTTGACACCTCTAAATTAGATAGAGTTTTGTAGGTTTTGCTGTGTGAAACTTTCAGATTGGACCTTAAACCAAGATACAGTTTACCCTGGTTTTCTTGTCTGAGGGATCTCATGAAGTTCTATATGATTGCAGGGGTTTTACCTCCGTGTTTGAGCTATGATTTCCATTCTCTCCCTACTACCATGCAGCATCTTATGAAGTGGCTGGTTATTAACACTAACCCAGAAATAGGCTGCTTTGTGTGAATAGCCTGCAAAGAAACTTTTTTGATCCTTCCTGTTGAAAAATGCTTTATTTATGTAAGTATTTTTATTTCATTATTAAATGAGAGAGAGAGACAGTTGCTTACCAAATTCCTACCAATCCCATTTCCCCATTGGTATTTTAATACTTACTCTTACCTTTTTAATCCTAGGCACTAAGCCTCCTTTTTGCTTGTTTTTAAGTCTGATTAAGGATCTTGCATAAGATCATAGGAACATAGGGCTGAAAGGGATGTCATAAGGTCATTTAGTCCAGACCCCTGCTCAAGGCATCCCTGGCTAAACATCTTTTTCTGGCAGTATAGAAAATGGATGGTTTGCTGAGACAGGCTGTGAGATTTGAAAGAAATGGAGATATCTTGATTCCCTAAGCGGTGGGTTTACTTAAAACTATAAGACAACATTAATCTAAAGTCTTTGCCAGGCTTGGGTCTGAATTTGCTTGTACTGGCTCTGTAAAAATCCACTTTAACCATCATTTGTAGCCTGTCAATTCAGGATCCTGTTGCTGATGTAGCTCCTTGGGGGAAGGCAGTTGATTGACATCTTCCTTAATTTGATGCCTGAGAGACTGTGGTTCATAGCAGGAAAGCAGGAGATTGTTTTGTGCCAGAAATCTTACCATGCTCACAGCACGACAGAATTGTGCATAACACAGTTCTAATAAGCAAGCAGAAAACTATATTATGTTAATTTCAGCTGCCCCTCCTGCTGCAACTTCTGCTTTTCTTAGGGCCAACTATGAACATAAAAAATTAGCGCTGAATTTCTAAGCCAGCCACACAAACATCAGCTGAAAAGGCACCAGAAAAATTATTAGTGTTGCTCTGCAGTGCACTCTGAAATCCCCTAGGTGTCATGTTATAACTCTTCTGTGCCTTGTTCTGCAGAAGAAGATTGGGCAGCAATTCATGTTCGTCCAAAATAAATAGCTGAGTTGCTTGAGGAAATATTAATTTTTGAAGAGAAAAAAGGGCTTGGACATGACAATGCAAAAACATAGTTAAAAGGTTATGCCCCTAAACCATAAAATGCACATATTTTCCCTATATTGTCTGATAGGTTCAAAAAAGAATTGGGAATGTTTGCTTTGGCTTTTCACACAGCCTTCCATTTGGAAATGGTTATGAATATGTGACTTGTAGTGAACAGGTTTATAAAATGCTTTCTGTTCTTTTCATGGCAGACCTCCCAGGCATTTACTCTTCTTTCTTGGCTTCCACTTCCTACCCCCCAATGCTGACACTTCACCTTCAACCTCTGCTCTTTGCAGCAAATGGAAGATATGGTGATATTTCCCTTGATGCATATATGAACTTCAAGACCTCACTCTACACAGCCACATGCCTTTTGAGATGGCATAAATATCTTATGTCTTGAGTTTACTGACAAGAGGATGCCATAGGCGAAAGATGAGAGAGACTCTTTAATTAAATACATTTTGCCTTAGTAGCATTATTTTTGGAACATTGTACTTTCTTCAGATCATCTCCTAGGTGTTAAAGGGGAAGATCTGGCTATGCTTATATGTGATTATTGTATTCAGGATTCCTCTCTATACTTGAATTGGGCCACTTTTATTATATCAGTAGAGTCACTGATTTACCCTCTAACATGGAATGAGCTATTCCCTAATAAAGAAGGGGGAATAAGTTATAATAGTATAGAGCACTATTACACTGATCTATACTGATTTAACTGCTTAGACAGAAATCACCTTCTTGGAAGAGTTATATCTGTACATAACGGTGAACAGCTCATGGTCTCTAAAGGCTGCTTCCTCTAATATGTATGAGGAATAGAGCTGATAGAGTCTAGGTGGGTTTATATACAATGCTTCATCACTGGAGGAAGCTCTGTTTGACACCAGGATTTTGTAGGAAAGGGAAAAAATAGAAAATATAGACTATGGTTTGTGGAATCAAAAAAAAAACACAAACCCTTCCTGTCCAATGAAGGAGGAAGAACATAATTTTTATGTTAAATTAAAATAAAGTAGAACAGAAATGTTCTCTCAGAAATGGGTAGCTTAAGGGCCAGATGTCATTTAATAGTGAACGGTGTTCTTGTAACTCTTTCCCCTGTATGTGGAGCAAATAATTACTTGAGCAAAATTTGAGAATGTGAATGCAGCCTCTCCATCTGCTCTTCCTTCACCCTCCTGTCCAATTCCTGCCAGCAGAGGGCATGGCTGTATAAATGTGTGGCTTGGGAGTGATGGGGAAACCCTGGTCAAGGATTACATAACTATCTGTCTACTGGTTATGCAGTTAACCAGTAGACAGTTATGAAATTAATTGTTGGTCTCAGGCCATTTCCTATTGGGACATATCACTGAAGCAACAACTGGCCCTCACAGTCACTTAAGGGAGGTTTAGCAGGGACTCCAAAGGCTGAGGGAGGTTGGAGATGTACTTGTTTACTCAACCTCCAGGACTCCTAGCTCAGGACTGAGGCACATTGGCATGGTGTTCCTTGTAGTAGACCAGAGAGCTGCAAATTAACTTTTTGTCTTTCTTGTAATTAGGAGACATGAATCTGGTTTCCCTTTCTTTTTATATATAATACTCCCTTTGAAGAGATGATCACCCCCACATTGAAGGAACATCAGTATCATGCTCTTAACCTGTCTGGATGTTTTCATAGTTTCATAGGTTTTAGAGGCTGGATCATTGGGTCCAGCCTCCTTGCACTTGGGCAGGAAAGACTGCTTGGGTCAGATGACCCCCGCAAGATGGGCATCAAGATGCTTTTTGAAGATTGCCAGAGTGGGCGACTGTCCCACCTCTGAGAGAAGCCTGTTCCAAACCCTCAGTACTTGACTTGCAAAGTTTGTTCTTATGTCTAGTCTGAAGTGATCGTCAGTCAGCTTGTGTCCATTATTTCTAGTCCTCCCCTGGTGGGGGACCTTGGTGAATAGCTGGCCCTGAGGAAACTCCCCTGTTATAATTTTTTCCTTCTTTAATGTACATCTTTTTCTGCAAGCTGTCAGCACCTGTGTACTTGCCAGTATTTGTATATTTGTTGTGGTACTTTTTGAAAAGCTTAACTTTTAACCTACTGTTTCTGATTATAACATATTGTAAGATGATGCATGCCAAATCTGGACACTTTGGTCAAATATTTAAACCCAGCCATTACATCCCAGTTGATAGCTTTCCAAATTGTATTCATTGTCCCCCTTCCTCTCCTTCATGCTAGAATACTCTTGCAAGATCTAGATCATATAGTTGTTGCTGTGTGGGCTCACTGATTTGCGGCTAAATTGTAAACACACGTTATATAACCACACATATTGTAATCACGTGTTATATAATCACGCATCGTATGGTATCATTCTCAGCACTTTTACAAGGCACTATAATGTACAAGTCAGTGTAAAAATGACTCTGTCAGCAATGAAAAACAGTTAAAACTTAGAGTAAATTGATATTTCTTTGGTATTTTAAAGACAGGGAGGACAGACCAGTCCCAAAGTACACAGTGAAGTAAATGTAGCTCACACTGACACGTCCATTGAGAGAAAGATGCAAGACTCTTTTGAGCATAAATATTGGCACCTATTCTTTATA
>JAGPOW010000261.1:70942037-70952414 GCA_030014935.1 Caiman crocodilus | reverse complement strand
TATAGTGATGGACACTTTAGAAATGTATAAATAGACCCAGGACTGTAGTACAGATAGGCCAAATAACCCAACAATTCAGATCCAGCTGGATGGAGGGACAAGTAGGAAGCACAGCCTGGTTATATTATGTGAAGCACAGCTTCCAAAACTAAAAATGTAAATATAAGGACCATAAAATAAATATAAAATTTGACTGGATGCCAGTGTAAAGGTTTTAAAATAGGAGTTCTGTGCTCAGCTTATAAAGAAGCAAGTTGCTGCATTAAATGATCTGTGCTTCAGATGAGGTATAGGAACTCCTGAAAGCAAGAAGGAATTACAATAATCTACCTTTTAATAACATTAAAACCATGGTCCATATACTCCGAATCTTCCTTTGGTGGATGAAGATGTCACCTTGGCAATATTTCATAGATAATGGATCAGACAATGTGATGAAAATAGAACCTGAAAGAGGATTAGACTTTGATTATCTCTCTCATCCATAGAGACTGATTTTGGGGATAAGGAACTATCATTGAATTGAATTGATTCTGAACTAGATGAACAGAATTGATGTAAAGGACCACTGATCTCTTGTTTCATAGGTTAAAAATTCCCAAGTGAAAATTGATAGTTTTGGCATTAGTTAGGCAATACATTCATGGAATTTAGTGTATTGAGATCAAACTTGGACTACTGTATAAGCACTAAAGCATACCTTCTAGATTTATGAGAGACAAGGCAAAAAATACTATCTATATGATTTGAAAAGGATGTGAGTAGGTGGAATAGGGTGTTCTCAGCTTTGGCCTCTTTCTTTGTGATATCTGAAAGATGCAAGTTAGCTCACCAGTGGCTGTAGTTTCTTTGAACAATCTTACCGCATTTTTCAGAACTTTATTTAGCCTCTTGGGGCGTTTTTAAAAACCACCACTTCAATTTAGGGCAAAGTAAACCCCCATGTTGTGTACATCCATGTCTGCCTGATGTTTACCTGCCTCTCCAGCGGCAGGGAGAGAATAGTGAGCTGCTGCTGGACAGAGTGGTCCCTGAGTTGTGGGGGGCACCTGGTATTTTCATCCATGGCAGCATGGACCTTCCCCTACCCCCGGTGGCACCCTGTCATTTGCTGCATTTCAAAGGCGTTTAAGGTGCATTACATCGCTGAATGTACTACAGTGGCTACAATTAATGCGCAAATACGCTGCCGAATTTGCAAACAGCAATGCCATTAAAGCGGTGCAAAAGTCATTTAACCTGCTTTAAACCCCCAAAGTGTAGTCAACAAACACCCTTACTGACTTGTCCTCTTTCAGAATGGCTTTGAATGATTTACAGCATTAATTTGCATGTTGTTGTTTGAGTTCCCAGAGTGCCTAGTAACCTATATAACATTTTAAAGTTTATAGATTTTCTAAACTCTGTAGAAAAGGGGGGTTCATTGAGAAATTCTGTGTTCCCATGGAATTCAGTGGGTCTAACAGAACTCTTATGATTCCCTTACATCTTCACTTTTGCTAATTGCTGCACTCCATACTGTATCCCTGTTTGTACCTGAGATATTTCCCTCCTTACTGTGTTCTTTTGTTTTCCTGCTTTGAGGATCAGAGTTACAAGTAGCATCCTTTTGGTGGACAGAGACCATAGTTGGATAGGGGAGCTACATACTTACCTAGATATTTCCCTTTTGTATTTTAACTCCAGTGCCAGCTTTTTGTAAATGTTGGGGGTAGGATGTATGAAGGCAAGCAGGTACTATTTTTGAGAGGCGAGCGAAGAAAGAGAACTTGGAGATGCGAAGAATGTTTAGTGTGAGGCTTCATAGATCTCATAGACGATGGGGCTGGGAGGGACCTCGCAAGATCATCGGGTTCAGCCCTCTGACCAAAGGGCGGGTTTGCATGCATAGGGAAGAGACTCATTCATTTGCTTTTTCCAAACTACTTATTTCCTAGCTCCAATGACTTAGTACTTAATCCTCTTCTTGCCCAACTTGCCTTTCAAGCAGTCTGTCTCCTAATTCCTTCCTGCAAGGCATAACCTTCTCTTCAATTGCACAGTTTCCGTTTTGCCTTAATTTATTATTGACACAGAGCTGGGCTGCTTAGAGTGTGCCCTTCAAGAATGCAGGGAGAGGCTAAATTTGAACCTTGCTGAGGAGGAGATGAGCAATTGGGGTGTTGCGTGTTTGAATCTCTAAGCATGACAAGGTGCAGAGCAGTTGTACACCCCTCACTGTATGTGCTTAAATCTGTGACCTAGAGCTAGCTACTCTAAATAGTTTAGTGAGGGTGGAGCAAAAAGGATTTTGAAATGCCCACACAATACCGCCTGTGAGTTGTAGTTTGCTTGTTTCATGTCTTATTTACCTTATGGACTGAATCCCCCAGCCAAGATGTGTCCTGTGATACCCCAAAGTCAGAGATTTATTGTGTCAAAGCAAGAGGGAAAGACTGTAGCGCACCATGGTGCATGTAATTTTGCCAAGGAATTTGACCTACAAGGACACCCCTCATTTCAATTCCTGTAGAACACCATGGCACTATCTTCATATCAGAGTTTTTTGGTTTTGACAAAATTAAACATTTTCTATAGGGAAAATAACTCATGGATTTAGGAACTCTCTAAAAACAGTATAATACCAAATGTCAAATCTGAGTGAGAAGGTGGTTTTGTTTTGTTCTGTAAGTGAAATGTCCTCCAAATTCAGCTTATGGCCTGAAAGTCAGGTATGGCCTTTTCTGGCTTGTGCATCCATGATTAAAGAAAAGCTTCTACAGTAATCTGAGCATTTAGTTAAAGGTTTTGTAGGTAATGTCCCAAACCAGAAGAGAATCCAGATACATTTTCTGTAGCTATACTGTTATGATCCCATGAATTAAAAGCAGTAGTATTTATTTTTCTAAGTAAAATAAGTAGACATTACTCTGAATTATATGTATACCCAAATTAATACATGAAATACAGTCAGCTTTTAGCTATGTGAATTTTGTGGCTCAGACTTGTCTGTTCTAAATATGCATAGGAAGCAGAAATGTAGCCCAAGATGACACCAGTTTTGAGTAGTCACTCTCCTGACTACAGTAGCTTTAAAGATACTTCATTTATAATATATATATATATATATATATTACACCACTGTGTTTTACCATGTACTTATACATTTGGGACATATAATACAGAACTTAATGAAAATTCATGAGAATTTAATGTACAGATCTTTTCCATTCACAAGATCTTTTCTGATTTTCATTTTTTTTGAATTACAAAAAGCAATTGGAGTCTGCTACAAACTAATTCCAAGCCAGATTTAATTTGTTTTCAAATTAAAACCATTTTGAAGTTATGTTGTCACAAAAAAGCATCTGAAACTATTATATTTTATTTTATTTTTAACTTAAGCAACTTTTATAATATAATCAAACAGGCTTTTCTCTCCCTTCCCTGACCCCAGATTTGAGAAAATGATTTATCTCTAGGACAGAATCTTAAACATCATATTTTCTACAGCCTGGGGGGTTTTATCATCATTTGAATTTGTCTTGTATAACAGGCACTTTACTGTCCAGGAGGACCTTAGGCTAGGTTGTCCTGTTTGATTAGACACAGCTGACAAGGGAACACATTACAAATCCCAGCAATAGTTCAGTTCAGGGATAACTTTTGGTGGAAAATGGGATCCTGTAATAGTCATTGAAGCAGAGAACTTGTGAGGAAGGATACATCTTCCTTTTCTAACAGAAAAGGGTAAGGGGAAAATGCAAGCTTTAACCTTTCATTGGCAGGCAGATTTGGTCTGTTCTAAAGATCTACTGAAACCTTAAGTTTTAAAAATTCCTATGCTCCAAGAGAAATTTGAGAGTGGTAATCACTCTTTTGGAGGCTGCTGATGGTGTGCCCACCAACTTACATAAGGTAGAAAACAGAGACAACCCCCAAAACTAAGGAAGAAGTTGAGGCATTAGAAGAACTATTATATTTTCTTGCATATAACATCCCCCCCAAATAAAACATGCACCTTGTTTTGGGGGAGCAGAATGAAGGGAAAAAAGTATTTGTTCAGAGATATAGCTGCATAGCCTATATATTAGGACAGAACCTAATATTCAGCTAATTCAACCTCTTTGTCCTGATCAGCCAGAAACTCAGTGGTAGCAGCTGATGAACACTGGTTTCTATGGGTGGATCTATGAATCTGAAAAGAGCTAAACAGTCTGTTGGGCTATGAAATAGGAGAAGAGAGACCAGGAGTAGCTAGCAGACAGCAAAATTCACAAAGTTAGCTTGATCAGTGGAACTTTAAGACCTTTAAAAAGGAGATATTACTGTTAACACTTGTAGAGTGAACTGCAGTCAATCATTAAATAAATTGACTCTTTTAGCTACCTGAATAGAAATGCCACTGCTGCTGTCCAGCAGTTGGTTTTAAACTTTTTGGGTGGAGTAGGAATGAAAGTGAGCTGTTTCTTTTCTGGGCAGAAAAAAACCCCTCCCTCCTTGCCAACCCCAAATTTTGGAAGGCTAATTTTTGTGGCAAACGTGCATGTATGATGTGAATAAGTGCAGTATGTCACTACTGAAAACTCTGGAAGAAATAATAGGTAGCTCTTGTCTAGTTGGGCTTTTCCTTATTGTTTTGATATGAAAAGGGAAGCATTGTGTATGTTTGATGGTGATGGCAACATCTGCAGCCTGAGTAGAGCAGCAGAAGGGACTGTATGGGTGATCTAACACCATCAGGAGTTCAAGTTTGTGGCCCAGACAGAACCATTTTTAGAAAACTACCATCTGCTAAAAAGAGGCAGTGACCCTGGATGCTTGTGTTCAGTGTGGACAACTTAGACATAGGCGGCTTATGTGTTCTAGGTGATGATTGGGGATTGATGGGCTGGAAGCAGAGGTGCTCCAAAGTATGAACCAGGAAAAGTTAGAGACAGGTTAAAGGTATTAAAGGTGTGGTAAGATGAGTTTGTTTACTGAAGAATGGGGATGGGGGAACCTCTGTGATCTATGCAAAATCATTCTGCAGACATAGTGGCTAAGGTAGAGAGCATGCCATGGAATCAAAGGCCAAGAACTTAGCAGCACTGCCAGGAAATTCTATAATGAGAGAGTGAGTGAGAGATTTGTCACCTAACATAGAAGATGAAACAGAAGAAGGAGGTGGGTAATGAACTTATTAATGAGGCACAGAAACTGCAGATTTTAGCAGTGCATGTGAAACAGCAGAGGAAGAATGCTGTATCTGAGGAGACCACAAGCATGGAGGCAGGAGATAAACAGGATTCTGCAACTGTAGGTGCCAAGCTAACTACATGTACAGAAATGTTATTGAGAGGATAGGGCATAAGAGAAGTGGTCTTTTCTCCTTAACTGAGTACCACCAGATTACTTGCTGTTTAGAGAGGCACCAGTTAGTAGGCCCTGAAAAATAGGGATGAGCTAGTTGCAGATTAGGTAGGCTTGGATTTTTGGATAGAGATAATTAGGGTTAATTATCTATGATTTCTATGATTTTATGGCCTTTTACTTTCTGTTTTTCTTTCCATCTCCTTCCTTGCCTTGTAGTATAGCTTGCAAATATGAAGAATAAGCCAGCAATGGGGGAATTGAGAAATGATTGTAAAAAGTTCTTACAAGCCATGGTAACAACAGGGATCTTAACCTCAAAGCTTTTCCTGACTTTGCCAAAATAATGAAGTGCCTTAAAGGGACATTGCACTACCTATGGAAGAATGCCACAACTGAGGAAAATTGCAATGACAAACTTGACAGATAACAGTAGAAAAGACACACCTGCCTTTAAGAAGAACTAGTTGGATATAAATATATATTAGATGACCTGGAAAGCAGGTCATATAGCAATAATGTTAGGCTCCTGGAACTACCTGAGGGTTTAGATGCTGGCACCATGGCGGGTTTTGTGCAGGATTTACTAGTTAAATCTATGAAGTGTGAAGCATTTCCTACTAATAGTGTACATGCTGTAGGACTAATAGTGTACAGACTTGGAGGGTCTGTTTTTTGGCTAGCAAAAGCAGATATGGACTCAATTGCAGACTGTTTTCTGCTCCTAGCTATGCCAGTATAAATTTAGAGATTCTCTCCCCCGCCCCGCCAATGCAGTGGAATTTCTTTGGATTTACAGGGGTGTAACTCAAAGGAGGTTTTAACTTGTTCCCAGGATTCTCCAAGGAGCCAGATCCTTTGAAACTACTCACTATTGCTCTGAATTGTTCTTCTTGTCTGATTTTCATGAGAAGGTATACTTTTACAGAAGACAGGGCACACTTAGTGAAAGAAATCCTAAATTCTCCATAATTTTTGTCACTCCTGATAACAGAGTTCTGAGGGGGAACATCTTCTCAGATTAAACCAAAGGAAGCTGCATATGAGCCAGCAGCATACTGGATTCTGCCTAGTAATTCACTCAGCATTCTAGACATTCCAGGATCAACCAGTCTCACTAAAATATATCAGGGTTCACTTCAAATTTTACCCCTGCACCTAAAGTGCTTCACAGAGGTTCAGCTGACAGGGTTTGGCTTATGTCACTGAAATTGAGGTCTGATATTTAAATTAAGGGAATTTAAAATATACTAAATCATTTAAATCTTTAAAAAAATCCTCCAAAGAAGTGCCTTGGCATTTAGACATTCATAGAAAGGCAAGTATGTATTAGGGCTATGCGAAGCTTTGGTAGCCGATTTGTTTTGTAGGAGATCTGGCTTGATTTGGTGGCTGAATCTCCAAACCTGAATCGAATCGGGAGACGCATTAAAAGGTCCGAATCAAATTGGAAGACTCCAAATCATTTCAGAGAAAATCAGCACCAATTCAGAGATTTGGCCGTAGACTAAACAGGCAGCAGTTCTTGACCATGCTGCACACAGCTGCCTCCAGCTGATAAGTCTGTTGTGGTGGACAGAGGGGGGTGGAAAGGGGAATGGGGAGGGCAGATCAATACCCCCACAGTGAGGGAGGGATTGGTGCTGGGGCTGGGGGTGTGGGACTCAGGGAGGGGGGTTCCCACCACTGTGTGCTGCTGGTCCAGGAGGGCATGGGAGCAGGCGTGCGTGTCTAGATCTGCACAGGGCAGGATGGGCTGGGCAGGACTGGGCTGTGCTCCAGGAGGCTAGCCTCAGCCACCTGCCATGGGGCTGCACTCCACAGGGCAGGTGGAGCCAGGAGTGAACTCTGGGCAGCTGGCCCCAGGCGCAGCCCAGAGCACGGCCCTGGCTCCTCCTATCCCGCAGAGCACAGTAGAGCAGGAGAAAGGGGGGGTGCTGCAGCCACCCTAAAATTCCCCATAGCCCCTGCCACTGGACCCTCCCCAATCTGGGTGCATATGCCTGCCCCTGTGACCTGCCGGGCAGGGCAAAGCTCTGGCTTGTCTAGGTGGTGTGCGGAGGCTGGAGTGGCTTCTGCTGCTGTGCACCCCTTGTCCGAGGCAGTGCAGCAGCACCATTCTGTGCCTCTCCCCCACCCCCTATGGCTGGGCAAGCAGCAGGAGGGCATAGCCCCACTCCCAGCACCTTCCAGAGTACAGCCCGCTCTATGCAGATCCAGGGGTACACCCACTCCCATGCCCTCCTTGACTAGCAATGTCTGGCAGTGCGCAGTGGTGTGAGCCCCTTCTCCAAGTCCTGTGCCCCCCCTGCTCTGAATGAGCAGCTTGTCCCAGCCCCGGCACCAATCCCTCCCTCGTGGGGGCATTGATCTGTCCTCCCCCATGCCTCTTCCCTCACCCCCTCCGCCTATCACAACAGACTTACCCGCTGAAGGCAGCTGTGTCTAGCATGGTTGAGGAGTGCCGCTAGTTTGGTCTATGGCCAAATTTCCAAATTAGTGCCGAATCTTCAAATCCGATTTGGCCGAAATGAATCGGGATTGTGACTAGAATCGCCAAATGATATCACTGTCTCTGGATCGACTGAATCCAAATCAAATAATTTCTGCTTCGCACAGGCCTAGTATTTATCTCTCTTTTCTTTGCTCTCCTGATTTCTATTTAGTTTATTTTATTAAAAAGGCAGAGCCAGAGCTTCTTTATACATGATGACACATTTCATAAAGAAAAGGTGATACATAGCACTATTTCTATTGCAAGCTGCCCTGACTCCAATTTTATTCAAATTAACCTTTTCTCAGAATTGCAATCTTTTCTATCAGGCCAATTGCAATACATCACATGCACGAAGTTCTGAATATGCTTATCTAGGGGTAGCTTGGCTGGAAAGTAAAATTAATGAAGCTGTATTCTCAAAGAAAGAGAGAAAACTTCTAGGATTTCAGAATTCTTGAGGAAGATCCTTAGGAAACTGGAGGTTCAAAGTGAAGTCATGCTCATTTGCATATATCTATAGGCTTTGGAAAGGATTGAATTTCAGTGGCATAGAGCCTGCTATCTCAAAACAAGAGGGAAGCCCATAGATGCCAGAAGTGTTTCACTGATGAAAAACTAGTGCGAGATCAGAACTTGGTGTTCAAAAAGATACATACCACAGTTTCAGTATTGCTTCAGTTGGGCAGAAATCCATTCCTGTGTCTTTCTTATATCAATGAGCCATATCATATGATCAATTGTTTTAAGTGTGCTTACATGGATTAATATACAACATTCAGCTGGGTTGTCCAGGAATTCTAAGAAGCTTGTTTGTATTCAAAGAGACTTGTTTTTGTGGTTAGTAGTTTGCTTGCATTCAGTAAACTTGATTTGGAATAAGATGTTGAATACACTACGTGAGATTACCTTTCTGAGATACTGATTTGGATGAATTTGAGAACTACTTTGTTGGGTTGGGTGTCTGTTTTGAATGTGGGACGAAGTGCTTGGTTAAAAAAAAAAAAAAAAGCTCATTGTTCTCTTTCCAGGGGTTTTGGGAATAATATCTGTTATCGTGTTGCTTATTGTTTTCACTGTCTATAGAGCTGTTGACCCATCAATTCAAAGAAGATACAACTATACATCTTTAAGAATTGAAATCAGGAATATTATAATATTTCACGTTTGTGTAGCATTTTAAATTTAGAGATCTGAAAGAACTTTACATGGATGCATAATGGCTTCGTACATACTATTTATCGTTTTCAGATATTATTCTGCTGCACCTTTTTTATTTTACAGTATCTCTCCCTCAATATCTTCTAATTATTATGTTTCCCAGAACTTGGACAAAAGAGCATTAGTTTCTATTTTTTAAGGAGGATGTCACCAACAAAATATTGAGTTTTTTTTTAGTGGACTTCACAAATCTACAAATTCTGATTCTCACAAAAAAATCAGACAAAAAGAATCACAATGAACATTCTTTTCTACCAAAATAAATTAAGAACCAGTATAGAAAAGTATACTTACTTGTTACTCTCAGTAGTTGGGCATACCAGTGTTCTTAAAAATGAACTTGCTATATGATTAGTATATGCTAAGATGACAAACTGTGGATAGGCAGGGGAGAGCAGTGAATGTGATGTACCTTGACATTAGCAAAGCTTCTGACACTGTCTGGCCTAACGTTCTCATTAACAAGCTAAGAAAATGCAGACAAGATGCAAATACTGTAACATGGACACATAAATGGTTAGATCATTGTGTTCCATGAGTAGTTATTAATGGCCCAATGTCTAGTTGGGAGGAGGCACCTAGTGAGGTCCTTGGAAGGGTGTTCTGTCCTAGTTCCAGTACTATTCAACATCTTCATTAATGATGTAGATGATGGGATTGAGTGATCTCTTTGCAAATTTGTGGATGATACCAAGTTGGGTGGAGTTACAGATGCTGTGGGAGGCAGGGCTAGGATCCAGGATGACCTGGAGTGGATAGACTGGAGAACTGGTCTGCAGTCAATCAGATGAAATTCAGCAAGGAGAAGTGCAAAATCCTGCACTTGGGACAGAAGAATTACATGCATGAAGACAAACTGGGGATCCCTGGCTAGACTGTAGTACTGTGGGGAAGGATCTGGACGTTGCTGTGTACCATAAACTGCATATAAGCCAACAGTATGCTCTTATTGCAAAGAAGGCCAGGAGTATACTGAGCTGAATCAACAAGTATATCACTTGTAAAACAAGGGAAGTGATTTTTGCTACTCTGTTTAGCACTAGTGTGGCCTCCTGTGGAATACTGTGTCCAGTTTTGGGCTCCATACTTCAAGAAAGATGTGGACAGATTGGAGGGAGATCAGCATAGTATCATAGTATCTAGGGTCAGAAGGGGCCTAAAGCAGGCCATCTAGTCTGACTCCCCGCCAATGGCAGGAACGTGTGCCAGGGTCACAGGACCCCAGCTAAGTACCTATCTAATCTACTCTTAAAGATGCCCAAGGTAGTAGCAAGAACAA
Source organism: Caiman crocodilus (assembly GCA_030014935.1). NCBI lineage: Eukaryota > Metazoa > Chordata > Crocodylia > Alligatoridae > Caiman > Caiman crocodilus. Next base: position 70,942,089 of record JAGPOW010000261.1, on the reverse strand, counting down.
CTTCCCTAGGAAGCCGGTTCCACATCCTAGCCACCCTAACTGTGAAGTAGTG
>JAGPOW010000261.1:70847426-70941937 GCA_030014935.1 Caiman crocodilus | reverse complement strand
GGGAGGAGACCCCAAATATACACTGGGGAGGGTTCTGTGGAACCCCCAGGGGCCTTGTGGGGGAAGACCCTATCCCATCTGAGGGACCAAGTGGTGGGAACCCAGATAGGGTGTCTAATATCTGGTATAGTTATGTTTCCTTTTGGTATCTATTGTTATTAGTGGTGTTATAAATAGTTAGGTGTATTAATTCTGTATAACGGACTCTGTAAGGATGTCTTTATTAGCTGACCCACTTGTGGTATAAACTTGCTGGACTGACTGTCCTGGGATCCACCCCTCTTCTGGGCCCGAGGCACGGGTACTTACTCAAATGCCCTCCCTAGGGCAAGACTTCCTCTTGTTAACAGACTTTTAAATGCATATTTGTATCTATATCTGCAATTCTTTCCATTTTAAAGAGTTTTATATATAAATGCTGGTAACTCAATAAATTGTATATAATTAAGAACTTTGGGCCTGGGTAACTCTATAGAGAAAAGAGGGATCTGCTTAAAACTCTGGCATCCCTCTCTCAGCACCCCCTCCTACCTACCCATCCCATCTGACTGAGAATAGGTTACATTCTCAAAGGCTCAGAAATAAGTCATGAGCTCTATATTCTCTATAGCTGAGAATGAATAAAAAAAGCTCATTAACTTCCTAATTTGGCATGCAGCCTTTCCATATTGTAAATCTGTGAGGCATATTGCTTTTGTGGAGCCTGATTGATGCACAAAGTATAGTAGTAATCTCTTTCAGTAGTGTATATTACTGGAAAAGCCTAACTTTCCATGGCCAGCATGACAATTGTTTTTTGAGCACCTTCATTACACTTGCTGAGGGTATCCTAGCAATCCACATCTACAAGTACCTCTAGCAGAAATGGTTTATTAGGGAGGTGACCAATTTTTAAAGTTCTATTGGATTTTATCTGTTTTATTAGAAAATCTTGTTATGGTTACTGAGCTAGTTAGAAAGACACACAACTTTGTAACCATGTTTAAGAATAAATTAATGAATGTAGTAGTCTGGGCATGAGAGACATTTATCTACAGATTAATTTGAAGATGACTGATAAGATAACTGCAGAGAAATTGTAGTCTTTAGTAGTGCCCAAGATGCTTTAAAAGAGTAGATGAGATCTCTTTAAGTGTGAACTGAACTGAACAGAAACACATTCAGGAAGAGGCTAGCAGTCTTGCTTAGAGATGGAGCATAAATATGGGCCCTTCCCTCTGGCCTGCTCCATTATGAAAATGCAGGATGGTGGGTAGTGACAATCTAATCATTGGATTATAGGAATATTACTGGAGATGGTTTAGATGCTTTATGCAGAGATTACTTTGTTAGCATATTGCTTATAAACCAGATTGTACTGCTAATAGCAATGTAATATTGCTCTAAGTATTATAGTAGTTTGGTAAGAAAATCCAGATACAAATCCAGATAAACTGTGAACTGGTCCAGTACATTTAGGACTAAGATGGCAGCAGAAACACTAGTTGCACCAGTGCTGATCCTGGGTAGGGTATACTTTTTTTTAACTTGTGTTAAGTGGTCAAATCACAACTCTGTTGGCATTTCTTCCTGGAAAAGAAAGCATAAATGATCAAAAGGTTTCTGTTGGTTACAAAAACCCTGAAACACCTGCTGGCACTGTAAATGCTTTTTTGGCTGTATTCAGTACATGGCAGCATAAACTTGCAGTGAAGCTGCTCTGTGCATGAGAGAAAAAGATGCTTCCCTAGAAAAATGTGGACACACCTACTTTAAGATCAAGGCTTCAGAGCAGATTTTATAACAGGGAAGAACAAGATATAGCCTGTATGCTGGATCTGGCCTGGTGAGGGATTTTTATCTGGCCTGCAGCAGGTCCCTGGACCCTGTCCAGCCCAGGCTTGGGGGGCTGCCTGAACCATGTGTGCAGCTAGTCCTGCCACTCCTGGGTGCACTGTGGGGCATGGTGGCTGGACTCAGGTTCCCAGCAGCCTCAGCTGCCACCGACCCTGGCTTTGCTCCCCAGGCACCCCAGCCTGTCTGCCCGGAACCCACCACTGGGGGTGCTTGATGGGGCAGGTGGGCATGTGGAGTCTCCATGGAGGCTGGCTTAGGACCCTTGTGGCAGGGTGTGCTTAGCTGGGCAGATGAGATGGGCCTGCAGGTGGGTGGGGAGCAGTGTCTGGGGGCAGGACAGGCAGATGGAGCCAGGGCCTGAATTGAGGGTTGGTGACAGTGCAGGGCTGGGGCCTGGGGCAGAGCTGCTCCCTGCACATCCCTGCCTGCACAACTGGTGCCTGTTGTAGGGATGAGTGGGGACTGGGTTGCGGCTGTACCCGGGAACTGGGTTGCGGCTGTACCCTGGGCCTGGCCCTGCAGTGTTCTTGCCTTATGATCCTAGCCCTGGCCCTGCACTCCCAGATGCTGCTCCCCACCTACCCATGGCCTTGTCCCATCTGCCCAGCTGAGTGTGCCATGCCCACGGGGGTCCTGGGCTGGCCTCTATGGAGACCGCACCTGCCTGTCTGCTCCATCTGGTGCTCCCTATGGTTGGTGTAGGGCAGATGGGCCTGGGCCAGATAGGATCAATTGCCTCCTCTCCCCACTGTGCCAGGCCAGGTCAGCACTCCCTGCCCTCCCCCAAACCTACAACAGCTCACCAAAACTCCCTAAGTGGCCCTCCAGCTCAAATAATTGCCCACCCCTGGTTTAGAGCTTGCCAAGTGCCAGTTTGAATTGATGGGATTTAAAGGGATACCATTACTAGGCTGCCTTTTGCTTAATTCTCTCAAGAAGCATGGAGATATTGTCTTCTACTTGTAGATCATTTTATGTTCTATTTGTTCCTAAATCTCAAACCTTCTAGCAGGCAAGCATCCTATTTGTAAAAGCCTGTTTGTTGGTAAAACAAAACCAAAAACAAACCTGTTTTATGGGGGAACGTTGTTTACCAGGACTGATATTCCCTCTACCAGGGAAGTTAAGTACATAGTTTTTGCCCCCTATTTTATGTCTGTTCAATTCAGTAGATCGATGTTCTGTTTAAAAGGATGCTCACATTTAGCAGTCAGAGGGCTCTTTCCTTTTCATGAACATAATTGTGATCTTGGCTGATTTCTGCACTTGTACTTACAAGTGTAAATCAATCTTTCTTTCTCAATGTTATTCACTAGATCATTCACTCCCTTTGGCTAGATACTTATTACTTTTACATAAATGGAATTATAAAGGCTTCTGGGAATGTTGTTCATATCAGCAGCATTGACTCTAATGAGGTTCTATTCTAAACGTGTTCTCAAAGTTGGACTATATCCCTGAAACATGTTAACCACAGTTTGATTGAAAACTCAGAAAAGGGTTTTTAATAGCAGATTTTAAGTAAACTGCATTTTTCTGAATTTCCTAGGCAGCTGCCTTCCTCTCTTTGATGTAGCATGCCTGGTGATGTTGTTAATGAAATGCATAATTATGTGTTGTGTAATAAAGCTGAACTAAAATAAATGTGGATTAAGGGATTATAATGATGTGGAGGCCTGGGAAACTCAGGACTGCGGGACTTGCTGAAAGGTACTATGAGTGACAAAAGGAGATATTATTAAAGGTCTGAATGATCTTGCTAGTAAACTAATACTATTTTTGCATGTGTGTGTGTTTCTATGTTTTCCATCTGCTTGTATAACGTAGAAAAAAACAAGGTGAAATTTGGTAGCATGCTGATCTATGAAGTGTCAAAACAGAATGCTTCTAAATTCTTTTAGTTTTGGTGTCATTCAGTGTCTTTGTGCCTTTAGCAAGGCATATTCTGGCATAAACTGCTGCACCCCTTGAGATAAAAAGGAAAAGAAAAAGTTAGCTATATCGAGAAAGGGAGAGAGAGAAAATAATCTTTCAGTGTGACTCAAGTTCCTTTTGGTGGAGGGTTATAGCTGTTCTACACCTTTAAAGTCTTGCCTATACTGTATTATAAACCACAGTGAGAATTATGGCATACTGAGCATGTCTACATGTGTATTAAGACAGTGATTCTAATGTGTTTTAAATTTAGTGCCTCCAATGTGAGGTACTAAACAAATGTGCATTAGGTCACCTTAATACGCAGTGATGAACACACATGGTTTTTAAGTGACACTTACTGCGCATTAGCGTAATTGCAGTTTTTTATGTAATGCTTTAATGCTCAGTGAAATTGAATACTGTGCATTAAAGCGCACATGTAGATGTGCCCACTGGTTACACTGTGTTAACTCCCCGTGTAGACACATGGGCGTGTGAGAGTACTTTTATGTGTACTTTGAAAGTGGATTAAGCTACTTACTGGGTGCGTGCAGATATTTGGGAGGTTAGAGCTGGTTAAAAAAACCCAACAACAAAGGTGCTCGATCTAACTTGGTTTGCCCAAACCCTTCCACAGAACCTGATAGCCACCCTGATCCTCCCTGCCCCTCCTTGTACCCCAACTCATCTTAGATCAGGCTCTGCCCCTGCTGCCGATTTGATTGAGAGGCAAAAACTGTGGCAAACGTAAAAGAGAGCAGAAATGGTATTGCTCACCATGAAATGCCACCACGCTTTCCGTAGATCATGGAAATACGTGGATTTTTGTATTTTTAAGCTGAGAGTTTTTTGCTCATTTCCTGTGGGAAAACTATGATCTCTGATAATGACTGATTCATACTGGGCAGCCATTTTTAACTCAGTCTAGCCCCCTACACTTCTACCTATTATGTTTGTGTTCACCTGCTATGCACACAGGAGTCTCCCCTGAGAATTAGTATGGAATAGCTAATGAAGTAAATTCTCACCCTTGTTTCTCCATGTAGACCAACCTTAATTTACCCTGCTTTAAGGCTCAGCAGCAGGGAGCAAATGGCACTACTCTGACAGGCGGAAGGTAACAGAGCATTACGGCATGTGTTGCTATATACTATATTTACTCACATAGTATATGCACCCTTTCCCCCCCAAATCAGCCCTCCAAAATTTGGGTACATGTCTTAAGTGGGGAAACTAAATTTTCTTTGTTGCAATAGGAGCAAACAGACACTGCTGCAAGATAGGTACCCTGTCTCTCCTCCTGCTGGTAGGTGAAGTTTAGCTTTCTGTGTCATAGCAACAGTTTTAACCCCCTGAGTTGCAGCTGCTGCAGTCAGGATCACCTGTAGGCAGCATTTAGCCATGCCTGGAAAAAATCTTTTTTCCTTCATTCTGCCTTCCCAAGCTAAGTTTTGTTTCACATTTTGGAGCATGTGGAATATGAGAAAATATTTTAGTATTAAAACCCTTGAATCTACCAAGGCTTTTATAAATCAAGGTTTATCACTGCTTATATCTGAATGAGAGCTCCCAAACAGACCTTTATGTGTTAACCATCATCTGCCTCGTCCTCAGGCCTGGTCCTGTATGTGTTTGCATATGCTGTATGCGTTTGAATGGATTTTGATGTCAGGCTTTCATTTGATGCTTAGGGTAACTTGATTTTTTGAAGATGCATTACCTTTTATAAGATTGACACTCTGCCCTTTTTGCTGGATACCCTTCTGTAGTATGGTAGCTGGATTCCCTCCCTGCTTGGTTCATTTTATTCTGATCCCATTGTTTGTTTATCACTGTATTCTGTATGCCTTGATTTGCTTTTTAAATTAGAGGTACATAAATTCTTTGACTGCTTGCTAGCCTTTTTGTTGAGGAGTACAATTTTTACTAACTCTGCAAACAACCAAGTGGAAAGTCCAATCCATTTTTCCTAATAAACTTGCATTAAGTTCATTATCAGTTGTCATAAATATTTCAATCTCTATTTGGTCTATGTTCCTATTCAAATTAATGTGACAGCTCTTCAGAGGCAGAGGTATCCAGGGTATAGTTGCGCCTCCCTTAGCCTCTCTAGCTGTACTATGAGCTCTCCGTGTGGGGTCTGGCTGAAATCCCTGCTTTTGTGCAGCTTCAGAGCTGAGAGGGTGAGAGCTGCTCCTGCTGCTGAACCCCTCTTTTTTTTTGCTCCTGAATTCATTGGGGAAGTGGCTGGGAGTGAAGATAGGAGAGGGAAGGCAAACAAAAGTAACATTCACCCCCAACCTCTGAACCATGCAAAAGCTAGACCAATTAGCTGGTGAGCACAGAGCTCTCTGATCATGAGCAGGTGCTGCACTGGCCAGGTAGTGAGTGCAGAGCTCAATTGTGCATGCATGCCACAAGCAAAGTGTGTGTGGGGGAGCGGGTAAGGGGGAGGGGTTGTACCCACCACTTACCCATTCCTGGATCCACTAGTGGGTGCATGTGATGAAAAAGAAATGTTCTTAGCTGGTATCTTGTTTATAATTATCTTTTGGGGGATTCTCTTCCAGACTGAGGGTCAGAGGGATTTATTTTATTTTTACCAAGGGACTAACTTACTTTTGAGTCATAAGAACATAAGAACTTCTATTTTCTGGGTCAGACTGTAGATCCATCTTGCCCAGTATCCTATGTCACACAGTGGAAGAGAGTGGATGCTGGAAGAGAGGAACAGTGCATGACCACGTTTTTTTCCCAGTTCTTCTCTCACTAGCAGCTTCCAGCATTTACGGTCCAGGAGGCTTTGTTCCATGTTCAAAGACTACCAATACATCTTTCCCCCCAAGAATATGTCTAATACCATTTTGAATCTAAATAGTTTTAACCTCTTTAGTGGTATGGACGGGCTTCCCTCCATAGGCTAATCATCCTTCTTGCCCTTGAAACCATGTTATAAGGGTGTGATGCAAAACCTTTCCTTTGACATGCCTTCCTTTGCTGGTCCAAAGAACATAACATAGGCCTTGCTTATCAATGGTAGTTGCACAACAGGAATTAGAATTCACTTATACCAACAGCTAATGTTATGCAAATGGCTGATTTACTGGTATGGGGGTTGCTTTGCCAGTACTGAATGCTACATGATGAAGTATGACCCAAACCAAACCTGTAGGTCGCCACTGTGCCCTGGAACATTGTAGCTGGGGTTGATTATGACATAACCTTTTGCTTTATTCAGTGCACTTTGGTTTTGCAGTATATGGGCAGCCAATAGTCTGCATGAGAAAGAAAAGCAAATGAAATCTGCTTGAAATAGAACTGATGAAAAGTTGGATTTCTATGTTCATTATAGTTTTTTAATTGGCAGGGCTGGTAAGTTTTAGACAATACAGTGAGTCATAGCTCAGCATATTTTGAATAAGATTATAATTGTTTCACTGAAATTCTTGGGGCCAGAGGCTGTTCCACCTATCTAAATGATTTGTAAGTATTTATATGCAATCCTATTGCACCCTTTTGAAATCACTGGAAAAACACCAATATGAATGGAGAGTCAATCTTCCTCTTTCCTACTTTGTGTGACTTAGTTTTAAGGCTCAAATGAAAATGCATTATCAGCATAACACAGTAGAATGTAATGGGATAGCTCACAGCCATCTAAGTACCACTTAGACATCTGATAGGTGGAATAGGATCTAGAGGCTAAATAAAATTATTAATTAGTCCTTAAGGGAAAGTCCTTTAGAATCAAATAGTGAAACTATAATTTTTTTCTGTAGACTTTTTAAACCAACACATACTGCTGTAGCAGGGATTTCATTCTTTCAAATTCTATGCCTTGCCTTAATTCTATGGGAAGAATAGCATACCATCCAATCTTGCTTTTTAGAGAATTTCCTATAGAACAGTGGTTCCCAAACTTTTTCTTTTTGCAGTCTTCCTTCTAGATTTACCAGCTGCCTGTGTACCCCTACAGCACACATTTTATATTTTAACTCCTTAAATACCAGTTTTTATTAATCAAAATTAAATCTGCCATTACACAATTTCTCCCATGTATCCCCCAGAGATGTCTTGTAAATCCTTAGGGGTACATGTACCACAGTTTGGAAACCCCTGCTCTAGAATACTGTTGGTTCTTATGCCTATTACATTCAGTAAAAGTTTTTTTTCCCATGTTTTTAAAATAAACAGTGTCAAAATGAATCCACAATAAAGGAGTCTCCTTCTAAATGAGTGAGCTATGGCAGGTATAATGGAGCAATTTTAAAAATCCCACAGTTGCTATGTTTCTTTTAACTGACATTTTACGGGTGTTTTCAAAATAAAGCAGTTGGATTCTAGGTTTATAGAGACATTCAAAAAATGTTGCAGAGTTGTTAGACATCATTAACTATGTCCAAGCAGAAAGGACAATTACAGGACCCTGTCACATGGGGTCATACATTTCACATGAGACCCTTGTTTATGATCTTTAAATCAGACCTGACATTATAATTTGGGATATAAAAACGAGGGTAGAATTGGGGTGAGAGTGTAAGTATCGGACAAATATGCTATAACATTTCAGACAGAAATGTATTTACTGACGTTCTTTGACCATTGCCTTTGTGAGGATTTCTGTAGTTTGTTACAGTTATACAAATGTGATTATGCTATAATCAGAGGTGCCAAGTACATGGGGGCCTGAGGGCCCTGCCTCTCTTGGGAAGACAGCTGTCACCTGAAGTGTGTAAAACTTTCCACATGTCCATTATCTTAGGCCCCCTCCTGGCAAAAATAAAAGTTGGTGCCTATGGCTATAATTCACTTTCTATGAAGACTTGAGTGTTTCTCTTTCAGAACAATGACAGGGTTTGAGTGTTAGTTCCCAGAATACCTGCTAGAGGAGGGGCATGCGCGTGCATGCATGCGCACACATTTCTTTTTAGGATGCAATTACATCTTAAAGAGAAGGAAATTGGAATACATGAAGGCCTTAAGCTTCTTTTTAACAGTGACTTATATTTAAGAAGCAAACATCTCAACAAGAGATCTTTCCATGTTGGACAATTGTCTTAGCCAGTGAAAATATTTGTTACTGGCTCAAGTGTGAGCCAGTCATTAAACTGCATTCATTTAATCTATGTCACTTTTTACTTTTAATTGCATTACACTTGAGTGATGGCTTTCATTTCAGAACAGTTTTGTATTAGCCATGATGAAAAACAAGCATATGCATGTGTAGCAAGAAAGGGAGAGAGGAGTTTTAAGTATTAAGGAGTATTAAGTTTTTGGATAATTTTCTGTTGACCCATTCTACATGCATAGACTGTGCCTCTATAACTGCTGTTATAAGTAAGAGCCCTGAAATTCTGGAGAGATGGGTAGGGTGACCATATGTCCTGGGCAAACTGGGACGGCCCTGGCTTCCATAGTCCAGTTTTTGCTGGTTGGTCAAAAGTCTAGCGGGGATGCAGAATGTCATGGGTGTGCCAGGCAGGCAGGCAGGATTGGGCTACCTTGTCCCAGTCTGCTTGCCTTCCTGACACCCAGCAGCAGTGGTACCTACCCTCCCACCTGTCTGATGTACCATACCACTCCTCATTCTCCATTGGACTCCACTCTGGGACTTTTGACCAATCAGCTGGGACCTGAATATGGAAGCTAGTACTGTCCAGGTTTGCTCAGGATGTATCGTTACGCTAGATGTCGGGGAGGTAGTGGTATAGAGAACTTCTACTATAAAAGGTGGCTAGAGAAGAATGCCTTGTCCTGGGGATCCTCACTCATGTTTACCATATTAGCAAAAACTATGTAACCCAGGTGCACCCAAGTATGTGCTCCCCTCTCCAAATAGAAGTGATAGGTAGCTAGGCAGGGGTGGTGTGAGAGGAATCTGCAAAATACTGGCCAGTTTCCTCTATTCCCTATAGTCAGGGCAGAACAAGGGATAACTATATACAAATGTAGTATTATATATAAAATGTAAAGCAAATGGATATAAACACACACACACACACACACACACACACACACACACACACACACACACCCACCCCCTCCCTCCCTCCCTCCCTCCCTCCCTCTACAATTATCATATAAAGCCATGTCCTTCAGATAAAGGCTGAAAGGGTACACCTCTTCAAGTAGCCTCAAACAATATATTGATAACCAGTTGAACTAAAATAGACAAACACCAGATAAGTATAGGTAAGCACAAATAAATACAGTTAAACAACAGTCAAACAGAGATATGCACAGGTAAATACAGATAAGTATGTATAACGATCTGGGAAGGGGGTCTGTCAGTGTTCCACTAAGGATTTTTATACTCAACACTCTATTAAACTACTAATATACAAAGGTAAACTGTCCCCAAAATATCAGGTGCAGTGTCACAAAATATGAGGTGCTGTCTCACAAGCCTACAAGGGATGGGTGGGGAGGGGAAGAGAAGATCTACAGTGGGCCCAAAGGATGTCTCCCTAAGGGAATCCCAGACCTGGGAGCTCCTTCCAGCTCCAGCTTCCTCATGAATAAGCTGTCTCAGTCGGGGTAGCTTCCCTCCCCCATGGGAATCCTTTCCCCAGCAACTCACAACTCCAGGGGCATGGTTAGGTGGTCCTTGTCTCCTCGACTGAGGCATGCCTTGCATGCAAGGCCTCCTAGGCCCTGGCTCCCTTGGGGCTGTTACCTGTGGTTGGCTCTATGCACCATTGCGTGCACCAAGGGCTCTGCCTTCTGTTGGGGTTTGGAGGCCTGGGCCACCTCATGAGGTACTAGGACTCAGTCCGCTCCCAGACCCTTCATGCAGCATTATCTGCAATGAGCCAATGGCTGCTCTGTGCCAGTGGTAGCAGCCTTGACCAGCTCTCAGGGATCTCGACCCCTCACAGATTGATCTGTGCCGAGCTGTCAACACTGCGCCCTGGCCCACTGCCAAGGAGGGGGACCTGAACTGCCATGTGCATCTCCCAGAGTCCTGGCTCCATGCACTGTCCCGTGCACTGAGTTCCTGGCCTCTCGCCAGGGGTTGCAGACCTGAGCCGCCATGAATGGCTCCCAGGGTCTTAGCCCTGTGCACCATGTTGTGCACCAGCTGGGGCTGTAGCCTTGGATTTAGGTCCTCAGGTCTCTTCTGGGCTCCGGCTCTGCCTACTGGGCAGTTCTTCCCAGCACTTCTGTCCTGCTCTCTTCTTTGTTCCCTGGTACATCTGCTGCATGCTGGGCGTGCTGCTCTTTTTATTTGCTCTGGAGGCTTTGCCCCCAGAGTAGTGCTGGATCTGCGAAGTGCAGGCTTCACTCAGGTCTGGGGCTCTTTGCCCACCCTTTTTGTGTCCCTCCCCTCCCCCCTGCACAGGCAGCAGGCAGGGCAAGCCCCTCCCAGCAATTACCCAATTGGTGGATGTGCTCCACCAATCACAACGGAGATTCTTCAAGCCCAGGTGTGTCGGGCTTCATGGGTAAGTCCACCACAACTGTATTGTGACTTTAGCATTCTTCCTTGGCCAGTTTTTTCTCTTTCATTCTCTTCTCCAATGTCTTCCAGAATGACAATCGCCCAAAGCAGCTACCTAAGTAATTTGCTTTTTCAGGAAGAAGTAGGGAGCATTATAGAGAGATGCTTTTTCTCATTAGCTCAGCAAGAAAGACCAATAGAAAATATTTTGATTTATTTGTATTATTTAATATTTGCCATGGTGTTGAGGCATTAAAAATCTCCTTTCTCATTTCTTCACACCCATCCAAAGAGACAAATTGTCATAGACCACCTTATTTGAATGTAAGTTTTAACATAAGTACAGTGGATAGAGCAGATAGAAGTAGGAGGGTGTGCTATAAGTGTGCTAGCTCATGAGAAATCATGAGCAATGGGTTAGGTGATTTACCCAAATCCTGGAACAGGAGAGGGAACTCCCTTCCCTAACCAAAGAAAGGCAACTGTGCCATCTCCATGCTCCCTCTCGTTTTAACCCCAGTATATCTCCCTTATACAAAAAGAGCTTGTTGTCTTTCAGTTTTCATTGAATGCTTGTCCTTATTACAGTGTTTGCTGCTTCAATGGTCTTTGAATATACAAAATAACGAAAGTTCCTCATTTTTCTTTTTAGATCGAGATCACAAATGATGTGCAGTCCCTGTTGCTCGTGATGGTGGCTGTCATGGTGGCCAAGATGATCGGTGACTGGTTTAACCTGCCCTTGTACAGTTCCTTACTGAAGCTGAAATGCATTCCCTATTTAGACTCGGAACCTTTTGCTGGCCAGAGGAAAAAATGGTGAGATCTTATTTTGTTGGGTTTAAAGGTTTGTGGGCCAAATTGTGTTCTCACATACAGGTGTGGCTCAGGACCTGATGCTTTGAGGTGTTGAATAAAGGAGCAAAGACAAGGTTTTATGTTGCACACATACAGTGAACAAGTCGTATATATTATTTGCATACCTGTGACATCTTTCTAGATGGATTAAGACCCTACTATGTTAGATGTTATACAAATGCAGAAGAAAATTGCTTATGCTACAAATCTAAATTATTGTGTTTGGAAATTTGCTTGGACACTAATCATGGACATAACCATGTCTACGACAGTGCTTAAAATAAAAGTGCAATTGGTTTAATTCTTTAGATTGTAATGGAGGTTTCCTCTGAGATTTCTGAGAGGTTCTTCATAATTGTTCCTTTTTTTTAGCTAAATGACTAATGCCTTGGGACAAAGGAATTGCCATACCAGATCTGAATGGCTGTTAGTTGAGTTCATTAATCTGTCTCTGACCTGCTCTGTACCAAATCTTTATCCTTATAAGAGGTGGTTATATTTAAAAACTGGTTCATAGGCAGAAGTTTCTTCCAGAATTCAGGCAATTACAGCTCAGAAGTTGAAAGTTGAAAATAAGAGGTTTTATATCCCTTATATTTTTATCTTAACTAATATAGCTGTGTGTATGCATGGGTAATGAGAACTGACAACTGTCTCATTATTCATATGTCCCATTTTCATTAGAATGTTCCCATGTTCATATAATGACAGTAAAGAGGAACATCCGACTGTTTCTTAGCCAGTATTCATTATTTTTCTTAATTGTAACTAAACTTATTATCCTACTTCTTTCTCTGTGTAATATTCACTGACAAGGAGTGAAATACAGCAATCTTAAGGAAACTTGAGAGCAATCTTTGTTGATCCAGACAAGTTCTTTCTGTTCACTAGTTCTATTTGAATAATATTTCTCCAGAATCAAGAGCTGTTTGTAGATGCCTACTGCTACTTCACTGATTTCTCTCCCTGTTGTGGTCCATTGGATAGACTTATATCTTCAAATGAATCATTGAAAGAATCAGAAATATCAATGGTTTTGCTGTCCATACTTTGTCACTTTGCCCCAACATTAGTAATACTTGAAATCTGTCTTAGTTTATGCCCAACCTCCCCCCATGCTAACTGTGTATGACACAAGGGAAAAGGAGCCAGCAATGTGGTAGGAGGAAATAAAAACAATCTGTGAAATTATGGATGTCCTTTGTATGTAACATGGCAGATAAAATAGAGGGGGAAGAGGCCACAAAATCTCCCTTGGTATTCCAGTCAGATGACATAGCCATGGAAAGAATTACAGCTAGTTTCCCAAGTTCAGAGCAAGATCCCATATATATGAAGGCACAGAAAAATATATCATTTCAGTCATTCCACTCCCACTCTTTTCCCTTTCCTCTCCTTCTAGGACCAATTTTTCAAAGAGCTTTCTGACATGGCTGAGTCCCTTGACACATTAATGGTCTTTTAAATAAGACAGATATGTCATAGTCCTGGTAAAGATCCCCAAACCGGACATTCACCAGGCTACTATGTTGAGTGCCCTGTGTTGGCCTAAATGCTCTTAAGCGTCTCTTGGTCTGAGTAGGCTGTGGCACTGACTTTTTCCATGGCCTCTTTGGCATGCTCCCTGGGCACAAGTTTCTTCCTCCTTTGGCTGGTTTGAAGTCAAGCCAAGGTACCTCTGGTCTTGAAAGCATCCCTTTCTGTTCAGACCAACCATCTCAGTGAAGTCTCAGTGAATCCTTCCAAAGGTTCCAGACTTGCAGACTGTGGTTTTTAAAGCCCTTTGTTAATATCTTATTTCTTTGTTCTTGTTTATATGGATGTTTTCTAAATTCCAGTCCCTATCAGAGATGGATGGTTTTGTTGGTGGTGTGATCATCCTTTTACCTTAGTGTTCTCATTTGACTGGGATCCACTGAGGTTTAATGGCTTTCCATTGTCCCTAATCCTAGAAAGCATATGATGCAGCCCTGGTGCCTATGATAGCAATGGCAGACTCCACATTCTCTGAGTCATTTAATGCTGAGAAGTTTCATAAGATCAACCAAAAGTTAAAAGCTGACACATTTCCCAAATCATTGCAGTAGGAAAGATGTGACAATTCAATAACTAGTAATGACTTTGTTTGAAAGTAGCTGATAATTTATCTAGCTGTGTGTGCATGCACAAATAACTCACACAGTGAAGACATCTGTAATTTCTTGCTCCAAAGGATAATCAATTCCATTTGGCTTCTGTACTGAATGAAACTGGAAAGGTTTTGGAATATGATGACTATACAGTAATGGAAAGAACTGTAAGTAAGAGGCCTGATTTGAGTGAGCACCCATTCCTAATTGGGCAGGACAGTCCCAAAATGGTAACATCAAGTCTTAGTCCTGGCTGAATGACTCCAGAACAGTATTTGTCCTGGATTCCTTGTACCATGTGCAGGGATCCGTTTTTTCTGTTCACCACAGAAAAATGCGGGAAATGGCAGGTTTTCCCATGAAGGCTGGCAGAGTTCCAGCTTGCAAGGTGCTGCTTGGGGATGGGGAGAGCAGGATGCAGGGGGGTACCATATACATGAGTGTGCATGTGGCTGGGGATACAGCCAGGTGCGTGGAGAGTAGCTCCCTGAAGGTAAGTCTATGGTGGAGGTGGGGAGTGTAGGTTGAGGCCTCCACAGTGAGGGAGTCAGTGGGGTAGTGTTGGTAGCTGGGGCTGGGGTGCTGCCCAGCTGAGTGGGTGAATGGGATCCACAGCTGGGGTGGGAATGCATGGCAGCACCCCCAAGGCAGGAAGGGCCTTGTGATTGGTGGTGCAGGGCTCCCAGGGGGAGAACAGCAAGGCAGGGAGTCCTGAGCCTGCAGTGGGCAGCCCACATCCTTCTCTGTCTCTCATGGGCTCTGCTCTGGCCATGCAGCCAGGGGAGTGGAGCAGGGGCCATGGTGGGAAGGCAGATGCGTATCTCACCTTTCCATTTTGAAAAGTTGGTCACTTTTGAAAAGTGACTCCCTGCCTCAGGGTTGTGAGGGGTTAAGCAGAGAGGGGTAGGGCCACTCCAAGCCCAAGAAAAACAGACCCAGACCAACCCAGATGGCTGGATTAAACTATAGCCCCTAGACAGCTTCGAGGACTAGCACGAAGGCAAGTGGGAGTGAGGAGCTGCAAGGCAGGAAACATGTTGTCCAGAGCCACATGGAAGGAGAAGGGGAGAGACCCTGCTCCCTAATATGCTCCATGCACCATTGAAAGAGGCCCCAGGGAGATCAGAGCCTGATCTGAGTGTAGCTGGTAGAAGTATTGACTTCCTCATTTAGAAGATTGCAGCAGACAGAGAATCTGACTGCTGTGACAAGGTAGGGCTTGAGTGAGATGCACTTAAAAGACCACAGAAAATATTGGTGTCCTTGTAATTGTGGAGCAGTGACAGTCCTTGTTTCATCTGGGGAAGTTGGGGCTATGCACAAGGTAAAGACTCACCCCACAGGGTCCTTGTGAGACTGGTAGAGTTGGAATTTTAAGTTGTACTGTTGAAACGGGTCATTTTGTTTTCAGGCTTCCAAACTGGGTTTCATGGGTTATATTACAGATTGCAATTCTAGTGACTATGGGTGCTTGTTCACGTGATACCATTACCATGTATGTGCGATGAAAATGTCACTTTGTGTGGCTTAACAGCATCACACTGTACATGTGCAAGAGTTTTGGGGAATTAAAATGAGTTTGCATTGCATCCTGATGTAGTTTAGTGTGCAGTGTTGCAAATTGCAATAATGCAGGTGTCAGCTCACTACCCAGATGTGGGAGCGGAGAGCAAGCTATGCCGGGGTGGGGGGTGGTGGAGGAGGATAGTGTCCCCTGCTGCTTCTGCCTTTAGCAGACTCCTGCAGCTGGCAGGACACTTGGGGCTGCACAGGTATGGCCTGGCTTGGCACTAGGGCAGTGTGGGAAGGCAGCAGGAGAGCGGCTGGGTTTGCTGGTGGCAGGAGAAGACAGCAGGGATAGCGCACAGGGCACTGGAAGTCCAGGCAGGCTGCTAACTTGCTGGTGTGTCTAGTGGGTTATGGAATAGAGAAAATCCCACACAATTTACTGACTTGTTTTGATGCACTAGCTGGGGGAGTAGTTAGTTGCTTGCACTATTTCACAATGATTACACCTTTAAATCATACAGCACAATTTTATTTTAAAATTCTTTGCTATGCATATAACATTGCTTAGCTTTAAGAAATACCACAAACATTAAGAACACAATTACATATATCAGAAACAATTCTCTGAATGCACTTCCTTCCCAAACAATTCTATAAGAATTAGTATTACAAAAACAATTACAGTTACAACTAAAAGTTGAATTTGAATCAATACTATTATTTTCATAATATACTTACAATCCTAGAATTCCGAGAAGCCAAACACCTAAATATGGCTTCATTCCTCAGTAGTACAATTTAATGGGTTGGCCTCAGTAGTACAGTTCAATGGGCTCACCTCAGCAATATGAGTATGGCTTCAATACTGATAGGACTAAGTTCCCTTCCTTCAGTCCCTGGGTGCTCTGCAGATTCAGCATGAACTAAGGGATTCGTGTTCACGGAAAGGGTGGTTCAGGTGATCAGTCTGATCCGGTCTACACTTGCGATTCTTCCTTCGTCGTTCTGCAAGTGTAGTCGCCTCCAATTTGGGAGAGTGTGTTACAGTTTTTATTGAGTGAGTTGTCTTCCTGGGCCCCTCCTACCCAAACCTGTCATTACTCCCAAATTTGGGTTCAGATCTTTCTTAACACATTCTTTTGCATAGTAATTATTTTCTTTCTTGACCATTTTAATTATTTGAGGAACTTCCACATCACTGCAAGTGACCTTTTCTTTCCAATCTTGTCAAAAGGCCCTAGGGTTTGATCTCTCGGAACTCAGGATGTTTGCTTAAGGGTCATTTTTAAGTTTTCTTTGTTAAAGGCCTCTAAAGATAAAATTCAAGAGTTAAGACTTTGAGCAAAGTCAGGACCTTCTGCATGTAGACCAAAACAATGACCTAGATAAGGAAATAAATCTTGCCTTCTTCCTGAAACTGGCTAATGGGCAACTATTACAAACATTCAAACTATTTCATTCAATATGACAGCTGGGTGCTACCATAGCTCAGAGGCATCCAATCCAATACTTTCCCAAGCCCACCTGGGCTTCCAGGACCCTGTGCACCATCTCCACCACCTTCTCTGTCTGCCAGCATGCTCAGCTGCCCTCCTGCTGTTTTCTTGCACTGCTCCAGGGACAAGCTGGGTGGGCTGGCAGCCAGAGAAGGCATCAGGGACAGTGCACGGGGTGCTGGAAGCCTGGGTGGGCTCAGGAAAGTGTTGGATCAGGTGCCTCTGAGCTGAGGCAGCACCTGGCTAGCTAGCAGCCTGCCTGTATGGCCCCACATCTCATGCATCGTCCCTACCACCTTTTCCAGCCACCAGCAAACCCAGCTGTCTTCCTTCTGCCTCACTGCACTGCTCCAGGGGCAAGCCAGGCTATTCCTGGGGAGTCCTAGGGATCCTCCTGAGTGGGCTGATAGTGTGCTGGGTGCTGCCTCAGCTCAGAGTTGTGGTAGAGTTGTATTGAGCTGGATGCTGGAGCTGGAGCAGCACCTGGCCTTCTGGCAGCCCACCCAGGTGACTCCAGAGGCTATCACCACTGTGGAGGGAAGGACTGGGTCCCTCTGCAGCTCACCATATGATGAGCCCACCATAACATACACTGCAGCAACTCAAGGGCTGCTCAGCCCACCAGTGGCTCACACCCCAGCTGTGGGCAGGCTCTGGCTCTGTGGGGGGGCAGAAAGGGTCAGGCCCCATGCCATAACGTGTTGGAAACATTTGAAACAGTTTAGTCCTCAGGGTTTTATTCTATACAGGGTTTTTATTCTTTTCAATCTAGGGGGCATAGAATAAAACCCTGAGGACTAAACCCCCGTCACGTATACAAGCACCCTAGGTGTATGAACAAATCCAGCCTGTTTTGTTTGCAGCCTCTTATTAAATTGAGGTATTTATGGGAAACTGAGTCACCACCACCACACATCCACGCTCCCTTGCAAGGCAGGTTACACTAAAACTTTAGGCCTTCAGAGCCTATAGTTTAAGAAGCATAGAACTCTTGAATCTATGGCTCTCTTTACCCTCCCAGTAATAGATGCTAGACATAAAAAAAAGACCTACATTATTGGATCATCTTGATTATCCCTCCGCTGAGCCTAGAGCTAGTTTTCATATAGAAGATATGTTGGCTTGAGGCTAGGTCCATGGATCAGTACAGGAACAAAAAGGACTAACTCACATCCTCAGAAGTATTTAGGAACCAAACTCCCATGGAAATCACTGGGAAAATTGCACAGCAGATTTTTCTGCATGTGCAAATACATTCAATGAACACATATATTCTAACTGTAAAATCAGGAGTAAGGCATTTCAAATTCTTTTGAGGACTTGAGCCTTAAGCCATTTGCTGACTTTCTACGTGGCAGAGAGACTCCATTTGTTTTCTAAGTGTGTACATTTCTGAACCTTATTGATCATACTCTGTTACATTTTGTGCCTAGGATAATAAGGTTCCAAATACAGCTATATCTAATGCATGTTTGTTACAGTGCACTATGACTTCCAGCTGCACTGCACACCACTATAAACACCCCCCTTGTAAAATCTAGTTCACTGGAATACTCAAAGTTGCTAGCTGCCAGGGAATGTTCTTTAATGAGGGTAAAGAGTACTTGAACACATCTACAACTTGGCAGCTCTTCCTGCTTTTTATAAGCTACTATATACTTCAGAGAGAAAATATCTTAGAGGCTGCTTTTTAATGGGACAAGTTTACTTAAGAGCTGAGTGAATCTGGTGCCAGTAGTTCTGTTTTGTTCTAGCTTAATATTAGGCTTGTCAAAGTTCTTACATAGTCTCCTGGGTGTTTCTGTACTGCATACCTGATGAAGTTGCTTTTGGGAGCCAGCAATTTTGGCTGGAGTGTATGTTATAGTGGGTTCATTATATGTTCCTTATTTTTTTTAAAGCATATAAAAGGTGGCCTGATATGAAACATCTATGGAGCAAGGATGAGATTTTTCCTTTTTTGTTCTACATTTTTCTAAGCCCAAGCTATAGAGAGTCCAATTTCAAAGTATGAGCGTTGTTTTGGATTCAAGGTCTTGGCTTGGCCTAGTATAAGGATAGGGGCAATTTGTAAATTTTAGATGTGGTTTTAGATTTTGAAAATCCTTAGACTGTTGGGATGATCAGTTCTTGGGTTTTAGTTTTAGCACTGGATTTTTTGTAACGACTATACTAAAGGATTCCTTACTTATCCTGCTGACACAAGTGTTCATTCATACACAGCTTTTCCAGACACACGTCACATTGTCTGGAAACCAGTGCTGTTTACACACTTACCTACATTAAAGTTTACATCTAGATGAGTACCATGGTAAAAGAAGAAGGGTAGACTGAGAATTTAATGTGCCTAACCCATCTGTTTGTAGAGTTCCTAGGGCAGAACCTTGACCATGTTCTCTTTGGGAACAGGAAACTTTCCAAGTAAAAGAGCCCCTTACATGGGGAAAACTTTGAGCTGGTATAAAACTATGTAAGGGATGTGTCAATTGGTGGGTAAGATTGTTCAACATTGTTTGGGCTAAAAGTGACCACTATTTCAGAGGATCACAATGGTGGCATGAAGTCATAACTTAACTATGCAGGACCTTGATTTTTAGTAGGATTCTGTTACCTAAGAACTTACTGTACATGATCATTAAAGTGTTTTGATCATTCCACTTTCTTCTGCAGAAATCTCCAAGTTATGCTTGCTTCCAAACCTTCACAAATGATTTCTGAAAGACTCAGGTTTACGGTCTGAATCTGAGGGAGAAGAATTGCTTATATGTGAATATGAATGTGATGATGAAATTACTGCCAGATGTTGTACTACTTAACATTCACCTAAATACCAAAATATTTTATGTGATTTGGTTATCTGTTAAGTAATCATAAGCAGGGTTATTTAGCTTTTTCATTTGCATGATATCTGATTTTTTCCAAATATCCTTGTTCTCCATCTTTTAATGCATATTAGTTTGGGCACTAAACTAACCAACTATTGCACAGTTTAAGAGTATTAATATAATGTTTGTTCATCAACAACTTTAATACATTTCTTAATATTCATTGAACTGAAACAAAATATGAGAAATGAGTGGATTTTTTATATGGACACTATGCTTTGATATAGTTCTTGGGAGAAATTTTATAGTCTTTGTGTTCATGCCCTTCGTTCTTAGACCTTGAGGCTTGCCCTTGCCTTGCCTTCAATACACTCACAGCACTTACTGCTTGTAATCAAGTCAGTGGTAATGATAAACTGTCATGCTTCCAGGTCTCAGCTTTTCTCTAAAATATAGTCCACAGTTTACCTGCTGTGATCGTCAAGGCCTATTACGCGTCATCAATTCCCTGCCAATAGCAGGGGTCTCAGGCAATGGTAATGTTTTCATCTCTCCTGTTCTCCATCAGTGGCACATTTTTTTAAAGGACTGATATAACCGCCCTACTTTTATTTATTCTTTAGAGTTATATGCCTCCTTCTCTGAGAAGACTCAGGACAGCTTACAATAAAAGACAAAACAACCCATGAGATCGGAAACAATGACAGACTTCCCGAAAATCTGGAATTTTAAAACTCCCTTCCAGTCTTGCTTCCCTGACTATCACTCAGGACAGCAAAACCTCTAGTCCATTGTTTCCCAAACTTTTGATAACTTTTTTCCAGATTCAAATTGATAGCATGCTTCACTTCCTGGTCCACAGGCCAGATCCAGTCTTTGGACCCCATCCTGCTGCTCAGGGCTTCTTTGGCTGGGGCCCCATCTAGCCCATTTTTGTGGCACACCTTTTGCAAATCACTTTTGTAGCCCTTCCCAGCATTCCCAACCCCCATTCACTTGTAGGTATAGAAAAGTAGGAGCGGATCCAGGATTTGGCAAAGCGGGGTGCAGGAGCTAGCCACCCCTACTCCCAGACTCCTCCCTACCCAACTTGAATTGACAGGGATGCACTTTACCAGAGCAAACTCTGGGGACTTTTAATAAGTCCTCCATGCTTAGAGGCACATCTCCTCCTAGGGATGTAAATATCATGTAAAAAAAAAAAAAAAAAAAAAAGTCTGTTTAACCTCATCTAATTATATTGGTTAAACAGTTAACCAATGATAAAGCAGCTGAGACACAGCTGCTGCTGGGAGTTGCTCCGGCCTCCCAGGGCTCTTTGAGGGACTTGGCGGGTAGAAAGTGGGGTAAGGTGGTAGCAAGCCTAGCCAGATAACACAGCCTATGAAGCCCCATGTTAGGAGGGAGCACCTGTGAATGAGCAACTGATTGTATAACTGATGAGTCATTAGGCTGCCTGCTGTTTTTCTCTTAGGCTATGGGCACTAATAGTCCTCCTCCCTACCCTCCTGCCTGCCTGCCCTTCTGGTTCCTGCTGGGGCACTGTGTGCCTCCCCTCCCTCCCCTTCCCTGCCAGACTGTACCCCACCCTGTGCTAAACAGTAACTGGTATGCTAACGGGTTATCACTGGGTTTATTGGTTAAATGATCCCTACCCCCTGGAGCTCCCCCCTCCCCTTTCCTGCTGCTGCTGCTTTCCCCACTGTCTTGGGGGAGTGGAAGCCTCAAAGCCACTCCTGCCCACACCAGCTGGGGGACCTGTGGGCTGGGAACAGTAACAGTTGTAACTGGTGTGGAGTGGGTTCCCCCACCCTGCCTGCTCCTCTGGGGAGCAAGTGCAGGAAAGGGGATCCCCTTGCCTACCTCATTCCCTGCTTTCACTGTTCCCAGCAGCTTTGAGGCTTTGTGCCACCCCAGACAGGGGAAAACAGCAACAGGGGAAGGGGTGAGGGAAAGGTAGGGAAGAGGATGTGCCTGAGCATGAAGGGGAAGGAGGGAGGATTCTTGTGTTTTGAAGACCTTAAAAAATCTCTAAAGGCTCCTGGGCTGAAACCAAGCTACTCTGCACCCCTTCTAGGTCCGCCCCTGTAGAAAACGTCATCTTCTACCCCCTTCCATCCTCCACCCATTTCCATGCCCCTGCTCGTCACTCATGGGAAAGCACTCTGCCCTTCCTCCATTTCTATCACGATCTGTTGTGGTTGTCCCTCCAAACTGACAAATACTCCTCCCTCTCCCCACAAAGAACACAACGTTCAATTCAAAAGAACCACAACAGGAAAATAAAGAAATGCCAATGCCAAAGGGCAACAACAAAGTATGCCCTTCTGTGTCATCCTTTGGTAGTATCCTGAGGGTAAAGCAGGTCCAAAGGTGCCTGCCCTAGGAAGTCCTGTCAATTCTGTAGGGGCTGCAGGCCAGCCAGGTCCTTCTCCCTCAGTTGTGATGGCCAAGAAGTCTTTGGGCTTGGTTAAAAGGATTTGGATGAAACTTAGGTGATGGTGATGATCATGTTGTATCCTGACCTGGATGGCCCAGAGCATACCTGGCCTGCTTGCTCCTGCTAACACACTTTAAACCCAGAAGTTTGCCAATGAAGCTGATCAGGCCTGTCCCTTCTGGCCAGTTTCCAGCATGTTTAAGAGATGCTACTAGGGAGGTCCCTGAAGATATCTCTTCAGCATACTTCTATGTTTGGAGCATGTGTGCAACTGTAGGTGTGCAGAACTTTCTTAGGTCTGTCCCAGGTGGGGTAGGCTGCTGCCATTGTGAAGACATGTCCCAAATGGCTAGTGATATACAGTGGATGTGTAGGAAGTCAGATGAGGGAATCTAACAACCAAGCCTTTATGAGTCTATGAAACTGCAGTTTTTTAGTGTTACTTTAAAAACTGCTGTTGGACTTTAGTGTAATTTGTTTTCAGTTTCTGAATTTGAATATTTGCTGGTAGAAAAAACTTGAGATGTAAAAAATATAATGAAATCTAGTTTTGAGATAAATAGGCATATTTTCTTTTGCACATGGAAGGCAACAAAGGAAAGAAAGTATAAATCAGTGGTCACCAGTCGGTCAACTGTGGAGCCCCTGACAGTTGATTTCAGTCTGGGGATGCAGCTGTCTTGCCCTGCACACAGATTAGGGGGGGTGGCGGGGGAGCGGGAAGCAAATGTCCCCTGGGCCTCCACCAGGGTGCGTGCAGTGGTGGGACCCCCTCTCATGCACCTGGATGACCTGCCTGGGCTCTGACCATCCTCTAGTCCGGCCCAGCCTGGCCAAGCCCCCACTTGTCCCCACCCCATTCCGTCCCTCATTGCAGAGGCCTTAATCTGCCCCCTCTCCCCAGATTGACCTGCTGGGTGGGGAATGGGGTGAGGGTGGGGAGGGAGTGGACATCATAGATCCTGGATTGCCCTTTACTTCAAAAAGTTATCTTTACTTTAAAAAGTTTGGAGACCACTGTTGCAAATGGTTAGAACCTGGGACATAGGAGGATATTTGAAGGTAGATTTTGGGCTTGAATTTTGAGGGGAGTTCAGGACTGTGCAGATTCTCTTAAATGGAAAGCTCAAGAACATAGACAGATGGCTCTGGTTTAGTACATAAGGTTCAAGGTGTTAGTGACAGCCAGGTCAGGAGTACAGGTTAAAACATATTTGCTTTTTGACACAGTTAAGCAGCACAGTTTCAGTTTGCTGTGTGGAAGGGACTTTGACAGTAGTGCCAAGTTTGGCTATATTGAATAGGATAGGGGCTTAATATGAGTTTAGCATTTGTGCTTAGTCTCCAACCTGAATCACCCTTTGTACATTAATAGCAGCCTTAGCTAGCCCTACAAGAAAACTTTTGGATCATGTAGAACTCTTTCCAAAAATATCTTAGTCACTGTTATAACTCATTTTATGTTGAGGGAGGATGACAAATGCATACGGATCCTCGATATGTTTTCCATTTCAGAGGAGTCCTGCAAAACTGAAAGAAGTGACTTTGGCACACTTTCTACAGAAAGAAACACACTACAGTAGCATATGGAATTAATAACCTTTATTTCAGGCTTATGGAGTGGTAATGGATGAGCCATTCCAACCTTCTACAGGCTGTTATGTACAACATGCAGAGAGTGACTTCCAGCTGAGGGAAGCTTAGCACAGTTTCTACTGACTCGGCTAGAGGGAGACTTCTTTTTGGCTCACCTGGTAAAACAGGCTGCCTCTGGATCATGAAGATGCCAGTTCATCTTTCAGATGTGGTAATATGCAGGGGTAACACCCAGTGATCTTGCCGCTGGATGGGGTATTCCACTAACTGGTTAAGTCTGCTCTAATGTCTGGCCACCAGTTGGCAGTTTATTGAGAGTTTCCGCTTAGAAATAACCACCCCCTTTGAAAATCCAGCTGTGTCAGCATAGCAGCCAACTGGATGAGCCTATTTTCATGAAGATGTCATTACAAATTATTTGAATTCTAGCAGTTTTTCAGTGAGTCTGATTCAAAGCTCATTGAAGTCCATTCATTATAAGTGTTTAAATGCTATTTAGATATAGTGTGGAGGCAATTACTGTATCTTCTTATTCTCCTTGGCACTATTACCAGATTCACCTAAAGTTAAAATGAATTTGTTTCACTGATAATGATGTCATATATAACTTCATCTCTGTTTTAGCCCATCCCTCTCTCTGCCTTATCCTCATGAATAATAATTATTAGTCATTGTGGTTGTCATGTCACCATTTATTTGCAGAGGAAGAAACAGATGATTTACAATTTTTGATTTAATATTAACTCATTCATCATAGGGAATTATGAGAAACCAGGTATTCTTTGAGAAATAACATAAAGCAGGGGTGGCCAACCTGTGGCATGGGTGCTGCAAGTGGCATGGACAGCCTCTGTGTTACATGGCAGATGGGGTGGGGGCAGGTAGCTCAGTGGCAGATAACGCATGGAGCAGAAAGCAGAGCACTAGATCAGGCAGGGTGCATGAGGCAGGAAGCAGAAAGCAGAGCAGCAAATTGGGTAAGAGGAGCACAAGAATTCCTGTTCTGTGGATTTAGTCCCCAGCCAGGCTCTGATTCTGACCCTGGTAACCCAAACTCAGACCCATGATGTAAAAGATGGGGGCAGTTTGGATGAGACCCTCACTGAGCCGGCAGACATCAGCAATCCAGCACCAGCTCCTGGTAAGTCTGCGATCCCAGGGAAATGGTGTGTTCAGGTGCCTAGGGATATGAGGAGGGTCATGGCATGGGGAAGACTTGGAGCTCTGAGGTGTTTCATGGCTTGTGGGGACCTCGGGGCTTTAGCCGTAGTGAAGTGGCTAGGTGCAGGGGTTATGGTCAGTGCCCCTGTGATTTACCAGAAGAGTTGGGGGCATTGTGTTCCTCATAATGCAGGGGAAGTGTAAACTGGTGGCACACCCATGCTTGGGCTGCAGGAATTGCGTATGGTTTGATGGCCAGTCAGGGCACTCAGTGGCCTGTTCACAGGTTAATTGGTTCATGGGAAACCCCATCCACTAGCTGTGCCCCCTATCTCTCCCCAGCAATGACTGCATGAAGCCCAACCCCTGCCCCAGCTGCCTAATAATGGGTGCCACCCAGAGGTGGGCAAAACCTACAGGAAAGTTCATCTGAGTGCAGTTATTTGCACTAACTTGCATTTTCTCCTTGCTGCCTTGCCCTGTTTCCTCCAAGCCCTGTCAGCTCTCCACAGACTCAGGGGCTCCCCACAGTCCAGCTCTCTGTCACCTGCTCCCATCAAATTGCAGCTCCCATCAAACTGCATAGCCAGGGGAGAGCCAGCAGTGCTTGGGGGAAATGGGGCCAGCAATCACGAGCAAAATTTAATTAACCATGAGTAACGGTGCTTCAGTGAACTTTCCCACCGCTTTTGCTCAGCTCCAGGTGAAAGGTGCAGCTCTCCCCAGGGAAGGCTGGGAGGACAGAATCAGATCAACAGGGGGTTCTGCTGGCTGGGATGGAGAAACTGAGGCATGGGGGACTGAGGATGAAGCTGACTGTGCTGGGTAGTGCAAGAGGGAACCCAGACCACTGACCCTATGCCAGGTAGCTTCACTGTGCCCTGCCTCTTGATTCTAGCCTCTTCCTTCTGACCCAGTCCCTGCCCCCTTCAGCCTTCCCTGGAGAGGACAATGCCTATTGCCTGGAGGTGAAAGGAGCAGGTTAATTCACCTAAGCTCAGTTCCTTGTGGTTAATTGAATTTTTTTCCATGCTGCCTGGCCTTGTGTTCACCTCAAGCACTGCTGGGTCTCCCCGGCCAAGTGGCTTGATGACAGCTTCTTCCTTCTGTGGCTCCACACGAACCCTTTGGACGCCTTCTCCGGGCATAAACATACCCAAACGTACAAGCAAAATACTTTATTTATGCCCATAAAAAGCTGTGCATTCCTGTCCCCAAAAGGCACTCTGTGTATGGTCCATGACTGTCAGAAGAGGGGTCCGGTGTCAGGGAACACTGTCATGTTTCGGAGTAGTAGCCACCTTTCTCCTGATGTAGAGATGTAGGGTGCAGCTAGTTAAGGTGACAGCAAAATGTGTTTCTTTTCAGGATTCCAGGTGCTCTTGCAGCTTGGGATTGCTTGGGATGGGGTGTCATTCTGCCAGAGCATAGCTTATGGGGTTGCCACTTGCAAGCTAAAAGAAGTGCATTATAAGGACACTTTTGCCAGGGAGATATCAGGCAGATAAGTGGTATCCTGAGACAGGGACCAGACATGCAAAATATCACAGGGCGGATTTTCTATTGGGGAGGGAAGGAGGGACAGGCATTGGGTAGCAGAAAATAGGAAGCTGAGGTGCCACTTGTCATGATGATGTTCCACATGCCTGTTCTGTGAAAATACCTAGGTGGAGCATGGTGAGATGTGTTTCCCTTCATATTATGTTAAAAATTTGCAACAATTTCAGTGTCTGTATACCTGTCAGTGTTTGAATGGAGGGAAAGTAGGGTCCACACACTATCTGTCACCCTTTGGAACAATTTCAAGGCCATTTCAACACGTTTTGCTCCCCTGGTGCAAGAAAGCTCAGGAGGTGCCAGCACAGCTGCCTCCCCCAAAGCCATGAAGAGGCACTTCCACTCAGAAGATGTCCCATAACCATGTTGGTTATGGAATGTTGTCGAGATAACCATGATCAAGTCTTGGAGGACCTTAGAGTGGCATCTGTATGCTAAGCTGACACCACAGAGTGCAGGGTTTCTGCTTATGGGTGCAGAAATTGAGTTTTTCCCATGCTGTGGTAGGGAGTAGGAGAGGGCTGGGCTGCAGAGAGCCTCCAAACCAGTGCACAGCTGTCAGTGGAGGAAGCCAAGAGCTAGCTGGCTTGGCAGCACATTGTTTCAGAAACCGATTGGTCAAGACCTCCCTGATCAGAGCAGCCTTGCAATGGCGCTGTCTGCCACACTCAGCCAGGAGCACTGCTTCAGCCCAAGCACCACTCGAAGTAGGTCTGTCCAGAGCCATCCTGGTGTCACATAAGGCTTCCCCTTTCACCTTTAGAGGATAAAGGCAGAGGTCATAAAACTGGTAATGTTCTTTAGCCTGAGTTCAAGCAGACCTTCGGAGACCTCCAGTACTCCTTTTTGTGCCCAAAGGTGCACTCCACTACCATCTGGCAGCTACTCAACCAGTATCTGAATTACTTCTTCCTAGACTCCAGCTGGTAGGTATATGGCTTCATAAGCCAAAGGAGGAGGGGTGGGTATGTTGGTATGTGGGTGTTGTAGACTCATCCTGACCACCCAATGTTGATGGTGAAGCAACTCCAGTTGTTCATGACTGCCTAAAGTATAACCAAAAATAAATGCTTGTAGCTGAAGTAGTCCAAGGCACAGCACAGGGAGTGGGGCCACAAACAGTCTGGGCAGCCTCACTTTGAACCTGGTGATTCCTCCTGTGGGCCCTTGAGGCCGAGGTTCCAGCTCCTGCAGTTACGGCTTTGCACATTTCATGCTTGACCACTGTTGCTGTTGTCTGCCCCATGTCAAACTAGTTGGCCATAAAATGGCTACTTCCAGATCACCATGACCATGCATTTCTTGATAGACATGGGGCACTGAAGCTCAGTGTCTTGGCATTGAAGCAGAGGCACCAGATCAGTGCAGAGATCTATGAGTCTGTGATAAGACGGTCTAAAGTTAGGCCGCCACAGTTCAACCTCCTAAGTTGCAAGCATGACCTCACCAGTAGTGACCAGGGATGAGATGGCATCCAATACTGTACCTGCAGTGCTGTGACTTTGGCTTCATTGTCTTGTGTTGCATGCAGCTGGGCTGGCATAGTACCCATGGCAGTATCGTTGTCCTCAAGGTAGTGCCTTGCCAGGGCCAGGAGCTGATGCCACTGATGTATGGAGTGCCTTAGGATTACAGTCAGGACTCGCCTCTATCACTGGCCATTTCAGTAAAGCTGCTTGTGATCTGATGCCAGCTGGGGCAGTCAGTCAAGGAGGGATTGTGAGCCACCTGGTGTTCTCTCTGGCCAAGTTATTTGAATTTGTTCCTGTGGATGATTAATCAATCAGTGCTTTCCTCAGCCTTCTCCCAACCCTCATCCCAGGTTGGGAATAAGCTTATAGCCTATCTCAAGCTACTTGGTCAAGGGAAATCTGTTGGGGCTTAGGGAGAAATGTGGTCAGGAAGTGACCCTGGGCAAAAGGTGCAACTCTCTTGGGGTATGGCTGTGTAAATGGTCCCGGGTCTGGGGTCCCCGGATCAGTTCAGCAGCAGTTGTCGGAGTGGGCTTGGGTGGGGGCTCCCCATAGGCCAGCTATCTCCTTGCCCTCCCTGTGCCCTCACCTAGAGCAGGTAGAACCCAGATTTTTCTGGCTCTTAGCCTTCTCTAGCCACCAGCCCTCTAGCTCCAAGTAAGAGCTGTGCAGGTCAGAGATTGTAGTAAGCATGCGACTGCTCAGGGAACTCTCTCAGTTTAATATAGCAAAACAGTCCCTTGTTTTAGCATTTGCAACTTGTGATGTGTAACAACACCCTTACTCCATAGCACATGTAGAAAAGGAGCTTGTGGGTTAAAACTGTGGCTTCAGTTAAGCCAACAGAAAAACATCCATTGATCTGAATGGGGCCAAGATTTCAGCCCAGGTCTCCTGACCTGGAATTATGCCTTAGCTGCAAGACCGTCTTTCTATATAAAAGGGTCTGATCCTGTGAGGCCCTGAGCACTCTGAAATCCCTGTCTTCATCTTGCTTACTGTAATCCTGACTTCTGTGGTCTCCTACATGTGTTCCAGGAGGTAGAGGGCAGAGGGAGAGCTCTAATTAAAGCACCCAGAGCCTCATGTCTATCAGTGTCCCCAAGCCGAAAATAGTGGTGGGGGTGCTTTAACTAAAGCTTATCCAACAAACTTTAATTAAAGCGCCACTGCCACCATTCTGTAAAGTGCCTCCCCAGTGTGGTAATTGCCACACTCTAGCAGTAATTGGAGTGTCAGAGTAGCCTCAATGCATATGTATAGCCTCCCTTTAAGTCCTAGATATCCACATATCAAGTTCTGAAAGGTCATCTGATAAATTGTACCTAGGCATTGAGATGCCTATTATTATCATTCATCCCAGCCTGGAAATCTTTCAGCTACTATTTCCAATGCTAGTCTGTTCTTCCTTGAATCAGGGAGAGTGGAAAAGTGAACATGGCTGGTATAGCACATGAGGGTGGAGGCCTTGAATGAAGCATTCATAAAAATGGTCCCACAGGAACCTTCTGTCTTCTGTCCAATTTTGGATTTGTTTTACAGGCAAGGAACTGCAAGAAACTTGTCACATTATTGAATC
Organism: Caiman crocodilus; assembly: GCA_030014935.1. Classification (NCBI taxonomy): domain Eukaryota; kingdom Metazoa; phylum Chordata; order Crocodylia; family Alligatoridae; genus Caiman; species Caiman crocodilus. The sequence goes on along the minus strand of JAGPOW010000261.1, from coordinate 70,912,121 downwards.
TGGAGTACAAAAGACATTTTAGTATTTACAAATTTCCTTTGGATATTATTCTGCAGTATGATCCATCCAAAGAACAGTAATTTCCCCATTTGTTCAATTATGAAAGAGATCAATGGGGATCTTAGCTTTTTAAGTGAAGGTTTTCACAACATTTTGTAATGATCTTGGGAAGGCAGGGCTTGCTGAAGTTGTGTGAAACAATTTACTTTATTTATCTATCCACAAATAGATATCTAATGCTGTATCTCTCATTTTTTTTGTATGGATGCACTTTTACTCATTGTGTATATGTAGGTGCACTTAAGTATTATAGACACAAATATATAATGTGTACAAATCCTGTGCATCTACACACATTCATACAGTTTACTTACATGTATCATATATTTGTATTTGTTTATATTGTCAGATATCTTGCATTGACATATGGATGATATTTAATTCATCTTTACCTTTTGTCTTTCTAACTTCTACCTATATACATTCTCACTGTGACATCCAGTCACACTTTTAGTTTCCCTCATCCCTTGGAGTCTCAGAACAGCAGAGGCTCCCTATGCTTGAAAACTTGCTAAGAACTTTTTCTCAGCTACTCAGTTGGTCTAATAAAAGATATCACAAATACTCAGAGCTGACTCAAGCAGGGTGCAGGGCCCTGGGCAAATCAGCTCATGTGGGGCTGCCCCACAGCCCCAGACCTGAAGAAGCTGCTGCTGCCATTGGTAGGGGCAGGGGCAGGGAACAAGTGGCTGCATGCAGAACCGGTGCTTCACCCAGCTCTGCGCCACTGCTGCTCCGCCCAGCTCTGTGGGCCCCCCCACCAAAGCATGGGGCCTGGGGCGGTCGCTTCAATTTGCCGCCCCCCCCTGGGATGGCCCTGCATCTACTCAAAGGACCTTGCCTGCCTATGTCCTTAGACTAACACGGCTAAAGTCAAAAACCCAGCTTTAATTCATCACAGACACTTTGTGTCTTCTGTTCTGTCAGTCTCTTCAGAGACTAATGTTTCCAAGTGTTGAGAACTCACTTTTTAGTGAAGTCATTGGACATAAAAAGTGTCCTTTAGTAAAGGAGGGCTTAATGAGTCTCAGGATTAGGCCCTATAAGCTCTACAGGCTCTGAAGGACTTGGTCAATTCCACCCATAACTTTCCAGGTAACTCTTGACATGGTTTTAGGATTTGCTTAATAGGAAACTTATTAAATTAAATAACGACTAAAACGGTCCTATTTTTAAAGTACACATATAACAAAATAGCTTTTCCTGTTTAGAGTGATTCAAGTGAGAGAAATGAGCTCTCCAGGCCTAAAACTCATATTCCCCAACTCCTGAATCACAACCAGGGAAAGTTAGGTTTAGTCTAGAACTGAATGTTCATTTCCTGCTGAGATGCATTTCTTGATTTGGTTATAGAAGAATAGAGAATGGTGTATGTAGTTGCATTTCAATATTTATTTGTATTTCACTGATTTTATTTTCAGTAGCTGTTATCTTTAATTGATCTTTTGCTGATTATTTTTTCATAAGCATAGTAGTAGACAATCCTGAGATGGGTTCTGAAGGAAGAGAGAGCAGTGTCTTTATGAAGTAGTTCAGGGATACAGAATGCAAGATAGAGTGCAGATTGTAGGAGAAGTAGTGGGAAGGTCCAGAACGAGTTGCCATTTCTGAGTCTGTTCACATATTCACAACATGGTCTATGCAAATGAAGTCAAGAACCATGTTTTTTATGACTGGCATCTGGACATAACATGAAATTGAATGTCTTGAGGCATCAATAGGCTAAGCTGCCACGTGGATATCTCCAGCACAAAAGCATAATAGCAGATGATTTTTCACCTGCCTGGTTAGTAATTCCCAACAACTTAATGTTGAACTTAACCTCCCAGACTATGAGCCTCATTTAATGTTGGTCTTTCCCCTGCACAGACTTTTATACTGTCACAACCCAAATCAAGTGAGTGTCCCTGACACAATAGGACCACCCCTTTGAGTGACTGGCATTATCCTAAATTTAGTCATGTTCTGCCTCATTAGGTATTCCTACTCGGCGGTTTATAATTGGCTACTCTAAAAGTATAAAAGTCTGCGCAGCTTCCGCCCAAATTGGAGCAGAATGAACTCTGACCACATTGCGGGAAAGACCTTGGAGAGCTCTGAGCATGCTGTGAAGAGCTCTGAGCACATGGCAGGGTAAATTTGGCAGACTGATCACCCACCAACAGCTCCCCGTCTATTCCCAATGTATACCTTGTCCTGCATGCTCGTTGCGTCTACAGGTTCACCTTGCTAGCTCGTTGCGTTATCTTTGTTCTGTAACTATGCAAGCAACCTTACTGCCCGTGTCACAGCCATCAGTGGCTTAAGTAAAACTAAAGTAAAAGTTATTTTTGCAATCAATGCGCTGTGTCCTGCCTCTCCATCCACCAGCCCGCCTGACGTCTGCTTAATTAACTAGCGTTTCCCTTGGTTGGCTCTGCTCGGCTGAGACGTGTACCTTTACAAGGATGGGAGTACTTTGGTACTGTTATGATCTAATGCTCTTTCATACCATCACAGACAAGATATAAAAAATTTCACAACAGAGAATCACTCAGGCCCTACTTGTTAGTATTGTTTTTTGTAAAATTAAAATAACCTCAAAAACAAAGCTTTAGAAATGTGTCTACTTTCTAGAAGTCAGTAGTTTTTTTTCATCCATTTTTTTCTTTGCTCTGCATGTTTTCACATTGAAGAGCAGTAGAGTTTCCCCACAGACATTTGGGACCACGTAGAAATCCATTTGTCATAATGCTATAGTAGTTGCTAAACAGATGCAGCTTTTAAATCCTCTCTGGGAAACAAGTGACAGAGACATTCAGCTAACCCAAACAACACGTTTCACACTAAGTATTGTACTGTCTAAATGAATTCTAGCCTCAACAGCCAAATCTTCTGTTACTCAAACATCTTGGAAGAGTCAGGCCTAGAGGATGCTGGAAAGTTTTCCCTTTCAAGATCAATATGTATATCTGTTAACAGTATTGAGCAGAGGCTGGAATCTTTTGCCTTCTGATTTAACTAGGAAGTGATCTCCATTAGTGCTGGGTTGAAAAGTAGACAGCTTTGAACCTTAAACTTGTCTATACTAAGAAGTTGCATATGTTTATCTAAAAATGTTATTAAGTAGAACTAGTTAAACCAGTGCAACTCGTATGATAGATATATTGAAGTCTGCTTATACCTTATTTCTACTGTTTTGGTTTATTTTAATAATCAATTAAAATGTATTCTTTTAGTAGACTGATTATGAGAGGTCAACTTTCAAAATCAATTTAGTTGAACCAGTATACATTTCTAGCTTAGTTTACAACTCTTGTGAATAGACTTTACAGGGAGTTGTTTATTGAATATTTAAAGACCCTGTCATGCCACCCAAATCAATAGAAAATCAATCTATTGACTTGAATGGCTGTTACAGTACTAGACACCCAGAGTCATATATAATTAAATATCTACTAAGTGATTCAGTCAACTTGGAGATGCAGGATTTGTGTTTGATCTACTTTCATCACTGGTCTGTTTTGCAAGAGAAAGAGTATCAATTTAAGTTTATTTTAAAAAAGAAACAAGGTTCATAGTTATCTAATATGCACTGAAACATTTCTATTAAATTAAAAAATGAGAACAGATTTTAAATGGAAATGGCTCCCATTAATGTTGTGATTTAGACCCCAGTGGAGTTGCTTGAGAACCAGAATGTGAGTGTTAATGAATAATTATAAAGCAGCAGCATCTTGAGACCTCAAAGATATCATGGTTAGCTGTAGTAGTTGCATGGAAATAATGAAACTAATCAGTTCAGTTTCATTCTGTAAGCTGAGTGTATTACAAAGCAAACATAAATGTTGAATGAGAATTAGACTGAAAAAATTGAACAGTTTTAATAAGTTATGCCATTTATTATTCCCATCTCAATAGTGTTTCTTTAAATTAATCTGTCTTCAATCTCCGTTATTAAGATTTGGAATTGGTCGGTTTAAATGCTTTTGGCAATGGCCACAAACATGGAGCAAATCCCCAAACAAACTCTTGAGAACTATTTATATGAGATCCAATAGCCAGTCAGAGTAATAAAACAAAGGTTTACAAGAAGCCCAAATAAAATCCAGTGCTGTTCTGAGTATCATGGCCTGTAGCTAGTGAATAGGTAAACATTCTCACTACATAAAGAAAATGACTCGAGTGGCTGCTAAAATAGGAAGGCAAGTATGCAAATATACCGAACAGGGTAAATTGCTTGTGTTCTCATGTAACTCAGTCTTAGAATATATTTGAGTTGGGATTTAAAAATTAACTTTGAACCCTTTAATCATTTGAAATTTGATCAAAATTAAGAGTAAACTATATGTTTCAAGAGGAAAAAATGTTCTCTTTAATTAAATTGTTGTCTAAGAGAGCTCCATATTATGATTAGATTCTTTTTCAGTTTACTTCAATGGGAAAATTTTCACTCAAATCAATAGCAGCAGGATCAGAATCTGTGTTTCCATTATTCATTTCAAGATAGTTTACAACTTGGGGTATTAACTTCTTACATGATGAATGCCTTTTGTTCAGATTAAGGGGCAGATATTCTTTGTTCTGCATTGCATTCAGAGGCATGCCCCAGTATGCAGTTTTCAAGCTATGCAAGGAGAGCTGTACTCTGTTGAAAATAGAATTTGAAATGTTTGTGCCCTTGGAAATAGTCTAGTGCTATTGTCCAATAGACTATGCTACTTAGAAATCCCCACTGGAAGCTATTTCTCTCATGCCCTGTAAAATAAAGCTCTGTGCCAGGACATTTTAATGTTATGGCATTACTTAGGAAGTGCCACCAGGACTAAATTCTCCATTCTTCAGTATATGAAAAAGGTGTACAATACCATAGTTAAGTATCTGCCATTGTTTTAAGTCTGAACTCTTTAGAAGGGACTTTGAAAGAAACAGTCTGAATGGTGAAGCTAAGAGAGTTGTTTTATAAACTGATTTGATTCTAATTTGACCTTGTCTTTCAAAGAAGTAGAATATTGGTAAGGGCTAATTTTGGCAAATTATGTTTAAAGATCTCTTTGTTTTCAACCCTTCTTTTTATAAACTGTTTTGTTACAGTTATTTTTCTAAAGCAGTATACTTTCTTAGAACAATGGACAAAGTAAACAAAAATTGCTTCTGACATTGAGTAAAAAATCAGCACCAAGGGATGGCATTGTTTTTCCTTTAGTGAGTTGTCTTGCATCTGTAAAAGCTGACCTGTGATAAAGCAGGCTCTGTCTACAATAGCTGTTATAGATGTTTCATGATCTCAGGCAAAGCCAGGAATTCTGAACTATATAACAAACCAGCTGTGTCTCCTACACTAGCAACTGATTTGAGAAAACATAAGGATATTTTGTGGCATATTGCGATAATTAGAAACATTTGTCCTGAACATAAAATAACAATATTAGGAAATGGAGGAAGAAGGAAACACAGATACTCTCTAGTGGTGCAGAAACTGTTTCTCAGAAATCAAAATAAATGGTTAGAGGAGTTGTTCTTCTCTAATCTGCTAAAACTGACTTGCTTTTTTTTTACTTACTAATTCTATAGGTTTTGCATTTACTTCGTATAATATAGGAAATGACCATTATCATTAATCTTGTATTTATATTTACTATGTATAACGTGTTTTAAAGTAGTACAATTAATGATTTGTGCAGATGAAACTTCAGACAGACATGCATAGCTTTTCTTTTTAGTGTGTTTTAGATCTTCTATTTAAATGCTGGGCAAACAGGGATATTTGCATTTTAATAAATCAGTACAGTGATATACCCAACAGTAATAATGACCTGTTTTTGCCAGTGATCTCATGGGGTGCTTGTACACGTGATGGGGGTTTAGTCCTTTTAGGGTTGCATTCTATGCCCCCTAAATTGAAACAGTGGGTTTCATTTTTCTGTCACTGTGTACACCTCATCACTCTTAAACCTTACGAAATGCTCAGTGTGCAATTCCCAGTAAATTACTGCAGGGGGCACTGGATAACAATCCACCCCACTGATGTCTTTGCGTTAAATTATAGCAGGGGGTACTGATAGCTCACAGAATGCTCACATGCAGATGCCTGAACGTGGTGCAATTTCATTACTTTAAATAACTGAATTAAGTGTTGTTTAATTAATTAAATTATTTTTCACACACATTTTTACATAATTTTTAAATTTTTAATTTTTTTCACCAATATATTTAAAAAATATTTTATTTTTATTCTTTTATTCCTATATTTATTTTTATTCTTACCTTATTTTTAAATTTTCCTGTATCTGTGTCATCAAGTAAACTTTATTTTGTGTGTAAACTCACTTTTTAAAATTTTAGTCAAACAACCGCCCCTACATGCAGGGTGCTGAAGTTGTGCTGTTGCTTATAATATGCACAAATCTGTACCCCATGAATTTTTTATACATATTCCCAGGCATATTGGAGTGTTGTGGTGTGCTATTTGGAACTCTGATAATTCATCCCTGCATTATCTTACCGGGGATCCCAATCCTGGAAGACACCTGCAGCCCCCCTTCTCACCCACATTCTTGCACTCGTGTACCTGCAGTGTTGGGGGGTCATTGATTTACTTATTCAGCCCACGCTGCATTGCCTGTAATGATCATCACTTAGGGATTCCCCCCAGCACATAGCAGAGTAAGCAGCTACTCACTCACCATGTCCAGAAACCTGTGGAGGCCCCATGTAATAGCTGCCTGAGCCTTGGACCAGGATTTAATGGTGAGCACATTTACACAGCTAATGGGGGTAGGGCTCTGTTCCCCAAGAGAGAATGAGATGCTTGTGCCTTCTGTTCACAGCTGCCTGCCACAAGAGACAGAGAGAAGTGTTGCAACAACATTTTTATTTTATTTATAGAAACACTTGATGGTAATTGCTGAACATTTTAGTGTTCAGTACTGATCGCTCGATGGCCTACAGAGCACCCTTACCATCTGCAGCTGCCCAAATTTATGTGACCAAGCAATTCTGCACAATGGCTTCCTGACCAGCATTTGCATGCTGATCATAGGTGACAGCCTGCCCATGTCTGTCTGCCTCGTGCACTTCCTCAGACCAGGAGTCCTTGAAAACCTCTCCCCTGCTCTCACAAATATTGTTGAGCATGCAGGCTGCCACAATGAATGCCATAAAGTTTTCTGGCTCTACCTTGAGCTTGTAGTTCAGTGACTTCCACTGTGCATTCAGACTAGCAAAGGCACATTCAACAGTTATCTGGCATTTGCTGAGGTAGTAGTTGAATGCTATCTTTCACTGGTCAGTAATGTGTCCTCCGTATGGCCAGGGGCAAAAAGCATCATGCGATTCTGGTCAGAGTATAGCCACCCTTCTCTCAGTGACTCATTTTGACCCTGAAAAATATAATTAATTGGAGGTGCTGAAGAACAAGTCATGAACCCTAGGTTTGGAGCAGCAGCCAGATTTCTCTCAAAGCCATGGCTCCAGCTGGGCCTGGGAAGAACTGGCAGATACCTGGGGGGACTGGAAGGATCTGATGCAGCTGGAAAATCAATGAAATAAGCCAGTCTGTGTGTCTGTTGCTGAGGAAATGAAGGATTGCAGCCACAACCGGAACTGGGCACAGTGCTGCAGCAAGATGAAAGCCCTGAAATGTGCTTTCCATTGGGCCAAGGACCAGAATTCTTGTTTGAGGGCAGGATGCACAGTAGCCCCATTCTATGAGCAGCTGTCCTGCATTCTCACGAAGGATGCAAGTGATGCTTGCTTCTGATCCTTTGGCACAATGGATTACAAGATGCCACAATGTCACCTAGCCCATAAGAATCCAGAAACTGTCCTACCACTGCAGCAGGCAGTGTGATATGCAATGTGCAGCCTTCAGGCAACCAGTTGGGGTGGGGGCAAGTGCTCACAGAAGCTGTAGGACAGGGAGAACCAAGACAAAGTTGTTTTGACCATGACCCCACTCTCCCTGATACTTTCCCTGCATAACCCAGAGGAAGAGGATGCATCAGATTCCATGATGGTACTGTCCCCATATTTGTGTAACATGCCAGAAATTCCAGAGAACCAAAGATTAGTGTTGGTGCTGGGGACACCTGAGGATCCAGGCCCAGGGACTTGTAAATTACAGGGATGGGGCATTAGATTGTTTTGGGTGGCTAGGGATTATGGGAAGCTAGCCTGACTTCTGTGCCAAGGCCAAGTATGGCAAGGTGAGAGAGAGGGTGTTAATTTTATAAGCAGCAAATATATCCACCGTTTTCAGTTGTACAATGTTTTACTTATGTGGGGGTGGATGTGCTGAGCCCTCTCAAGGTTGCTTGGGAGTGGGGGAGGGGAAGCGTTATTTCATTTAGTGGCAGAAATTTGTGCTGCTGAATGATGTACAACAAAGTCCTTAGTGGACTGGGGAGACATCTGGGTTCCTACATAATCATTCTTTGCAGGTGGCTGTGTTAATTTGCCAAGTGGCATGGATGCTGCCTGGTGATTGCCAACAGTCTGTCTGCTACAGGATATGGGGATGAGTTTTTTGACCCACACACATTCCTGTTGCCAGCTACCACATCTGCTGGAATTTTGGGACATGTACCCAAATCATGGACACCAGTATGGACAAGAGCCGAGTAAATGCATGACACTGCCACAGGCAATGATGGTCAAGATGAATATGATGGAAGCTTTGGTGGCAGCATCTGAATCACAAGTATGGGGGGATGACCTCTGGGAAGTGTGTAGGAACATTGAAGAGTGAGAGGCAGCAGCTCAACAGTACATCATGGCCACCTGTCTCAGAGCACTGAGATGCCTTGCTCCCAAAGAGGGAGAACTGCTGGGGAGGAAGCCGTAGCTGGAAATAAGCCCGGCTGTGGGTTGCTGGGGCAACCAGGGAAGGTCAGAAGGGCCTGACCAGAAGGGGTGGGGCCTGGCCCTTATAAATCCTAGGGGCTGGGGCCAGAGGCAGTTCCCTGCCAGTGGCCCAAGAGGAAGGAACTCTCTTAAGGGAGAAGGGGGAGACCTGACTACAGAAGCAGCGTTTTGACACTGATGAGGGAAGGAGTGTTCCCTGGTAGGCTGGACTGATGTTTTAGCCGGGTGGCTTTAATTTGTTACAGCCCAGGGGGATTGTTTTGTTGTTGTTACAAGACTGGTGGTTTGGGTGAGGCTATTAGGGGTTGGAGGAGGCCTCATAGGGGACTCACTGCTGAGTGGGGACCCCAGTGCCAGTGAGGGCACAGCACTTGGGGAGCATAGACTCTGGCCCTAGAGAAGGGCACTTGAGAATCCCCAAGACGGGGCATTATTAAGGAGCCCCAGTGTGGGCACAGAGAGCACCAGAGAGGGGACAGTCTTACAGAGAAGACCAGTGTGAGCACGGTGAGCCCAGACAGGGGGCAGCCTTACTGGGAATCTCAAGTTGGGCACGGTGAGCTCCGGATAGGGGGCAGCATTATTAAGGAGCCTCAGTGTGAGCATGGAGAGCCCCAGGAGAGGGCGGCCTTCATTATTGAGAAGCCCCAGTGGGGGCAAGGAGAGCCCCAGGAGAGGGCGGCGTTTTTGGCAAGCCCCAGGGTGGGTGTGGTGAGCCCCAGGAGAGGCTGTAGCATTACTGAGAAGACCCCAGAGTGGGGGCAGCATTGTTGATAAAGCCCCAGAGAAGAGGACACAGAGTGAGATAGGGTTGGGGAGAGCCCTAGCACTGGAGGGAGTGCATCTAAGGAAAGAAGGCCCAGAAAAAACAGGAAGGGGCCAGATAGTCGTTGACTCACGTCTATCACTATTTCATCAGCGAGGTGTGGACTGCAGTGTAGGGGAGGAAACAGAGTCGCAGATAGCGCCTCTGGCAGCGGGGCAGTACAAGGGCAGCCTCCTGCTAATTAACACCAATTAATCCATTAACAATAAGGCATGGCAGACGAGAAGGCAGGTGGTTGCCCTCAGGAACAGGTGTGCGGGCCACGTTTAGGTTGGCCCTGATCATGTACCTGTCACACCAGCACAAGGGAATTCCTTGACCTGGCTAATAAGTGCTGTCAGAATATTGCCTAGAGCCAGTGAATGGAAGTCAAGTATAGACGGGAGCTCTTAGATGCATGACCTCAGCCCCCATTTGTGAGCTGCCTTTTCCCCCACAACCCCAGACTAACCATGCAACATCCACTCTGCATGCCCCTATCCATAAGCTAACTCTCATAGAAAACCCTATCTGCGATCAGCTCCAATAGTGACAACCTCAGCAGCAGCCACTGTGCCTTCAAGTGAGGGATACTCTTACTTTATCAGGACAAAGAGAGTACCACAACACTTTAGGGACGAAGTGGAGGGTGAGACAAGGGGGCTGGGGGGGAGGAGGGGGAAGAAGAGCCATTGACAGATGATGGGTTTTTAGTAGTTAGTGCTGTGCTGATGCATCTGTAGCAAATTGGCGAAACACTGAATCCAAAGTGAAACGGAAGGCTCTGAAACATCTCCAAAACTAAAGAAAGCCATCCCAAACATTTTGGAAATCTTTTGGCTGTTTCAGAATGTTTCTGAGGTGCCCCCAGAAAGAGTTGGGCACAGCTCCACAGTCCTTCTAAAGTGCTGGGAGGCTGAGGCTCGGAGGAGGGTGGAGCAGCCATGGAGCTTCTCCTGCAGCTCTCCCCTCCAGGGCAGAGGCAGGCACAGCCAGAGGAGCCACAGGAGAAGCCCCCATGGCTGCTCAGCTTGGCCCCAGCCTCCTAGCATTTAAAAAAAAGTTTTAAAAAAAAGTCCTGCATTCACCAGCTGCAGCAGCAGGGATCAGGGCCTCTGAGGGCTAATGGCAGAGCCCCCATGTGGGGCAGTGGTGGGCAGTGGGTATTGCCCCCCTGCTTGGCACCTGCGTAGCAGCTGTTGCATCGCACAGGTGCTGCATGGCTTGTTAGGGCACCATGTGCTGTCTGGGAGCTGGGCCCACTGCAGTTGGGCACTGGCTGACAGGTGCAGCTGCCTCAGCTTCCAGATGACATGCGGTGCCCTACTGAGCCACATTGCACCAATGCAATGTGACAGCTGCTGCGAGGGTGTTGAGTGGGGGTTGAGATCCCCACTGCTCCACCCTAAACAGAGGGACTCTGCCATGAGTACCCAGAGGCCCTCATCCCCAGTTGGTGAGTGCAGAGCTGTTTTTTTTGCTTTTTTTTTTTCTTAAGTGCTGGGAGGCTGGGCCTGGGCAGGGCAGCAATGGGGGCTGCTTCTGCCAAGGCTGGGTGGTGGTGGGCTGTTCCAGTATTTTGTTAATGTGGAAAAAAAAAAAATCATTCTAAGCAACAATAATTTCTAAGTAAAAGAACTTGGCTTTAAGTTGGATTTTCAGAGCTTGACCGAGAACTTTTGGATGACAGAACGCAGATCTGTACCACCTTGTCTGCTCCCTGTCGGGGGCAGGAGCAGGACTGTTGACCAGCAAGCATAGAAATGTTTCCAGGAGCTTGGTCATTATTTGTCGGTCCTGGAATGCCTCCTGGATTCGTTGTGGTTCCTTTTGTGTTGGACCACCATGAATCTACCCATAGCCAGGCGGATCTGTCTCATCATTTCTTACCGCCAATGCTTCCTGTCCCTGAGGGTGTTCACAATCCTGTCATTTCATGCGTTAGTGGCAGCCTGCCTCTGTAGCTTGCATGTCCTTGGTGGTGGCATTGCAAGTGGAGCTGAAAATCAAGAAATGTGGGAAGTAGAGTGAATTAAAGACTCTCGGTGCTCAAAAAAGATGCACTCAGTCAATCTTGTAAGTGGATAAGAAGCGGTTGGCCCAAAATGAGTGAGAAGGTGAACCTGGCCATGGATGGTAGCAGGCCCTGATTGGCTGCAACCAAGTGCCCACCCGTTGTGGCCGCACCTCCCTGCTATGGCTTGTCCTTTAGCTCCATGCACTGCTCACTAACTCCCGGGATCTCTAAAGTACTGTCCTAGCCTTTGCGACTGTTGCAAGTTTTGGCATCAGTCAGAGTCAAGTCACTGGGGGGGGGGCTCTGTCTGCACCTTTGATGACTAACTTTTTGTATCTTATAGGCATGCTCGTTCTGGATGTGTTTTAGCCCTGCTATGTCCTTTAGCCCTGTGTATGCCATGGCACAGTAGCAAGCTGCCCAGTGACCTATTTGTCAAGACACCACTCCCAGTGAGACATGATTCCTATAAACACTCCTTCTCTAAAAACTTGGTGTTTTTGGTTTTTTGGGAATTACCCTTGAAATCTGTCAAGCGCTCAGCAGAAAAAAGGCAGGCACCAAGCAGAAGATTGAATGGATGAACCCTGAACCACAAGAATGGCCCGTTACCCCTCCCAGCCAAAAGCATCGCCCACGTAAAAACCACACCAGCACCCCCACAATGGAGCCCCACACTACCAACAGATGCCTCCACCCAAAGGAACTTTAGGGACCTGTTAAACTCCTATTAGATGTTCAGGTGCTCAGAGTAGAATCCATGCAACTTGGCAAGCCCTCACCTGCTCTTTTGCAATTTTTGGTGCCAGTCAGCAGTGTGTTTGCCCAACAGAGTCAGACTTTTTTACACCAGGCATGGCACAGCAGCCATGGGGAAAGCTGCTGTCCCTGCACTTCAAAAAATCCCTGTCCATGCATGGCACAATGGCAGGATATACAGTGACCCATGTGCCAAGACACTGCTCCCGGGGGTCCCTGGCTGACTGACCAACCACCTGCCTGCCTGGGAGCCCACCTGCCCCTTCCCTTGTGTGGGGCAGGCACAAGCCTTGGGTCTGGCTTGTGCTTCAAACTTCAGTCACCAGGGATGAGGAAAAGTGTCTACCTTCCTGGAACTGTAGGTCAGCTTTAGAGGAGGGAAGAGGAGGGCTGCACACCAAAAAAACCCCAATGTTATGATGTTTGCAGGCTAGTATCCACCATCTGGAGACCAGGAGCCCGCTTATTGCTTTAAATACAATTAAAACCATGCTTGGCAGCCAATGTAAAGTGGGCAATCAGTTATCAACCCTGAGCCCTGAACTAAGGGAACAGGATAGAACTTTCACTGGTGTAGGTCATTTTTAATCTGTTGACTGGGTTTGTGACACCACTCACAGTATTAACCCCAAGTTAGGTGACCAGCCTTCAATAGCATGTTTCATTGTGTGGTATTTCTAAAGTAATGCTTGGAAGGTCAGGTTATACCACGCACAGCATTATCCTTGATAGTAGAGAAGGGAGCACATGCAGCAGACACTGATCAATCAACAAAAGAGCCTGTAATCACCCTCATCTACACCCCCTCAACACACCCTGGGGCCCTTTGGACACCCACCACACCATGTGCAATAGGAGATGACAACAACAGATCAATGTCTTTGAATTCTTTATTTAATAAAACAATGATAAGGGATCAGCAGAAGATTGATTCATGTCAGACTCTGCAGCTATACCTGGTGTCTTAACATTCTTTATACACAATACCTGCAAGTAATAGTCAGACAAGGTTCTTTGGGTGAATCTGATATCTTTTATTAGACCAACTTAAATAGCTGGAAAACAATTAAGCTAGCTTTTGGGTTCAAAAACTGTTTGTCAGGCTAAGGAAGTTTCAGCAGTTGGTGCATGCTCTTCCTGGATGGATTGAAAAGTAAAGAAGTCAGAGGCTGGGCCAGTATGAGTACAAGACAGGCAGTCAGTGAAAATGTAGATTGAGGGGTCAATGGGTGAGAGACAGGTAGTGGGGAGAGAAGGGCGATAAATAGTGGAGAGATACCTGGGGAGTCAGATGTCAGGCAGGTTATAATGTGTCATAAATCCAATGTCTATATTTAGTACATGACTTTTAGTACCCAGAAGGTTGATGAAGTGGAGTTCATAGGCTCGTCTCTGAGAAGTGTTTTGTAAGTTTCCTTTGAGGTTCAGGACTGAGAGAGAATGGTTTTCTCGTGAGAAATGTGCCCCCACAGGTAATTGGGTATTCCTGCCGTTGATAGATTTCTGGTGTGCGTTCATTCTGGTGTGCAGTTGTTGTTTGGTCTCTCCTACGTAAAGTATTTTCCTTCAGGGCATTTGGTTCATTGGATGAGATGTATTACATTTCTGGAGGTGCAGCTGTAAGATCCAGGAATGCTGATGGCTCTGTTGTGGGGGTGGTGGAGATGTGTTGGCAGGTTTTGCATTTCTTATCATGACATGGTCTGGATCCATTTGGTGTTTTCTTGGCTTGAGGAAGTTTGCTTCTGGTGATGTGGTTAGTGAGGTTCGGTGCTTGTTTGAAGGCTAGGATGGGTGGCTCTGGGAAGATCTTTTTAAGAATAGGGTCTCTTTCTAGTGTGGGTTGTAATTGTTTGAGGATTTTCCGTGCGGGTTCAAATGAGGGGTGATATGGCATAATCGGTGGTGTGCAATTTGTGGGGGGTTTTGTTTTGTATTGCAGCAGTTCTTCATGTGGTATCCATGTGGCTCTTTCAACCTACACCCCTGCAAATAATAGTGACACTTGGTGGACAAGGGGGCTCTCCACACAAGAAATGTGTAGCAACACCTGATGGACAAAAGAGGCTTACTACATGTCATTCAGTGATTTGCCATGTACACGTGACAAATTAATGACAGCATCCTTCCAAGTTGCGTTGTTGCAAACTAAACAATGCAAACTCATTTAAATTGCTAGGAACTTGTGTACATGTAAAGTGTGATGCCATTAATCCACACAGGGAAATTTTCATTGCGATTATTGTCTGGGCATCCCGTACACAAGCACCCACACACAAGCACCCACTGTGAGTAGTATTTTTATCTTGCAAGTAGATTCATTGGTTGCAATGGAACAATAAACACTACTCAAAATGATCTGAAGTTGTATCCCAGTTTCTGCCAGCTTTATTTGTGGTGAACAGTACTGAATTCTGCATGCAGTCTTTTTTTATTTTTTGTAGAAGTACATAATGTAGCCCACAAGTTTTTATTTGGTCTAAGGCACTAGGAATGATATCTTATGTACATTACTGCCTGAACTCTGGGATGCTATTACGAATGGAGCAGTGTGTAGTTCAGGAGGACTGGTACAGTGAACACAAAAATATGAATTTATCTTGGGGCGGGTGCATATCCAGGCCAGTTAGTAATAGAAAAACTTGTTGTTTTCTGGGTATTATATACTTCATGCCAAGTGAACTGTCAGTTCAACTTATTTGCACCTAAGTGGGCAGCCACATCACAGGCACTAAACAACGTATTTACTAGGACTCTCAGGGAGGATAACAACCAGAATTTATGGAGCTGATTTTTTTTTTCTTTCTCTACTAGAGGGGTTGCATTCCAGGGTTGAAAGGTAGATTGGTGCAAAGAGGCTATGGATAGGTCTCCACTTTTGTTTTACTCACCTGTAGATAAGGAATTCTGGTATCTGTGTTGATTACCAATTTGAAACTGTTAGAAGTGAATAAGTTCCTGAAAGAGAATGACAACAGAAGAATAAAACACCCTTGAGCCAAGTCCATAGCTGATATAGGTTGGGGTAGCTCTTTTGGTCCAGATCTGGTACATAACATTTCTGTTGCATTAGCATTTAACAGAAATTATCTTTATTGTACATTGTGCCCCACCCTCAGTAACAGCGGTACATGTATGTGATTGCAACTAATGTATAATAAAGCTTCTCTCCGTCAGACTTAGCACCTTGAGTTTAAGATGTTAACCAAGACTGGAAAAATCACTTATGGTTGGTCAGAAGTCTTCAAATATTCACCCCAAATTTGTCACCTCCACTCTTGAAAACTGCTGTGATGTTGAGTGGATTCCTGAATTTTTCTGGACTACTCCAATTTATACTGCCTAAACCAAGCCTTCATTGTGCAATGTTTCAGTTCAGATTAAGGTTTTATGTTTTTAATGAGAAAGTCATGAAGGTTGATGAATGGCTTTTCCAAGATCCTAAAAAGATCACACTATGCATATGGTTGAATTTATCATGTATCTTGTACACAAGGAGGCAATGCTTGATAAGCAATTTTATTGGGTAATTACATTTTTTTATATTCACAAATAAAACAGATTGATTACCATCTTGAAGTAATTTACTAACACATTATAAACTCGTCAAATGCTAACATGGTACAGTATGCCTTGTTTCCTGTTTACTAAATAATCCTTTAGCTGTCTGTTTTGTATCTTTCAGGTTAAACCTGGAATTGTTCTCTGCCAGAGATGTCATGGAGCCTTGTGTCAGAGTCCTCCACTTGAAAGAAAAAATTGTTTCATTGGCTCAGCTCCTTGCTAACACCAGCCATGGTGGATTCCCAGTGGTTTACAAATCTGAGCCAGACCAAGCAGAGGTGTTCCTGGGAACTATTACAAGGTAAAACATTATCAGATGAGTACTTGATATTATGTGGCCATTTTTGGACAACATTCAAATTCTGGTTTAACACACTGTGCTTATGAAGATTATATGATGTGAAGACAGAACTAGTTTATGCTTTTATTGTGGTCAATGGCAAATCTCCTTTTGATTTGGTGGATTGGGACCATAGTGAATATCATATCATATGTTGCTTAATAACTCCTAAGAATTGTTGCTTTGTGGATCATTGAAAACAAGGGGAAGTGACCCTAAATCCTTGGTGACTCACTTGAATTCTAATGCCAAAAGAATGAGATCAAACTCATAAAAATATACTAAGTCAAGAGAAAATTAGCCTGCTCAGCAATCACAATCGTTTGCCTTTATTTATGCTTTTACTGGAATTAGTCTATTAAGATAAAATGTTTCACAATCAGGATGAAACAACAAAAGGCTGAAGCACAAGCACTGGATTATAGTAAACAGGAATTAAGCAAGTGCTGACCTGTAGACTATCAAAGGGTAAAGAGAATCTCCCAATAAGGAAATTATCACTGGAACTCCTTTTCGTTAAACAGGAAAAGTGACTCCAGTGTTGCAGAAGTGATTCTGAAGATTCCTTTCCATTCTTTGGGAAGAAGAAAAAGCAGTTTAATCACAACTTTGTGTATTCTAGAGCAGTTGTTTTCAACCTGTGGTCGGCTGAGCCCTGGGGGTCTGCAGACTGTACAAGGAATCCCCAAAAATGGCTACGATCAATCAAAAGTATGTGAATACTCACACTTACATTCAAAAGGGTCTGTACCTCCATTCAAAATTTCCAGTGGGGTCTATCCTTCTGTTCAAATTTTTTTAGCGGTCCACAAATTGAAAAAAAAGTTGAAAACCACTGACCTAGAGGAAAGTTTAAGGAAAAAAAAAGAAAAGAAATGAAAAAAAAGGTATAAAAATGATTGCCGATAGGATTTAATTAATTAATGGCCAATAAAATATTAATTCATAAATTTGTCATAACATAAAAACACAGCATCTAAGTTTAATAATATTAGTCTTTTTCATTTATATAGTATCTTTCCTTTCCATAGTCTCTAGGACTCTTCCGTTTTCAAAAATTTTCATTAGAGAAGATTCTCATCATTTGCTGTTGGAATGTAACCATCTCTGGGGTGGAAGACTAAAGCTGTCAAACAGCAGCACAAGGATATAAACAGTACTGTGTCCAGCTGAATCTGTAGAATTAAGTCAGAGGATAGTTAGCTGAAATTTGGCTAGGAATCATGTCTCTGTTCTTATAAAAAGTGCTAGCAGATCTTTTTTATGAACCACTTGCAGTCAGGTTAAATGAACTTACCTGATGGCTTTGGGTTAGGTAAAGCTTAGCTAAACATTTTGTGAATATTTGATTAACTAAAACCTGTGATTGTGCTTCACTGACAGGAAAACCTTTCTGCAGGATTCCCACAGAGGAGCAAATAGCTGGTTTGCATGGGAGAATCTGCTGTTAGGGATTGCTTGGCATGCAGTTTTCTGAGACTACAGGTGCCAATAAATGTAATGCCACATAGGTATTACTGCCTGGCTTGTTGTTGCTATCATTAATGTTGTTAATAAGGGATGTGCTGAAGCATTGGAATGCAAATATTATGGTTGACAGACTGTAGCCTGCACCAGTTTGAAGATGTTATATAATATAAATGGAACCATTCATTTTTCCCCCAGCTGTCCACTGCAATAAAATTGGAGCTCATGCTAACAACTGATCCAGCCGAAGTGCCTTTTTAATTTAATTTACAGTCTTATTGTTTCTCTTGTTAAGTTATCATGTTACCTTATGGTGAGAGTTGTAGGCTGTTGATTACATTCCAAGTTTGTGTAAATATTTAATTCTTGATGCAACACAGTAGGGACATGAGGCGGTGAAACTGCAGGGTGGGGGTGGGGGGAATCACCCGTATATCCCAATTTTGTTGAGGTTGAAGAAGAAATAGTAAAGAATCTTTTGGCTGCTTGAATGTCTGTCACTCAACCCAGAAGTTGGCTGAGACCTGCTGGGTGCCGGTGTTTTGTGAGAACCCCTTGGCATCACTCCTCTCTGTCCAGTGTCAGTTACACTAAGGGTTTCACAGAGCAGCTTGCACTTCTTTGTTGGAGTGAAAGTTGTAGAAAACTATGCTGTGTTTCTGTGATCGCTCTCACTTTCATGAATGGAAGTCTTTGTAGTCATTGTCTGAATGTAGTTCTTAAAATGTTGTTGTGTCTTGTTAACGATCACAAATAGGATTTGGCTTTACTCTCTTATACAAAAGAGGGCATCTCTAGCAACACAGTGCCTTGTAAGACTGAGAAATGGGTTAGAACTGCTTTAGAGGGCAGGGCTCTATTAATTTGTTTTCAGTCATCAATTTCTGCAGTCTCACAGGCAAGTATTGTTATTTGTCTGATCTCACATTTGGTGAGAGAGTGCAAGTTGAGGTAGTGTCACTACTAGTGGAAAAACTTTTTTCCCCATTATTTTTGTGTGCTATTGCATTATCAAATGGATTGTGTCTAGCACAGAAAATTTTGTTAATAGATTAAAAATGAAACAGCATAAAGAGGAGCAAAGTGGGAAAGAAACAGCTCAACGGTGATGTCTTTGCTGAAATGATGGATACCTTTATGTACTGGAATTTGCAGGATATAATTGTTTAATACTATTTCTCATTTAAATATTTGCAGCCATTAATTTTTCTCTACAATTTCTTGTGTTCAGATAACCAGATCTGAAATGCTATCTGTGAAGGCAGTAAAAACATATACAGTACTTTACCCTAGCGTCTCAATTGTGGAAAGTATCATATTATACAATAACATGACCATTTTATTATATAAATAATATACATATACTATTTACATATTATATTATTATCCCTGTATGTTATTCTGTCTCTTTAAAAAGAAAAAGGGAGACCCATAGCTCTTAGAAGAAGAAAGGCTAGAGACAAACTACCTTTGACAGGCATTTTTTATGCCTTCTTACTCAGGTTTACAAATGTACTGTTATTCCAGTTCTGTTCAGACTCCCAGCTTTGGTTAGCAGTGCCAAATTTTCTGCTTTTTTGTGATAAGGCTTAAGATGAGATCATCAAATGTATTTTTGTGTGCACAATTTAATCTGAAATAGTTACCTCCTTCATTTGAGTAAATCCTTCATGAAGCTCAGGCATTTGCAATAGATACTAAAACTGTCTATTTTAAAATTGTTTAAGAGGAAGTACTATAACTGGAGCACTGGTTTCCAAAGGAGAGGACTTCTTAGAGCAATAATATTGACACTGTGCCATAGACAGCACATAGTGCATGCCTGGGAAACCTACACAGAATTCAGATTGAGGAACATATGAACGGGGAATTTGATGCATGGAATTAATAAGAATGAGGGATTTATTCTGCTGAATATGGAGGATTCAGCATCTGGCTTTAAAAAAGCACAATATCATCCTTGTTCATCTGAACAGAATTGAGCCATTTTCTCTAATGGCTGAAGAAACAGGAGGCTAGCAAATACAGAAAATAAAATGCCCTGTATGATTGTGCCATTCTGGAGTCCTCTGCAAGCTGCAGACTGCATGCCCTTTGGCCAAGCATATGGTTATTCCCCAAGTAGGAAGAAGGTCATCCTGGAAGGAGACCAAGAGGGTAGGCTCTGCTGTTTGTCTCTGATGGAAGTTCTGCCTTGGAAACTATAAATGCTTTTCAACTCTTACTGAGTTATAAAGCTGTATGCCTTCCATTTGAAGCATGGCGTAGTGTCACTGAGGTACAAGAAAATAAGATTAGATTTGTTTGTGCTGTAGTGTGCTGTACTTCGCTTGATAGAAAGGCAAATATGTAACACAAGCCACAGTAAAACAAATTGAGTGCATGGGAGATGAATGTGAAGGGAGTCTGTTGGTAACTGATTTCTTTCCCTTGCCTACAGCTGCATCTGGATTATAAAGGCAACCTACTTGTTTTGCAATCTATAAAATTAAAAAACACCCTTGTTCTCTCTCTGTGGCTATCTATCATTTTCATGATACAGGCAGAACTTCTTGAGGAGTACCTACCATCTCACGCATCTGCTTCCCTGAGACTCTTCCTCTGAGATACATACATACTTTCTTTCATGCTTTGTTCTAAGTGAGACGCATGTACCAGTCAACCTAATCTCCTTACTCCATCAGACACTTGACAATGTCTTCCATGTAGATGCTGTCTTATTATTTGGTCGTTCAATATTTATGCCCCTCAAGATATTTTGAATGTAGTTCTGCCTAACATGACCTCATTACCTCTCTGAGACCTTGGGGAATAACACATTTCATCCATTTTCTCCTTCAGAAAAAATATGTATGGTTCCCAAGACTTGATTCCATTTTGCTCAAGAAAATTAAGATGGTGGTGTTTCTTCAAATAGATTCTTCCAATATTCACTGAAAAACACAGGGGGATGGATGGCTTTCACATGCTATCATCCATCTCCTTCATTTCCATTTGAGGAGAAGCTAATGGCTAGTGGGAAAGATTTTCATGTCTGGAGTACTGCCTACTCTACCTTAGTTTAGGGCTGCCTCAAATAGTGCTTAAATAGGACCCTGACTGTACTATGTTTCAGCTGTATCCTAGAGATATTGCTGGCTAGAAGATACCACCAGGTAGCCTTTTCGGGAACTGGACCACAATACGCAAGTTATTTTCTTTGTTCCTGAACCTACAAGATGTGTTGCTTTGTAGAGTACATTTGCTGTAATACTAAGGGGCACATGTCCCTTTTTTTGCCTTTGTACCATTACCTACACAGCTGTTATTCATTATTCTGCATTTAGTTTGTCTACCTTTAACTGAAGGATTTTTTTAGGTTGATTTAGTTTGATGGGAGAAGGTAATTATACAGAAACCAAAATGTCACAGAGTATATGAAGGACAGTACAAAATATATTGTATCTAAAGAGAAACTGGTAAAATGTTGTTTTTTTGCCAATTCTGCGCCTAGTGTGAAATTCCTGGCTTCTTTCCCACATTTTTGTGTGTTCTTTTTTTACCTAGGAAAACCTGTTATTTCCCACCCATGGTGTTCACTGAGACTTCAGCATTTGTGGTTGATGCAAATTAGTAGACTTTGGGCAAGTCAAAACATAGTGCAGTGCCAGAATATTCCATTCAAGGTGAAACTGTCCAAATGCCTCAAACTACCATTTTCAGTTTGGTTGCAGATATTTTAGCAGAGTTTGGGATGTATTTTATGGAATTAGGTTTTTTTTTTTCTTTCTTTGTGTAGAATTGCTTTTCCCGGGTCAAACTTAACTCAGTTTTTAAGAGCTCTTAGGTTATTTTTTTCAGGTATTTTGTTTTTCAGAAGAGCCCAATTCCCATTTTCAAAACCTGGTTGGGAGCCTCAGTTCCTTTTTAAAAATGGGACTCAGATGCCTAACTTGGTTACGTATCTTTGGCATTTTTTAGCTTTCCTCTGATTGAATACTAAGATTTTCAACAGTTGTTAGTGATTCTCTGTTAATCAAATCCTAGCTGTCCATCTTGACATCTTCCTGCAATTATTTGTATATAAGATTTGAGTAGGTTACACTGATGTCAAGCTCTGTTGAAATATCTTCTTTTTTACACGATCGTAAAGCCCTGTTATATCTGCATGAATGTATTGTGTCCAAGCCTTTCATGTGGGACTGGAGCCTCTGATAACTTATCATATTGAAGGCAAAAATGCTACCAGTGGAGGGAGCCAATTGCATTTATTTGTGCAACATTATTTTTTTTTCCTTGCTGTTCCTGTGTTGCACATTTTTGCTTCCTTTGTGGTAGAAGGAAGCCAGGTACAGAACACTATGTACTCATAAATTTAACGGTCTTGTTTTAATTTCCCCGCTTGTAAACTGGTAAGAGAAGGAGGATGCTTTGCTTTCTCAATTGAGGGAGATGGTAGAGCAGCTGTTCCCAGTAACAATAATGACACTATTGCTGAGACAAACATTTTCATGATGATGCATGGGAACACTAAATCCAAACCACATTGTTTAGCTAATGCATGCTTTCACTCCAGTAAAGGGGAATGTCACATTACTGAAAGTAAATCGAAGAGATCATAGTTTAGAAAATATGACAAAGTTGAAAACTTAAAGCTGCATTGCACAGTAACATCCTTTAACAGGGAAATAATTGATCCAAAGTACTGTATATATATGTATATTTCATGGCAGTTTATTAGGTATGAGATGTTTCTGGTTAACATAGTGGACAGAAACCATTGTTAGTCAGAAATGTGTTGTGGCAAGTATTTCAGTGGAACCAAGGCATGGTATTTTCATAAGTGCTGCTGGGAAAGTGATAGAGTGCTATGAAATATAGATATGTCAAGTCCTTGGGTACAGTTTCTTGTAGTTTGTTTCCATCTTCCTTGCCCGGTAGACTTAATGTTACCCCCTTCTCCCCTCTACAAAAACATGTACACATGTGTACACATATACCCTTTTAATAAGCTGATGTCCCTACTTTTCCCATGAAGAGAGGAAGCACTTGCCTCGAGGGAGAAAATGGAATGTTAAAGTAGAGATCTTAGTAGTTATCATACCTAAAATAATGAACTAATTAAGTAATACTTGAATATGATGGTGGAGAAATTTACCTTAATATTGCCAATATTTCTCTTCTGGCACCTTTTGAAATAATTTATATATTTCTGAAAGCTAGCTGGAGAGTGTTTTCCCCTCTGGCACACTATTGAGAGGTTGCTAAGTTTAGATCGCAGGATTGCCAAGTTAATCAGATACAGAAGGCTACAAAGTTCATACAATAGATGATCTTTATTCCCCCCGGTAGAAGATCATTCAGAGTCTTCCTGCCACCACCTCAAGGTCCTTCTATATGGATCTAGCTGATGACAGTTAAATAGACAAATTCTTTGGACTCTGATTTAAAAAAAATTGAGGAAAAAATGAGGACGTTAGATTTGCAATCTACTTTTAGAAATGTAGGCTAGATAGCTGACTGCAAATCAAGATGCTTTTGCAATTATTTGATTTTGACTTTAAAGCATGGGGATGTTGTTTGCTTGCACAGCCTGGACCTTTGTCTGTGTTTACCCTGTTCAGGTAAACCCTGTTCAGAGCTTCCAGTATTTCTGATAGCAGTGAGCAGCCATCGCTGCCAAGCTGCAAGAGTGCACTCATACCCGGGTACTTTTTTGGTTCTGCACAGCTCCAGTCAGGCCCTGTGCCACCAGAGTGAAAAGTGCAACCTGGGAAGGCACTAGCTTGGGATTGGACCTCGGCAGATGAGTATGTCTACACACTGATGCTGGGTGGCAGTAAAAGCCCTACCTTGGCTGGTAAAAGTGGAGTAACTGCTGGCAAAAAGGAGAGTACTGCACCCACAGAGGAGTGGATCTGGACTCTGGAAGTGCTTTATAGTGTAGACTAGGTCATAGATTCCTGTGTTGGAAAGGTTAATCTAATTGGTTTATTTATAAGGTTAAATGATACAACCTAAAGCAACCTGACATTTAATTTAGATTAGAACTTTGCATTAAGAGCAGTGTATTGCTAATGTGGGTTGCCTATTAAAATAAATTGAGTCTAGAGCTTTCTGCCAAAGCCTTCAACACTGCTATGTGCTGTCCACACTCTAGGACATTGTGGTTCATGGACAATGAATGGAAATGAGGGAGGGAGGTTTAGAGAATTTGATACAGATTTTATTTTGGGACCTAAGTGTGAAACTTCTGACAAAGAACAACATTATTTGATGCCTTCAAAATGAGTGTGTCTGCTTCACTAGACAAATAACAGTGCAGGTATTGCAGGATTCTGCTCCAGAGCCCTTTGGAGTGAAAGCCCCGGAGTGTTGCAGAGAATGTATGCTGAATTCAGAGAGCCAAATCAAAAACGTATGTGGCCACGCTGCAGCATGTGGATGGCTTTTAGGCAAATGCAGACTGTTGTTAAATGTCAAAATCAAATATGGGCATGGGAAAAACTAGTGTGCGCATGGAAAGACTGATCACATATTTGTTCTGTAATATAAATGTGGTAGACTCTTCTGGAATTGAAAGTCTGGCTGGTGGAAAACTGGCTTGGGAGAAAAGTTGAATCCCATTCTGGGCCTTTGCCTGTTTCTAGAATTGAGCTGAAAAGGAATTGTTTAGAAAGTTCTGAAAGCTTTGTGTTTCCCATTTTTCCACGCTGTCCCATTTAGGCTAGAACTATCTGATGTCCATTCATTTACTTGTTTGCTTATTTTTGTACCCATATAAATAAATAACTAGCTGAGAAGTTCACACACATTCAATTTTTGACTTCAAAATATCTTTTTGGGGCACAAAGCATAAATGTCTTACTCAAGGTCACATGAAAAGTCTGTGGCAGAGACAAAAATGACTCCACATCTTGGGATCCCACATCTAATGCTTTCTCTCTGAGGTGGTAAAACCAGCTTTTCCTGAGATTTTTGGATGGTTTTACAAAATTCCCAATCCAAGTTGATAGAATTGAGTAATTTGCATAAATGCTGGCAATTTGAACTATTTATTTGACTCTCCTGAGTTTTTTTTTATTGCAAATCAAGGCTTGTGGGAATTTGTATAACAGCTCTGAGCTCTGCCCAGGATTGTCACTGTAGCATGCCCAGCCTATTTCCTCCTGTTCTGTGCCTGCCAAATCTGGCAAATGTGGCAGTGTAAGGCTCCTAAGTTCATCTTTATAGCTGCTGTGGTGGCTAAATAGCTTCATTTCTGGGTGTTACAGGATTAAGCAGGTGTAGAGTGTGTATCATGACATCTTTACTTCACATGGTATGGAAGCAGAGTAGACCAGGGTAGACATGCCCGGTGATATACTTTCTAACTGTGCCCTGGTCTCAATCCCCATCTTCCCTCTTACCCTTCAAAAATGGCATAATTAATTTTCCCATTTCACAAAAAAGCAGTTTCCCACAATTTAAATAATAAAAAAATTAGGTCTTGAGGGGCCTTCAAGAAGTCATTCAGTTTGGCCCCCCTGCTCAAAGCAGAAGCAGCCCTACCCAGACCCTCCCATACAAATGTTTGTCTAACCTCTTTCTAAAATTTCACCAAGTTCCAGGAAAGACATTTAAAATATAATAGCAACTAGGTTAAATGGAAATTAAATCACTGTTTACCTCAAAGGGCACATCCGGACGAACCCACACATGTGCTTCTTGCAGTGTCTCAAACTCCCTTGAGATGCTGCAAGAGGCACATGCAAGAATGAGAAAATGTTCCCCATGCTGCAAATTTAGACCCCTAGGGGTCAGAAAAACCCATCGGAGAAAAAAAACCAGGGTAGGCTGAGGCAACCAGAGGCTGGGTCCTCTATAGAGATGCTCCGGCTGCCAGAGTGTTTCTATGGTTGGCCTTTGCCCTGGTGCTGAAGCATGCTACCTGCTTGTGCAGGGCAGGCAGCATGCCAGCAGGGAGCTGGATCCAGGCTCCAGTGCGGTAAGTAAGGGGGAGGCTGCAGAAGGGGGAGGGGACCATAGGGGGAGCCCTGCCAGCCCCACCTGCTCCCCCAGCTGCCCGATCCCTGCCCCGCCTGGCCTCATCCCCTGCCTCCCCCCTGAGCAGCTCCTATTCCTTCTCCAGCCAGCCCCACCTCCCTCAGCCCCTTCAGCCTCCCCAATCCCTTTTCCACCCAGCCCCATCTCCTTCAGCCCCTCCCTGATGTCTGCCACTTCCACCTCGGCATCCTAGGATATAAAAAAACCCAAATCCCATAAAGTTAACCTCAGTACTCACTGGCAATTCCAGCTGTCATCAGGGTCACTGGGTCCCCTGCACAGTGTGGTGTGGGGTGACAGCTCCAGCCCCAGCCCAGGCCCTGATGCCCCCTGCTAACCTGTGCTGCACAGGGGGGCTCTGCCAGGAGGCCCCAGTGCCCCAGCCCTGCTCCTGGGGTGAGTTAGCAGCCTTTTTTCTTTCTTTCTTTATTTATTTTTTTTTTTTTTTTTTTTTTTTTTTTTTTAAGTGCCAGAGACTGGAGTGGAGTGGGGCAGCCATCGCAGGCTGTGAGTGCAAGTGGGGGCTGGGGCTGGGTGGGCCTCCATTTGGGGTAATGGGGGTGTGGGGCTGGGTGGACAGCCATCTGTGGGGGGCTGTAGGAGCCGGCAGGGGATGGAGCCAGGTGGGGCAGCAATCCAGGAGGCTGGGGGAGCAAGTGGGGAGTGGTAGCTCCTGAGGGGGCTATTTGGCCCCTGTGGGGGGGCTGTAGCCTCCGTAAGGAGGCCCTGTGGGAGGCGGGTTGTAGTCTCTGTCGGGGGCAGCAAAACATATTCATGTATTCATGAATTCATGAAACATGTATTTAGAATTCACTTTATTATGATGATAGAGACACTGGTACTCTTCCAAATTGCTTTAACACTATATATATCAATAAAACATTGCCCAACTGATTGCTGTCTCTCACTGTCTCTTTCTTTGCCTCTCTATAGTGGTCTTTTGTTTTAATTGTGGAGGAATATGGATTTTGGGGTATTTTACAAAGTGACTTTGGGATTTTTTTATCATGATTTTTCAGTTTTCCAATAGGGAACACCAGAATTCCTGCTAGGGAGGCCCATGGCAGGACCCTGCTTGTTCAGAGCTGGCACCTTGGACCAAGCTGGAGGTGACTGATCTCCTGGCCAGTTGTGGCTAGGAGGACGTGCTTTGAAAGTTCAAAGCAGGCCACCACACTGGGAACATCTGGGCAATAGCTGCCCAGATGACCGGGGAGGGGGCATACATGGCAGTAGTGCTGCACAAAGGCCAACTCTGCAGCCACAGCCCACTGGCAGCTGACCCAAAGGGGCAGATACCTCTACTGGCTATGCAGTCCCCATCCAGGTCTGGCAGGTGCACAACAGGTCACAGCCAGGCAGCAGCCCCCACTGCCAGACTGCTGCAGTGCATAAAGGGTGCAGGTAACTTTCAGGGCTGCTTTAGCAGTCCAGCTAGCCCAAGGGGTAGTATCCCCAGGTACCAGTTGGCTGAGCCCCAGAAGCTCCTGAGAGTGCTGAGCTACTTGACAGGGCAGCTTTTTATACTGCTGGGGACAGCACAGGTGCTGGCCCCAGGCTCTAGCTCCTCTTGGCTGCAGATGTGGTAGGAGACAGACAGGGTTATTTTGCCCCAAGTGGCACAATTTGCCCCACAACAAAGTGCATGTCTGGACACATGCGCTGAGGTGAAAAGCCCCAGCTCAAATTTGCACCACTTCTATTTGACCTGCTGTTGCATGTGTGGACATGCCCAAAAAGACTATTTCCCTCTTTCTTTATTTTTGCAAATCTTTCCAATGTTATTCTTTTGTGAATTCAATGTATGTTAGAACAACTGATTACTCTACTTCTCCACAAAAGTTAATGTCCCAGTCTGAAGTGCTGACTGCTCCTGATGAGGCTGTCAACACCCACATTTATTACTGACTTGTGTATGAGTTGAAGGTATGTGGACAACAGATCCCCATGTGGAGTGGGTTATCTGTCTCACTGCTGATTTCAATGAAGCTTTGGCAGTTTACATGAACTGAAGATCTTCCCTCTGGTGCACTGGAAGAGGTGAACAAACCAACTGTTGACCACAGAGGAGTGTTTCACCATCTTGCTCTGAAATTTATCTTTCTGTTTTTAAATCCCATTAAAATCACTATAGAGAGTCTATATCTTGGGGTTCATTGGCCTTTGAGTCATACTAATGAAGATGCAACAGAAAAACATTCTTTTTGAATATAAAGGGATCTTTGTGTTCAGTCTTGCGCAACAGGCCCGCCTGGCCCCATGATAGGGCAGTGCTAAGGCACCTGAAAAAACAAATTTATACCATCTTGTTCTAGGGGCAGTCCATCCTGCATTCATCCGCCATGCCTTGTTTTTAATGGAAATATTTAGACTGTGGGAGGCTGCCCTGATCTTACTAAGATGACCCTTAACTTGTGGCCTTAGCTTCCCAGGTCAATCACATGGCTCTGTGTCTCCCCTACAGTGTGTCCTATGCCTCATAGATAGTATCCTATTAGTCATATCTGATTCATGCCCCTAACTGGGATGTATTCTCTTGTCTTATCCTGTCCATGCCCCCAACTGGGACCCCTTATGACTTGTGCCCCTAACTGGGCCATACTCATTAGCTCATGCCTCTCTTAGGCCTCTCAACTCAGTTCAGGCTTCCTACCTCTGTGCAGGCCTCTCAACTCTCTCAGGCCTCTCCACTCATCTTAAACTTTCTCAACTCTACTCAGACCTGGTTCAGTTCTGCTCATGTCTTCTAAGGACCCCTGTGGTCCATCTGATCTTCCATGTCTAGCACTTTTCTGTTGGGGTGTGATCCCCTAGCCTTTCTCTCCACAGGGTAACTCACAAGACAGCGGGGGGTGAGGCTTTCCGATGCCCCATCCTCACCTTTGGGGTGTAGGCATGGCACTTCGTGGAGGTGGCCCTGCTACAGGCAGCCCCACCACACCATCCACCTCCTGTAGGCTGCAGTTTGTCTTACCCAGGACCAAAGCAGGCCTACCTGGTCTCCCTATCTTCTCTCATGGGCTTCTCTTAGAGGTTCTGCTCCATCTCCTGGGCTGATGGCTGGTGGATTCTCTGGATCTGACTCCACCTCTCAGCTGTAGTCTCTCTCTGCTGAGATCTCTGGCCTCCCAGAGGCCCTGGCCCCACTAGTAGGCCAGTTGAAGAGCCAGGCTCTCCATAGCATTGGCCACCCTTTATGGTGGGTTTACACCCTTTGGCCCTCTCCTGGGCCCTGGCCCCCAATATAGGCCAGTTGAGGTCCTTGGAATCAGTCTCAGCCTCCTCAATCATGGGTCCTCCTTCTCAGGCCCCTTCAGCTGACTCCCCTGCTCTCCACAGGTTTAAAGCCCCACTGAGATTGTCAGCCCTGCTCCCTGGGTACACCCTGGCATTGAGCTCAATCTCAGCTGCTCTGTCCCCCCTCTCTGGGCCCACCTGGTTTCTCTCTGGCCAGATGACCCTGGGCCCTCTTTCTTACAGACCAGTCTCGTCTCTCCAAGTTTCTGCCCTCTCAGCCCTGTTCTCCTAGGCTGTAGACCCCACCTGGGTCCTCAGAAACTTGCTTCTCCCCAATAGTTGCTACCCTAAATCTCTGGGATGTTCAGATGGTCCCCAAGCTGCGGTCTTCTGGCTGGTAGGTGTTGCTCCTAAATGTTTCGGCTGTCTTGCTCTCCTAGCTTGGGCTTATGCCCTGACCCAGCCCAGCACTCCTCAAGTTGGGCAGTCTCTGGACAGTTGTGCAGCCCTCCTAATCAGCCTCACCTTCTAGCTCCTGAGTCTGTTGACTCCTGGATTACGCCTGGCTGCACCTGCCACAGGATCTGCAGGCCTGCCTGACTCCATAAGTGGCCGGCATCCCTGGTGTCTTGCCACAAGCAGTTATTCATCTCTGCTCTCTTTCAAGTCAGATATAGGCAATAATATTCAGATATATACTGCACAAAAATGCAGGTATGAAGAGAAGGCTTGCAAACTTAGTTTTGTCAATAAGCTAAAATCAGAACCCTCTAATTTCCTTAATAAACTGTATCGCCATCCTGTGCATTCAGCTAGGAAGAATAGTGCTCTCATTGACTTTCTTCTACAACATCATTGCCAAATCTATCTTCTAACTGTAACTACTTGGAACTTTTGCTCCTTTTATGCTGTTTCCCAGTGCACAGAATTTGAAGTTTCCTCAGATAACAGGCTTTTCTCTGACAAGAAAATACTGACACATTCTAAGTGGTCACATACTTTTCACGCCTGACTACCATGCCAAATGTGACGTGTGGATATTGGGATAGTAATTTGTTATCTTAATTAGGTGCGTCTTCATGACACATGTTTTGTAACAGATACAGAATATAGAAACTATTGCAGTGTCTTGCCAGGGTATCCTTTGAAATGAGAAATATGATTTAAGGGTTTTCTTCCTTTTTAAATAAATAAAAAATAAATGAACAATCACTGAGTCCAAATTTGAATCCTAGTATTTCCTGTTAAGTCCAAAAAATAGTGCAAGAAACATGTTAGGTCTGCTCTTTCTAAGGCTTGATGATGTGATAGGAAGGATGTTGTATGTAACATCAAAGGGTGATGTTGTTATACCTCTGAAGCATGACTTCTGGAAATCCAAGTGAAATAATGTACACTCATTTTTCTCTTGAACATGGCTGGTTTTAATAGGCTTGGAATCTTATCAGAAATGTTCCAACAATTTCCTTCATTGTGTTTTCATGTGCCTTTTTTGACTAGCCAAATTTCTGTCTCACTTCCCAAAGCCCTGTTAAGTGACTCCCCACTGGGTTTAGTTAAGAACACTGCTCAACAAATTGCATGCTGCCAAATCCAGCCAACGAACCACTGGTGATGAGCAAATGTTTTTTAGCTCGTGGTAAATGCCTCCTGCTTTTTCTTCCCAGACCATGTTGTTAAATTGGAAAACACAAAAATTTGGCTCAGAAGCAGGCCTAAATTGTATCCTAGACCTGAACACACAGACTTTGGAAAGGTATCAGTAGGGATCAGGCTTTTGCACGTGGGTCCCATTTACATATAGATGTTAAGATAAGCTCTCTGAATGTAATCTTGGCCCAGTGATCATCCATACAATTTTTACACCTTGAAGGCAGCTGCATTTCATCAGTTTATGAAATGATTCCCTTGGCAGTTGCAAATGAACACCTAGGGGCAGAGCCTATATTTTATTCTTACTCTTAAAAAGATTTTGAATCTTGATGAAAATGGTATATCATTGTAAAACTATGAAAATAGCAATGAAGGGGAGACATATTCCATGGCTGAACTTCAGTATTGGCCATGCCTGTCTGTAGTGCATGTATCAGGAGTTTAGGGTGCCTATTCATGAACAGGGAGGCTGCTCCGACATGCTGTAATTCCAGCACATCAGAGCAGGCTCAGTTAATCTGCTTGATTAATTGTTTCTGCTGGACCGTGGCAATTACTGCTTGCTTCTCATGTATCAGTGTCCCTGTGCTTCAAAATAGTCGTGGGGGCACTTTATCTAAAGCTAATTTGATGAGCTTTAGATAAGGCACCGCTACTGCCACTTTGAAGCACAGGGACAGTGATACACGAGATGCTTTTAGAGCCACTCTCAATTAAATTGCCCCCTGCCCACTTCCAGAACATGTGTATAAATGTCTTTGGATACCAGCATAGAAATGCTTGTCTTTTCTTTAGGAACCATTGTTTGCAGACAGGCAAGTGCCAAAGACAGATATATCTGAGGGCTACCTCATTCTTCTCTTATTAACATAAAAAAATATATAAGAGGAAAAGTCAAAGTTCAGTTGTGATGGAGAATGAATAGTTTAATATTATTCTAAAGTTATTCTAACTTATATTTTAGTCGCTTATTTATCCTTGATTGGAAATACCATATTTTCTTACATACAATGAGTAAGATATGCACCTTATTTTTTGAAAAGCAGAATGAAGAAAAAAAAGATCTTTCCTTGTAGTAAGTAACTGTGTAGCAGCAGCTAAAGAGCTGAGCCTATTTATTATTCTCCTCCCTGTGGATCAATGCTGGCTTTGTTTTTGCTCAATTAGTGGCACAAACTACTCTCACCACATTTCTTGCATATAATGCACATTTCAATTTCCAGCAGCCGTTTTCTTAGAAAATGCTGCATGCTTTATGTTAGAGAACATGGTGTTTTTAATGATGGGTACAGCTGACTGGGAATCAAGGATCCTGTGTTGTATTCCAGGTTCTGCTACTGATTTCCTGTGTGACCGTGAGCAAGTTATTTAATTTCTCTGTACCCCTTCTGTGAAAGCATCATGCATTCCCCAGTTATAGGGGTGCTTAATAACTTTAAATCCCTTTGAGACCCTTGGATGAGTGGCAAAATCCCATGTTTTGTGGATGAGGAAATACTAAAACAATAAAAAGCAACCAATGAAACTGTAGCTAACTTTTATACCATGATGAGAAATTATTCTATTATTTATTGATACAAACACTCGGATCTTAAATGAAAAAAAGGTTTTTTGTTTGTTTTTGTAATATTTAAAGCTTTTGATAGATCTTGATCAGTAATGAGACCAAGAAACATACGTGCTGGATATGCTGTTGATGGGAAAGCACCGAAGGCAGCCTGAACACATGTTAAACCTAACAAATTTATAGTTACAGAAAATATATCACCTAAAGCATAAATTTCCATTTAATTTTTTTTCCACATAACCAAAGCTAGTGAGTTTGTCACAACCCTAGATGTACTGTGGAAGATGCACATTTTCCTCAATGTATAAGAAGTCCTTGAGGTCAGAGGAAAAATTATTATTATACTTATTCTTTATTTTCAAAGCGATGAAATATATTTGGTCATTTCCCTAATAGTTTTGTTTTACTGGGAAATGTTTTTTTTCCCCATTTTATAAATTGTTTAGATTACTGAGCCAAAAACGAAAGAAACCATGGGGATTTTTGACATAATTTCTCCCCATAATAGAAGGTCACGGAAACTTGAGGATTCTTTCCCTTTTCTCAGCCTTCCAAAATTTGTCTCCCACTCTCAAAGGCATATTGAAATGACCCTTCTTCTGGCTGAGGACAGTTGAATGTTCCTTCTTTTCCTTGGAAACCTACCAGTCTTCACCTTGTATCATTCAGTAGGGCCTCTTAGGATCGATGACAGTGTTCCTACTATTTTCTGGCTATGGACTGAAGGGGTCTGAGCTTTTGTCTCCATATTCATTCCTATGCATTATCTTGCATAATCATTAGCTGCATGCTGAAGGCTCTGCTGGGAATGACAGTATTTTTTTAGCCTCATGGTCAGGGCACACACCTGAAAGTTTCAGGTTTAATCCCTTGTTGCAATGACTGTTTTATTGTTGTCTCTGCCTAAAAGTGTTTATAGTCAAAGTCAAGAGGCAACAGATGGCTAGAGACAAGTTGGGGGGGTATAAGAAAACAGTGAGACATGATTTGCACAGTAGGTTAGTTGTTTGAGCATAATATTCATCTACTTGTCAAGTTTTTTATTTACATCATGGTGAAAAGGCAATGAAATTTAACAAAATAGCAAAGGTATGTGCATCTTGCGTAGCTCTTGAGTGAAGTACAGTCCTGTTGAAATCACTGTATGTTGTTTCACAATTTATTTAAAATGTTAGAAGAATTTTGCAGACATTGTTCTCATGCTTCAATATAGATCTTCAATATAGTGGAATTAGTTTAAAAAAATCTAAATAAATAGGAAAAACCTTGATTCCTTTTGTAACTGCAGTTATAAACAAACTAAACCTCTCAATTAGGATACTGTGTGCCCCCCTCAGGAGTGCCACAACACAGGTGCTGCAGCTGAAGTACCAGCCAGGTATACTGCCCTGCATGGATTCCTGCTGCATTAGAGCTGTGATTAGCCTAAAGTAGGCAGAAGCTGGGTTGCAATCGCTTTTGCAGTCTGGCAGTCCTACCTGCCTACCTCTCTTTCCAGGAGAAGCATAGAAGGGACCAGACAGGGAGGGGCTACACAGCATAGGGCAGCTTCTGCCTGCCTTATGTTGATCACAGCCCTAATGTAGGAGAAATGTGTGCACATGCCATAGCCCTTCCAGGCTGGCTGTGTAACAGTTGCAGGGTAATTTTTATCTGGAGGTAGTGGAACCTCTCTGATAAGCACTGAAGTAAGCTGAGGCAGTGGTTCTCTTGTAGTGGAGGGGTGCCCAGTTCTTGAAAAGGTTGAGAACCACTGAACTAGACAGACTATAACCTGCTCCTACCAAGAATTTGATCATTCAGATCAAATTCATATAATGGTAGTGCATAAATCTGTTTTTAGAAAAAGTAATTTTGGAGGTTTCTGGAATCTAAACCCCAGTTTAGATTAAGTTTAGGTTAAGTTTGTCTTAACCAACAGGAGAATTTTTGCTGTTGGTCATGAAAATCTAGGAAAACAAATCTTGTATATTATATATGTTGTATTGCCTGGCTTATATTACAGACCTCAGTCATGTTTTATGATTGTCAGGGACTGCTTTCTAGACATGTGTTATTTGGAATCTTTATGCTTGATAATAGGTTAGAGCTGTGCATGCTGCTGGAAAATGAACCCATCTTTGAAACTGAGACTAATGAGGACATTTTTTCCTGTGATCTACTTCTCTCCTACCAAAAGGTAATTTTTCTTTTCTCCCCTTGTTTGGTTGCTGTTTACATTGTGTGTCCAGGAAGGGAGCACTGTGGATTAAAACAGTTATTAATGCATGTTGTTACATAAGTACTAAAACAACTTAATATAAAAAAGGACAGTGCAGAAGTGCCGAGCGAGGCTACCATGAAGTGCAGTAGCTCTGGAGCAGCCCAGCATCCAGGAGGCGCACAAAACTGGAAGCAAGGAATTTGTGTATTTTAATCCTGGCTCTGACACAGGCTTTAAGTCTACAGTTCCAGTGCTTTACTTTGATTTCTGATTAGAAACAATGGATATAATAATACTTAGTTCGTGCATGCTAACACCTTTGTCAACTATAATATTTGTTTAATGCTTCTAAGAACACTACGAAGGTTAAAAAAAACTGTAGACGAGCTAAGCGTTAGTAAATACATGTAACCCTTCTGCCAGGTACTGGACAGCACTAACAAGGGCTGGGTTCAAATTTTGATCTTTTAAATTTAGCTTGTGCCCCCACCCAAGAAACCTGGGAAAATGCATTTTAATTGAGTGGTCTATGTGAATGAACTACCCCATGCACTAAGCAAAAGTTAAATGAACACCTGGCCTATTACAATGGAAAAAAGGAAGCAGGCATGTACCTTAAGGAAAAACTTAGAACTATTAACCCTGAACAAAAGCAAACCACAGTCACAGTAACTGGCAAACCAATCCAGGGGGCCTAACTCAGTCAGTTGGGAAGGGAGTCTCACTACCATCTGGGAGATCTACCAGCTACTCCAGGCAAAACAGCAAGTGCTGGTTGGGGAACCCTACCCTGGAGGCACTGCTGCCCCTTGCTGCCAGGGGTTTTTGCTTTGCTGTGGGGTCTCTACCACTTACACCATGCTGAGCACATCTACACATGCAGTTAATGTGAATGAATATGAGCCGGAATAAATAAATCCTGACGTCACTATCTAAATGTGCATTTAAGTACAATAGCTTATTATGCTGCTGGATACCATTTGTATCTGATGGGACTACCCAGTAGTGCAGTAAATTAGCCAACTGCACCCTAATTGCTGCACACATGTAGACAGTGATGCTTTACTGCACAGCAAATTAGTCCTCTGTGCAGTAAAGTGTCTCATGTAGACACACGTAGTGGGAAGTGTCTCATGTAGATGTGCTGCTATGATGGGATGTTGAAATGCACTTCTCTGGCCACCACATCCAGGAGTCTCCACTGTTCCTCTATAATGGTGTGGGTGTCTACCATTCCTCTGTGCTGTCACGTAGTTTCTGCTGTTCCTCCTCCAGACCTTTTTTGATTTCTATGCCCCAGCTCTTTTAAACTCTTCTTTGTCAGTGGTAGGTTCAAGGATTTTTTCAGCTCTTTCAGCTATAGTGAGTCTTAGGCTTTCAGCTAAACTCAGTATAGCCTTTTGCTCAGAAGTACTTTTATTATGAGGACTTCAGTGAAGCTATCTAGCAATTGATTCCTGCCTAGAATCTCTCTGCTCTGTTCCTCTCAGTTGCATAGATCACAGTAAGGGTTGATCTGTCAATAACCATTGTATACGTTTGTGTTATGTTTATGTTTATGTTTACCTACAAACATCACAAATTTGGAAGGGAGGGCTAGTGGGTATAAAGTTTGATCCACCTGCACTTTACAATAGTACACTTTAACATTAAACAGTATAACCTAAGCCTGCAAACAGTGAAAACAGGTGCAAATAGCCACTCAAATATGCATTGTAATGAAGGTATGCAGGTAGAATACACAGAGTTCCCATTGTGCCATTGACCAATCAGTCAGCTATGTAGAACATAAGCAGAGTTACATATTAAAGAAAAGACCCGAGTGCAAAATTGGTAAAATAATGTGAAACTGTGGCATAGAAATAGATCTCCGTAGAAGAATTTTGAGCAGCATTTAAGGAGACTGCTGAAAACCTCTTGTGTTACTGAAGCTTTGTCTGTGCTTAAAATGTTTTTCTGGCATAATGTTGTTGGTTAGAGGCTGTGAAAAAATCACCTCCCCAAGTCAATGTATCTATGATGGATTAGGCTCTAATATAGAGGCAGTCATAAAAGAAAGAAGCTCCTTCTGTCATTTTGGGGGTCTGGTTTAAGCTGCACTAGAAAAAGAACTCTTAATAAGTCATGCCTGCATTAGGGTGCTTTCTAGGATAGCTCAATCAGTAGACTAACTCCCTTTAAGCATAGCCAAGCTCTTACAATCAAAAGAAAAAGGTTTGGAAGCATTCAGTTCAGTATATTGCACAGAGAAGGAGAAATAGATTCTTGGCTATTCCAGATAACAGTGGAGAAGTTGCCTGATCCATCCCGGACAACCATGCTGCTGAATCACTACAGTGCAGATCCTCAGTATCAGCAACTCTTCATCAATCTGGTAAGGATGAAGCCAACTCTAAAAACAAACATTTCCTCCACGAACAATGTGTTTGTTATATTTTCTCATTGTTTATGATGGTTGTGTCAGCCGCACTGATTTACATAAACACTGCCAATCCTAGGACACTACACTCTCAACAAAAGTAGCTGAGTACAAACAGCATTCCAAAGTTGTAATTCATATTGTATAAACATAACAGATGTTGATAAAATGAGCCAACAAGAAAATACAACAAAGGAGACCATTTTAAGGGGGATTTTGATTAAAATACATTCCAGATTGACAGGATGATACTAATCTATTAATGGAATAGATCATTTAAATGTCATTATTTGGCTCCTATAGAACTCTAAAGCAAACATAAAGCAATGATTTTGATTTTTCAGTCTCTCTTATGTACAGTCCCTATACATCAATGTATAAATAAAGTACATTTCTTTCTCTTCTCTTTTTTCTGCTATGACATGATCACATATATGTCTTAAATACTGTACAGTAATGCCATGACCAGAAGCAGCAATGTGTTTGGTGTACAGTGCAAGGCCTGAAATAAATAAAATAAAATAAAATAACATGGCATGGCATAACATGACATAAAGCCAAGCCAAGCCAAAGCCAGGCCCTGCCTCATTACAATTGTGGGAGATGTTAATAAGAAGGGACATACTTAGAGGGTATTTGTTTAAAAAACAAATGAACTCTGCTGAAGTTTACCATGTGGGTATGATGGTGATAGGAATACTTACCACTGATCCAATTCAATTGGATGGCCATCTAATTTGACAGCCTGTCTCTGATGGTTGGCCAGAACCCAACATTTCAGAGGACACAAGTTCCCCATGGTAGTGTAATTTGCAATGCCTACCACAGTTTCATCATTCTTGCTGCCAGAGAGGAGCATTGAGGCACATGGAGGGACAGGATTTGCTCCAAGTCAAAATGATGTATTGACAGCAGAGCTGGTACAGAAACCCAGGCATCATGATGAGTCTCAGTCCTGGTGCAGTGATCTCCTAGTTGCAGTACTGGCCCCAGTATTAAGTATTATCTTAATTTCTGACTATATGAGAGACTGATTTAAGCCCTGAAGTACAATTGTAATATCCCTTCCAATATTGTTATCATCATTAGTTATGACAACCCTGGACAATTTTTGATAATTTTAAGAAATGCTCAATACCTTTTTTTAAAGTTCTTGTTAGGGCCTTGATCTCAATGACATTCTGTAGTAATGAATTCCACAGTTTAATTACATGCTATGTAGAAAAAAGTGTTTAATTCTGAATATATCACCTTTAAATTTCCTTGAGCACCCTCTTGGTCTTGTGTTACAGGACAGGAAAAGCTAAAGTTCCTGCCTTACATTCTCTATGCTATTACTTGTTTTATATACTTTTATCAACTCTCCATTTCTTCTCCTTAGGTAAACAATCTCAACTTCTTTGATTGCTGTCTGTGTGTTCTTTCAAGCTCCGATCCTTTTTTCTACTTTCTTCTGAACTCCCTTTATTTCATCAATGTACTTTGAGATTAGAATGACTAGTACTGCATATGGCATTCTGCAGGAAGCCATGCCATTGGTTTACATAAAAGCATTATAATGTTCTTTACATTATTCTTAGTCCATTCTTTATGGATCCTGACTTCTTGCTTTTTTGATTGCAGCTGCACATTAAACAGATGTCTTCACTGAACTGTCTGCAGGTCATTATCTTGAGTTAAAAAAGTTAACTTAGAACCCAGTTATGCATATGAGTGATTTTAATTTTTTCCTGCCCATATGCATTACTATGTGTAAACACTGAATTTCAGTTTCTGGTATGTTGTCCATTCACTTAGCTTGTGTAGGTCTCTCCACTTCTAACTGTCATAGATAACTTGTAATAACGGCAAAATTTGCAACCTCAGTAGTCATTCTTTCTTTCCAGATCACTAATACATATGTTGAGCAATAGGGGATCCTGTGCAGAACTTTTAAGCCATCCTTCTGTTAAAGTTTTGCTATAAAAATGACCATTTAATGTTACTCTGGTACTCTCAACTATACCTTTGTATTTCTTATCGGCAAACTTTTGATGCCTATGGTGTGGAATAATCCAAAATAGATGAGATGCACATAATGCAGAGATGCCATGCTGATTAACCTAGTAGTTCAAACAAAGTTTGTTTGATAAAGTTTGAGTACCCGAAGACAGCATTTTCCTTTGAATCCTATATGCATAAACAAGCACACATAGTTTCTTATGTGGAGGAGGCTGTGGAGGTTGGAAAGGATTATGACCTTATTCTGTCAGATGGCAACAAATCCCAGAAATGGCTGTTGTTAACATGTGGCCAGAGAGGTTGTAAGGTACACTGATCTGGAACAGGAAACTCTCAAGGCCTCCTTGATACAACTATAAAGCTTTTCTGGTGTCAGTATATTCTGCTTTGGGTATCACTGGTGCAGAAAAGTCTAATCTGCACCTTGTTATAAATCCCACATTTCCTTGCTTTTTCCTTTTCAATGTATTTTTTTAAAGAAGTCTAATGATGCCCTGCCATTTGATTGCAACTCATCTGTTATCCAAAAGGATCCCTAGAGGAGACTACCAGCTACTCTAATTTCAGCTGGTTATGGGCATTATACATTGATTTTCCTGGTACTTTAGTACGAAGCACGCATGTGCATGAAGAAACAGAATTTGACTCAAGAGATAAGTTAAGAGGCTGTATAATTAGGGAAAAAGTAGAAACATTTGAAGTCATACACAAGAAGAAGTAGAAACTTGATTAACAACAATATAAAATACAAAATGACACTTGGATAAACAGTGAGATTGACTTTAGCTGTGTTCACATCTAGCTTGTAAATGCCTGAGATTATAGTCAGTGATGATGAGAGTTCAATACCCAGTAGACTCTTTGCTTTTGGAGCCATGTGATTTGTTTTCTTGGTTCTTTCCCTTACAGTATATATTTCTATTAGCTGATTTTTTTCCCCCACTAAAAGCATGTACTGCAAAATATTACAGGATGTCATAAATGATTGTGTAATGAGATAGTGGCTATAAAACAACTTAGACTTAATAAATATGGGGTCCTATTTCCAAATAGTAACTTGGACAGTATCAATGAAACTCAGCTTTGCTGTTCCAGCCTGTGAAATTTGGGTATATTCCAGTCATAATAGCATATTTAGAGTGAACTTGATTGCTTAGCAGAAAAGAGATGGTTTATTACTGTGGAGTTTATACTGTTTGAGGTACAATTGAGAAAAAGAAATAAAGTGTAGTATTTTCATCACCTCTCCTGCTGACCCCAGCTTCAGAAAACCTGCTGTGACAGGGATATACACTTCTTTTCTTCTCTAACCCACTTCCTCTCTCTCTCTCTTGTAGGAGCCATACATAAACAAATCAGCGGTGTCAGTTCAGGCTCATTTCTCTCTGCAGCGCACATACATCATTTTTCGGACCCTGGGGCTTCGCCACCTGACAGTTGTTGACCTCCAGAACCGAGTTGTTGGGATAATCACCAGGAAAGATCTGATGCCTTTCCAGCTGGAGGAGAGGTTAGGCCTCCAGCTAGCATCACAAAGACTTGACTTGGATGAGTAGCTGTTAGAGTTAGGGAAAGAGAACAACCCATGAGAGTGGTGTTTTTTAAGTTTTCCGCTTTGGTTTCCTTTCATGTATAGATAGAGAGAGAAGGAGTTATCCCATATATTCACCTGTCTTTGAAGAGTTCTACTCTTGACTACATTTCTTTTCATGTTTGTAGCTATTAGAACAGACTCTCTTTCTTTACACCTGGAAAAATTAAATTTCCTGTGAAGGTCAGACAACATAAGACACAGAATAAATGTACTCAATAGTGGAAACAGCTTAATCAATTCTGGATGTAGTTATATTGTATATTACAGTTTATTTGGAAAGGTTCTCAGAACACAATATTGAAGGTAGCCTTATTTCTTCTTTGTTACTTGGTTTCAAATGGTACATGGTTCAAATTTTGTTCTGCTGTGTAATAAATAATTTCCCACAGAACTGCATATTAAAACTTGTAATTCACCATGATTACTGTTGTTTATAATGAATGAAAACTAAACATTGTTTATTGCTTGTTAAAACTTGTCAGAATTCCTGAAAGGGGAACTATGATACTTGGGTCTTAAAGCTTTTTCCTTCCTGCTAAAGTAAAAGATTCATTGGATTTTCTTTTATTTTTTCCTGTGTAACTTGTCTCTATTTTTTAGCACTTCAGAGAATACATAATACTTTAAAACCAGTGAAGTAAATGAGGTAAGAGAGAGAGTATCTTGTAGAGCATCTAACTGGTAGGCAGCAGGGGACCTGTAGCTTTTTAACCATCTATTGAAGTTTAAAGCATTAGGGCATGTCCTTACATGCAGGGGCATGCATTTGCCATGGCACGAATAGCAGTGGCAAAAGTCTGTGCCTCTGCTTTGTGCCACAGTATATGCCCCAGCATGTGAACATAGAGCATGCTAAATTGTGTCTGGTGGGAAAATTGTCCCACCTGTGCTGGCCCCAGCAGCCTTACCTGGGGTCCTTTGGGCCTCCTGAGGCAACAGTGTTGCCGATTCAGCCACACAGAGTCTGGACCCACCAATGCAACCTCACGGAGTCTGGATCCAAGATCCAGTTTGACACCAGAATCTCTTGGTGTCAAATATTGGCGGTGCTGCTAATTAGCAGTGCTGCAAATGGTTGCATATATGTTGCATGCAGTCTGAGGTGCCTCAAACAGCTCTGAGGCTCAGCAGACTGCACATGTGCACTTGTCTGGACACACCTTCAGTGACTTTAAGTAATGACATAGTCACTGTCATTGTTGACATTTTCATCAACTTCTTGAGGGATGGAAAGTCTTTCTTAGGGGAAGGTTTAGGGATAT
Source organism: Caiman crocodilus (assembly GCA_030014935.1). Taxonomy (NCBI): domain Eukaryota; kingdom Metazoa; phylum Chordata; order Crocodylia; family Alligatoridae; genus Caiman; species Caiman crocodilus. The sequence goes on along the minus strand of JAGPOW010000261.1, from coordinate 70,870,304 downwards.
GTTCATCCCCATGGTTCATGGATCTTTGTGTACTGTCCCAGGGATGCCGGGGCTAGGGGGAAACCCTGGCCCAAACCCAGGGGGAGCATCCACTTATCTTTCACAGGAGGTGAGGACAGGAGAGGCGCGCATGCCGGGAAACCTCCCGCATGGTTCATCAGCCACGCTTACATCTAGCTGGGGCTGGGTAATGTAAGAGAGAGATGCCACCTGGCGGGAATAAAGCGTGGCCCCGAGGGCATGGAGGCCCTGCGGGGAGACGCCAGAAATGGAGGGAAGCCGGCGGCTGGAAGCAGGCTCCCGCGGGGCGTCTCAGACATCTAGGAGGTGAGTGGCGGCCGTGCCTGGAGCAGCGAGGGCTGGAGAGCCGCAGCCGTGAGGATCACAGCTGTGGAACCAGCGCCATAGCCGGTAGGGAAGCAGGAGCAGGAACTGCTGGCGAGAGAGCCGGGGGAAGAGCCGGCAGAACCACCAGTGAGGGAGCTGGGGAAGGAGCTGGCCGGGCCATGGGCAAGGGAGCTGGGGAAAGAGCCGGCCGGGCCACTGGTGAGGGAGCTGGGGGAAAAGCCGGTAGGGACACTGGTGAGGGAACCGGGGGAAGAACCAGGAGAGACACTGGCAAGGAAGCCCATAGAGGCAATGGGCCTCAGGACGCATAGTCCTTGGGCTGGAGATAAGAGGCTGAAGGGCCCAAGATCCAAGGTGGCATTGGCCGGGGTGTAGGGGGAGGCTGGAGCCCCATGAGTACCCGCCAAAGGCGTGTTGGCCCTGGAGGCCGCAGAGAGTGGAACCCCACCACTGAGGGTCCCGGTAGGACCACGACTGGTGAGTTCCGGGGCGCGGCCACCGTCCCCCTGGGCACCCTCTGGGAACCATCCCATGGGAGTGGGGTTGACCCGGTCAGTGGCCTGTGCAAAAGCAGCCTGGGAACACCTTTTCAAACTGAGGCGGGCACAACGTGGTGGAAGAGGTGGGATGATGGAGGACCCCGACCTCATGACCTGCACCAACATGCAGGCCACGGCTATTGGCCCCACTGATGTCCTCGGGCAGAACTTGCAAGCGTTGACCCAGATCCTGAATTGCCAGCAGCAAATGCTAGACTGACAACAGGATTGGCTCCAGCACAGTTTGGCCTCCTTCAAGATGCCTACAATGACTAAGGATGACAACCCAGAGGTGTATATCGAGGCCTTCGAATGGCACGTCCCCATGACCGGGCTTGACAGGAGGTATTGGGCCATCCAGTTGGGAGCCTTAGTAGTTGGCAAGGCCCAGGCCGCCTATCGGGCCCTCTTGAGGGGTGATGCCCTGGACTATAAGCACGTGAAGGAAGCCATCCTGTACAGATTGGAGATTAAGCCTGAACACTACCGGCACCAGTTCCGGGCCAAGAAGGGACCCGAAGCGAGACAACCGAGCGTGCTGTTGCAGCTTTTGAGGGACCTGCTAGATAAGTGGGTGAACCCAGAGGGGCAGGACCGAGAGGCATTGGCGGACCAGATCATTTTGGAGCAGTTCCAGAACGATTTAGGAGACTGGACGCAATGCTGGGTTCGACAACATACCCCACAGACCTGCGAGAAGGCTCTGAGGCTGGCTGAGGCTTTTGCTGCCTCAGAGGCTTAGTAACCCAGAGGGAGGAGGAGCCGGGGGCCCTCAATGACAGCCCCGAGAGAGCCGGAGTGCCAACATCCACCCGACCGAGGGGCTACCAGAGACACTGTGTGTTTCTGGTGCAGGCAGACGGGCCATTTTTCCAGGGAATGCCCAAACTAGACTGTGGAACGCTGGGTCCTGGATGACTGAGCAAGGGCCCTGGCAGAGAGGCCAAAAGTCCGGCAAATCAATGGATTGCAGCTAGGTGGCCGGTGAGGGGGACGTGGCTTGGACACGCCCTGTCATCAAGGCATGGGTGGAGGGTTGCCCATGCGAGCCACCCTGGATTCGGGGTGTGCTCAGTCCCTAGTCAGGGGAGACTTGATACCATCGCAGGGCCAGTGGATGGCTCTACCCGTAAGAATAGCTTGCCTCCATGGGGACACCAAGCAGACCAAGTGCCGGTGGGTCTGCCTATGAGTGATGGAGCACCAGGGAGAACTCCTGGTGGGAGTGGTGCCCCGGTTAGCATGCGAGATGCTCCTGGGATGAGACTGGGCGCCGATGTACAACGTCCTGGATAGGGTAAGGGATGCCGAAGTGGCACACAAGAAGATCCAGAACCGGGAGGACTGGCTGGGCGAAATTTGAGAAATTGAAGGGTTGTCCGACGAGCCAGATGAGGTGGACCTTAGCGACCTTACCAGCAGCCTCCTGTTTCGTGAAGCCCAAGAGGAGGATCCAGAGATCAGGGTGCTCTGAGAGCAGGCCCCAGGTGCCCAAGGGACCCCAGTGGCATTGCCCGAGGGGTATCCCTGCTTCGAGGCAAGGGACTGGCTCTTTTACCGCCTGCAGGGAGATAGGGGGAGGAGACTGAGGGCCTGCAACTAGTAGTGCCCGCCTGATTCTGCCAAGCCATTTGGTGGTTGGCGCATGCGAGCTCTGCAGGGGGGCATTTGGGCTGAGACAAGACCCTCGTGAGAGTAAGTAGGTGGTTCTTTTGGCCTGGGATGAGGGAGGAAGTGGTCTGCCGGTGTGCAGCCTGCCCCAACTGCCAAAAGACGAGGACCAAACGCCCTCCACGGGCACCCCTCCAACCTATGCCCGTCATCAGCACCCCGTTCTCGAGGATCACCTTAGATGTTGTGGGCCCATTGCCCCGCAGCAGCTCAGGCCACCAATACATTCTAGTCATTGTGGATTACGCCACCCAGTACCCGGAGTTGATTCCTCTGCGGGCCGTAACGGCCCCATGTATTGCAGAGGAGCTAATAAAAGGAATAGCCTGCATGGGGATCCCACAAGAGATACTGACAGATCAAGGAAAGAATTTCATGTCCGGGGTTTTGAAAGGGGGTGTGCTGGACCTTCCAGGTAAAACAGTTCTGCACCTTGGTCTACCATCCCCAAACCAATGGGTTGGTAAAGCGCCTCAATGGGACAATAAAATGGGCACTGCGTAGGGTGTATACAAGGGAACCCCCAGAAATGGGACCTCCTCCTCCCACTAGTACTGTTCATCCTCAGGGATACCTCCCAAGAATCCACAAAGTTTTCTTTGTGGAAATGGGGCATAGGACACTCCCAGGAGCTGAAGACGTATCAACAGGCATTCCAGAAGAGGATCCAGTTAGCCCAGGACCTGTCCCAGGAAAACCTAAGAGAAGCCCAAACCAGGCAAAAAGACCAGTATAACCACCGGGTCAAAGAGCGGGAGTTCGAGCCGGGACAAAGTCCTGGTGCTTCTTCCCACGTCCATGAGCCAGCTCCTGACGCCGTGGCAAGGGCCGTTCAAGATCCTCCGATGGGTGGGACCACTGGTCTATGAAGTTCACAGGCCCGGACACTTTAGAGAAAAGCAGATTTATTATGTGAACCTCCTATGGGCATGGCAAGAATCTGAAGGATGGGCAGCCTTTTCCAAGACCGACAACGAAGACCTAGGTCCCCAGGGGTTAGAAGGAGGGACTAAACTCTCCTCGGGAGGAACCCCAGTTAGAATAGGAGAGGAATTATCAGCTGCTTAGCAACAGGAGGCCTGGAGTTTAATAAACGAGTTCCAGGAAGTGTTCCATGAGGAACCTGGCTGGATTTGGGGCTTCTGCCACGCAATAAGAATGGCCCCTCGGGCGATAGTGAGAGAAAGGTGGCGACCCATTCCTCACCATCTCCTGGGGACTATCCGCAAGGAGATTGATTCAATGTTGAGGCTAGGAGTCATTCGGCCTTCTAGAAGTCCCTGGAGGAACCCACTGGTGCCAGTGCGCAAGCTGGATGGGTCTTTAAGGCTTTGTGTAGATTACAGGCACCTGAATGCCATGGTTGTCTTCGATGCATTCTCCATGCCCCACATGGCAGAGCTGATAGAAAGAATAGGGGGTGCTAGGTATATATCAACCCTTGACTTGGCAAAGGGGTATTGGCAGATCACAGTGGCCAAGGAAGACCATTTGAAGATGGCATTCAGCACCCTGTGGGGACTGTATGAGTTCGTTAGGACACCCTTCGGGTTGCATGGCACCGCCGCAATGTTCCAACGTCTGATGGATCAGATCCTGGCACCCCACGCCGAGTGTGCAGCGGCGTATATAGACAATATAATCATATATACCTGGACCTGGGAGCAGCACAAGAGTGCCCTACGGGCCGTACTCATAGAATTGAGGTGCGCCAGCCTGATGATGAATCCCTGAAAGTGTGCCCTGGCTCAGAAGGAAACAAAGTATTTAGGGTTCTTGGTTGGCAGGGGCATGATTAAACCCTTGGCCGATGAAGTAGAAACCATCCACAACTTCATGACTTCTCAAGACTGTCACCAGCTATGGTCATTTTTAGGGCTAACTGATTATTATAGGTGATTTGTACCACATTTCGCAGAGCTGCCAACACCCTTATCGGGGGCCCTCAAAGGGCAGAAAACGAGGGCAGTCAGATAGACTAAGGAGATGGGACAAAGTTTTGAAAGGTTAAAAAAGGTGTTATGCGAGGATGTTATAAATCATACCCCTGACTTCTGAAAACCCTTTATCTTACAGATGGATGCCTCAGAGACAGTGGTGGGTGCTGTCCTCACCCAGGAGGAAGGAGGGAATGAAAGACCTGTGGCGTACGCAAGCCACAAGCTACTACCAGCAGAGAAAAGGTATGTGACTATCGAGCACAAGTGCCTGGCAATTCGGTGGGTGGTGGACCATTTTACGTACTACCTGCTGGGCTGGGAGTTCATGCTAGTGACGGACCATGCCCCACTGAAATGGCTGAGTACAGCCAAAACCGATAATGCCTGGATCACCTGGTGGGCTTTAATGCTACAACTGTATAAGTTCTGCATAATACACTGACCTGGAAAAACCAATACAGTGGCAGACTTCTTGTCCAGGTGTGGAGATGAAGACCAGATCGAGGAACAAGAAAGTCAAGTAAAGGGACAACCCGACCCTGCATGTATGGCCTGGCTGGGGAACAACGATATGCCCAAAGGCATCTTAAGGGGGAGGTTATGTCCCAGGGATGCCGGGGCTAGGGGGAAACCCTCGCCCAAACCCAGGGGGAGCACCCACTTACCCTTCACAGGAGGCGAGGAATGCCGGGAAACCTCCCGCGCGGTTCATCAGCCGTGCTTATATCCAGCTGGGACTGGGTGACGTCAGAGAGAGGCGCCACCTGGCAGGAATAAAGCGTGGCCCTGAGGGCACGGAGGCCTCACCAGGAGATGCCAGAGACAGAGGGAAGCCCGCAGCCGGAAGCAGGCTCCCGCGAGGCGTCTCGACCATCTCGAAGGTGAGCGGCGGCCGCGCCTGGAGCAGCAAGGGCTGGAGAGCCACAACCGCCGGGATCACAGCTGCGGAACCAGCGCCATAGCTGGTAGGGAAGTGGGAGCAGGAACCGCTGGTGAGAGAGCCGGGGGAAGAGCTGGCAGAACCGCCGGCAAGGGAGCCAGAGAAAGAGCCGGCCGGGCCACCGGCGAGGGAGCCGAGGAAACAGCTAGCCGGGCCACCAGTGAGGGAGCTGAGGAAAGAGCCAGCCGGGCCACCGGCGAGGGAGCCCGCAGAGGCAACGGGCCTCAGGACGCGTAGTCCTTGGACTGGAGTTAAGAGTCTGAAGGGCCTAAGATCCAAGGTGGTGTTGGCTGGGGTGTAGGGGGAGGCTGGAGCCCTGTGAGTACCCACAAAAGGTGTGTTGGCCCTGGAGGCTGCGGAGAGTGGAACCCCACTGCTGAGGGTCCCAGTAGGACTGCAACTGGTGAGTTCCAGGGAGCAGCCACTGTCCCCCAGGGCACCCTCTGGGAACCATCCCACGGGAGTGGAGTCGACCCGATCAGCAGCCTGTGCAAAAGCCGCCTGGGAATGCCTTTTTGAACTGAGGCCGGCACGTGTACCAATGGGTCAGCAACTCTAATTTGGTTTCCTTTTTGAAGTCCCCTAAAAAGCTGATGTTGAGAGTCTGGTTGTAAGAATTTCATTGTCTGTCTTAAATTGAAAGTCAGTCCCATATCTGGATTATGTTTGCTATAGGTTTGTTAACCCTTGCTCCAGCTGGTGAATAAATTTTTTAGTTCCTGATGTATCCATTGTTATCCTAACAGGATTTGGTCACTACTTGCCCACTGCAGTGATATAATTCCCTTTCATCTTTCCACTGCTTGCATTTCAGATCCTGATATTAATTAAAGCCATGATCTACTGAACTGAGCATCAGGCTTGGAGTCAGGTCCCATCTCTGTTACTGACTCAGTTGGACAGTTTCTCTGTGCCTTGATTAATCCATTTTAAAATTGGGACAGTAACTGTGAAAGGGCTTTGTAAATTACATACCAAATGTACTGTAGAAACATAAATGGTGATCTTGATTATTTTAATCACTGCTCTTGTGCCATTGATAAAGTAGCTCTAATTTTGTAACAGTGTTAATAGTGTGTCAATACTGCTGTAAACATGTGAAAGCTAACTTAGCCTTTACGGCAGATGTTAAAAGTCAGAAACAAGCCTGTGAGCTCATTTGAGCCATAGCTGACTGTCCCAGGGGAGCTGGGATGCTAAGAAAGCCCCCGGGGCAGCAAAGGGTCCTGCTTACCTTCTGCAGGGCCGGAAGATCCAAGGGAGGCCCACGCGCCGAGAACACCGGCGTGGGTTGTCAGCCGGACATTTACCCGGCTGTGGCAAAGCAGCGGGGGCAGGAGGACGCCTTCCAGGAGGAACAAAAGGCAGCCCTGCTGAGGCAATGGGGCGGCTGAGCGGAGGAAGCTGGAGCGAGAAGCTTCAGCAAGCGGGGAGTCAGCTGCCACCTGCGGAGTGCAGGAAAGAAAGGGGTGGAGCCAGACCCAGCTCTAAGAGAAGCAGCAGAGCAGCTGGCAGCAGTGCTGGTGGAGAAGCCAGCGCTGTGACTATTGGCTTAGCTGGTGGGGAAACCGGCGGCAGCACTGGTAGCAGGACCAGAGGAGGAGCTGGCGGGAGCCTAGTCAACGTAGCAGGGGAAAGAGCCAGTGGCAACGCTGACGATAGAGATGGAGGATGGGCAAAGAGGGCCCCAGGCAGCCTAGCTGGGGAAGGAATCAGCTGCAGTACCAGCAGTAGGGCTGGGGGAGGAGCTAGCTGGATCTGAAACCACAGAGCAGGTAGCGAAGGCAGCTGCGGTGCAAGTGGCAGGAGCGGTGGAGAGGCTAGCCACATTGAGAGAGAGGGCATTGGTGAGGTAATCAGGTGCCACATATAGAAGGGAGCCGGTGGTAGATACGGCAACCTCGTGGACCACCAGAGAGACACAGGTACCAGGCCAGAGGGGCCAGGCTGGCGTCCCTATAGGCAGTACGCCCAGCCTGAAGACCATTGTGACGGCCGGCGCATTGAGGTGAGAGGATGGCAAGCCAGGATGACGTTGAGGCCATAAGAGGTAGAGCCTAAGGTGGCGAGTGGCTGGGATGTAGGGGAGGATGGAGCCCCAAGGTTAGCCGCCGAGGAACGTGCTGGCACCCGTGGACACCCCAAGGGAGGACCCCCCACTGAAGTTACCACCAAAGTCATGGCAGGAGAGTTCAGGGGTCCCCCCCGATACCAGCAGGGGTAACCTCCAGGGTGCACTCACGAAGCCAGGGCGCACGAAACCTTAGGCCCAGGCAAAGGCAGCGCGGGAACACCTGGTAGAGCAGAGGCAGGTACAATGACTTAGCTACAGCCTGCAGCTCATAAGACAAATCAGTCAGTGAGATACAAGATCGTAGCTATTGTTAGAGAACAAGAAAACCTCCATTGTTAAAAGATGAAAACTGTGTTACTTTGGCCACATTATGAGTGATCCTAATTTGGCTTACACAGTGTTCAAGAGAGAGTGAATGGAAGGAGAAAATGCTGATTAAGGCAAACATGGATAAATAACTTAACTGGTTGACAGAAGAGAGAACAATGCACCTTCTTTACTCTGTCACAGAATACCAATGATTGCAGAGAGGTCAAAGTTGAGTTATGAGTTATGATGGCATCTGTTGACCCTGGAGGTTATGTGAAACTGACTGACTGTTCAATGGTATATCCTAATAAATATATCCCAAATCACCACAGAATCTCCTTTAATGCTCTGTTATAATGTTATGGTGAGTTGCATTCTCCTTTACATTTTCCTAAAATCATGAACAGATGAGGCCTAAAATACAAATTATATAAAATGCAACCAAATGAAATTCTTTAGCATTTTTGAAAGATACATATATCTCTTTAAATTGTATCATGCACCTCAAAGCCCAACGGGCCTCATTATAAATAAACACAATAACATTCATGACGCAATATATACGTGTTCAAATCAGCAGGTCCTGATGATCTCCACCCCAGAGTGCTGAAGGAATTAGCAGAGGTCATTCCAAGACCCCCGGTACAGTCTTAGAAGCACTCATGGTGCTATGGTGAGGTGCCAGAGAATTGGAAAAGGGGCCAATGTGGTCCCCCTTTTCAAAAAAAAGGGAGGAAGGAGGACCCAGGAAATTATAGGCCTGTTAGTCTTACCTCAGTTCTGGGGAAGCTCTTTGAGAAAATTATCCAAGAGCCACATCTGTGAGGGACCAGAAGGGGAGATTATGTTTAGGGACAACCAACATGGGTTCATTAGAGGCAGGTCCTGTCAGACCAACCTGGTGGCCTTCTACAACCAGGTCACAAAAGCCTTAGATGCAGATGATGTGGTGGACGTAGTCTTTCTGGACTTTAGGAAGGCCTTTGACACTGTCTCTCACCCCATTCTCATTAAAAATACTAGGCTATAATGGTGTTGATGTCCATGTGGTCAGATGGGTTGCTAATTGGTTGAAGAGCCGCACCCAGAGAGTGGTGGTGAATGGGTCATTTCTGACCTGGAGGGATGTGGGCAGTGGGATTTCCCAGGGCTTGGTACAATATCTTCTGTTCAACATCTTCATCAGCACTGTTCAATATCTCCATCAGTGACTTGGACAAGGGGGTGAAAAGCACCTTGTTCATATTCACGGATGACACTAAGATGTGGGGAGAAGTAGGCACACTAGAGGAGAGGGACAGGCTGCAATCAGATCTGGACAGGTTACAGGGGTGGGTGGATGAGAGCAGGATGGGTTTCAAAACTAACAAGTGCAAGGTACTGCTCCCAGAGAGGAAGAACCAGCAGCATACCTACAGGATGGAGAACTCCCTTCTCATCAGTATAGAGGCAGAAAAGGATCTTGGAGTCATTATTGACTCCACGATGAATATGGGCTGACAATGTGAGGACGTGGTCAGGAAGGCTAACCGCACCTTGTCATGCATCCACAGATGCATCACGAGCAGGTCCAAGGAGGTGATCCTCCCCCTCTGTGACATTGGTCAGGCCACAGTTGGAGTACTGCATCCAGTTCTGGGCACTGCACTTCAGGAGGGAAGTGGACAGCATCGAGAGGGTTCAGAGGAGGGCCGCTTGCATGATTAAGGGGCAGCAGGGCAGGCCCTACGAGGAGAGGCTATGGGACCTGAACCTGTTCAGCCTCCACAAAAGAAGGCTGAGGGGGGACTTGGTGGCCATCTACAAGCTGACCAAGGAGGACCAGCAGGCAGTGGGAGAGTCCTTCTTCCCCTGAGCAGTACCGGGAGTAACGAGGAATAACGGCCATAAGCTGATGAAGAGTAGATTCAGGCTAGATATCAGGAGGCACTTCCAAGGGAAGTGGTGTTTGCTCCTACCCTGGGGGTCTTCAAAATGAGGCTAGATAATCAGCTAGCCAGGGTCATTTGACCCCAGCATTCTTTCCTGCCCATGGCAGGAGGTCTGACTTGATGATCTGCTCAGGTCCCCTCTGACCCTACCAACTATGAAACTGTACAAGAAGATGAAAAGTGGCATCCTGAAGTTTGCATTATGTGAATTTTTTTCATCACTATATTGGTTTATGATCCTCACACTTGAAAAATCTCTTGAGTGGTACTGATGAGCCCCAGTGTGAAAGGGGTGATACCAAGTACTCTTCTTGTTTTATTTTTATTTTTATTTGAGGTGGATCTTTTGATACTTGTAGAAGAATATATGCAAATTTATGCAAGCTGTTTCTATGTGACAGATGGATTTAGATTAATTTTTTTTAAAATTTGTCAACACACATCTCAGTGAAGATGACAGGTATTCCAGGAAAGCAAAATTTCAACTGAATTTTGGCTATTGTTTTTGGACTGTTCATTGTCAGCAATCTTTCAATTTGAGGATGATCTCTACCACAGCTCATGATGGTCTTGAGGTGACTTAAGAGTCTAATCCTTGAACCACAGATCTGTCTACAGAAGTTGCAGGTGTTTTTGCAGGGGAGTGTAGGCTGTGGGCTCAGATTTCTCTCCTTTTCCTTTATCTGTTCTTCCTCCTCTCTCTTCTCTGCTTTGAGGGCAAGACCTTTTACCTTGAAGGAGGAAGCTGCTTGGTTCAGGTTGCAACAGCATTGGAACTGGTTAGCAGCCGGCTACTCCCAGCTTATTTATATCATCATCCATTTTCTTGAGATATGACTTCAGTGTGTCCTTGTAGCATATCCTCTGGCCTCTGCAAGATCTCTGGCTGCAGCTAAGCTGGGAATAGGGCACTTGTTTTGGGAATTGAGAGTTGGGCACCTGCACTCACTGTCCAGTCCAGCTGAGTTGATATTGAGGATCACTGATTCAATGCTGGTGACATTGCTTTCAGCAAGCTGGCATTTGTGCAGTGTGTGGAAGATTTTATGCAGGCATCATTGGTGATGCGCCTCTGGGCTCTTGAAATGATGATGGTAGGTCACCCACATTTCACATCCATAGAGGAGAGTGGGGATGATGACTGCAATGTAGATGTGGATCTTAATGTCTTTCCAGAGATTATGGTCAGTAAAAACATGGCAAAGCGATTTTCCAAAGGAGGTGCTTTAACACTGGATCCTGTGTTGGATCTCTTCATCAATGTTTGTTCTCTGTCAGAGGTGACTACTAAGGTAAGGAAATTGCTTGGTTGCCTTCAAGGTCTTTCCCTCAATGGTAATTTGAGGGATTGTGTGTGTGGGGGGGGATGTGGGGAGGGGTACTTTCCACCTCTTACTGAGGAAGTCCTGCTGGAATCAGTGTGGTTTCAGAGAAATCCATGGGACAATTGAGAAGAGCTTTGTTGCTCAGCAGGTCCAAGAAAAATGTCAGGAACAAGATCAGGGCCTGTGTATGTCTTTCATTGACCTTATTAAGACCTTTGAGTCTATCAGTCATGAAGCTTTGTAGAAAGTACTGGTCATATTTGGCTTCTCCACAGTCAGATGACAGCAACTATTCTTTGTGGAAGGTTGGAGGCAGATCCAGTTGTCATTCAAACTTAGGGTCAAGCAAGGATGACATCATCTCAGTTCTGTTTACCTTTTTTTTTTTCTTTTTATTGTTATCCTGGTTCTCATCTGGCTCTGTTGTTGGAGTATAGAGGAAAGTAAGAGTCTTATATAAGATGAAAAGTCAATAAACAGTCATTTTGGAATTTACATTGAATACCAAATGGATGGAGAGAGTTTCAGTCTGTGATGTTTTTACTCAAGGACCAAAGTGTTCAAAACAACCATCCTTGACCTTCAATACACTGTATGTCTGTGCCATTATTGCATCTGAGGGGTGTGCTTGCATCCCTCCCCTTTGATTCCTGGGCCACTCAAACTTTAAAATGAACTAGCCAAGGGAGGCAGTAGCATTTCTTTTCAGGTAGTGCTGAAGGAGTCCACTGACTTCATGGATTATTGTAATCTACCTAATCCCTTCTAAACTCTTCATTCCACAATTATTAGCAACCCTCTCTTCTTTTTAATGGTCTTGATGTTCTATCTATTATGTTACCCTTTGTTTTGCAGTTCTGCTGTCTGTTAGCTGCTTCTGCTAATGAAGCTCTTAGTTCACAGCCCTGCAGATTTTTTAACTCGTTGTAGTGATGTATTATTTTTGCTTCAATCTTAATACAGCCCTAGAGCCCTAGCATATTAGTGAGTTTATGGTTTATTTTTAACTAGAGAAAAATGTGTGGTTGTATCTGTGATAATTAACCTCATCATCTGCACCCTGCTTTTCAAAATTCTAGATCTGCCCATGAAAAGACTACTGAACCTTGGGCCTCTCTCAGCGTTGAGAAGACTAAAGTGCTCTGTCAGCCTGCTCCAGGTCCTGAATTTTTGGACTATGCAGACAACTGTGATATATAGTTATGTATCTTTCAATTTTCTGTGCTTTTATGGTAACTGTTTCACTTAATTGTACCTCAAAGTAGAATACATTATACAACTAAGATGACTTTTGTTTTGTCCAGGCTTGAAATAAGAAGATCAAAAACAGGGATGTTATGAAAGAAAATGCCTTTTTTTGGAACTATTTGCTAACAGAGGTGAAATGGGTGACCATTACAAATCCTCTATGCTCTAGCAAAAAGTATACTGAGGTTTGTTTTTGTGGTGAATCACTGTTTGTTTCTGCCATGTGTCTCATAGGACACACAAGTTCTTATTTAGGTACTTATTTTACTATTGGCAGTATTAGTATAATTTTTCCTGTCACATTATATTTATGTGATACATTCTCTGGAATTAGGTACTTAAAGTGCAACTCATCCAAATGTAGGGCATTTTTTAATTTCCTGTGCTTCTAAATGAGTTATTGGTTCATTATACTAGCATTATTGTTGCTATACTAGCCAAAAGATAACTCCTAAAGAGCAAGCAAATAGTTGAATTTATTATAACCATTATAAAGTATCCACTGCAAAATAGATTTCAGAGCCCTCTTCATCTTTATTTACTGTACCTAATTTTTCCCCTCCTTCTATAGGTGGTCTCATTCCTGCTATAGTAACCAGTTATCAGCACTTTTCTTAATGTAAAACAAATTATGAATTTTTTTTTTGATATTACTAGCAACAAAGAACCCTTTGTAAAAAAAAAAAAAAAAATCTCTATGTAAAGGGATCCACCCAGAACCATTTTTAAAAAGCTGATCTGAATGTTGATTGTCCCAGCAGTTTTCAACAGTGCCATATTTTGAAGATTTCATTGTTAGGATGAACTATGCATTTACTCAGCAATGTGATCCAAAAATAGTCCTTATTCATTAACAACTCTGGAAGATGTAGGTCCCTAAAGACAATTTGTAGGGATTATTTTTCTGTGCCCATGAATCTTAAAGTGTAGTCTCTGGAATACTTGTTGATGGTTGACTGAGAGCTAGGTGCTGTCGAAGTGGTAGCTTCTTCTTGTCTTCAGCTATAAAAGAAACTCTAAATACATTAAATAGGTACCTAATATTACTTTTGTATTTAATCAATTGCTGCAGTTCACGCCAGGAAGTTGTAATTGAGATGGGCGAAGTATTTAGTGCAATGCTAACCAAGAGGAGAAATGATTTGTAAGACTGCTTAGTAATATATGGATCCACGAGTAAGCCCTTTCCTACAGTGCATTTGCTATTGATGTCACATTATGAGAGAGGGAAAATATCATTTAAGTAATGTTTTGACAGCAAACAAAGTTAAGCAAAGTTAGATTAGAGTGTATCATTTTGTTTTGGTAAGATGCTGTTTTTAAAATGCATTGGTTGTTATGACTTGACTTGGTTGTTATGGCTAGACAGCAATCTCTTTGATGAATTGAAGCTGAAAAAAGATTTCTACGAAAAGTGGAAAGTTGTTCACTGTACTAGGGAAGAGTAGAAGAGCATCACATGGGCACGCAGGGAGAAAATTAGGAAGGCCAAGGCACGATTTGAAATGTGTTCAGCAAGAGACTTAAAAGATAATAAAAACAGACTCTACAACTATGTCAGAAGTAAGGAGAAGACTATGGAAACCATAGGTCTCTTATGGAACACAGAAGGCAACCTAGTTACAGATGATGCAGAAAGGCTGAAGTATTTAGTGCCTTCTTAAATTTAGTTTTCACAAATAAGGGGCAGCTACCAGATGAGTGCAGCTGGCAGCACAGATAGGGAAGGAAACATGCAGTCTAGAGCAAGAGTTTTCAACCTAAGGCCCATGGGACAGATCCAGCCTGTAGAACCTTTGGATCTGTCCCATGGATGTGGGGCTTCAGCTGTATTTGGTGGTGGGGAAGAATATCAGTTGAGGGAGATCTTCCTGTGCTGCTGCAGGGTCCTACTGCCCCTCTACTTTTGATCCAGGGTAGGTCACTCTGTCCTGCAGCTGGAAAAGTTTACCTATACTTGACCTAGAGTGGCAGAACAGTTTAGGGAATACTTAGAGAAGCTAGATAGATTCAAGAAAGCTGGGTTGGATGGGATGCATCCTAGGGTACTAAAGGAATTAAGGTTATTTTAGAGCCATTGGCCATCCACTAGAAAACTTACTGAGGTTGGGTGAGGTCCTGGATGATTGGAAAAGGGCAATTATAGTGCACTTCTTTAAGTAAGGGGAGAAGGAAAATCCAAGGGATTACAGATCAGTCAGCCTGACTTTGATACCTAGAAAGATCATGAAGCAGGTCCTCAAGGACTCTATTGTGAAGCACATAGAGGAGAACAAGGTGATCAGGAATAGCAAGATCATTGTGCTTAACAAGTATTCATCAATGTCTGTTTTGGAGGTGGTATCAAGTGAGGTCCCTTATGGGTTTCTCCTGTGCTTGGTATTGTCTAATATCTTCATTAATCATTTGGATGATGGGATTGAATGAATGAGTAGCAAATTTGTAGACAACACCAACTTGGATAGAGTTGTAGATACTCTGGAGGCTAGGTCTAGGATTCATAAAAGACCTGCGTAAACTGGGAAATCATTTTAATCCATCAGATGAAGTTCAAGAAGAAGTGCCAAGTCCTGTATTTGGGACAGGATAATTGCATGCACAAAGATACAGACTGGGGAATTACTGGCTAGGCTGTGTCACAACCCAAATCAAGTGAGTGTCCCTGACACAATAGACCACCCCTCTGTATGATTGGCATTGTTCTAAACTTGGTATGTTCCACCTCATTAAGTATTCCTACTTGGCAAATTTTCATTGGCTACTCTAACCGTATAAAAGTCTGCTCAACTTCTGCCTAAGTCAGAGAACTCTGTGCACACCTGTTGGAGAACTCTGACCACGCTGTGGGAAACACCTCAGAGACCTCTGAGCACGTGGAAGAGTAGACTTGGCAGACTGATCATCCACCAAAAGCCTCCCCACCACCGAAATCCCCGATGTACTCCCTCCCCCTGCCGGCTCCATGCGCCCAAGAATTCATCAACTCATTGTTTTACTGGGTAACCTGTAACCAAGCAAGCAACTGCCTCACCCGCGAAGTTGCCACCAGTGGCGTGAGTAAAAATTTTGTTTTGCAACCAATACGTTGTGTCCCGCCTCTCCATTCACCAGCCTACCTGACATCTGCTTAGTTAACCACCAGTTCCCTCAGTTGACTCTGACTGGTCGGCTGGCCGAGACAGGGTGCAGTACTGTAGAGAAGGACCTGGGGGGTAAAGTGGACCATTAGTGGAATATGAGCCAATAGTGCCCTTACTGCAAATGAAGCCAACAACATGCTAGGCTGCAGCTGGGCTATGTCAGAGCAGATCGGTTAAAAAGGTGCCTCGGCCCAGCTGAGTAAGGCACATTGTGAGTCCTGGGTGCAGGGATTTTTTTCTGTAAGGCGGGAAAAGTCCATGGTGCAAGATCAGAGCCCGCCAAAGGTTTGCAGCTGCACCAGTGAGTGCATGCTCATGATTGGCTTGGACTAAATTATGCATATGTGGTGGTCGGCAATTGGCTCGCTGGCCACATAAAAGGCTTGGGCAATGCCTGCCCAAATTGGAGGAGTGCTCGGATGTTTGTGGAGAGAGATCCCCACGTGTTCCTCGGAGCCACGGAGGAGACCTGATCACCCACCATCAACTCCCCATATGTTTTCCACGACATATCCCATCCCCACGTGAGTGTGAGCAACCATGTGCCTGTTTCCTGTCTACGAATTGTGCCTACACTGTATGCATCGATGAGAGTCTGTGTACTACAGCTTGTAAATAAAGTGTTTTTGTTGCAACCCACTGCGGCTTCTTATTCAACTAGTTCTGCTTTAAAGGTGGCCCCATTCCACCGGCTGTTCTCGGTCCCCACAGGCTGCAACAGGAATGTCACTTTCTAATCAAGGGAAGTGATTCTTTCACTCGATTCAGCACTGGTAAGGCTTTACCTGTAGTATTGTGTCTAGTTTCAGGCCCCATACTTCAAGGAAGGTGTGGGCAGATTGGAAAGAGTCCAGTGCAGAGTGACAAAAATGAGTAGGGTCCTTAGAGGCAAGACTTATGAAGAAAGACTGGAAAGACTAGGGTTATATAGTTTGGAGAACTGAAGATTGAGGGGGGATTTGATAACTTTGTTTGAATATCTGACTGATGATTATAGAGAAGATAGAGGTAGACTGTTCTCTGTGGCTATAGGCCCAAGGGACAGGACTAGGTGCAGTAGCCTCAAGTTGCAGTAGGGAAAGTTTGGGTTGGAGATCAGGAGAAACTTCCTGGCTATGAGGATGTTCATAGCATTAGTACAGTCTACATTCAGTGGGTGTACACTTTCCATCTCTGGAAATTATCATGACAGACACTTGGCTGAAATAGTTTAATTAGGGATGAGTGTGTGTGTGTGTGTGTGTGTGTGTGTGTGTGTGTGTGTGTGTGTGTGTGTGTGTGTGAGAGAGAGTGAGTGAGAGTCAGAGGTTGAGAAATGGATTCAGTAACCCTTCTGTTCCCGTATTTTCCAGGTTTTTTTCATAGTTTTGCTACAATGTTATTTATTGTATTTTCCAGAGCTGTGTCCTTGTTCTTCTTGCTCCTCTATGCCTTTCTTATTTACATTATTTCTTTATCCTTAGTGGTGTTTGCATCTTTCTGATCACTCTATAATGGAAACTCTATTGTTTGTAGTGGGAAAAATCTTAGATAATTTTATAATATAGATATAGGCATAGTAAATGAATCACTGTTTCAGCAGCATCTGTTTTTCACACTTGTAGTACAGCAGTTGTGAAGAGGTGTCCTATGCGTTGCACATTTAAGATTTTCTACTGTACCACCCTATACGTTTTCATGGTGTGATAATTTATGCCTGATCAAAATAGTTGCATTTCATGCTTATATTCAGATAACTGCGTAGGACATATGCCAATGGATGGCCATGATTCTGAACATTGAGAATTCTGTGTTCTAGTTTTTTACCTTTTAGTGAGTTGGAGATAGTTTGCTAGGGTAAAGGTTTCTGTAGTGAAATGTTTAGTTTAACGGCTGTTTATAGTTTTCCCTGTGATCAGTATGTTGCTTTAGGTATAGACATTGGCTAAGTACAGACAGTCAAAAAGCCTGAGGCTGAAGCAATTCAATCTAGGTGGCTTCTTCTAAGCTGCGTAGGTTGAACTGATAACCAACTGAACTGACATTCAGTTTTCAATTGAAAAAGACGGTAGGAGGCTTGCACTGACTCAGGCGAAAAGGTGGGGGGTGCTAATGCACATTTCCTAGCCTGCTGGCCATTGCCAGCCTAGCCAAGTATCCCCAGACCCCTGGTCTTTCCCTAACAGGGGGTTAAGGAGCCCCCTGTCCAGGTGCTGGCCCACCTTGAGGGAGACCTCCCCTTTCGGGTTCCCCAGCCCAGGCAGCCCTGGGGAGCTGAGAGAAATTCCCCCCTCCCCCTTCCCCACTGCTTTAGCCACTGCCATACGAGGGGGAAGAGGCAGTCCTTTGGGCCAGGTGTCTGTCCATACAACCCAGTATGGGGGCACTGTGAAGCCCTTCCCTTAGCTGCTGTGAGTCTGAGATAGCCCAAGGGGTGGAGGGAAATTCCTTTGCTTCCCACATTAGTTTTGTCCTAAGACTCAGCAGCTAAAGCAAAACTGC
Source organism: Caiman crocodilus (assembly GCA_030014935.1). Classification (NCBI taxonomy): domain Eukaryota; kingdom Metazoa; phylum Chordata; order Crocodylia; family Alligatoridae; genus Caiman; species Caiman crocodilus. The sequence goes on along the minus strand of JAGPOW010000261.1, from coordinate 70,852,358 downwards.
CTGGGGCAGAGTAGGAGAGTTTACCTGAAGCTGCCTGAGACTTCCAGGGGCTGAGACAAGCAGCTCTGCTGTTCAGGAGGCACGAATCCCATGTGCCTCCAGAGGCTAGGGGACACAGTGAGCTCCCACAGGTGGTGGTGGCACTGTCAGCAGCAGGAGCACATTGGTGGCAAGTGGTGAGCTCCTGCCAGTGGCTGCGGTGCTGTCTGCAGAAGCGGGGGTGGGGGAGGAGGTGGCAAGTGCTGACCGGTGGTTGGTGACCACCCACAGACACCGCGGTGATGGCCAGCAGCGATTGGGGACCACCAGCAGATGACTCTGGCAGTCTTGGCACCGAGGGGGATGGGGAGAGGGGCAGTGAGTGGCAACTGCCCACAGGTGCCGCTGGCAGTGTTGACAGCACCTTTTTGCAGGGGGTGCACCGCCAAGTGCAGTGGGTGCACTTGCACTCATGTGCACACCCTATGTGTTGCCAGTGTTGGGAGGGGAAGATTTCCCTGAATTCCCTGGGGTTGTCCCAGGCTGGGGTGTGGGGAAGTCCCCCAAGGTGGGTGTTCCCTAATGCCCCCATGATGAGCTACATGGGCAGGCATCCAGTCAGGAGGACTTCTTCTCCCTCTGTCCTTTGGCAGCTGCTGAAGCAACTAGCAGCTGGAAAAGAGGTGGGAGGGGAGAGTGCTGCCAGGTTCTGAAAAGTCCCTACCACAGGGGCTTTTCCTCCCCCATGTGCTATGTAGACCCTGGCTGGGAGGGGCTGGGGGGTTTGTTCCCTTGCCCCCCATCCCTATGGGGCTCCATTAGACCAGGCAGCATAGCCCAGGGTTACAAAGCATCCTGGGATGCTTAGGGGACAGTGAGTTAACTTATTTAGGTCAAACCAGTTTATGGAACTTCTGTCCCAGATCTCTTCCTGTTCAAGTTAAGTCTGATACTACATCCAACCAAGTTTATTGTAAGCCAGTTCTGGTAATTTTGAAAGCAGTTTATGTGCAGTGAACTTCTGTTCTTTTACAGGCTAAAACCAGTTTCTGATCACTTAAACCAGTTGATGTGTAACTTTTGTCCCTCGCCATTGTGTTTGGAGTTCTGGTGTTTGTTCTTGTTGTTGAGGCCTGCCTAAAAATGCTACATATCTAATTTGGGATTCCATATCAATGATTTTGATTCTCACTACCACATCATGTGTAGCAATACAGAATTGAATTAGGTTTCTTTCTTTTCCTCTAATGATTTGAGCTGAGTATATAGCATGGCAGAATATCTTTGGCATATCATGAGTAGTAGAAACTTTTTCTTCATCCCATTGGTTTTAGAGTATTTACTAAATAAGAAATTCAAAATTGAGTTAATGACACAAGTTTTCAGATTTTCTGCTAATAAAGAGGCTTGAGGTGTAGTGTTTTTATGATAATGTGTTATCTCAGCATATAAAACAATTTAAAAAGTGCATATAATTATTGGCAAGCACAATTCACTCTGTGAATATTTATTAGGACTTAATGCACAAAAAATTTCCTCAAGAAAATTATGAGCAATGACTTCCCAGACAAAGATATGGAGGAGGGGAGAATATGTATAGACATAGTCTGTGGAGGGCTGTGACTTCATCACACGAAAAGCAGGGTTATTCCACGAGTCTGTAACTCGATGGGAGACTTGGAAGGAAAAATCTTGCAAGGCTACAGGAAGTGGTGTTGGTGATTCAACTGATGGCAGCCGTCCCTCAGAATCATCATTGAACCAATATCCCAGTGTGATACTATTAAGATTTGTTTTATTAGCAGTACCTGTATTTCAGATGACATTTAAAATGGGGGTCATGGCCATTTGATGTCATTGACTACCTTTTTGGTGCAACTACAGACTTTAGACTCCATAGTTTCTGATTTGGGTAGTTACATTTTTCAGTCTAAGCCTTTTTTGCAATTTCAGCTGGCTACAGCATTCTTCATTTCCAGTCCTAAATTACTCGTTTATGCTCTGTATACTGTATAAAATGTTTGTCATAGTTCTAACTGGAGGTGGCTACATTTCAGTGATTGGTGAAGTGATTCATCTTTTTCAAAGTGGTTTAGCATGCTCGCACAGTGTTTTTGGATTAAATAAATGTAATCTCTTACTAATCAATAGTATATCCCCACTCAGTTTCTTGCTCTGCATTAACATACCTCAAAAAGTCTAAGGAAGAGAGTATTCATCAATTACATGGGGCTTAGCATATTCAAATCACTGCATATACCTGAATTAACTAGATAGCTGTAACCTTTATTCGTCAGCTTATGCAGCAGTTCAGATTCCAATTTGAAAAGGCAGCACATTCAGCATTATGTGTGTAAGTGTGTGTTTTTATTCTTTAGCATTGAAATTATACCACATTATTATCTATGCCTTCTTTTTGATCATGCAGCACTGAGTGGAAATGCCAGTCAAACCAGGGAGGAGACCACTCGGTTACAAAGTAAGAGCTTTGTACATTGACATTAGAGCTTGATGATCATGCTGTAGCTATATTCATGTTTTATTCATGGCAAATTCCTTCCTGTCTGACTGCTTCTGACATGCCACGTCTCATTTCACCAGAGTGTTTCACTGTGTATATCAGGTCAGAAGGATACACCCACCTGCTTCAGCGTAAAGTTTGCTGCCTCCGGCAAAGCAGTGTTGGCGCGTAACCTGGTTAAATTAAAAAGCCTAATTCCTTGCTCAAGCAGTGGAGATTTTCTGGCTCAGCTTTTTCTGGTGAGTGGTTGTTTTTCATTTATAGTTTACTTTTGAAAGAGCCATGTTTATAGCTGTCCCCTGATCTTCTGTTTTATTTCACCTCCATAACCTTTCTAGAGAAAAGGTTTTTATCTGGCTCTTGAAAAACAGCTGCTAATAAGAACCACTAGATGCCACTCTTTCCAATATGTTCACAACCTAGACAGGTCTTACTAACGAACTGAGTGAGTCACACACAGCCTGCCGTGTTTGAACAGAACTGTAGTACCACAGTATTGCAAAAATGACCTCAGTAGAAGTTTATCGTTTTTGGACCATATTCAGCAGTTTTGTGCCAAGCTAAGAATGAAGGCTAAAAGACGACTCAAAAAGAACTAAACATCCCAAGGTTTAGCTCTCAAGTCTCTTATTGCTTAATGTTTGAAATATTTTTTTTCAGAAAAATCACTGTTGAAAGAACTTGTTTACCTTTACACCATTTTCCTGAAGACAAGTTGTTTCATTTCTATAAAGGACCCTCTAAACTAGCCTAAGCATTGATTAGCAATGCTAAATGGAAAAAAATCAACTCACCCTTCTATTGGCCATTTGTATCATTTTGCAGCCTCATTGATAGCTGCCTGACAAACACCAAAGGCAAAATGATATTGCAAAAACATCCATGACTGAGATTTCTTGTTCATTTCATTTGCTGGCTTTTAGCAGCAGGCATCTCCAATGACATCTTGACATAGAAATGAAAGGGAGCAAGAACACAGACTCATTGAAGGAAATAATGAAAATTAAACTACAATAGCAAAGCACTTTGCTGCCCTTTTTGTGGATTGAAGTACATCTCATTCCCCTTGCATTATTCCAACTTTGAACATTGGCTACATAGTATTTAGCCACTAGCAGCACAATCATCAAAGCACATGACTGCTCACTGATATCTGGCTGAGTAATTTACACTGGATTGAAAATATCCAAGGGCAATTAGTAAAGATGACCTGTCAAAGGTGCCCGGCTTATTGAGATTTGGGGTATACCACACATCTGTGATACTCGTGCAAGATAAAATGGATAAGGAAAGGAAATGTCATAAAAAACAAAAGGACTGTGTATCTTAAAAGAAACACATGTGCACATGTATTCATTGAGTATCAGTGTGTGAGATGGTCTGTTGACTGAGCTGCAGCAGTGCAATCATTTCTATCCATATGCTTAATCTGTGATATGGAGAAACCCCCATAAATGAAGAACTGGGGATGAATAATATAGAATTGTGAATCCTTCCTTCTTATCTTTGGGATGTTAACCCAGAGAAACTTCCTGGCATCTCTGCTGAGACTCCCACACACCTCCGTCCATAACATGAACTAAGTACACTAAACAGTAGGGCTGTGCGAAGCAGCACCGTTCTATTTCAACTTCTATTTCAACAGGACAGTGTTTCATTTTGAGTTTTGTTTAGTTTCAAAACTGCTGTTCCATTTTGTTTTGTCAAAACTGTTTTCTGGTTTGATGTTGTTTTGATGTTTCGCCCATAAGCTGTAATGGGGAAGCACAAAACCGCCTATAACTTTGTCATTTCATGCCTGATATGGATGAAACTTGCAGAGATGGTAGCCACTTCTAAGGCCATGAAGTCTGCCAAGATTCAAGGAGATAAGTACAGGGGTTTCTGGGAACTGTACCTCAAAATTTGAAAGCAAAATTCGTGTCACGTGTGTTAAGGCGGGGGTGGGGGGAGTGAAAACTGCAGGAATGGTAGCCACTGCTGAAGCCATGGAGCCTGCCAGCTTTCGAGGAGATAGGTACAGGGGTTTCTGAGAAACTGTACTTCAGGCTGCTGACAAGCAAAACTTGTGACATGTGACTTTGTGTGTCTGTTAAGGCACGCCCTCACTGATGCCGGGGCCTCTACATGACATGGTAGCATGCCCCAATGAGGCCTCTTCCCTTACAGCCTCAGCCTGGTTCACCACTTTAAATGACAACAGGTGATAAAATAACTTAGTGAGCACTAGCAAAGTAGCATCAGCAGCGTCTCAGGCAACCAAACTGTATCAGAGCCTTTCTGTCCTTTCCTGCAGGAGCTTCTTCTCCAGTGAATGTGTTAAGGCGCACCCTCACTCTGTGTGTGTGTGTGTGTGTGTGTGTGTGTGTGTGTGTGTGTGTGTGTGTGTGTGTGTGTGTGTGTGTGTGTGTGTGTGTGTGTGTGTGAGAAAT
>JAGPOW010000261.1:70830443-70847326 GCA_030014935.1 Caiman crocodilus | reverse complement strand
TGTGTGTGTGTGTGTGTGTGTGTGTGTGTGTGTGTGTGTGTGTGTGTGTGTGTGTGTGTGTGTGTGTGTGTGTGTGTGTGTGTGTGAGAAAAGTGGTTTATAAATTCAAACAAGCACCAAACCTTGCTAACCTAACCTCACCCCCAGAACTGAAGCCAACTTCCTACAACTCAAAACACAAAACCTGCCAACAGTCTCCAGTACTTCCACAAACTGCATGCCAGAATCAAAGACAAGAATACCCAACTACCTGTGGGGGCACATTCCTCACAAACCCCCGCTACTCTGCCTCCCGTCTCAGGCCTGATCCTGAAAGGGAATTTACAAACCACTTTTAACAGCCAGGCCTATGAACTTCACTTCATCAGCCACCTAGGTACGGAAACTCATGGACTCAGTATAGACATTGGATTTATGACACACTACAACCTGCCAGGCATCTGACTCCCCAGGTACCTCTGCACTTCTACCTGTACTGCTACATCCCCCTGATTCCTCCATTTCCATTTTCACTGACTGGCTTTCTTGCCCATATTGCATGCCAGCCTCTGGCTTCTTTACTATTCTTTCCATCCAGGAACAGCACACACCAACTGCAGGTGCTTCCTCAGCCTGACAAAGGGTATTTCAGCCTGAAAGCTGGCACCCCAGGCAGCTAAGCTGAGCTCACCTGCAGCCTCACAACTCCACTGCAACCAGAAAGCCTCAGGCATGTCAAAGACATGACAGGTTTGGGCTTTCTCTAGCCAGGATTGTGTGTAGCTGGAGGTTATGGTGCCTCCTACCCTCCTTTTACCAGGGAGATCCTCAGTCCTGGCATTTTCTGGGGTTGCTACATGACCAGCAGTCCCATCAGGGCCCCCCGACCCTGGCAGAGTGCCGTTTTAGTGGTCATGCCCAGGACCTGGGTCCTTCTCCTTTCCCATAGTCCCAGCCCATACCTCCAAGTTGGTCCTAGCATGGAAGCTCACCCTGATGGTGGAGTCTGGTGCCTCTGGACCTCCACCATGGAAGCTATATTCTTTGGCCCACATTGGCAGCACCTGTGGTGGAGGAGGAGACTGGATGGTGTGCAAGCATGGGACAGTGAATCCCCCTCTTCCATGTCCCCCCACCTCTGCTGTTCTGTCCCCCCTGACTTCTCCATCCACTGTCCCCACCAGCACCTCTGTCCACTGATTCAGGGTTTGGCTGCTGCATACGCTGCCCTTCACCCTCAGATTGCACATGGTGGCCAGCATGTGGACCGTACTGGACCACAAGGGATCAAGCCATTTTCTGATGCCCTCCTTCAGCTGCCTAACCAGTGGTTGGAGATCTGGTGACAGCAGCTTGCCCCCTCCCCTTTGTCTGTGATTTTGTAGATGTTAATTGTTGCTAATTAACTGGTTACATTAACTAGCAACTGTGTATTGAGCTGGTCCCTGAGTGAATCATGATTGATTGGTAACTGGTAACACAGTAGCTTAACAACCAGGCCTGCAGTAGCCCCGCCCCACCACAAGAAAAGAGACAGTTGCACAAGCACCCATGTCACAAGGTTTGTCTGTCAGCAGCTAGGTGTGAAGGGCCCCAGAACCTATCTCCTCGACAGCTGGCAGCCTTTGTGGCCACAGCAGGGGCTACCATCCCTGCAGCTTTCACCCTGCTGCACCTTAACACACACACTGTCACCCATGTCACAAGTTTTGCTTGTCTGCAGCTTGAGGTGCAGTTTCCCCCAAATCCCTGCACTTATCTCCTTGAAACTTGGCAGGCTTTGTGGCCTCAGAAGGAGCTACCATCTCTGCAGTTTTCACCCCCCTCTGTTGTAACACATACACATGACATGAGTTTTGCTTTCAAGAATTTGGGGTGCAATTTCCCTGAACCCCTATATTGATCTTCTTGAAACTTGGAAGGGTTTATGCTCTCAGCAGAGGCTACCATCCCTGAAAATTTCATCCAAATGAGACAAAAAACAACCAAGTTATAGATATTTCATTGATTCCCCATTATACCCTATGGCTGGATCTCTGAAGCAGTTCTGAAGCTTTACCGAACCACTTTGGAATGCTTAACAAAGCTAGTGCTTTGATCCAGACATGCTGCTTTAGATGCCAAAGCTTCTGACGCTTCTCCAGATCCGAAACAGGGTCCAAAGCCTCGCACAGCCCTACTGCATCTCCCTTCCTATATAAATTAAATTTAAAAAAATAAATCCAGTATAATTATAAAATCAAAAAGAATAAATAAATTAATATAATAATAAAATAAAAGTGTCAAGAAGGAAGAAAAAGGTATTCTGGAATCCCTCTTGCCTGGCTAGGCTAGCCATTCAAATCATTGCTAGTAGTAGCCTTTTTGTTGTCTAATGCTCCTGAGCTGCTGGAAAAATGTTCAGTAACTGTCAGACCCCAAGGCAGAAAGCAGGCTAGTTCAAAAAACGTTGCCTTTTATGCTGTTTTTCCATCCCTCCCCCAGAGCGATGGGATTGGAAGGGACCTCAGGGAAAGATCACAGTCACTGGTCAGCTACACAGTCAATATGAGAGCAGTTCTCCCCTCTTCCCCCTCCCTTTCCATACTTTCTGTTTCCCTGCAGGCAAGCCCTGCTTGAGCTTTGAAACTTGAAACATTTCAAAACTTTCAAAATGTTTCAACTACCCTCTTTTTGTTTTGAGGCTGTTTTGAACCCCTTCATTTCATTCTGATGTCACTGTTTCAAGCTCAAAACGAATCGAAACAGCGTCAAAATGAAACAGGTGATGAAATTGCACACAGCCCTACTAAACAACTGCACTGTAACCACTGTTTCATTTTGAATAGGCCACTGAACAGCTGTCGGATGGGTATGACTTTGGTTATTCCAGGTCTCAACCAGTGTCCTGGAAATTACATGTTCTATGTGCATTTACCCTGGTATGACTTTCCTGTTTTGGACTCTATTCTTTTCAGCTCTGTGTTTTCAATGTCTTATTAAGCTTCTAAACAACCCCCTAGAGATTTCTGGACACCATCCTCCCACACGGCTCAAGTAAATTAGACTGGGACATTGAATTTATCATATTTTTCTGAGGCAAGTTATTCATACTTAGATCACTAAGGAAACCACTCCATTCTTCTGTATATATCCTCTATATTTTCATCCCATTGCTAGGAAACTTTGTAGTAGTTTTGATAGTATACATGCTGAACCAGGTTGTGTCCTAAAATCGCCAGACTACGAAAAGAGGATTTGGATGATAACATCGGGAGCAACTGTAGGGTCAACGGAGCTGAGATACCCAAACTGATCTTTCCTTCAGTGCATGGTTATGCACAGTGCTTTAGAAATCCAGGGTCACTCAAAAGTTCTGGGCTGCATGCATTGCCTGTCTTAATACAGAAAAAAATAAACCAAGGATTTTGAGATGATTAGTTGGAAAAGCATGGCTCACATTTTAATATGGATTTAGCACATTTAAACTGGGTTGAGCCATTGTCAGATCCATTGATGTCAAATGGGAGTTTCCTTCTTGCTTGATTCTTGCAAGGTTAGGCCTAGAAAATATACAAGAAAAACACTGTAGTCCTTGCTTAAATTTAAGGAAGCAACTTTGTAAAAAGATACTGCTACAGGGAGGCAGGCCTTGAAAAGGGCAGTTTGGTTTTTGTTTGAATGAATACCTAAAAGGCAGGTTACTCATCTAAAACATTTCCAGGTTATCTGAACATTTTAAATTAGAGGAAACATTAGCTCTGCTATGAAGCAGTTTACTACCTCAAGTGGAGCACCACACTAAGGTGGTCACATTGCTTGCAGTTCCAGAGTTAGATCATTGTACATCTTTGTACAGTGTTACCTTCCATTGTATAGACATTGCCACTGAGAGCAGACTGGCTTTCAAGACTGACAGCTTTCAACTTCAGGCAGAACAAGAAATTACAAGAATATATCCTTTCTTGTGGCATTATACCACTTCCACTTTCAGATCCACCTTTGCACATCCTGTTTAATCCTAGATTTACAAGTTTGTAAATCTAGGGTTAAACAGGATATGCGAAGCTAGCAGTGAAGGATTTACTGCATCTTTAAATCTTAAAAAAACAGCCCTTTGCTTTGGGGAGCAAGTTAAATAGGTGTTATTTCATTTGGGTCTTTTTTCAGGGGGAGGAGAGAAGGATTTATCTTCCCAAAATGCTGCACAATTTTCTTTATAGAAGCAAAGTGCCTCTGAGCAGATATGGAAAAAGTGAAGAAGAATGGGCCTTTACCAAACCTGTGTAATTCATTTAAACTCTGCCAGGTATCTGGCTGTAAGACTGAAGGGGACTGAGGTCCCCTTTTGGCAGCTCATATCCTTTACCAATAATACACAAAGTGTTTCATTATTCTGTATACTGTAGTTGGCACATGCCAGTTTACAGACAGAGTGATGGCTTAAAGTATTTGCTGATTCCATTTTTTTTGTTTTTTTGCCATGAAATAATGTGTGGTGCATAAGAGTGAAAGGCACTGGAACAGGGTAAAATATGCTTTTATTTCCAAGAAAATGTAGAAATCATCAACTGTTAAAGTAGCATCAGTCTTGTGATTTTTGTCCCCTGCCAGGAATGCTAGGCAATCAAGATGAAACTCCACATATCCCTAATCCATCTCATTGTACCTAAGTAGTATGCAGTATGGATGATCCTGAGAGAACTACTAAATAACCTGGGCTCATTAGAGTGATAAAGTTTCATCTGCAAGGCCAAATTTTCCAGAACTGGAGGCAAGCTTGTGTGTATACACACCCCTTCTATCTGACCAGTCCACCAGCCTTCTAAATCTCAATAGGTCTCCCTGCATGTAGAAAAATCAGGTAACTACATATGCAGATAGGTATAGCAAGGGACACTACAAATTTTCATGAATTAAAAAGGCATGTATAAACTTCATATACATATAATTCATATACATATAATTCTTAATATTTCTCCTCTGCATTTTCTGAATGCTATTTTTTAAAAAATTTAAAATAATCTATAGACTTTTTATCTTATTCTTCCTCTTATTCAGGCCTCTTCCAACAGAACACTGATTTCATTGCTTGGCTAGATACAAGTGGAATTAAACAAAATGCATCAGGTATTGTAGAAAGGTTGATGAATTCTTCATAATAGAGATGAGTTTGAGCTTTGCTCCAGACTCAGATGTGTAAATGGGGCTACCTGGTAACTTGGAGATTTGGGAATCAAAGGTGGTCAGACATGATGTTAGCCATACAGCTACCTTGCATGCTGCTGGCCTTAGAAACAGGTGTGCTTGCATGCTTTAGTTTTGTTTTTATGTGTTTTGAGTGAGTTGATTCTGGTTCTGATGATCCTTCAGACATCATTCACTTCACCTTTTCTTTCAAACTGAGAGAGATGGCAGAGTCGCACAATGTAAGAACAAGTAACTCAAAGACGGTTGATTTTTCCAATTTGTTCATTGCATAATATTTATCCAATATTTAATGCAACACAAGGTAGGTCATTGGAGAGGAGAAGGAAATGGGAAAGAAGGTGAGTTGTGATGGGTATATTTGCAAAAGGGGCTTCTATCATCAGAGCTGGTCAACTCTAATTAAATATTTCGTTTTTAATATCTGTTCTCTGACCAAAATAATCAAATGCTGAATGTATGTAGTATGTTCTATTTTTAATATTTCCTTGCTGTCAAAGAAGGTAAAAAGGCAGATTTCAGAATAAAAAAAAAATATTTCTTTCTCCTGAATCAGGCAATTTATTGGAAAGAAACAAGGAAATTTCATTTTACAACAAATATAAGGCTCACTGCACTGCCACGATATAATAATATATGCCCACTAGTACTGGGTTAAGACCTAAATTTGCCTAATTTTGAGACTACATTGTTGAAGCCACTTGATAGCAATGTTAGTAACTCAGTGCTACTGAGGCTGAGAGTCCTATAGAGTCCAATTTGTGCTTTTGCAGTCCTCTACTTCTGACTGCCACTGAAGGAAGCACCCTTGACCTGGCAGTCTGTATTGGGAAGCTATATTGTAGGTAGCTTCCTATACTACCAAGGTCCTGCATATATTTAGGACCAGATCCAAGAAAAGATTTAGATACTTAAATGTTAGATGTTGTGGTAGTGAAGTTGTAGGTATCTTTTGGAGCCATTCTTTTTAATGGATAAATGGATAAATCTGAGGAAAAAGCTTGAGGTGACTTAGATGTTAATACAAACTATTAAACTGAACAGTAAAAAGTCACCAGGGCTAGATGGTATTCACCTAGGAGTTATGGTGGAATTTAAATATGAATTTGCAAAACTGTTAACAATAATATGCAACCTATCAGTAAAATAAGTTTTGATGTTAGAGGCCTGGAGGATTCCCAGCATTATACCAATCTTTCAATAGGGCATAATTAGTGGTTCAGAAACCTACAGACTAGTGACTCCAACGTCTGTTCCTGGCAAATTAGTAGAATCTATAATAAAAAAAACAGAATTATATATTACATGTGTAAATGTGATATGCTGGTGAGAATCAACATGGCTATTGAAAATGGAAACCATCTCATCAGTCTGTTGGAATTTTTTGTGGATATCAGCCAGCATGTGGATAAGAGGATCCGGTTGCTATACTGTGTTTGAATTTTCGAAATGCACCTGCATCAGAAGCTCTTAAAGACATTAAACTATCATGGGGTCAGAGAAGAGGTTCTCTTGTAGGCTGAAAGCTGGAGCACACCTGATTACATTTTTCACCTTTCCACATTCCTCCACCACAAAGATTAGCAAAAGCTGAGTTCATCATTAAGTTGTAGAAACTTATGAAATTGTTATTGAATTAGCAAAGCTGAACTTATCAACTATTTACCCCTGATGGTGCCCGGGAAAAAAGAGCCTGCCCCATTTCCTGCTGATCTCCCCTCAGCAGTTTGTAGGCTGCCACCAGGTCCCCCCTCAACCTCTGTTTACTGAGGCTGAACAGGTTCAGGTCCCTCAGACGCTCCTTGTCAGGCCTATCCTCCTGCCCACATATCAATCTAGTGGCCCTCCTCTGGACCCCCTCGAGGCCATCCACATCCCTCTTGAAGTGCGGCTCCCAGAACTGGACACAGTACTCCATCTGCGGCCTGACCAACGGGTCACAAAATCCTTGGATTCAAGTGTCGCAGTGGACGTAGTCTTTCTGGTCTTTAGGAAGGCCTTTGACACTGTCTCTCACCCCATTCTCATTAAAAAATTAGGTGACTGTGATGTCGATGCCTACACAGTCAGATTGGGTGCAGCCCTCCAGCCAATTTTCAACCTGAGAGTGGTGGTGGAGGGGTCATTTTCAACCTGGAGGGATGCAGGCAGTGGGGTTCCCCAGGGCTTGGTCCTTGGATCCGCACTGTTCAACATCTTTATCAGCTACTTGTGATCTTTATCAGGGGGTGAAAAGCTCCTTGTTCAAATTCACAGATGACACTAAGATGTGGAGAGAGGTGGGCACGTTAGAAGACAGGGACAGGCTACAACTAGATCTAGGGGTGAGAGGATGAGAACAACTAGGTTACAGGGGTGGGAGGATGAGAATAGGATGGGTTTCAATACTGACAAGTGCAAGGTATTGTACCTGAGGAGGAAGAACCAGCAGCATACCTACAGGCTGGAGAACTCTCTTCTCATCAGCACAGAGGCAGAAAAGGATCCTGGAGTCACTGTTGACTCCCAGATGAACATGGGCCACCAATGCGAGGACACAGTCAGTAAGGCCAACTGCACCTTGTCATGTAACCACAGATGCGTCACAAACAGGTCCAAGGAGGTGATCCTCTCACTCTGTATGACACTGGTCACGCCGCAGTTGGAGTACTGCATCCAGTTCTGGGTGGAATGTGCACAGCATTGAGAGGGTCCAAAGGAGGGCTACTTACATATCAGGGCGCAGCAGGACAGGTCCTACGAGGAGAGGCTATTGTACCTGAACCTGTTCAGCCTCCACAAAAGAAGGCTGAGGGGGCACTTGGTGGCCATCTACAAGATGACTAAGGGAGACCAGCAGGCGGTGGGAGAGTCCTTCTTCCCTTGAACAGTACCGGGAGTAACGGCCATAAGTTGATGAAGAGTAGATTCAGGCTAGATATCAGGAGGCACTACTTCACAGTCAGGGCGGCTAGGATCTGGAACCAACTTCCAAGGGAAGTGGTGTTTGCTTCTACCCTGGGGGTCTTCAAACGGAAGCTAGATAATCACCTTGCCGGGGTTGTTTGACCCCAGTATTCTTTACTGCCCATGGCAGGGGGTTGGACTTGATGATCTGCTCAGTTCCCTTCTGACCTTACCTACTATGAAGCTATAATAGAACTGAGTTCAAGATGAGATTACACATTATTTTTGGACATTAGTGTCCTGGGCTTCTGGATGGACTTTTGGTCTTGTTTAACATGACAATTATGTTCTTATGACACTAGGAGTGGAATCCAGGTCTGATTGAAGCTACTTGTTTCCTGATGCAGTTAAGCTCTCAGTGACTTGCAGTGGGATCTGAAATAGGCCGTACACTGAGTAGGAAGCTGTCTAAAGTCAGTATTCTCAGTATGCAACTGTCTGGAGCTAGCCAGCAGGGCAGTGCTGTAACAAGGTGTAACAATAGGTACTCCCCTTGCATGTTGCAACATACATGGGCAACAGTATCTGCCATTTACCACCATGTTGCTGGTGTGATTGTGTGACTGCAGGGATAGTTATTTTTTTTTGTGTTCTGCACTCCCCTCTTCTCCTTCCCTCCACCCGCCAAGCTGGTACTTGAGCTGGCTGCCCTGGTTGCTTCACGCTAGTTATGCCACTACAATACAGAAATGTTAAAGAAAGGGGTTAGTCTTAAAGTCCCTTCTGCCAGATAACTCACCCAGAAAGCTGGTTTCATCCACATGGGATCCACAGCCTACAGTTCACATCCTTTCTTTCCATAACCTAGGCAGAGATCATTCTCTTTCCTTTTAAAACACAGCTGGAGGAGGAGGCAAGTGGTGTTGGTTCTCTTATATAATACCCTAGTGGTTAAATTACTTACCCAGGTTAAGCTAGGCCTAGGTTCAGATTCTTTCCTTTTCATGAGGAGGTTCAAAACCATGTTTCCCACTTCTCATTCTCATTCTCACTTCTCATATAACTTAACCACCAGGTGATTGGTTTTTCTAGATGGTGGCACTTTCCATCCATCCGATTGATGCTGTGCTACGCTGTAGGAAAGAATAAAAAGTGCATTCGGTTATAAGAACTATAACCTTCATTCTGGAATTCTCCTTGGAAGGGGAAAACCTGGATTTCAGTCCCAGGTCTCCCTACAGAAAAGCTTTTTGAGAAACTGCTTACATCTGTTTATACAAACCAGTGCTCTTCAAGTTTTCTGAAACAACGAATCTATCGTGCCCAGACACCAGAGACACTAATGACTTATAAGCAGGTGGTAATAATCATCAGGCATAAGATGATGACATCTGGTCATTTGTTACTGAATGTAGCTTGATTAGAACTAGTGACCAAAATGAGAGACTTTCTGTCAGGTTACCAGTTCTTTGAACCATTTCTCCTAAAGCAAAATTTCATTATAAAATTCCAGTGAGGAAAGACTGAGCAAGTATATAATCTAAATAATTTGGAAATTAATCAGATTGTCTATTTATCTTTGTTTTTCTTTATCTTAAAAGCAAAGCTGAAAAAGACCTTCACGTAATTTCTGCTGAAACTATATGGAGAAATTTTAGTAGTGCAACTTGCATTGACCATCAGGAATCCCAATGGCATAAAAAACATTTGTACCAAGTGGAGGAGGAAATTCTGGGTTTAGGAACCACAAATTTGTGGCATAGCTTTTATATACTTTAGTTTTTGTCCTAAGAAAATTGTGCATATATTCAAAATGATAAAGCACATCTGTATTTCAGTGCACATCAGTTGAGGTCTAGCAATGCAGAGGCTGAGAAAACTTCTTATGTTGAGTTTTAACCTGAAAAAAACAATGACGGCTTTAGGGTCACTTAGTGCTCGTAACAAAGTATGCTTTGCTGTTTCAGCAGAACTTGCATGCATTATTAGAAAAAAGCACATATATAGTACCTACAACAGAAATGTTGACAGACCTGTCGTTATGGCTGGCTCTTCAGCAAAAACATTGTCTTATATATCATTCTTACAGTCTTGGCATGTATTATATGCTTAAATATTTGATTTCCTTGGTTTTATATTTTACAGTCCTTAAAATCTGTCATACATAAAAAATGAACCCAGGCAATTAAATAATTTAATAACATGTAATATCTTGAGAGGAAAAAATGAGTAGAAAACAGAACATGTATCAGCATTTTATTTAGTGTAGTGTCTGTTCTCTCAATATATATGCTCATAGCTCCCCATTGTCATTAATGGGAATTACACATGCTGAAGCAGAGCAGAATTAGACTTATTATTAGCAGAGGCAGAAGTATCATCATTGCGCATTACAATAAGTAATAAGTTAGTCAAAAAGCACTTCTTTGAAGCTCTATCTAATTTATAAATTTAAATATCATACTGTTTCTCATCTATTAATTTTAACTATATCTGAGTTCTGAAAGTATGAATATGCTGCATGGTAACCTCTTGCTTGCTTAATAAATCTAATTTTTTTCACAGAACATTATTTTTTCCAGTATTCTTTCTTTAAGCACAGCCACGATTCTTGGGGCCACTTATAACATTGCAGTGTTGTTCGTTCTTCCGGTTTTAATGTTCTGCAACTGTCCAGTACTAACATTCAAAAGTAGGGCAAGAACCCAAGACCACCTGCGTTGTGGGGGGAGTAGCATCTGATGACCTTCTGATCTTATATCCTGTACTCCTGCTGATCCACAGGGATAATGAACTCAATTTGGGTTTATTTATGAATGAGTTTTTTTTAATAAATAAAAAGTCAAAGAAATAAATTGTTGTAGATCCCAGATGCCTCTTTCTAGTTCACATTTAAGTTAGTTGCTGCAGTGTAGTTTCTGTAAAAGAACGTATGCTTTGTATTTCCTACTATGAATAAGCATGGGCTTATTTAATTTAGTGTTGAACACTTTTTTTTTCATTCTTTTCCTTTAGCTTTGCAGTTCCAGATGTGCTTCACTGCTCAGGTGTTCTGCAGCCCCTGATTTCTAGAATATCAACTCATCTTTTTTCTATGCACGTAGGACCAATCCTGCAGTCTTTACTCAGCCTTTACTGAATGTAATGCCTGCTCTCTTTGAAAGAAAAAAGCAGTTAAAATCATTGTACTCCTGATTTTAATTCAAATTCTTAAACTGGGATCCTCCTTGATATCTTCCCACCCATGAGATAGGTACTTCCCTTGCATATTGCCATTTTTAGGGGCTTACTTTTCCAGTATCTTTGGATGATAAACTAATTCCACCCTTTCTCATTTGGGGAGCTTACAAGGTCAGTGTCACTCTCATACAAATTATTTCCCTACAACTTTTTGGACGGGAAAGATATGTTGCAACCTATTTTCTACGTAGTGATAAAGTCAAAACAGCCCATTATAGTCTGGTTTGTGCTGTTTTACTGTTAAATAAGGTTTGTTTTCTTTACCATGACAGAATCAGTTGAGAGAAAGCGTCCTCTCCATACATGGCATTTACATATATATGATACAAGATAGGGAAAATGAAATCCTATGCTGTTTTCTGTCAAAATTTTAATTTCAAAGTTCTTGAGTTCTCTCCTGGCATTCTTCAAATGTAGCAGCATGCCTGTTCTGCAGGTGTTTGGCTCAAGTAAAAATTTAGGAAGGAACAAATCTTGCTCTGTTTTTAAACAGCACTCTATCCACTTGTGGCGCCATACAAGCAATTAATAATCGCAGTGATTAATGAAATGCAAGTGGTGTTATGGTTTTGATCTAGATCTATGTCCTTATTGAATGTGTTGGCAAAGATTAGCCCTAGTTCTCCTGTGTGATCAGCTGAATCATTATTAATAAAATAGACACTACCATGGTGTTTTGGCTTGGATGATACCTTGATAATTCTTTACTGCAGAATTTGAGTGTGATCTGCTTCTCACTGTAGCATGGGACAGTAAGACAATAGCTGCCTGAGGGAAGCATGGGGAAATCAGGATTGGCATCACCATTACTCTGCACTCTTGCATTTCTGCTTGTTCCTCATGTTTATCTCCTTTTTCTTCAGGAAAAAAAAAACATGGAAAGAGAAGAGACTTATGATGCTAAGTCTATTTACCTTAATCATAAGGAGGTTAGGAGTGACTGGATTCCTGTGTATGTGAACTGAAGGTGCTGACAATTGAGATATCTCTTTATTCTAGCAAATGAAGGAATTGCAAAGCCTAGTAGCTAGAAAGTAGAAACAAGGAACACATTTTAAAATGAAGGTATGTGGGTGGACTATCCATCAAGACTGGATGTCCTTCTGAGTTATACACTGAATCATCCTGAATATAGGTTGGGCATTTGACTGTCAGATATACATAGTCAATTGACTGGTCAAAGATTGTCAAATAATGGTAAAATATTTTAAGCATTAGAGTAGTGCAGAGTGAGACTTCAGTCTTCAGTAGGTTAAAAATTTATGCTAATTACAAAAACAGTTTAACTGTTATCGTGGAACAATGACATTAAATGTTATAAAATTGTAATGATTTTTAAAAACAATCAGTCTTTGGTAAGGGTAAAGGTGAATGATATTTAAGACTGAACAGACTTGGCTTTTATCCCAAAACCTGAAGATCAGCATGAACAATTACAAAATATAACAAAAAATGAAATGAAGCAGAAATAATACCTGCATAACAACTATAAAAGACAAAAGTCAGTTTTTAAAATGCAGTTATGCTACGTAGGCAGCTGGCCAACTCTTCAAGCTTTTTGTTGTTTGCAACTGGAGATGCTTGAAGTCTCAGTAGATAGCCAGAAGGAGAATACCTTAAATCTTAGTAAGAAACTGCTCATGTTTTTGGGAGCATCTTGGAGTAATCTCTTTTGCAGTTGAATTATACTAGTTGTCATGATATATGAGATCAGTCTTTCTTCAAATAGTAAATGATAAAGAAAGCAGTTGGAACTTAGAGGCAACAATCAACAGGATTCTACACAATGTGAATTCTAGCATTATCTTTCCTTACTTACTTTCTCTTATCTGAGACTCTTCACAGCACACACACAGTGGCTGAATAATAAAGTGTCAGGAAACATTATATTAATAACATGGTATCTGCTTGCATAGGCAGTGGGTGGCCATTTTAAATTTATTTTCTCATTAGAAGGCCTTGGAGAACTTAAAAGGGCACTGGACTAAGTACCAACTGGAGGGTAGTATACTCCATGAAGATATTTTGCTATTTTAACAGAGAGCTTGAGAATCATTCAGTTATTTTATTATTCTGTCTGCTTTGTGTGAACATAACCAATAAAACAGCAGTAAGCATATTGAAGTATTTAGACAAAACTTCTTCCATGAAAAATCAATTCTGTAATTTAGGAGTCCTTTACACAAATTATCTCTCCAATCCCCTGCAGCAATGGGATTCATGGGTTCCTGAACCTGACTATGCTTGAAAAATTGCTTGATGCATCATACCAGAACTACCAAGAACACAAATGTAACTTTCAGGAAAGAAAATCTGGTGGAAAGCTCCTAATAGTTACAGGAGTGCTTCTATATCTCTCTGTATATTTCTCATAGCCCCATGGTTGGAAACAAAATCCTCAGATTTTATCATTTACTAACTTGATGTATAAATTAATTTTAAAGCCAGGATATTTGTTATGCTTATAAACATTAGAGAACAAAGTGTAGAGCGGGAGAATAAAAGCTTACAAGTATTCGTACTAGCTGATGCCAGCTTTTGCAGGTGAGGGACAGGACCAGATGCATATTACCATATTTTCTCACATACACCACACTTTTCCCCTTAAAAAAACAACTGCTGGAAATAGTGTGCATTACATGGGAGAAATATGGTAAGAACCATTTCTGCCTTTTACTGGGCAAAAAGTGAAAGTAAAATCTGCACACGCATAATGAGCAGAACAATGAGTAGACTGGCTCTTCAGCTTTTGTTACTTAGTTACTACAAGAAAAGATCTTTTCTTTATGCTCCCTTTCAAAAACAAGTTACATATTTTTCTGGGGTGTGTTGTATATGAGAAAATACAATACTCAGCAAACAAATATATAATTTTTCCCTGTCTTCTATTAGTATTGACATGAGCGGTCTTTTCTTGTCTTAAAGACAGACTTTTATTCCCTTCTTCTTTTTGTTAGTTAGTTATATGTAGGCATTTTAAATGCCCTTAGGAAGCCTTCTGAGTTTACATTTTACTGAGATAAAAAGGAAGTATTTCATACCTCTCACAGCTATTTTTCAAAGCTTCCTCACTTTTTCCACCTCTGCAGATTCAGGCAGTTCCCCAAGTCCCACTGGGGTCACATTCAAAAAGATTTCTTTTCAACAACAAGGGCTAGACTTTTTTCTAATGTAAGAATAGATTCTTTGGGCTCTTATGGAAATGACTGGGATGGAGACAGATATTCTGCTCTGTGCCCCATATCTGTCACTTGTAATAGGTTTAAATCTAAACCCTGAGCTCAATCACCTTCTCTTAAAGGTAAAAACTCCATTTCCATCAGTTAATAGATCTACAGTCATAAACCAACTTGGCATCATTTGCCCCTTGTGCCCAAATCGCACAATTTCAGGATCCCATCTCTGTCTTGCACTAGTGTCACTTGTAATAACTCTGCATATCTGCTATTTCTTTGGACGTTCATATCTAGACTGCTGTAAATGACATCAGACTCTGGCCAAAAATTTCCAAACTGAAATATATTCTGTGCCAAAACAAAGAGAATTTAGTTATTGCTTCTGAGCTCCAAAGGCCCGATGTGCAACTTTTAAACAGGCACTTGCTACATTTTGGGCAATGTTGATTGCAACAAGAGGAGAATGGGCAACAAAAACATGTTGCTAGTTCCAGAGGCCGGTTTCCCTCCTCAGAAAGGGAAAAGGACAGGTCTCTCAAAGGGCAGGGGAAAGGAATGAATGCATGCTAGCAGGGAGTACCTGTCCTAGCTTCTCAGTAATTACTCTGTAACAACTTTTTCAATGTATAATTTGTATTCGACGGGAATTCCCAACCAAGAAAACTTTGTCAGTTTAGCAATTGCTCACAGTGAAAGAAAATGATAAAATGGAAAGAATAAATCGATCCCCAGTAAACAGTAATAAGAGTGTGGCAGTGCACTTTTGGTGCCTGTCACCTTAAGGGCTGGAGCTATTGGAGAAGGCATCTGGCAGGTGCCTGATTAAGGTGACCATTTTCAAACTTAGGCAAGCCAGGCAGAGGCAGCAGTTGGCTGCCAGCCACAGAGGCAGTAACTTTATACCGGCAAAGTTGTGGCATACAAGACTGGGCAGACTGCCCCATGTAGACAGGTGGGCAGACTGACATGAGATCTTGGCCTCAGGAAGGCCTCCTGTCACAGAGTAATTTCAGGGTATTGTTAGTTCAGCATTAGTTACCTCTGTAACTTACCATAAATATTATGGTATTATCAGATATTTGGGGGAATTCTTCAGGCCTCACTCAACTAATTTCCATGGAAATTTGGGTGAGTAATGATTCAGGGCTCAGATCATATTATAGTTATGGAAGTAAATATCCTCATAAAAGAGGATAATTTTGGAGCCCTGGCTACGATCACCATGGATTTGTATGTATGCTTACTACATTCCAGTCTTGAGAACATCACTATAGCTGTTTCTGGCTGCTTTCCTTTTCTTGCATCCAAACAACATTGTATTTTGGGAAGGTTCAAACTTTACTTCAGACTTGGTGCACTGACTTTTAGTAATTGCTAAGCTCATATCATACCTAGTTAGTTTTACTTGTTAGCATTTCAAAACCCTTAAGCTGTGGTCATCATCCATGCTCTTCGGAGTCTGTTAGAGTTACTTCTTGTAATAAAAATAGACTGAAGAGGAACTCCTCCCCTCCCCACCCTGCCAAATGACAAAACAAATGCTTCAAAGTAATGCCGTAATATAGCAATTTAATGCAGTTGTCTTGTGCATCATCTGTTCCTTCTTGCATATTAAAGGAAATGCACAAACACTAAAAATAATAAGCAGTAATTTGGAATTCAAAACTGTATGATGGAACATGCTGAGTTGTCTATTCTGAGATATTTAATATTCAGGCCAATCTCAAGATAATGGCTGCATCACTTTCTCTTTCTCTGGCAAATGTCTACAGCATGGCAAAAGTTACCATGTTGTTCAACTTTTTTAGCAGGTGTGGGCTGCAGTCCCATGGGCCTCACTGAGGAGCCACAATGGCAGGGGCCATGACCCTTGCCTCCCCCTGTTGCCCCGGTGTTCCCTGCTGCACTGAACTCATGGGTACTCCCTACCCACCACTTCCCTGCATTGAGCATGTGGGCACTCCTCTTCCCCTCACACCCCACTACTGCACTACACATATGTGTGCACAGGCATAGGTGCCTCAGCCCCACCTTCACCTCCCTGGGCATGGGCTCATTTGCTCTGCCATGCTATGCCAGCACCCCATGTCATGGGCAGGGCAGAAAGTAGAAGCCAGATGGAGGGAGGACCCTGGAACCTCTGGCTGCTGCTGCTGTAGCTAGAGAGATGGGAGAGTGGTGGCTGGGTGGTAGCCCAGGGGATGCAAACTAATTCTTCATAGGCCATATGCAGCCTGGAGGCTGCCAGTTAGGCCTGGTTTCCACAGTAAATGCAGGCCCTGAATGGTAAGACAATGACAGTGACATAGGAGGACATTGGACATTAGGAGGCACTACTTCACAGTTAGGGTGGCTAGGACGTGGAACCAGCTTCCTAGGGAAGTTGTTCTTGCTCCTACCTTGGGCGTCTTTAAG
>JAGPOW010000261.1:70817293-70830343 GCA_030014935.1 Caiman crocodilus | reverse complement strand
GGGGTCCTGTGACCCTGGCACTCGTTTCCTGCCATTGGCGGGGGGTCAGACTGGATGGCCTGCTCTAGGCCCCTTCTGACCCTAGGTACTATGATACTACTATGATGCTGAACATGCCATTGCTAGGAGGGGCAGAAAGTAAACACAGCCTACTCAAGAAACAGGCACGTATCAATAACAAATAAGATTGCAATTAAACAATAAGACATGACAGACAGTACATTTCTAGGAAATTACACAATGCTTTGGATGGAGTTAAAACCATAAGGCCAAAGACTGAATCAACCAAGAAATGCAAAAAAAAAAAAATCTCCCCAATCTACTCTCTGGAGTTCTGGATAAAGTGATAGTGTGATGATTTGAGCAGTGTGTACAACTTGGAAATTTCAGTTTGATTTTATAAACTGTCTACATCCAAATGTCTGTGATCCCCTTTTACTGTGTACTATTTCATACTCCTTATGCTGACAAGATAGAGGAGTGATGCTGATGCATCTGTCCAGAACCTAGTTGATATTCAAAAGCTATCTGCACCTAAAAATATTTTATCTGGAGAGAGTTACATCTTGGTTAAAGCCATTTTTTTTGTAACCTCTCTGCGTGAGCTGAGTGTGAAGGAATGAAACTTCTTCAGAAGCATAACAGAGATCAGGTATTAGTTCTGGCTCTTAAATCTGTAGAACTTCTGCAAGGAGGAAATATTTTTAGAAGTAGAGGAATCCTGGTCAAGAAAAAAGAGTCTGCTCTTGTAACACCAACATCCTTGTAAACTGTAGGACAGCTGGAGGAAGAAGGAAGCATTCTACAGAGTAAAAAGAGATACTCTGTGATTTTGTGCGGGAAGATGCTCAGCAGATTTTGGCCCAAGGCCACAAAATGCTTGAGAGCAGTGAGGGAACTGAGGCAGGGCAATGGTTGGAGGAGTTGTAGTGTTTTGTCTTGGTCTCTAGATCTGTAGTCTAAATCTAGATCTGTAGTGATTTGGTTTTGGAATGCCTACAAAGTCCGTCAGAAGGTAGGGTAGGACAGCATCTTATGGCCATCTCTACATGAGACACTACTGTGCAGTGACTACTGCACATTGTATACTACTTGTATAAACAACTACTAAATAAATATGCATTAACCTCAGTTACTTTGCAGTAGTGATGGTGAATACCATTTTTATGATGCTACTGTGCAGTAGCCTAATACTACTGCACAGTAGTATTGTGTCAAGGTTTTTCCATGTGATGCTATTGTGCAGTAGTATCAGCTACTGTGTAGTCAGCATCTTATGTAGACACACCCACTAACTGGTTTGTACAGACTATGGACCATTTATAGTTGGTATGAAAGCTCATGTCTCTCTAAACTAGTTAGTCTCTAAGGCAGTAGTCACCAATCAGTGGATCTCTATCCACCAGTAGATCTTGGAGCCTCTTGGAGCTGATCCGAGGCTGGGGTGGGGGGGCTGAGTGCCCACGTGCAAGCACACGCATGCCTCAACCCATCAGGTCAGTCTGTGGGGGGGTGGGAGTGGGGAAGGGATGGGGGCTAGATTGTGGCTCCTGCGGTGAGGGACAGTGCAGCAGAGGCAGGAACAGGGGTGGGATTTACTTGCTAAGGAGGCATGCTCCCAGATAATTTTTTCTCCCTCTGTCTCAGTCTGCCCACCCTCCCTCCCCCCCGCAGACTTAACAGCTGGGGGCGTGGGGGTGGTGGTGGTGGCAGATGCCCCAGCTGGGTGAGACTTACCTGCTGGGGAGGTGTGCCCCCAAATATTTTTTCTCCCTCTGCCTTGATCTGCTCTTTCTTTCCCTTCCCACAGAATTACCTGCTGGGCAGGCAGGGGGGCAGAATGCAGTGGCGGCAGCACACAATACAGCTTGTGTTGCTTTTAAATGCCAAAGGTTGTCTCCTACTTAAGGCTGGAGACCACTGCTCTAAGGTTTCACACTGCCCTAGAGCCTGACGTCAGACTAACATGGCCACTTGATTCTTTTCAAAGCCTGTGTGTTGGCCTGCTTCTTCAATCTCATATCTCTGAAGAGGTGAGCTATACTCTGGAATCCCCACAAAGTAGAATTCTGGGAAGACGTATGCTAAACCTACCTGGAAGTCTGGGGATCAGAGCTGGTCTTGAGGGCAACTCGGCCAGAAGGTCAGACTTTGTGAAAGGGTCAGGCACAGATGGTGTGTCAGAGAAACAGGTCAGAAAAGCCAGACTCCAGTTAGACTGTATTTAAGTTACTTGACCCAGGAAGCATAGAGTACATCTGTATAATATGGTGAGACCAAAGCACAGCAGCCTGTTCAGCAGAGGAAATTCTTCCATGGCTGTGACTGTGAATAACAGGCTGGTTGGAATGGGGGGCTTGTGAGAAGGCAGCTGTTTTATTACCCTTGTAATATGAACAAAGAACACCAGCATAGAACCTGTAGGGAATTACTATGGTACCATATGCAAAGAAGCTGGTGTGACACATCAGCAAGTGATCCCTTATGCAGGCAAATCTGGAAAGGAATCTCATCGTGTTTGAGACTGGCTGCATGAGGGATTGTTCAAATGTCTCGAGACTGTGGGAGTTTCCTACCCTGACGTAAGAGCTTATAGCAGAGCTAGTTGGGAATTTTCTGATGAAACATTTTTCATTAGAACATGCCAGTTCATTTAAACCAAACAGTTCATGGGAATGGGTTGGCTTCAACAAATATTTCAACTTGGGAAATACAAGTTTCAAATTAATAAAACTTTTAGATATTTTCTAAATGAAAACTTATTGTTTGAGTTCAACTGACTTTTTGTAGAATGTTAAATTAATCATCAAAAAAGGTCAAAACTGGAATAAAATGTTTAAAAGTGATCAAGTAAGACATTTTGCTTAACCCGAACAATTTTTTCCCTTGATTTTTGTTTGTAACGATTTCATGATTTAGATTTTGCTTCTTGATTTGGGACAGGAGAAACATTAAAGATTTTAACAGAGCAGGAAAGCCTTTACTCTAGCATAATGCACTTAGCCATTTAAACATGGATTAACCCAATGAAAAGAGAAGATGCTAATAAATGCAATAAAAAATAATCTATTGCAGCAATTAGTGTCCCACAAGTACAACCAAGTTTACTGATTTTAGGCTTAAAATGATTACTGCTGATTGTAATGCACTCAAAATAAATCAAAGACAGATGGTTAACTTTGAGCAACATTTTTCTCACACAATATTTAACAATCAAGAAAGTCATAAAAGAATCCCAACTCACTATTGTGCAGCATGTCCTGCTGATGTGTTTATTTCTGTTGCCTGGATTTTAATCACTGGGATGTATTCATTTCAAATGTGATGCTAACCAGTACCCATTTATTGTGTTGCATTTCCCAGGAAAGTGCATTCTGACTAGCATGCAAAACATAGGATTGATTGTAGAGGAATCTTGTTGATGTGGCCTTTAAAACCAAGGGCTCAATCCTTCAAAGCCTTAGGCTTGATTTTAAATTTACGTAATGTAATGCAAGGTAAAGAGGCCTCAAAGTGGGTGTAAGATACAATTACTTCTAGTGATTGTTACTCATACTAACACCACTTTATGCTGCCAGGGCCTCAGCAAAGAGAGAATTAGGCTCCTATAACCAGGTGTGATACTACCGTGACTATACTAGTAGAATTGAATGGCATTTCTCATATATTCATCAATATGCTTAGTCATATTTGTGGTGTGCATGGCTTTTGAATTCCTGTCTACCATGTGTGGACATTAAAGATCCCATGGTGCATTTCATAAAAGTAGTAGTTTGCTCCAGTGTTCTTGACTGTAATTATTTCCCCCTGCACAGCTGCACAGTCAGGTGATTGCCATTCTCAAAGGTAGAAGTAGCTGCATTTCAGGGGTGATATATTTTATGAAGACCTTTGGAACTGTTCAGAATGAAAGGTCTCGTGTTGTAAAGTAGTGTTACTGCAATTGATAGGGTAACTTTAACCACCTGACACTTCACACTTTTATGGTAAAAATGTTTCTCATTACAACAGTGTGGTTAAGTACAGACAGTCGTCAAGTCCGCGGCTGAATTGATTCAATTTTTGCAGGTTAGTTTAAGTTGCCTATATTGAACCTTTAAGCAAGTGAACAGGCATTCACTTTTGATTCTAGAAATGCAGTTACATGCCTGCAATAGTACAGGTCAGAACCCAGGGGGTGCTAGGGCATGCCTGTCTGCTGGCTGCAGCAGACAGCTTGGGCCAAGGCTAGCCTGCCCACCTTGCGAAGGGGCTTGGGGAGAGGTGCAGACCATCTTGAGATGGTGGGGGACTGTGAGTTAACTTGAATCTGGAGGGGATCTGGGACAGAAGTTCAATAAACCAATTTCATAGATTCATAGACATTGGGGCTGGAAGGGACCCCAAAGGATCATTGAGTCCAGCCCCCTGCCCCAGGGGCAGGAAGTCAGCAGGGATCATAGGATCCCAGCAAGATAACCCTCCAAATGTGTCTTGAAGGTGTTTAAAGTGGGTGCTTGAATCACCTTTGGCGACAGTCTATTCCAAACCTTGGGGGCTGAGACAGTAAAGAAGTTGTTCCTTATGTCCAGCCTGAAACAGTCATGGAGGAGTTTGTGATTGTTCAACCTTGTCATCCCTTCAGGCGCTCTGGTGAACAGACTTTCCCCCAGATCCTGGTGAACACCCCTGATAAACTTACAGGTGGCCACCAGATCACCGCTGAGCCTGCACTTTTCTAGGCTGAAGAGTCCCATGGCTCTCAGCCTCTAATCATAAGATTTGTTTTCCTGATCTCTGATCATGTGTGTGGCTCTCCTCTGCACTCTCTTAAGCTTCTCCATATCCTTTTTGAATTGTGGAGCCCAAAACTGGACGCAGTACTCCAGCTGCGGCCTCACCAAGGCCAAGTAAAAGAGAATGATGTCCCGGGATTTGGTTGAAAAGCATCTATGGATGCAAGCCAGCGTTTTGCTCACTTTACTAGCTGTGGCATCACATTGAAGGCGCATGTTCATTTTGTGGTCAATCATGGCCCCAAAGTCCTTTTCATCTGTAGCACTAACCAGCATAGCTCTGCTGAGCCTATAAGCATGCTGCAAGTTTTTCCTCCCAACATGGAGAACCTTGCATTTTTTGGTGTTAAACACCCATCAGGTTCTCATCCACCCATTTCATGAGCCTGTCAGGATCTGCCTGGATCACCCTCCTGTCCTCAGGTGTGCATGCTTTACCTCAGAGTTTGGTGTCATTGGCAAACTTGGCCAGCCCACTGCTGACACTAATGTCTACATCATTGATGAAGCTGTTAAAAAGTATAGGCCCTAGGTCAGAGCCTTGATGGACCCCACTTGTTACAGCACACCACAACAATTGACTTCCATCAGCCACCACCCTCTGGGTCCTGCTGTGGAACCAATTCCCCAGCCATCAGATCGTGGTGAGGTTGAGGCTGCAGTTAGCCAGTTTTGCGAAGAGGTGATCATGGGATATCAGTTCAAAAGCTTTTTTAAAGTCAAGATATATGACATCAATCTCTTACCCTTTGTCCAGGTGATAGGTCACCTAGTTGTAAAAGGAAATGAGATTGGTCAAGCAAGACCTATCCACAACAAACCCATGCTGGGTATCCCTCAGGAGATTGCTGTCAGCCAGGCTGTTAAAGATGGCATCTTTGATAATCTTTTTCCAAGACCTTCCCCAGGATAGAGGTCAAGCCGATGGACCTGTAGTTTGCCGAATCTACTTTCCTCCATTTCTTGAAGATAAGGCACCACATCAGCTTTCTTCCAATCTTTGGGCACTTCACCAGAGCACCAGCAGTTCTCAAAGATCTGTGCCAGGGGCTGAGCTATGATGCTTGCCAGCACCTTCAGTACCCTGGGGTATAAACTGTCAGGGCCAACTGACCTGAAAGTAACCAGCCTGTCAAGGAGTTCCTTCATGAGGTCAGCTTCAATGGAGGGTAAGGAGTCTCCCTCCCCTGGGCTTCCCTGACCCACTGTGGGCAGGTGGGTCTCATGGGACTGGAGAAAAACTGATGCAAAGTACCCATTAAGCAAGCTTGCTTTTTCATGGGCATGAGTTGTCAGTTGTCCCATCTGTTTCAGCAGCGGTCCAATGTTGCCCTTGCTTTTCCTCTGGCTCCCCACATATCTGAAAAAGGACTTTTTATTGTCCTTGATATTTGCAGCTAGCTGGAGTTCTATCTCAGCCTTGGCTTTCTTGGTTTGCTCTCTGCAGATCCAGACCAGAGCAGAGTATTCCTCCTTGGGGGTGGTTCCAGTCCTCCATCCTTTGTTGGCCTTTCTTTTTAGCCACAGGAGGTCTGCTAGCCCCTTGGAGAGCCAGGGGGGCTGCTGTGCCCTTTTGCTGCCTGTCTTCTGAGACAGGATAGTTTTTTCTTGCATGTTCAGGATTGCTCCCTTGAGGAGCAACCACTTGTCATGAACTCCCCTCCCCTTTGGGTTGTGGCCTTTTAGGGCCTCACTGACAAGCCTCCTGAGCTTGTCAAAGTTAGCTTTCCTGAAGTTGAGGACTTCTGTATTACTGACTAACTTGCCAGTTTTACAGCAGATGGTGAAGGTGATCCGCTCATGGTCACTGTCACCAGCTTCCCTTCAATCGTTAGGTTGCTGAGTAGGTCATCCCCAGGTATCAGTACCAGGTCGAGCAGCACTTTACCTCTCATTGGCCCATAGACTTCCCGTATCAAATAGAGGTCATCCATGCATGAGAGAGCTTTGTGATCGCTCGGATTTGGCCGAGAGCTCCTCACATGAGAAGTCTGGGTAGTTAGTCTCCCATGACAACCATACACCAGGAGCACGCGGCCTCAGCTGGCCACAGCCAATTCCCTGGCAAACTTCTGGTCAAGGTCTTGACCCTGGGTAGGGGGTCTGTAGTAGACACGCACCATAGTATCCCCTGTGCTGTGTTCCCCATGGATTTTAACCCAGAGGGTCTCAGGTCTAACTCAGTTAATTTAATCTAGCTTAGTTAAGTCTGAAACTACATCGATCCAGGTTTATTTTAAGCTGGTTTCAGCCATTTTGAAAGTGGTTTATGTGCATTGCACTTTTGTTGTGTTATACAGTTGAACCAGTTTCTGATCATTTATATGAAATTTATGTGTATTTTCTGTTCCTAGCCTGTATGGTTGCCATACATTTAAGTAATATGTCCAGTATAAATGCAAATGCTCATTTTATCAATAATAGTTGGCATGTTTGTAGCACATGATATATATGCAAAGCACTATACAGATATGAACTGATTCCTACAACATTGCTGCACAGTAGGTGGCTAAATATTTATTATTTCTGTCTCAAAGATACAAGCTTCAGTTGAGTTAGACTGCTGACTTGCCTGAAGTTAGGTAATGAGTAAATGGCGGGCCATGATGGGTTACTAAACATGACCTCGCTAGAAGGAAGATTCATACAACTATCCTACCTTTTCTGGCTTTGAGTGGTTTTAGCCTCAGCTGTGGTAATATATTTTTTAAGCTTTTGTAAGAGATACAAATGTAGAAGACAGGGCTTCTGCAATTTGGAAGTCGTTGTGTGAAGATAGAATTAGAGGTTTTTTTATATATGGTAGGTTTTGGGGGTTATGCTTTGGGATATGTGTTAAGGTAAAGGAAACAGTATGGAGCAGGTG
This sequence comes from Caiman crocodilus, assembly GCA_030014935.1. Taxonomy (NCBI): domain Eukaryota; kingdom Metazoa; phylum Chordata; order Crocodylia; family Alligatoridae; genus Caiman; species Caiman crocodilus. Next base: position 70,822,702 of record JAGPOW010000261.1, on the reverse strand, counting down.
CCACTTACATTTTGGAAGGCAGGGTTGCTGGGGCCTGAAGAGAACTAAACAGCAGGGATCTGTGACTTGCTTGCTTGCAACTTTCCAGCCCAGCCTGTTGGCTCCTGTTGTAGATCACATGAAGCCCTGTGCTGTTTCTCTAACATAGCCAACTTCAAGAGATGTATCAATGTAGGCCCACTTAGGCAGATGGGGAAAGGAGGTGATAGAAATTTAGGGGTGAAAGAGATCCATGTGGAAGGCAGGGCAGATGGTGTAGAGCAGAGGTGGTAAAAGAATGCTAGGTTTCTAGCCCATCCATACTGTTGATATTTAGGCAAAACCCCAGGCAGTAAAATTGCCTGGAATAGGGTTGCCTAACTTGAAGCTCCTGGAAGCCATACAGCACACAGGCTGCACAAGGCAAGATGGGTCACTGGGTTGTGTGCTACACTGATACTCCCCCCAGTGGGGGGTGCACCATTGGTACATTGTGTACCTCCACACTATACCATGTGGACACAGTTTCTCCACCTGCACAGCTCCAATTTACTTGCACCTGCCTGCGTGTGGCCCCAGACTCACCCCCAGTTTCTTGCACAGTGTGTTGCACTGTCATACCTCAGAGGCAGAGGCAAGAAGAGGCAGCCAGAGGAAGGAACCTGGAGACTCTGGCTACTGTTGCAGCTGGTGCTGGGTGGAGTAGTAGCTGAGTAGGACCCCAGGGGCTGCAACTTAACTCTTCATGGGCCACCAGTCTTGGCTTGGAATAAAAGGTTTGCCCTACTATCTGTTCACTCTGCAGCTTTTACTGTCTTTTATTCTCAAGGGTGTTTTAATTTCGAGAACCTTAATGTTACTAGTATCTTATGATGGGTGTGACTATTGCCCTTTATCAGATACAAAGATTTCATCAATTCAGCTACCAAGAGCAACAGACTGCAACCAATGCCTACCATCTGGTTTGCTCCTTTTCATCCATCTACTCTATGAGGTAAAACTGAATACCCAACACCATTGTCTAAAAAAGTAAAAGCTGCTGTTGGTAGGCACTGCTAAATACAGGTGAAGGCTAGCTTGTTGTCTCCTTTTAAGTGTATTTAGGACAAAGCAAAGTTCTATTTTAGGTCAATAGGTGTTACTGGGCACATCTACACATTCATTAATGCTCTGTAGTTACTATGCATTAAGTTTAGTACTTGTATAATCAAGTACTAAATTAATGTGCAGTAACTGGTGTTACTGGGCAGTAGCACTGGTCCATGCCTTTTTAGTGATGCTACTGCCAAGTAGCCTAATAATACTGCACAGTAGTGTATTAGCATTGTTTGTGTTGTAATGTGCAGTATTATTAGGCTGCTGCACAGTTAGCATTTTGTGTAGATGTGCTCGCTGTATAGAAATCAAATCTTTTGAAGCAGTTAGTGAAACATAGTACTCTAGCCCATTTTAATTTCAACATCATCCACAGCTATCTCCCCTGAAAATTTATATGCTTTGCAAGATTCCATGAGCAGATGGATTGGTTTAATTTGCAGAAAGGTTTGCAGCAGAGTACTCTTTCAAAATGACATTGCAAGAAATTGCTCCAGTACAAGACATGCTCTGATTTTTATTTATGTAGAAGACATTGCGCTTAGGATTTCTAGCTGGAACAAAACCACAGTTTCACTAGGGCAGAATAACTCATTCTTCTATCTTGGCATGTCGTGCTCTGTAATCTATTCAAGAGGCTATGAAAGCAGCAATCAAGTGGCACTCAAAAACAACAGTACAGTAGTTGTGAGCTGCAGCTAGTGAGTTTTTTTGTTTGGAATTTACTCACCTAACCTTCACCATAATAGCTATCTATCTCTTTGAGGTACTTAAGGAGCTTCATCACTGAATAGCAGTGTGCTTCATGATCTTTCATTTATTTAGTCTCACAACATGCTTATGAAGCTTGAAGCTGGGAAATAAAGACGTGGAGAGGCTGAGTGAGTTGCCCAAGGTCACACAGAGAGTTGGTAGAGAAGCAGGGAGTTGAAACCAGACCAGTTGAAATCAGAGGCCAAGGATAGTGCCCTAACCATTAGAAAATCCTCCCTTTCCTCCCCACATACTTACAATGATGAATTATGGTGAGAATACTGTAATGTCTTGCTACAACAAAAACACTAACAGCTGTCATGTTTCTGGTCACTTGGGTGTTCAGTTGAGCAATGGATTCCTAATGAATTTGTCAATATGGCCTCTTGTTCTCCTTGAAGAATATACCTATGAGCAGATCAAAGTTTTCTCTGATTTATTCATTATTTTAAATACTTTTGCAAATAATTTGCTATTTTTTAATTTCTGTGGATTGAATACGAACAGTCCAGTGTAAGTATTCTCTGCTCACGCTGGGGACTATGCTGGATAATTGCAATTGTTCAGATAGTTTCACAGTATTATTGGATTCCTGATTGGATGAGCTGACAGCACTCTTCTGGCACAAGTAATTGTGTATGAATGTCATGTTTTCTTTCTTTGACTACTCAAGCAGGTGTGAAATGTGAAATGCACTTTCTGCATGTGTTCACAGTATTTGAACAATCAAGTTTTACTACTGGGGAGCAAACACTGAAATAGGGGCACGGGCTTGGACTGAATGAATTCATGCAAAAATGAAAACGCATATTAGTAGAAAATACAATTTTTTCCCCTGTATTTGCTCAACTCAGCCTTCAAAAAGTTTACTGCTCTATAGTGAAAGTGCTTTCCCCCCACTATTTCTTGCACATGCCCATTACAGGAATATATTCAAAGGCAGAGCTGAACAACTAGAGCAATAAATATATTTATAAATATAGATGTATATTGGCAGTGATTCTTACCAGTGAGGCAATAAGACATTGGAGTTCCCAAATCCATGTAATGTGAAACTAATGAAAAATCAGGCCCTGGTTTGATCACGATATGTGAGATAGAAGGGGAAGCAGATGATACCAAAGAGATACTAAAGGACAGACTTTAGAAAGCATTTAGGCACTGAACAATGGGGATAGGGGCCTAGTGAGATTTTCAGTTTTTTTTCAGGCGCCATACCTATTCAGTGGTCACACCCTGTTCCACCTATTGGGTGTCTAAGTGGACTGAGGCATCTAAGTACAATTCTATTCCACTGTGTTCAAGTCCCTGACAATCCATTAATGCATCTACTTTTGTAACACACTATCACCTGATCCTTAAGGTTGAATCATGAGAAACCAGCGAGGAGAACAACTGTGCTCTCTGCCTCCCCACCCCCTTTTGTATTAACTTTTCAGGGATTAAGGCAGGGTACAATATCACAATGCTTAGGTGTCCCAATATCATGTTTGTGGCTAATAGGTAGAAAAAAATCTGGCCATTAGTGAGCAAATGCTTTTGCAAAGCCTTCTAGGTGCCTATTTAAACCTGACCCTAAGGTTATGCCGACACCATGATATCAGTGTTCATTCTGGTGCTGTGTTCAAGACCTGGGTTTCTGGTGTACTCAAAAACAATGGCTCGCGGAGCCACCATGGCGTTCTTACTATTTTTAGTACTTTCTGAGGTTGACATGTGGAGTAGCTCAGGTGTGTGGGACTTATTTCCTTGGTGATGAGATTAACCTTATCTATCTCTGCGGCATAGACAAACCCTGCCAGGCTTGTCCATTGCCTATGTCCAGTGCCCATTAGAAACTTGACCCCAGGGTAGGATCCAAGGCTCTCAGTCATTGCACTGTATTTCCTTTACTTACAGTGAAGGATACTTGCAGTACTCATAGTACTTTACTCTGTGAGTAATGCCATTCATTTGAGAGGGACTGAGTAATAAGACAGTAGTCATTGCATGTAAGGGGGGCAGAATCTAGCCCATATATAGTAAGTCCTTTTTAATAGTTGATTCTTTCACATTGAAAAATCTGGCATCTTCATAATACATAAATCTATCTCTAGCTGCAGATGCTGGACTAGGCAAATTGAAGATTTCGTATTCGACTTCACTGCTCTTGGGCTAAAAAATTGCTATTTAAATGGGATTTCTATTTATATCAGCCTTGAAAAGGTATGTGCTTTCTCTGTGTAAAAGCCAAAAGATCAGAGAAGGTTAAAAAAAGATCTCCAACAACAACTCCAAAACAGTGTGATACAAAGGAAGAAAAAAAATAATGTGTTCAAAAGAACTCTGTCTTTCTCAAGCTTTCTACCCCTCTTCCTCCTCTTACTTCTGTCTCTGTCCCTCTCTCTGTCTCTAAGGGTTAAATATGCAGCGAGAAAAATTGCTAGACTTCATGTCTGTGCTTGGTGGGAACTATTAAATTACGGCTGGATGTTTTTAATTATGCCACACATAAATGACTGAACACAACAGCATTTCAATCCAAATGTGAGCCTCATTTATATGTGCTCTGTGTTCACTCTGAAATGCACTGGCTGGCACTTGTCTGTGGTGGCCCCTTTGTGGCACTGTAACAGCATGGCTTTTTCCCTCCACCCCCCAAGTGCTAGGATGGGAGCTAGTCCTGGCAAGGGGGAAAGGAAATGGGTAATAAAACAGAGAGCTAAGCGGCTCACTGGAGCCAGCAATGCTGGGATCTGGTTAATTGCTCCAAAATGAAAAAGATTCGGGGGTTTTCATGAAATCCCATAGGTGCACTTGCCAAGCCTCAAATATTAGATTGAATTACAGTTTCTAATTCCTCCCCGCCTTTACCCACAGCCATGTGTCTTATTTCTTCCAAAGGTTCCTCCACATTTCCAAGCAGTGAATAGAAGAGGAGCTGCCTGCCTGCCTATTATTTGTTTTACACCTTCCTTTACCTGCTTCCTTCTAATCTTGCTCTTAAAAAAAAAAAAAAAAAAAAAAAGTCTTTTTGTCTCTCCTAATCCATGTCTATCCTAGCCTGTCTAGAGAAGTGGAGTTGAATGGTGCCTACTTAGTCCTCCTGACACTTAGGTGGGTGGAGGATATATTAAGAGAAGCTCCTTGAACCTCAGTACCTTTCGCACCTATGTAACGGCTGGGTAAGCACAGTTCATTTTCTCTCTCTCTCTCTCTGGCCTATGCAGGCTGATATTTCATAGTTTTGTAGTTGATAGGGTCGGAAGGGACCTGAGCAGATCATCAAGTCTGACCCCTGCCATGGCAGGAAAAAGTACTGGAGTCAAACAACCCCAGCAAGGTGTTTGTCTAACCTCCTTTTAAAGACCTCCAGGGTAGGAGCCAGCACCACTTCACTTGGAAGTTGGTTCCAGATCCTAGCCTCCCTGACTGTGAAGTAGCTCCTCCTGATGTCTAGCCTGAATCTACCCTCTGCCAGCTTGTGGCTGTTATTTCTAGTCTCTCCTGGTAGTGCTCAGGGGAACAGGGACTCCCCCAATGCCTGCTGGTCCCCTCTGACTAGTTTGTAACAGGCCACTAGATCCCCCCTCAGCCTTCTCT
>JAGPOW010000261.1:70792095-70817193 GCA_030014935.1 Caiman crocodilus | reverse complement strand
CTCAGGGGAACAGGGACTCCCCCAATGCCTGCTGGTCCCCTCTGACTAGTTTGTAACAGGCCACTAGATCCCCCCTCAGCCTTCTCTTGTGGAGGCTGATTAAGTTCAGGTCCCTTAGCCTCTCCTCGTAGGGCCTGCCCTGCTGCCCCCTGATCATGCGAGTGGCCCTTCTCTGGACCCGCTCCAAGTTGTCCACATCCCTCCTGAAATGCAGTGCCCAGAACTGGACGCAGTACTCCAACTGTGGCCTGACCAGTGCCGCATAGAGGGGGAGGATCACTTTCTTGGACCTGCTTGAGATGCATCTGTGGATGCATGACAGGTTGTGGTTGGCCTTCCTGACTGTGTCCCCACACTTTCGGTCCATGTTCATTTTGGAATCGATAATGACTCCAAGATCTTTTTCTGCCTCTGCACTGAAGAGAAAGGAGTTCCCCAGCCTGTAGGTATGCTGCTGGTTCTTCCTCCCCAGGTGCCAGTACCTTGCACTTGTCAGTGTTGAAACCCATCCTGTTCTCATCCGCCCACCCCTGTAACCTGTCTAGGTCCAATTGCAGCCTATTCCACCATTCTAGCGTACCCACCTCCCCCCACTTTTAGTGTCATCAGCAAATTTGAACAGGGTACTTTTTATCCCCTCGTCCATGTCACTGATGAAGATGTTGAACAGTGCAGGTCCGAAGACCAAGTCCTGGGGGACCCCACTGCCCACATCCCTCCAGCTTGAAAATGACCCACCCACCACCACTCTCTGGGTGTGGCCCTCCAACCAGTTAGTGACCCATTTGACTGCGTAGGTGTTGACACCACAGCCCCCAAGTCTTTTAATGAGAATGGGGTGAGAGAAGGTGTTGAAGGCCTTCTTGAAGTCCAGAAAGACAATGTCCACTGCTACCCCTGCATCTAAGGATTTTGTGACCCGGTCATAGAAGGCCACCAGGTTGGTCTGACAGGACCTGCATCTAATGAACCCATGCTGGTTGCCCCAAGCATAACCTCCTTTACTGGCCCCTCATGGACATGCGCCAGGATAATTCTCTCAAAAAGCTTACCCAGGATTGAGGTAAGACTAGCTGGCCTATAGTTTCCTGGCTCCTCCTTCCTCCCTTTTGTGAAAATGGGGACCACATTGGCCCTTTTCCAGTTCTCTGGCACCACACCAGAGCACCATGAGTGCTCGTAAAGCCATGCCAGGGATCCCACAATGGCCTGTGCCAATTCCCTAAGTACTCTGGGGTGGAGGTCATCAGGACCAACTGATTTAAATGCATTCAGTCCTTCCAGAAGTTCCCTGACTAGATCCTCATTGACCCTAGTTGTGGGTGTGCCTCCCCTGGGCCCTGAGGGGGCCTGCTCAGGAAAATGGTCCCTGCTCAGGAAAATGGAGGCAAAGAAATTGTTCAGTTGGTTAGCTTTGTTTTCTGGTGTGATGACCAGATTCCTTAACGTGTCTTGTAGAGGCCCCACGTTACCCAGTACCTTCTTTTTGCCCCCTATGTATTTAAAAAAGGACTTCTTGTTGTTCTTGATCTGCATAACTAGTCCCAGTTCCATCTCTGCTTTGGCCTTTCTGACTGCCCCCCTGCACCCCTGAGCAACTGAGTTATAGTCCTCCCTGGTGATGGCCCCTCCCTTTCATTGGGTGTATGCCTTCCTTTTAGCTATGAGATGTTCCTGTATGCTTTTGGTGAGCCATGGGGGCTTTTGTGCCCTCTTGCCCCCTTTGATCCTTGTCCCTTGATTTAAGGGACTCTGACATGGCCTCTAAATCTGGGGGGATATTTTTGCACTGGCAATTAGTTTTTACAGTTAACTTTGAACAAGTCACACAACTAAGGGACTGAAGGGCCTAATTTGTGGATACAAAAGAGATGTTGGGAGGAAATTACTTCTTTAGGGGAATGATTCTCATTCTCATTCTCTAGCATTCAGTCCTTAAATAGTGTAGCATTTGGGTCCACAAGAAAAGGAAGCCAGTGCTGCAAAACTGTATCTTCATGTTGAAATCAAAGTCATTGTCTTGTCAATTGTTCAATTTGGTTTACACAATAGATTCTCTCAGGCTGGACATTTGGATGCATTAAGTCCGTCAAAGGGGCAAAACATTTCTCATGTTTTTAGGTAATTTGTTCTTAAAAACCTCAGCATTACAGTTCTGTAGCTATCTGCCCATGACAGATCACTCCAGTTCCTAACTGAATATTATTTTTCCTGTTTAGTCTATTTTTTTTCATTTGGGTATACACTGTTGTTGCTGCTCTTTGCTGTGCTGTCCTCAGACATCTCCAGTTTTCCTTTAGATGATTATTTTCTAAATATCTGTACACTGGTATATCCCATTTTATTCACAATAACTATCAGTGGAAGAACCCTAGGAAAATATGTCTGAGGGATTTGTAAAACATTTACATGTGCATTAAGAGTAACATGTAAGCTACTCCTTTCTACCTTTCCTCCCTTCTACCTACATGTTTTGTATTTTCATTTTAAGAGTGTCCCTTTCCAACCTCAGGTAGGCATAAGAGATTTTGGTTCAGGTAACCATTAGCAGCCATATGGAATTTAAAAATGAAGTCTCTCTGTCATGGTTATCCCACTGAACCACACTGCCTCTGCCTACAGACTACATCCCAGGCTGGCTAGTTTTAGAAAACAGGGCAAGTAAGAGAACACTCTAGCAGAATACTCTTTGATAAATCTACTGTTTCCTTGTATGTGATTTCATGATGCATTGCTATAGAGAGATCCAAGTGTTCTGCCAACCCCACTTTCAAGAAATATTTTAACGATGGGTTTTAAATTGCTAACTTGGGTGCTGCTTTATTACTGTCTATTTTTGGTGGTGGGCCCTCAGGCACTAGAGACTGAAGTCTCCATTGTTAACCCAACATCCTTCGTAATCAGAAATCAGGCATTTTTATTGAACTGCCATGCTGTTCTTGGCCTGAGTATTTCAATTGTTATTTCTCACCCAATTCCCTTTCGATTGTTAGCCAAGGCCTTTGCACCCAGCCCTTACCTCACAGGGTAAGGAAATGTGGTTTCATCCATGACATTAATGCAATTGTGTGAATCATTAGTGGATCCGGTCCTTTGGGGATCAAATGTTTTACAGACCAGTAGAGAGAAATTCTAATATCAAATATGTGCCATGAATCATCCCAGATGTTTAAAAAAAAAAAAAAAAGCCTCCCCCTCCCTGCCCCCCCGAGCAAATAAACCTCATATACTAGCCAGGGTAAGTCATAGGCTTAAAAGGGCAGATTTAACAAGAGCATCTGGTGAGGCTCTTGGCCAACACACCTAAAAGGTTTTCTCTCTCTCTCACCCCAAAAATTCTTCCAATGGATATTTTTCCTCTAACTAGCACTTCCCTGCCCCCCTTCCCATCCCAAAACTTGTATTTATACAAAGGGAGAATTCCCAAACCTTTAAGTGGGTGCTACCTTCCCCCTATACTCCAAAGAAAGAGTGAGGGGGAGTGATTTACAAAAAGACAAAAATTGAAGTTTTGTTGTGAAGGGGAGGAGGCAAGGACCTCAACACCTGCTACTCTTATCACTGTATTAATACTCAGCGCTCAGAGAGGCTGCTGTTAGTTCTGTCTCTTCAGGCTTGTTATAATACTGCTTCTGCTTTGCCTAATAATGTGAAATGAGTGCTCAGTGTCCTGCACAGCATATAAGGAGTATGAACTGTAACACTGACACCAGCATTTCTGATAACCAGAGTACTTATTTGTGTGTTTGAAAGTGGTTGTAGATATCTAACACTGGGCACTCAAGTTTGGAAATTGTACTTTACTGATTGTAAATGTATAAGTGAACATGGAGGCTTCTGCAACTGGCTTTTCTTACATAAATACAGAAATGTTCAAAACCATTTACACTGTGCTATTCTGGAAGTGAAAAGGAAAAATTATAGGAAGATCATAGTTTCTTGCTCAGTGCATGCCATATTTTTTTGTTTGTATCCTTGGAAATCTCAATGAAATCCTTTAATGAAATGGAAACAAATGGTGCTGGGAACAAAATTCAAGTTTTAATTGTTTTCCTAATGGGGACTATTTTTTTTCCAGATATGAGACTTTGCAGAAAGAATACTGAAATTATTTTCCACTGAAAAGGTAATTAGAGAGAGAGAGAGTGAGTCCTTTTAGGATCCTGATGATCAGCACAGCCAGATCTGTTACTCTTTAATGTTCCTTCCGGTGATGCTATAGTTGAACACAGGTTCTAAAAACAGTTGCCAAGATCTCTTGGAAAAAATTAGGATCTTCCTGGAATCTTCACTGAGATTCCTTTCCATGTAAGCAATGATTTGAAAAAGGTAAATTACCAGTCCCAGAGAATGATGGTGGTAATAATAAGGGATCATTTAACAGCTTAATTTTATCAATTATATATGGCAAGCTTGAAGGAATCAGTTACTCTGGTTTCAACTAAATGTATGTACCTACTCTCTGCAGAGTAAGCCTGAGAGTAAGCTAGGTGGAGCTGGAATTCTGATACTTTGTCTCCACAAAGACAAGAAAGCAACAAGAAGTGGATGAGATGGAAGTGAGTATTCTGAACAACATCAGGTAAAACTCCAAACTTTCAGACTTCTCCATGCTGACATCTGGAACAGAACAAATCTGTAAGCTTTCTTTTGAACCTTATTACTGCACTCATGTTGTTAGCTCTGTGGTAACTATTAACATTTTGCCAGTAAATGATGTCAGACTCAGAATTAAAAATATGTGTAGAGCAGATAAGATAAAAAGTGCCCCCCCTTTTGAACACTGATTTTTGTGGTTTTAGTTTCTTGGACTCATTGAAGTTTATTCATGATAATGTATTTTTTTTGCAGGGGGGGAATAATCCTTAAAGTAAAGCAATGACAACAACATAAAAAAGAAAGAACTCCTTCCCTCAGTCTGAAACAAACAGCATTTGTAAGATTCATTGACTTTCCTATGTGTATGTGTGATTAAAAGTTACAGGTACAGGAAGAAGAAAAAAAATTAAATATTGCTAAATGAGTGCATGAGATTCAAGGCCATTTAAATGACATATCTTTTTCTCTGTGGCAGTGTTATTTCAAAACTGGAGAGGCATCAAAGGAATCCTTAGCTCACTATGTGATGCCTGAGAAGTTAGACACTGAGATGTTGCTTTTAAATATTGTATATTTTTGCCCTTCATACAGAAAGTTGTCTAGAATGTAGTTTAAAATGATGGAAATATAAACAGGAGCCAAGGCATTCTGAAGTGATAGCTTTCACTAGTAAGGTACAAGATAAACAGACTTCAAGGTCTCTGAGCCTGCCTTATCAAGCAGAGGCTTGCTTGATAACTTAATGTTTCTAAAAGCCCTTTTGAATCAAAGGGCCCAAAGCAAGACCTATTAATGGGAGCTTTCCCTGTGACTACAATGGGAGTAGGATCAAATCTGAAGGAGATTATTTTCAGTACTGTTGGGACTCATTCAGCACTCACTGAATGGAATAGAAAGATTCCCAATGACTGATACATAAAGGGATGTTGTGTTTGCTCCCAAACCTATCACACAACAAGGAATAAATCCAGGTAGAAAAAGAACAGCTTTGCCATGATGACTAGGATGATGAAAATAGCAATCATGAACATTTTTGCAAAAATACCCCATCATAAAGGAAGAATTCATCATGAATATTCTAAAAACTAATGGAAATATTGGGTGCCTATACACATGCTCTGATGTGTTCTAATTAGAATACATTGGAGCAGAGAGATTAATCCAATCTGCTCCATGTTTTAATTAGAATGCTCTAGCACTGCTTCACCTGTATAGGCCTTTGTGGGTTTAAAAATGGCCACTGGGGTGCTTTAATTAAAGCTCATGAAATGAGTTCATCCCACAGCCATTTTTAAATGTGCTGGGGCTTAATACTTGTGATGCTATGGTGTTTTAATTAGACCAGCTCTCTGGGAGCTGCTCTAATTAAAACGCCCACCACTCACCCTGAGTGTGTGTGTAGGCACCCAATGCCTCCTACACAATATGCACAGTGAAGAGGTGACTGATGCCATAGAAAGAGCTGTGAAGAAGGGGAATGATGTCATCTAAAGTGAGAGGATGTTCCCTTCTGTCACTGTCTTTATCACTGCTTCCATACCAACTCTACTTAAGAGAAGGAAAGGAGTGTGTTGGGAGGAGCTGGGAACTTTTTTCTCAAGCAATATGTCCCTTTTCTAACACAGAGGAGTGGACATTTAAAAATAAAGCACTAATTAATACTATTTGGGGGTCGTATTGTCTTGCCAGAACCTGTGACCTTTCCATGGGAAGGAGATCATCAAGCTCACAAACTCTTCAGCAAGACCACCAAATCATGCTATAATCATGTAGATGGCACACCAAGAATATAGAAGAAGAAGGTTTTGGATTGCTTTTCATTTTCTAAGATCTTTTGCTTGACATGATTAATAGTGCTGACTTTAGCTATTGTGGGGTGTCATGGTTGTAGAGGGGAAAAAAGGGTTGAAGCTATCTTGGACCAGCCTAGTGGAAGGATTTAAATTAAAGTTTAGAGGAAATCATAGAAAATTAGGGTTGGAAGGGACCTCAGGAGCTCATCTAGTCCAACCCCCTGCTCAAAGCAGGGCCATTTCCAACTATATCATCCCAGTCAAGGCTTTGTTTAGCCAGGTCAGGGGTCAGGAATCTTCAGCCCCACTGCTTCTGCCCTGTGCATGGAGCTCCAGCTCCAGCTCCTGGATGCTTTGGAAGGCAGAAGGCACCCAGCACCCAAAGGGCAGAAGCTGCTTGACTGAAGTTCCCTCCACCCCTAGTGCCTCCTGGAGCAGTGCACGAGTGGCAGGAATGGGAAGGGGAGTAACCACTGGAGGCAAGGGGAAGCTGGCTTGGCCTGACAGGGCTGTTCTTCTCCCCTCACCTCCAGCTGCAGCTCGTGCTGCACCACACAGTGCCACTTGGCGCTGGGGTTGCTTTCTTCAGCCCAGCCGCTTCAACCTGAGTTAGGCTGAAGGAAGTGGCCCCAGCTCTGAGGTGCTGCATTGTGTGGCAGGAGCTGTAGCTGGAGGTGAAGGCAGAAAAACAGCCCTGCCAGACCAAACCAGCTTCTCTTCACCTGTTAGCAGTTACTCCCCCTCCCATTCCTGCCACTCCTGAGCCACTCTGGGAGGCAGTGGGGTGCTTCAGCCTAGAGGCTTCTGCCTTATGCATGGATGTCTGGCTGCAGCTCCTAGACTGAAGCCTTCCACTCAGGCACTTTTCAAGGCATCCAGAGGCTGTAGCATGGGGCAAAAGCTGCAGGGATGAAGCTTCCTGTCCCCCCACCCAGAGTGGCATGGCACCGCTGTGACAGTGGCAGCTGGTGGCGAGGGGACAAAATAGCCCCTCCCTCCCATCCTGGCCAGCCCACAGCTGCTTGTGCAGCTGCAGCACCAGGTGCTGCACAGGGCATGGGGCATGGTGGTGGCAGCTGCCAGGCTTGAGTCCTACCAGCATCTCTGAGCTGGCCCGGGAAGCTTGCTCCTCAGCCAGCCTCCACCTGGCAGGCCCTTTGTGGGGACATGGTGTGGGGTTATTTCCCCCCTCTACTCCTGGGGCACTGCAGTGGGGTCTGTCTGCCCTGAGTGCCACTGCAACCACTCGCTGTGTGCCTAGGGCAAGTGGTGGAATAAGCCCCCTCCAGGCACCAGGAGGAGAGGGGCATGAGGGGGCTTATTCCACCACTTACCCCAGGTACACAGTGAGTGGCATCAGAGGCAGTCAGGGCAGGCAGACCTGGCTGCAGTCCCCTGTAGGCAGTGGGGTTAGAGAGGAGAATAACCCTGCTCCCTGCCCCCTCTGCCTCAGGGGCCATGGTGTTCCCCTGCTGCTGCAGTGAAAGGGGGTGCCTGGAAGACTCAGCTCGAGTCTCTGCCAGTGGGATGGCAGGGGTGGGGGAGGAATTAAACCCCTCCCTGGCCAGTTCTGCCTGGACTGGTCACTCCCCACCCAGCACAGTTTTGTTGTAGCTGAGGGCATGCTTTAGTGCCCCCTTAGCTCCTGGCCTGAGCAACCTCATGTGTGTGCCCATATTTTCTCAGGCCAGAGGGAATGTCTATACTGTTACAAACTGGTTCAACCCAGGCAGGTTATACTAACTTGTAAAGGTTGAATCAGTTCAGGGTCTGGCTCTTTTAACGTCTGTCCCTAGCCCAGAAGTTCAGTGCGCATAAACCACTTTCAAAATGGCTGAAACCAGTTTAAGATAAATCTGGATGAATGTAGTACCAGACTTAACTGATTTAGGTTTAGGTTAAATCAGTTTATTGATCTTTTGCCCCAGATCCCCTCCAGATTCAAGTTAATTCACAATACCCCAGCATCCCAGGTTGGCACTTCTTCTTGCAAGTCGCTCCTTGCAAGGCGGGCAGGCTAACTTTGGCCCAAGTTGTTTGCACCTCCTGGGTTCTGGCCTGGGCCACTGCAAGCATGCAGGTACATTTCTAGAATCTAAAGTGAATGTCTGTTCACTTGCTTATCAGTTCAATCCACACATTTTAGATTAATGTGTGAATATTGAATCAATTCAGTTTTGTACTTTTTAACTGTCTGTACTTAGGCTTTAACTGTTTGAGTAGAAATCTGTTACCTTTCCTCTCTGCCACCAGTTTTTCTTCTTTTTTTGTTGTTTTAGTAAAATTGGTTCAATCATTCCCAGAAATGAAACTAGTGGTAGTAACAGGTAGTTTGGGCCAATTTTAAAGTTTCCCCCCTTCCAAAATATTTTCCTCTGAAGATCATTAAGACCTTTATGCTTGAAGCAGGGACTTGAAATGTGCTAGGGAGATGATTCTGGAATCAATAAAGTGTCTTCTTCTGTCCTGGTGAAAATTTATCCAGGTTTGGCTGCATTATAAATTCTGAAAATTACTATCTTCACATGTTTGCTAAGGGACTACTTCTAAACTCCCTGAATATTATCTGCATTGAACATTCTTTGGCTCGGAATTGCTGCCTATATGCCAACTACCTGGAATATGTTTAACACTGTTGTTCTTTCTTAGTGCTCACTGAAACTTCTGGATGGTAGACGCTGAGCTAGGGTTTGGAAGAGAGGAATTGCACACTGCTGGCTTAGGAAAAGATGCATTTGGATAGGAGCTAGAAGGAGATTGTAAGTTTTGATCATAGTACTTCTGCTGATACATGTTTCATAATCTTGTTCAAGAAAGGCCTTATGTTTAGTTCAAGAAAGGCATATTAGTTTACTAATTTTATCAATATGTTGAATGAGAGGCTACACAAGGTTACTTCCATAAGAGCTGGGGATATCACCTGGGTCTCTAACTTGCAAGTTACTTTCGCTTTGTCAAACTGCCTTTCAGAATGAATGTGCCAAATCTATGGACTGTGTGTAACCAACTGATTGTAACCCCAATGGTCACATGTTATTTTTTCTTTGGGACCCAGGTTCATTCAGGACATGAGATGTTCAGTGCATGAGGCAAGAGTGTTACAGGAAAAAAAAAGTATGATCTCTGTGTTTAAGGCACTGGATTGGGACACAGTAGACTTGTGATTTCTTTTTGGTTCTGGCACAACTTTGTAAAACAGAATAGGCAAGATATATGAATTACTGCATCCCCTATACAAATCGCTGTGTATTGTGTGTTGTAGAGACATTTCATTATTGCAAAATGAAGCATTGTAAAGACAAGAAATGCACAGTCTTAATTCTGCCATTTGATGCAGATGGATCTAAATTGACAGTTAAAAATTTTCCCTCATGTTACTACAGAGCAGAGTTAAGTTTGTTTCAGTGTCCTAACTGTGCATTTCCTTACCTTAATGTGTTTGATTTCTTTTTAAGTATGCATTTCTTAGGTTTACATGGCTTAGTTTTGTGCTGTATTTTATATTTTATTTTATATTGTATTTTATCACTTCTTAGCCTCTTGTGAGCTCAGATCATTTGCACTGCACTTTAAATTACTAATATGTGCTCCCAACTGTACTTGCATTCTTATACTGTGCTTGGGAGTGTGTGTGTGTGTGTAGGTTTGCATTATTAATATTGTAAGACTGTCTAGTTCTAGCTGTATGTGTTCCACTAGGACAAGGGAAAATGGATCTTTATAATTTTACTGCTAGATTTAACGTTGCATTGTGGCCGATTTGAGCTCCTCTGATATCAAGTACCTGTAAACCTGGCTCAGTCAGCTAGCTAAATTGGGTTATAGCTGCTTTACATCACAATGTGGATTAAGAAGCCAAACATACCAAATGAATCTGGTACAAGATTATTAATTTTTTAGTGCAGTGGAAGTCATTGTTCAGTCTTCTCATGGAGCAGTTTCACACAAGGTTGAGAGTGGCTATAACTTGGAAGAGTTGCTATTTTTATGCTGCAATCCAATGTAATAATTTAAGACTTTTGTTGAGCTTCACTGAACTGTGGTACACTACTGGGCAAGTCCTTCCTTACTTGTTCACATGAGCAACCTCACTTGGTAGGACTGAGCTTCACAATGACTATGGGTTGCTAGTACAGTATCTACATCTGCTTTGCCTTAGTATATCTTGGAAAAATAGGGGTTTATTTTTCAGTTCCCTTTTCCAAATACACAGCAACACATACACTTAAAACTGCATTGCAGGATGGAGCCTTCATAATGTTTCAGAAGAAGCTGAAATGAACAGGTAGAACTACTCCAGCTTGTGTTGTTTATGCAGATCCATCCTCTTTCTGCAAAGTATATGCTCCTCCAAAGGGAAGTGCTTGGATTGATTGGATTGTTCACAACCTTTGGTAACTCTTCGCTTGTTTTGCTCTGCTGTTGCACCATTGCTACTGCCAAATATTGGCTAAGCTGTACGATAGCTTATCCTGTAGTGGATGAACTCCCGACTCTAATGACTTGCTACAAAATAAATAAATAAATAAAAAATAAAAATACACGCCAAACACTCTCTGCATACAATAGCTGGAAAGCGGGAGTGCAGTGGTGTTTTCCTCTGTCAGTGGGTCAATGTGTTCTATAAGCACTTCCATCCTGTCAAGTCCCTGGTTGGTCTCCACCTGCTAGCTGGCTGGCTCTAGAGGCAGTGCTGACCTGGCCGCTCCCTCATTTTGCTGGCGCCAGCGGCTTGATGGGCCTTGCACTTTGATTATTTGTGTTAACAGTTAATTTAGCACCATGGACACGTGTGCCAAAGCTGCCTCCACTTCCTGCAGCCTTCCAACAAATGGGACTTTTATGAGATGCCTTTCACAGCTCCCCCACCTCCTCCAGTTCAGCTCCTTCTCCTCCTCCCCCCGCTGCCTCAAGCTCAGCTGTAATCTTTTCTACATCTTGCAGGAAAAGAGCTATTTCTGGCAGCTCTGTCTCTAACACTCACCCCACTCAAACTGATTTAATGGAGATTTATAGACACATGGCTATGCAGCTCTGAGACGCTTTCCTGAAAAGTTTTTCTGTGCCTGTGTTGAGTATGGAATGTATTTATTTAATGTTTGGTGTTGCAACTACGCTGTCAATTGCTAGTGTGACATATTCCACATTTTTTTGCACAATAATACCAGTGAAATCCTGTTACACACCACATTTCTGATCCAACTTATCCCAGCTGCTAACTTACCAAGCTAAAATCTGACACCCAGGTCCAATTTCATTAAACCCCAGTTGGCATGGTTCTTTGTGATAATGCTGTCTCTCATCTAAGGCAATATATATTTTGGTTCTCAACTGCAAATAAATCCTGCTGTAAGCACCTTCTTCCTAGTATGCAGCATACTACAACAGTCCAAAAAATGTAGCTTCTGTAAGAAGTCATGGAGAAGAGAGACTATTATAATTTATCATGATTTTCCAAGTAAGCTCTCTGCTATCTTAAGAAACTGTGTTCTCTAAAAATAAATTAGAGCTGGAGCTGTATATAACACCAAAATTGCTGTTGCTGCTGTTATTCCAGCTTTGTTTGATGCAGAGAAACCCAAGCCGGTATGTATGTGGCTGTGTATCTAAATTCCAATACACACCACATGTTTTTCCCCTTCCCTACATCCTCCTGAAGTACTAAATTAACATTAAAACATTCTCAACTGAGCCAGATAAGGGGCAGCATTAAGGAAATGTATTATTAAAACTGATTCCAGTGCTCTTCTTAGTTCACTGGATTTTACAAAGGTGTTGAGGGGTTTTGAAATATATGTGAAATGCACCCTTCTGTAATTTCCCTGTAAGGACTATATGTCCATTGAAGTCCTGCTTAATCACAAAGTGATACTTAGGCTTTGTGTCAGCTCTCAGCATACAGGTGAATTTCAATTAATCTATTTTTCCCTGTCTGGCTCAGTAGTGGAATAGGAACTACAGACATGATCCTCCTGCTGAGTATAGGAGATTTGCATCTAGATCTTCTCTTTATACCACAGTTGTGCAGGAGGTTTTCTGTGGTAGTACGCCCATTCATTTCACTGGGTCTCTGGGCAGGTGCAGAAATATCTTCCTGCACAGAACAGTTTACAGGACATAAAGCTGTTTCTGGGCAGCTCCTCAAAAATATCCCCTTTCAAATCACCAAGCAAATCAGACTGAGTTTAGCATAGTAGGTGAAATTCAGTCTTACAAGGATTGCACACAAAATTTCTATGTTCTCTTAAGTCAGGTATTAACCCTAAAAGTGAGAACTTTGACTCCACTTTTTGACATTTTCTGGTTATAATCACTAGAGGTTTTAAATAGTATATGGTATATTTTAAGGTATTAACTCTATGAAGTTTTTACATGGTAGTTTAACATACCTTTTTATATCCATATTTGCTATTTTATTTGTCTCCATTTGAATCTATGCTGTCATATTTTTGGAGGTGGGTTTGGGTTGAGTGATGAGTTTTTTTGGCCATCCTTGGAATAGAATGAAACAGAGATATTGCTGGATTTATTGTGACTAGGCACCTGGGACAGGTTTATATTGTGTCCCCAGGTCTCCTAGGAAGGGATTTACTTGAGCAGGTCCTGCCTGCCCATTCTAGCTTGAATGTACCGAACCTGGGAAAATGGTAGTGAAGCTGTTCTGGGGAAGTATTCCATAATTGCTCTGGAGATCTTTCTTTCTCTGTTGTGCTTGAGATCAGCTGCAGGATATACTCCCAGAATGGCACTTGTTGAAATCTGACCCTAGTTAACTCAGCTATTAAGGTGTATCTGGACATTTGATGTGGGGAAGCTAAATTGGCTCAGTGTGTAACTGTTATGTGTTGTAGGCTAAGAACACTGGTGTGCCTTCACTGTGATAGGTGGATAGGTTCCTTAGACACAGGCAGGCCTTTGTTTTTCACTGTATCAATCACTCTTGCCACCATTATATCAATTGAAATAATATTTTAATTAACTCAAACTTGCTTTAGGAAGAAAAAGCAAATTGATGGGTAGCAGAATAAAAAGGGATCACCTGTCCTTCATGATTTCAAGCACTGGAAAATAAAAGAATATTCCTCTCTGCACTATGGTTTAGCATATTATTATTGAACATTAGGGGACTTGCATACATTCTGGTCAGTCCTAGTGTTTTACAAAAGACCTAGGAAGTGTTGAAATTGCTAGTTCATGGTACCAAGTGTTGCAGTAACATGGTATTTCAACACTTTGTACGTCATAAAACTGTAATTGCAACACTTTCTAAGAGTCACCAGAGTGCCTCAGGCTAAACTATAAGAGAATTTACTGTTCCCCTCTGAACACTGAATTGTCTTTTTTCCCTCTCTAAAAATAATTTAAAATACCCTTTGGCCAATATTAGGCAGTTTAAAGTTATTTTAGTAACACAAAAAAGACAAAGTAAAGGCTTGGGACACACAGAAAAGTTGGACTAAAATGGGAACAGGATTGGGGTCTGCTGCTAGATAAATACAGTATTTTGTAATTGCAGCTTTAATTATGGATTTGTTTGTGAGAAATGAAGCTGATTTTACAAACCATCTGTGACTATGCTTCTGCCTTGTGTCATTATACAGTGGGTTCAACTATCAAGTTTTTAACTCCTGCAAATGAATCTGCTATCGCTTCAGCCTCTGGGCTGCATCTTACACAGGTATTTTCAGAGTGGTGAAGAGATAAGTAACTCCCCTTTGAACACAACTTCAAGCAAGTTGGCAGCATTGTGGTGTCCAATGTTGCAGTCTCAAGACTTCATAATGGTGAACAGTGTTTTCTTTTATCTACTTGGAAAAGCCCCCTCAGCTTCTGCACCACTACTGAATAAGTTTGCCATATTTAACTAAAGAAGCCAACGGATTACTTCTGGGATTCTAGAAGGGGCAAGCTCTGCATTCCCTTTTGAAAATCGTAACTCGCTAGAGTTTGTTATTTGCTGCGTGACCTATTCAGGGGAAGATAATGCCTAACTCATACTATAGTACTTTGCATCCGTGTATTGGAAGTATTACCAAGGAAAAGAAGCAGCCTTATCTCAACAGAAACTGAGGCACAAAGTGATTAAAATGACTTGGCCAATCTGGACAGTGGCAGGGCCCAGAAATAAGAGTCCAGTTCTCCTGAGCTAGAGAGCCAGCCCCTTAGATACACTGGGGATATCTACACATGCATTTACTTGTGCAATTTACTGTGCCATAAGTGGTTTTTATGCCAGCACCTACACATGCAGGCATTAAACATAGTAATGCTGTGTGTGTGGACTGACTTGGGACTAACTTTGTTTCCCCATTAACTGTAGTCCCAAGTCAGTCCACACATATGGCGACGCTACGCAACAAGGCGTCTACATGTGCCTTACTGCTCAGTAATGACTTGGGCATAAATTTGCTACCTGCAACGTGCATGTAGCAAATTTATGCCCAAGCTGGTGCAAGTCATCACAGTTGTTGTGCACTATGGGTGCACATATGTACACAGACAGCTGTAGTGTGCAGTAATTTTCAGTTACTGTGCAGTAACTGTGCATGTATAGATGTGCCCACTGTTTCTGTAGTTGTATTAGGGCCCATCAACATGATAAACCTAAGTGAGTAGCATAAATCATCACTGAGACATAACTTAACATGTCCATTGTACTCTTCATTATATTTCTGGCCACTTTATCTGTATGTCATTTTTGTAACCTTTTGAAGAAACCTTTAGGTTTTTTCCCCAGTGATATGTTTCTTTCAAGATATGGATAGTAAATAGGTTTCCTCTTTAACTTTAGCAGGTTTTCACTTTCTGCCCATTCTTTTAACAGAAATATCAACTGAGAAACTTCCCATGCCAGCCCTGGGAATCTGGACAACAAGCAGAACAGGAACTTCTGGTGAGATAAAACAGCTTGTGTTAAATGGTGTTAAATGAGCAATGATGAGATGGGCTGTGAGAGTGGGAGAAGGAAAACTTTTGGGAATGGACAGGATTTTTCCCTGTTGCAGGCCATACTGCTGAGAAAGCACAAACCAGCCACAGCGGTGAAGTCATGCAAATGCAATGCTCCCAAAGGCCACAGGAATTGTGGAAAGATTTGTGTAAATATCTCATGCATTCTTGTGCTCTAAGGTTTATGGAAATAAAAACCACAGTCACAAAGCCAATGCCACATTTACTCCCTTCCCCCTATCCCCTTCCTTTTCTTCCTTACAACAAGTTTGTAGAAGATTTAATGAGGAGCCAAGAACATGGATTGTTTCTGTTTTATTACCAGGAAGGTACAAATAGGAGTACAGCACTGATATGCATAAGGTTAAACAGGATACAAGGCAAAGAGGAGGCAGATTTGTTTGTGCTGGGTGAATCCTTTTCTGTAGTAATGACTGGAAAAATCTATGCCACATACATGTTCCCCAAGTCATTTAAAATTGTACTCTACCTATATTTTGCTAGACCTGAGGAGGCTTATCCCCCTCTTTTCTTGCACTCTGACTGATGTGGACCACACAGATGATCCACCCACGTTTGCAGAAAGGGAATCATGAACTTACCATCCTGTTCCGTTCTTTTGATGTTTTTTTATTCTCAGTACCATGTCCCACAGTACCTGGACTAGACTAACCGAGCTCTATTTATTCCGTTGCCAGCGTCATTCCCCTGCGTTTTCGAGTTGCATCAGGGACGCTTCTCCCTGCTATGGGTGTACCCTATCATTCCAGATAGGGCTAGTCAACACAGAGGCCACCCTAGCACTGGAAATAGTTCAGGAGCCTGTGGCACCTGCTACAAGAGAATAGGAGGATTGCTCCTCCTCCTTTGTAGGACTATAGCCTTCAAGGTACAGATCGGAAAGAACTACTTATCAAGCTCCTTTTCCTTGAGATAACACATGCTTTTCCACAATCGGTCACGGGCAGAAAGAACAGCAGAACTGAGTCTAAGATGAAGAAATTGGCAAAAAGCTCTGTTACAATATAGCCTCTCCTTTAAATATAAGAGAATCTCACTTGCGCATACCTTTTGTCAATTTGTCCAGAAACTAGAGGTTGCGGATGAGAGAGGCAGACGAAGAAAACATTATCAAATATAAGCTGCAGATTGTGTGGTCTGCCAGTGAATTTTTGAATGAAAATTTGTTGGCAGAAATGAATTATAAAAATGCGCTTCACTGAATGATGAGAACCCTTTCATGTCTCAAAACCATTTGATTTCTTGCCTCTATCTGCATTAGTAGAGGAAGCATTGAAGTACAGTTTTGTGATCCCCAAAATCTGGGTAAGCACGTGATAAACTTTTCCAAGATATTTTTTTTTATTTACATGGAGGGAATGGGAATAGCACAGAGAGTACTAGAAGTAGACTACAGTAATAGCAACTTGGCCAGTAATTTCATTAAATATTGTTGGCATAGTCATGCCTTCAATGAAAAATGGTCTGCTTGCTAGATGGCCCACTGGATTAGTGTGGTTTAGGCATGAATTTCTATAGCCAACAGGGAACAATGGGGCTACTAGCATCAGTTTCATCTGCCATTGACTCCCCTGTCTGGATAACCAGGGACCCAATTACAGATGAGGCAACTTGGCCTTTAGCACAAGGTGGAAGTGAAATTCAAGCATATGCCTCCTGTATTTACCTTCACCCATTGCAGTCCATCTTCAGTAGGAAGCCCCCAGGAATATTATTAGGTGGTTCATCAGGTAGTACTGGTGATTCAGCAGATGGCACTCTTCCCGCTGAGTCAATTCTTCCCAGTCGTGGTGGCAAGTGGTACTGTGATGCTGTTGGCGTTTTTCTTTCGAATGAGAAATAAAATGTAAGTTCTGACCATCTGTGGTCATAAACATTCCAGAAAGCTTTTCAAAATAGTAGGGGTACTAATCCTTGTGCTAATCCTAGTAGGGGTATTAATCCTTGTGCTTTAGCCAAACTCCTGTTTGGATAACCTTCTTTCTCCACAAAATTCTACTTATAGTTTTATTTGGATGTAATATTCTCTTTCACTTCCTTTCCTGGAGGAACACATGCAAGGTTTCTAACGGGATTCCTATTGCATACAAAGTATTTGGGGATTTTTTGACATGAAATGCACCGCATGGATTATTAGAAGTGAGTTTATAACAATTATTATTATGCGACATAACCTGCAGATCAAAAATGAACGGGCAGTTAAAGGCAGAGGATAAATAGCCAAGCAGTTCCTAATCCGGACCATCTTCCTGAACTTCACTGATATAAGCACAAGAAAAACAGGAAATAAAATACTCTGCAATGTCAGCTATGTAACTTTTATTATGTTAGCAACTTAAATGTATAACAGTATGCTTAAGGCCTGCTTCTGCAATTCCTTGCATCAGTTGGCTTTATTTCCAGTATTTATGGTCTGTGCAAATTTGGGTCAGCCCTAAATACTAAATATATAATGATTCCTGATGCAAGTGAGTACAGTTCTATTGACTTAACTTGAATTACAATATAGGCCAAATTCTCTATTCTAGATCCGATGTTATCAAAAAAGCTACATCAAGGATGAAGGGAATGCCATGGGCTTGATACTGCACTACTGAAGTGGAAGTTTTGCCACTTAATGTAGTGGGTGCAAGATGAAGGCCTATGTCTTTGAAGCTGTCTATGCAATACACTCTCTCTCTCTCTTTTTCCCCAGCGTTGCTCTTGTCTGGCATGTCTGTGACAGTGACAGAACTCCTGCTACCATCTTTTTTAGCACTTCTCTTATTATCAGTTTTATTATTACTTTCTTGGTGCCAGTGTTATAGTAACCACATGGGAGATTTCAAGAAAAAGCTTCTTATAAATTAGATCTTGGTAACCATGCTAAAGGAGTGTAATAAAGTCCGTGCTCTTTATTACAGACTGAGCTGTGACAACCACCTATCTGACACCGCTCAGCTCAAGCAATTCATTTCCTTGAAACAATGCCTGTTTTGTAGGTTCAAAGGCAGCCTGCATCACTAGAATTTTATTTAGATGGAGGTGATATTTTTAGGTCCTGATAAAGGACTTCACTGTTCTTTTTTATATGGAAAATCTTGCATGAAGCTACAGTACAAGTTAAAAAAAAATATGGCGCAGTTTGCTACCTGCATTCAAATCCATTCCTGCTTTTCCACCCACTTCTCTGCTGTCAATTCTATACGAAGGACACAGAGTGCTACTGACCCTAGTGGAATGCTATTTGCTTATTTTATCTTAGAAAACAAAACAAATTTCTCTGTGTTTTTTGTTCTATTTCCTACATGATAGAATCTTTTGTTTTCACTTGCAACCTTTGCAGCTTCCAAGAATTTTTACTCCTTGTGGTTTGTCGAGACACATACAGTTCAATAGTCTGCCACTAGGCCCTAGCCCAAGGTTGAGGATTCCCTCCTTTTCCTTCCCAGTATTGTCCTGCATCCTGCAGGGCCCTTCTCCCTACATTGCTGCGGCTGCCGTGACAAAAGGGACTGGCACCAGCCATGCTCCTGCTGCCACGGTGACAGCTGCTGAGCACTTGCCAAGCTCTAATGACAATAGCATGACCTCGGATACTTTATTAAGACAGAAAAGACTTGAAAGGGAGGGTGTACTTACAAGCAGACAATAACACCTCATCTGAGCACAATGCATTGTTTTTTTCAGTCCGGGATGGAAACTGATTAATATAATTATGTCCTTTTCTTTTCCAACCTCCTCCCTCCCCATATTACACCCACTTGCACACACACCCATGCTAGACTGGAGCTGTTGCTATTCAAATATTCCTGACAAGTCTAAATGCTGAGCCGGTGATTCTTAGCAAGGGTGCTATGGCACCCCGGGGTGTCCGGTGATTCTTTCAAGGATGTCACATAATGTTAGCAGCATTAGTTGCATAAACACCAATCAAAAGATAAACCCAAAGATTTTAAATAGGAATTCACAGTGTTAGAAGCTTTTTGGCCTGTTTGGGTCTTTCTGAGTTCTCTGCAACAGAAGAATTACTTTATTATTTTTCTGCCATCAAAAAATGAGTGAAAAATAAAAGCTGGCCTTTTCCATGAGTGTCTTGAGTCTATCAAGGGATGCATGATGACTACAAAGAGGTGCCTCAAGTCTGAAAAGGTTGAGAACCACTGCACTGAGTGCTAGTGGACTGAACCAGGGGTTATGAGTTACAGCATCTGAAGAGATTTTCAGCGCGTTTTCTGCTTCACTCTGACTGCAGTTGAGCTACTTAACCAATTTTTGTCTATATGGTAAACTTACTATATCCAATAGGCTGTGCTGCTCCATCTGAGCTGTCTCCTATACCAGAAGTTATGGAGTTGTGTTTGCTGCTGAGTGAGTGGGCCAATTAGCCCACTCCTGTGCTAATTAACCTGCCTGTGGCTCTGTGCAGGTGTGACTACACCGCTTCCTGTTTGGGTGGCAGCC
This sequence comes from Caiman crocodilus, assembly GCA_030014935.1. Lineage (NCBI taxonomy): Eukaryota > Metazoa > Chordata > Crocodylia > Alligatoridae > Caiman > Caiman crocodilus. The sequence continues at coordinate 70,797,388 of JAGPOW010000261.1, read as the reverse complement.
TGGATGGAATGGTATAGACATGACTTGAGGTTTCTGATCTGTAAATGGGCGGCTAATGATACTTTACTCACCATTATGAAAGGTTCTGAGCCAGGAAGAAAGCTTTGAGCATGAATAAATGTTTTTGCCAAAAGGGAGAGGGGGTGGAAGGGAACAGAACTGGTTAGAAAAACTGACAAAACAAGCTTGCCATAGACATTTCTGATTTGTTTAAATCAAAGCATTCTGTGGAGGTGGTTCAGTTTTGACACAGTTTCTCCTCAGACCAGGTGGTGCTTTAAACCTGATGGCCATTCACATTTTGGAAGCCTGCATAATTTCTTGCCAGTTAACCTATGTGACACCTCAGGAGCCCACCAGATGCTCTACAGTTGTGAAGCTTGGGTTTGCAGATCCATCAAGTGAATTTTTTCCAACTTGGAGGGCTTTCAATTCTATAACTCTGGGATGTCCCTCCAGTCACACATCTCAGTTGCCATTCTGGTTTCAAGCCCATCACAAAAACCTTGAACTCCATGTGATTTCCTCACCTGCAGTGCTCCCATTTTCCCTAGTCATGTCTCTTGATGAAAGCTGAAGGTAACAGAGAGAAGTGGCCTGAGTTATGAATTGCTAGTTTTAATTCTGGGGTGCTTTACTATGAATTTGGAGGCAGAAAGTCTGATTTTTCTCTTGTATAGTTTTATGCTAGTAACTATATTGATTTGTTGGAATTATCACTAATTTCCCCTAATGTAAATAAAAAAGGAATACAGCCCAGGATTCAGTGTATTGTTATAGGACCATCTGTATGTCTTTAACACATAATGAGACCCATAAAAAACCCAGCTACTGTTCTTTTCCATTTAAGACCAGTGAAGCAGGCTGTTTTCATAGGATGTGGATGATACTGCTGATCGATCCTAAAAGAGAGCAGAAAACAGGGGAAAACCAGGCTGGCCCTGGTTCTTCTCAATTTATGATCCCTCCCATTTTATCCCCTGCAGCTGGGTTCATGTGTTTGTGTGAGGAAGGGCTAGTTCACATTTCCCATGATATGTTTTGTTTACAGTCATGATGGCTTGATTTATAGTGCATGATCCACAGCCCCTACAGGGCTTTTTCTGAGCTTGTCTTCATGGGGGAAAAATATCTGTTTTTTTCACAGAGGACAGTTCCAGTGTCAAGTGTAAACATACTGTATGGGAGAAGGACATACTGTATGCCATTCCCATCTGGCCTGCCCAGGTCCAGATGTGCTTCCTGGGGACTGCCAAACTTTTGGGAACGTGGAGCAAACTGAAGAAACAGGACTTTATAAAAAGAAACAGACCAATTATCCCCAGCAGCACATTTTTTTACATACCATTTATTAATATATTAATTTCTAAAGCACTCCAGTTCTCAGATCCTCTAGCAGAGCAACAGCTTATCCCTTTAAGTATACGTTAGTATTTTATTATCAGACATAAGGTAATCTTTTAAGTAATGTGCTTATGTTAGCTTTTAGTCCTCTCCCTCTGTGCCTCCCCCCACCCAATAGTTTTGCTAGGGATTCCATCTTATCTTTATCTGCCCACTGAGTTAGTTGCTATAAGGTCTAAAACATCATATTTCTTTGAGGGACAGCAATGTTGTAAGGACTTGACAAGAGATCAGAAGCAATGCTGCATCAAAGTTGGAAAAAAAAAAAGCAAGGCCTACAGTGCTGAAAGCTGTGGGCTTCCCATCCAGCAGCCATCTGTGAAGTACTTGGGGACAATGCCTAGTGTCTGAGTCATCATAATTGGCAGTCACTTACCCACTGCTGTTTCCCTGGGGGAACTATTTATTGGGGGAGAAAAGAAATGGTAGAAAGAAGGAAGATAAACTGCCCTTTTGCCTCATGATTTATATTCCGCTAGAGTACCCCTGCTCTATTTTCTTTCACTTGGAATGTATCTTGGACATGTTTTTTCAATATGAGACAATCAGCTGGGCTCTCTCAGGAATGTCCCTGGAGACTAGAAACAGTCTCCCAGTAGGGTAATATGTTCAGCAGAATTCTAAGATGCATTCTCAAACATCTGCATTCTATTTATGCCTTCGGAATAGTTCCCATCAGCATGCAGGGATTCAAAAGATGCTGTGTGCGATGGCCACCGATTCTCCACGTTGCACTGTAACTTGCAGAAGGTTTGCCTCTTTTAAAATTTCCACTCTAGTGATATTGTAGTTCTTTTTTTGAAGAGAAACTATCAATAGAAGGGCATGGAAATGTATTTGGAACAAACTCTTCACACTTGGCTTCTGAAATAGTTGTATTCTCTCAGATGAAAGATCTAGGAGTCATCATGGGCAGCCGGATGAATTTCTGCTCTGGGTATTCAACAAAACGGACGAAATGTTAAGTTGCAGCAAAAGAGGAGTAACATGGAAAATATTGTATGTTACATTCCTGATGCTATGTCCTCGTTTTGATTGCTTCATTTGGTTTTGGTAACTTTATCTCAAAAGAAGGAGCACTGATCCCAAGAGAGGCAGTGAAAAGTATTAGAAAAATGGCAGAGTATGTTCCATGTGTGGAGCGACTAATACAAACAAGGGTTATTTAATTGTAACAGGGTGTGCTTGTTCATTTAAGGGAGCAAGGAGCCAGAGGGCCAACTTGCGGGAGGCAAAGGAGGTTAATTAAGGAGTTACCCAACCAGCAACAGGCCATGCTTCAGCTACAGAAGCCCTGAGCCTAAGCCAATCAGGCAGTCCAGCCCTGAGAAACATGATGTGAACAGCTCCTAGCAGTAGAGCTCCTAAATAGGTTGAAAGGAAGCAAATCTGCAATGGTGGGAAAAAGGTAAGGTACCTGGGGCAGAATAGCCCAGAGTTGCTGCCCCAGGGTGCAGGTGCTTGTTATTAAGTTGCAATGGTGGTTTAGCCTTGAACCCTGCAAGGGCAGGGCTTACTTAAACTGCCAGTAGCCCCAGAGTGGCAGAGAGGGACCCAGCATGGAGTGCAGGACCCCAGAGGGTGGGGAACAGAAGATTAATGAGCCCAGGACCCTGAGAGGGGCTGGGAGTGTGATCAGGGGATCACACAAAGTAGGGTTGACAGAGAGCGAGACCAAAGAAGGTCTACATACAGAGAGGGTATCTGAGTGGGACCAGGAGGTCCAGGAGCCAGGAATTGGCTGAAAGTTGGACTAGAGGGTCTGCGGGCCCAGAGAAGGGGCAAGAGCTGGACCAAAGGGTCCACAAGTCTGAGAGGGGCTGTGAGCCAAACCAGAGAGTCTGAGAGCCCAAAGAAGGGGTAAGAGTCAGACTAGAGGGCCCACAAGCCCAGAAAGAGCGGCCTGAGCATGGGACCAGGGTCCAAGAACCCAGAGAGGGGACTGAGTGTGAGACCAGAGAGTTTGACAGCCCTGGAAGTGACTGCATGTGGGACCTGAGGGTCCTGGAGTCCAGAGGCTGGCTGTGCGGGTTACCAGAGGGTCCGAGAGCCCAGGGAGGGGCTGAGAGTATTGAGGAACCCGAAGGAGTATAATGAACACCAGGGGACATCACTGAACAATAATGTCTGTGAGGCATGGGACATGGTGTAGGGGAGGAGGGAGACGCACAGTGGATGGGTTGAGGGAGCTTATTTAGCTTGAGGGCAGAGCTACAACTAAGGGGATTCAGATGGGGCCCAGTGGTGGTTTGCACAGACTTAAGCTCACTCTAAAGACCACAGGCAGCCTCCCTCACATTATCTCTCTAATTAGAATAATGTGTGTGGGTGTGTGTTCAAGGGGGGCACTACATTAGAGCCTGAGCCAGGCAGGGGCTGCATGGCCACTAGGGGGCAACATGGCTACCCCTGCGGCCCAGACCTGCTACATTAATATTGAAAGTAAAGAGCGGGAGGAGCTATAACTGAGGTGCCTTCTATGGAATAAATGATAGGATACAGAGTAGTTGATTAAGAACTCATATTTATCTTTTCCAGTTATATAAGAATAGATAAAAGGAAATAATATTTACTCAATCTATAACTTATTTGTGGGTATCATTTTTACAGAATACTACTGCAAACAGGAGATGGTTGGCAAACAGACTCAAAAAAGGATTAGAGCCTTATAATAATCTTTAAAAAAACAGCAGTATCTGCAGATGGGATAAAAATAAGAGCCAATAAGACTCAGAAACAGAGACAAGCAAGAAACTTTTCTAACAGCATAATATTGCCAAAGAAGGTGAAGTCAGAGCAGGGCTGGTTTCTACCTTCTCATGAAGGCGATGGATTGCAGGGATACATGCTGGTGTCCTCTGAGCACCTGTTTGTTCATGTTCTGTTGGCCATGGGTTTCTAGGTAGCAACTTTCATTAAAGGCAATTAAAATAGATGTCATCTTTTTCCAAAGTTATGTTGTCATCTAAGCAATTGTCCTGGATACTATAGGTAGAATTGTATTCTATTAAAACATGAAAAAAACACTATTTGGGCACCTCTATGCTAACACAATATGAATTGGCCAAGTATGGAGACAGGCTATAAAATGTGCATCCTAGTGCACTCCATCCTGTTCAAAGTATGAAGAAAGCTGTAGCTTTCCCTAGATACATGAACTCACAGCTCACTGCTCATCTTTTACTAAGATCCATATATATGTATTAAGTTAAAGCCAAATAAAAGAAGCAACAAAACCCAGAAATCCCTAAACAAACAGTTAGGACTTTGACTTGTAAAACTATATTTGCATATTTGTTCTGAAGAGGTTCCCATAGCCCTGCTCGGACTCTTTATCTATCCCCACAGGATGTACTCCCACACACGTTTTTCCAGGGTCCCAGGCTTCCTGTGGGTGTTCTCACAGCTGCCAGTTCAGATGGCTTGAGTCTGGAATAGACTTCTTATGAGCCTGAAGATGCTGTTCTCTTAGTGAGTTGAGTTATTCCACACAGAAAACATGGCAGATGTTCAGCATCAAGAATCAAAATAGAGTTTTCGCACCACACAGCACATTCTTCTTTCCCAGACACCTATTTTTTCCTCTCTACAGGATGTGGAGTGACTTTGTTCTGCTGCTGCCATTCATGTGAACTCAGGCTTCTGTTAATTTTGCAAGGACACTTGCATTTCTTGTTAATCTTCTCAGAGAGGTGACAGGGGTTGCTATATTCATGGAAAATGATTCTTCGTTTTCCTAGCTAAAAGATATACATGATGTTTGGGAATGATAACGGCAGTGGATAGGCTTTTCACCCACTGATTGGTCTAAAATGATTTCCAACACCTGAAACATGACATTTTTGTGAATGTGATCAATATGAAGTAGAAGTCAGTTTTCATTTGGAAT
>JAGPOW010000261.1:70777997-70791697 GCA_030014935.1 Caiman crocodilus | reverse complement strand
TAAACGTGTCTGTTTATTGGATTGAATTGTCAGCAGGGAGACTAACAGAATTCTGCAAATGATACTGTGGCTCTGTTGAAGCTGTGACCGAATACAGCCAAATGCTCTCAAGTGACAGATATCTGTTTTCTGATAACACCAACGGCTAGATTCAAAGAAACATTTCAGCTATCTGTGTTCAGGCATGGCACTTCTCATGAAGGGATCTACCACCTTGCTATGTAATCTATCCAATCTGTTAATATTGCCCCTTATCACTATACCTTCTGAGTATCTAAAGAAGGTGTGATATTGTAAAGGTCCTGGTTTCATTTTAATTCAGATAATTTACATTCTCTAATCTGCTTGGAGGCTCTCAGCACTGTGTATTGGCCACATTACCATTTTATACTTCCTTGGATTTACCATTCTCAGTATTTCTGTGATACTGTTAATGCATGCCAGATACAGTTTATGGACACATCTAAAGTCTGAGAGGGACAAAACTGTAGAAAAGCTGTGCCCAGCAGCAACCATACCAAATAGAAAGCCAGCAATATTCATGTCTCTTATGGTCCTTCATCCATACAGAAATATTATGTTTTCTCTTCATTCTGTTCTTAGCAATGCCATTTTTTGTGTTAAACTACCAAACCTACTAAAAATGAATATACTGTGGCACTAATTGTAAAAAATGGCCAGGTTCTCATATTAATTCTTCAAGCCCATTCATGAAATTATATCATATAAAAATGACACAACACTTTGTCTTCTCTTAGAATCATAGGAAAGTGGGCTAGAAGGGACCTCACCAGATCATCTAGTCCAGCCCCCTGCTCAAGGCAGGGTCATTCCAGCTATGTGTCTGTCCAACCTGCTCTTGAAGGTTTCCAGGGATGGATGTTGGACAGCTCTTCTAGGTAGCCTTTCCAATGCTTGACCATCCTCATAGTCAAAAGTTTTCTCCTAATCTCCAACCTGAATTTCCTCTGCTGAAGCTTGAGGTCATTGCTCTTAGTCCTGTCCCCTGCAGTCACAGAGAAAACCTCATCTCCATCCTCTCTATAGCTGTCCCTCAGGTATTTGAATATTGTTATTAAATCCCCCCTCCCTTTTCTCTTCTCCAGACAAAATAACAATGAGCACTTTTACACATGCTGAAAGGGTGGTGGTGGTAGTGGTGGCGGGGGCAACACTTTAATTAGAGTGGCTTATAGAGTGATGTTACAGTGGTGCTCTAATTTGAGTGCCACAACATCTTGTGTATCACTGTCCCTGCACTTCAAAATGGCAATAGGGGCACTTGAACTAAAGCTAATTCGATGAGCTTTAGTTCAAGTGCCTCTGTTGCCATTTGGAAATGCAGGGATACTGATACATAAAACACTAGAGGCTGCTGGACCACAGTAATTACCATGCTCCAGCAGACATGATTAATTAATTCTACTTTGATGCCCTGTAATTGCAGAGCATCAGAGCAGCCTCGTGTACAAGCACCCTGTAGTTCTCTCATACTGTTCTCAAAAATCTTCTCTCTTGGGTCCAAATCAGTTTTGTTGCTTTGCACTGGACCCTTTCCAAATTGCCCACATCTTTTTCAAGTGAGGTCCCAACTTAGACATAGCACTCCAGGTAAGGCCTCACCAGTGCTGAACAAAGAGGATGAATCACTGCCCTTGATTTGCAAGTGACATTCCTGTCGATACAACTCAATATGCTGTTGACGTGTGTGTGTGTATTTTATTTCTTTCTTTTTTGCAACAAGAGCACTGTTGGTTCATATTCAGCTTATGGTCTAATGTAACTTCCAGGTCTTTATCTGCAGTACTGCAATCTAAGCAGTTATTTCCCAGTCTATATTTGTACATGCAATTTTTCTGTTCCAAATACAGGACTTGTACTTGTCCTGACTGAATCTCATCTGATTGATTTTAAAGCATTTCTTCAGTTTATCCACATCATTCTGAATTTTAGCCCTGTCATTTGATTTGATTGGGGATAAAACCCTCTGATTTGAGACAGCAATATATCTCACCTATCCCAAAGCATGAAGTATTTTTAGAGTCTTGCGAATTAGTATGACACTATAACTGTTTACCATATGCAGCTAAAATTTTTCCTATTCAAAAGCATAGAAACCAACCCATGGTTATTAGGTCTTTAAAGAAGCCCATTTTCACAGCTTCTAATCAGTGTGAAAATTGTGGAAGACATTTTATTTTGAGTCTCCACACATAACAACTAGGTTTGGTGAAAATTTTCCACTGAAACTTTCTTTGATTGGAAAATGGAATTTTAAACTAAATGAAACTTTTCATAGGAAGTAGCTGCTTTCCTTGAAGATACTCAGTTTTTCTTCCCCCCATAAAGCTGAAAATGAACCATTTTGAGCCAGCCCCTCATTACCTATGGTTTTATGACTGACCTGGAAAATAATTATTTTTGGGTTCTCATTTTTTAATGAATACCCATTTGGTTATCTACTACTCCTACTGCTACAACTATGCCTACTACTATTACTAATTGTAAAAAAATAAATTGCTACTGCTACTTTTCTCTGTAGGAAAAAAGAGTATTCTCCAAACGGCTCTAATAGTAAGGTCAAACTTTCACCCATTTTCTTGCATTTTCATTGAATCCTTAGCATAAACTATTAAAACACAAGCTAATCAATCATAGGGTCAGGGTTGGAAAGGATCTCGAGGGCCAACTATTTCAACCATCTGCATTAATGTAGGATGTGCTATTTCCAAACCACCGCAGACAAATACGTAGCTAGCTCTTCTCAAAAACTTCCAGTGAAGGACATTGTTGCAACATTTGGGACAGCTTGTTCCATTATCCTATTGTTCTGACAGTAAGGAGGTTTTCTTTTTTCTGAGACCTAGTGAAAATCAATGTTGCTACAGTTTAACCCATTTCTTCATGTCCTAGTCTCTGCTGCAAGGAAGAGCAGTTTTATCAGCCTTTCATATATTTGAATGCCGCTATCATGCCCTTCCACCTACTTTAATTTCTTTTTCTCTGAACTAAACGCACCTAGTTTTCTCAGCCTTTCCTTGTACAGGCTGCCTTCCAGCCCCTTTTTTCATCATCTTCCCTTATCCCTGGATCCTCCCCAGTTTCTCCATAAATTTTTTAAAATTCATTTAAAAATCCATAATGTACACATTATGGCAGCTGAGACCTAACCAGTATTAAGTAGAGTAGTACTGTCATCTCCTGTATCTATCATTCTATCCACAGTTAATGAAGGCCAAAATGGTATTTTCTTTTCTGTGACTGCATCAGTTGCTGACTTATGTTGAGGCTATGATTTACCATGACCCCAGATCTTTCTTAGCAACACTACTGCCTAGGGAATTATTTTCCATTCTGTATTTGTGGAAGATTACCTGAACTTTTGAGCTTTTTCCTGATCTTACCTTGACAATAAGAAAATCCAAAATTCAAAGAAGGATTAGCTTGTATCTTCTGGCCATGAAAGCTTACTCCTATAATAACAAAGCAGTCTGTTGGACAGTCAATGGATACTGGGTAGAAGTCCTGGGGTGGAAGAGGGTGGGAAGGAGTATGTGAGTTTTTGTTTGTACTGCAACTTTTTGGACCTGGTTTTACAAATTAGGATGGTTTTTCTAGTTGTTCTTGTATTTTTTTCTCTTTTATTCCAGGAAATGGAAGAAAACTGCAATAAAGTGGATACACTCCATCTGAGTATTCTCCTAGAGCAGTGATGCTCCACTTACATAGCCTGTGGGCCAGACGAATAGTACAGAGCTGGTCTGTGGGCTGGATCATAGGTGTGGGGTCAGGACCAGGTCTAGTGTGGGGTCAGCCCATGTAGTTGGTTGACAAGTGCAATCCAGCGTACTGGCCCAGCCCCACGTTCCCACATCTGGCTGCATGCTGGCCCAACCCTGCCCTCCAGCTTCAGTGGCTTCAGAGAAGTATTATGCACTGGTTTAGTCCCACACTGGTACAATCTAGTGCACAGGGCCATGCCATCTGGCCTGTTGGGCTCCCCATGGATCTGAAAATTTGGCAGATTTTGGCCCTTGTTGCCAGATTTTTTGGAAAACCCACAGGCAGGATCTGGCCTATGGCCCAGGGGTTGAGCACCACTGTCTTAGAGTGCTGGTGCCAACTTTTTGGTGGTTATGCCACAAGTTAACTCTGTCCCCTTCTTGAGTGCGACTCTCACCTCATTCCCCTACCCAGTCTACTGCAGTGCCAAACTAATGGTTGACTGTACTACTTGGGGCACAGAGATTATGGGTTGGTCACCCCTATGTTAGAGAGTTGTGAATTCAAAGTTGCCTTTGGGTTGTTTTGAGTTGCTACAGCATCCCTAACCCTCCAGGGAACTGGAGCTAATTTTTATGAACTAGACATATGTGAAACAAAGCAAAAGTGCCCAAGGGGCTTTAGGAAGACTCTCTAGTGCTAGGCCTGTATCTGTCTGTGATCCCTACATATTTCCTCAGATGATTCTTGCATTCCTTCAGGCTTCCCTAGAGCATGTGTAGCTCTAATGTGATGAACAGCATGTCATATGCAACAGGAGGGGAACCAGGTGCTATTCTTTACACCTTCCTTTCCTCAACTTCAAAATAAGATAAGAAAAGATGTGAAAGGTAGGTATATTTGAAGCAGCTGAAATTTTAAAATCACATGCCAACAGAAGCACCAGTACCCAGACTGAAAATTACATTTTAACACTCTGAGTTTCCATACAGTCAGGGAAATATATGCATTTAAACTCTGTGTAATCAGTCTGTAATCTCTTCAACATCTGGTAACTGCTGTTATTTCTTTGTAGTATTAAGACATGCATGATATGACCTAAATAGATAGCTTACTGTTTCCTAATGTGATAGTTTTTTTGTTTAATTTATTTAAAAAAATATCCTTTTAGCATTAGTTATGCTATGTACCCATTGACTGTCCAACAGACTGCTTTTCTGTTATAGGAGTAAGCTTTCATAGCCAGACAATACAAGCTAGTGCTTTTTTGAATTTAGGATTTTCTTATTGTCAAGACAAGATCAGGAAAAATCTCAGAAGTTCAGAGAAGCCCATAATATTCATAAAAGCAATTGCCTCTTCCAGTCAGTTTCTGAGTTTTATCTGTTTCTTTACTTATTCTATACAATCACCAAAGGAAAAGATTGTCTGAGAGGTCTCAGTTCTCTCTTACTTGTGTTAAATAAATGTTAATGGGAATTTTCCATATTCTTTCAGGCTCTGAGGTATTAGAATGATGACAGGCATTTCCCACTTTCAGGAGGTTTTCCTCTCTGCCAGTCTCTTCATGCACTATATTTCTCCATTTAAATTACAGTTCAAAGGCAGAGATTGTAGGTGACCGTATTATTAAGGAACGGAACGCCAAGCACAGAAGTTGTAGTGCACATAATATCCATTAACACCAAATTTTCTTCTTACAAGTCAAAAAGTGCCATATGTAGCTTTGGCAGTTTTATGACACTTCTGTTCTGACTTACAATATGGCAGGCATACGTTCTGGGAGTTTACTGGAAAATAGAAACATTGTATAAGAAATACAGGCAAGATTGCAATCTGTAAAATTAAATGTCCATATCTCAAACCATTCTTTTCTTCATGGTTGATTTTTCAAGATGTGGAGAAATATTTTTAAATATACTTCAGTTAAAAGGTTTCCCTATAGGTTGATTTCTTAATAGTCAGTATGTGGCATGAATTTCTCTTACTGAAAATGTTGTTGCTCAAGTTAATGAACCCATTTTGCTCTAGACACTCATCCATTGTGGTTACGTATAGTGAAAATAAGCTAACAAATGAAAAAAAAAGAACAATAAAAAGGGAGTCTCATTCAGCACTTGGAAGGAGAACAATGTTCATTTTAATGCACTGTGATATTTATTGCTGAATTTGTTTTTGGCAAAAATAATTTACCTGGAACTTTCTTCCCTTCCCTAGAAAAAAAAAGTTTTTACCCTTTATCCCATTGATGTTCACAGTTGTTATGAGCAGGAGAATATAACTATTTAATCAAGAGCATGTGAGTGTAGTAGGTAGAGCAGTGTCTACCTTTGATATTTAATAACACTATGAAAATGTCAGCACCTATTAACTCAGCCAGCTATCTGGTTAACAATACATGCTCACCTAATTACTAAACACTGCTCTTTGTTGCATGTGGTGCAAATTGACAGTGTCTTAGTACATGCACAGAAGACATTGTGTTTCATGCTTCGCCTATCTCTCTTGTGCAGAGGCAGAATATTTAAGAGTCTTAATGTATACTCTTTATGACCTGCCAGTGGTGTCTGGAGAGAAAACCTCCCCAAAATAGGTAGGACAGGCCATGGACCTCTTTCTTTTTGATTCTTCCTACCCACTCTGGGGTACTTTCTCCCTAAGGAATGTTAGTCCATATGCTTAGAAGAATGTAGGGAGCTGATCTGAGAGAGTATAAACCTCTTGACCCCTTGTTTCAGGACTCAAAGATAAGCCATGACCTCAGCCTAGAGCATAAAGGCTTTGGTGGTACATTTTATAAGATGGGAAAAAGTAAATATTACTAAATAGCAGTGATGCCATGGAAAAAGCAGAAGGTTAAAATATGACTAGCTGGAGGCAAGGATGATGCATACAGTGGGATGGAAAAACTTGTATAATAAATATGGGGCATTCCACTGTTATGGTATCAGAATTTATGACAGCAGAAAGTTTCCTTTTTCATAATAAATATTCACTGCAATGTCTCATAGACCTAAAGAGTACTTCTTAGACAGATCCAGTATCAGTGCTTGGTAATGTGGATTAAGTGATTAAAGCTTCCTGAAAAAAGGTATTATTTAAAGATCCAAAATTTGATCCTCACTTAGAAATGTATGAATCAAAGTAGAATTGAAGGAAGCCATCTTGTTCAGGATTTGAATACGTTTTACTCAAACCTTTTAACTGGAAGCTTAATTCTTATTTCTGATGGAAGAATGCAACAACCAAGTTTCTATTTGTCCTGTTTTGTTATCAGGCCTCTGACCTGTTGTGCTCCTCAATCACTGAAATTCCTAATCAGCTTTATTTCAACTAATGAGCTAGTAGATGTATAAAACGTGGAATAGAATCATCACCTGTTTTCTTTATCTGGGTGTCTCAGAATCATAGGCTAGAACTAAAGCACATCTTCCTAGACTAAATGATTTGAAACTGATTTCTTCTGAAGTCTTTGTCATCCAGAAAAGAAATGCCTGGTTAGATGTAGAAAAAAAAATTGCTTAATGTTCTTTTGGTGGTTCTCTGATTGCATGAAGAAATTAACTTTGAATACAATGCATTGCCTGACACTAGGCACTATGCACTGAGTCCTACACTTGGTGGGGAGGAATCAGAGGTAGCCTTTGTCTTGCTTGTCCTCCAGGGATATGGGTATTACCCTGGCTGTATTTCAGCTGGGGGAGAGAGGAGCATCTGCAAATAAGGAATTGTCAAGTCAGTGAACTTAGGTGGATCTCACGGTTGGTAAAAATCGGTTAGGCAGAACTTTTGGGGCATGGAGTCAGCAGTGCAGTAATCCGGCTACACTTCTAGCATGGGAGCTAATGCATGGAACAGGCAGACCTCTAGAGAGTGTACACAGATACCAAATACTGCAGTCTGGGGGATGATGCTTTGCAGTCTGTTTGTATTTCCTATGTAGTTCTTTCCCAAAGCCCATTCACTCCATTTTGAGTGTTGTTACCTGCATTGCAATAGTAATGAGCTTCAACAAATGCTACAACATTTTCCATTTTCAGTCTCTGTATTTTCCATCTCTGTCACCTGCTGCCTGGCATGAGCAGAAAACATAGCCTCTTGGCTCTTCAGGACTATTGGTTCAGACAGCAGTGCGAATAATACAGCTTTAGTTCGTCAAGCAAAGCAGGTTGCCAGGACTAATCTCTTGTGTGCTAAGCTAGTGGGCCTATGTGTTTGAGAAACATGAAAGTGCAAGTGTCTTCCAACAAATGATCTGACGAAAATTGCAGCAATGAAAATATACCAAAGACCATTTCTAATCAACCACACTATTTATATTTGCCTGCTGTTTGATCAGCTTAGATCACACAAACATGCCATTGTCAAGATGTGTGAATATATACAGACTCTGAAACAGGAATAATGTAGAAAATGAAAAGAATAATTAAACAGATGCGTGTGTAGCACCTCTTTAATTCTGAGCATTTTAGCATTTAATAGAAATTCAAATAGAGGCCTCCAGTCTTGTTGCTCTCTTGAGTTGGAGCTATAACATGAAAAGTTCCAGCTTTTATGTGAGTTCTAGCATTACCTGTGACAAATGCCTGACTGGTTACCTTAATCCATTTCCCTGCCTCCTGGGGAAGAGTAGCCAATCAGGACTTCTGCAGGAGATGGACACAGCTCTATCTCTACTTTAGGAGCAAAGAGGCAGTAGCAAGCATGAATATAGTATTAGGTGAGAGAAGGGAGAAGAAAGAGTCTAGCAGCTTGGGTCAGCTCATGTCCATATTCTTCTCTCTTCACGTAAACAGTAAGTCAGGGCTTGAATATATCAGATTGTTCAACTGGCAGCCTACACAGGATTTGAGCAGTTAACATATGGGCACAAGTCCCAGCAGCTGCCTCTCTCACTACCTCATAGCAGGAAGAGGTCTGGAGTTTCAAATATCACCTGTGCAGCCTGCCTGGTGGGGGGCTGCAGGTTGCTGCAACAGTAGGGACATCAGTTTGCAGCCTGGGGCATGTAGTCCCTGGCTGTGCCAAATATGGACAGCCTTTATCTACTTTATAGAGCTGCTGCTGCTGTACTGATGCTGGCACAACTGTGTTGGCAGACCCAACTTGTGGAGATACATGCTGGAAGAATGGGTTTCTCAGCCAGCCACTGAAGGGCTGGGAAGGGAGTGGGGACCAGGGCATCGACCCTGCGGGGGGCACAAAAATAGCAGCAGCTGCACTGCCAACCTGATTGTTGGTACACCGCCACGTAGGCTGCCCATGCATGGCTGGGGGCACTCGAGCACCTAGTTAGGCTTCTCCAGCCAGCTATACTATACCACCTCTTTGAATGACATCAATTAATTCAGCACAAGCCTCCATCTGTCTAAAGCTCAGTATTGTTACTAGGGTTTTTTCTGGTATAGCCTTGTTGGCAGGATGGGGAGTTGGAGGGTGGGTGCATGATTTTTTTTTTTTTTTTTACTTCCCGTTAGCTAGGGTAGCTATGCCAACAAATCTTCCCAGCACAGACCAGGCTTCAGTTTGCTTTCTGTTCTCCTTCTTCCCATCTCCAACCCTGTGAGACCTGGCTTGTGGGAGGGAAGAGAGCAAGGGGAGTGTTCTGTGTGTAGCTGCTTCTTCAGGCCTGCATATAGGCAAAAACTGGAAACTGACTCCCAGGCCTGGAGAGCTGAGAAGAGGGATAGTGAGATAGGAAGGAAAAACCTCTGCCACTGTAAGAAGAGCAAAAGTGTGCTAAGCAGTAACAGGTAGGCAGAGTTGGTATCTGGGTTGGGGGTTGCCAAACTAATGGCTATACTGGGAAATGGGTAGCTTTGGGGGCAGGAAGAACTGAATGGATGAAGACTCTGGGGCAGCAAAATGGATATGAGGCCTGCATAATTAATTTCTCGGATGGGGTATGGGTAAACATAGGATTATTAGACATGAAACTTAGAATATGGAGGATTGAGAGAAGCTGGAAGCAGCCAGTCAGAACTTCTGCAGTGGGATCCAAGATCTCTTATGCTGAGGAGTGGGTAACACTGGAACAGCCATAAACCCTGGGTGATGGCTAAGGGAATTTAAAAAAAAAAAAAAAAAATATCAAACAGACTTGTGCCTTAATGTGGCCCACACACCTGGTCCTGGGGCAACCACCCACCTACTCGCCTGCCGTGCCTTGTTGATAATTGATTAATCAGTGTTAATTAGCGGGAGACTGCCCTTGTACTGCCCCGCTGGTAGGGGGCACTATCTGCAGTGCCATTTCCTTCCCTACACTGCAGTCCACACCTCACCAATGGAATAGTCGTTGACTCAGGTCTATCACTATTTTGGCCCCTTCCTTGCACTCCCTCTGGTGCTAAGGGCCGGGGAGAGCCCATCTCATTTTGTGCCCTTTTCTTCAGGGCCTTATCTACAATGCTGCCTCCGCTCTGCGGCCTTCTCAGTGATGCTATGCCCTCTCCTGGGGCTTACAACACCCACCCTGGGGCTTCACAATAATGTTGCCCTTTCCTGGGGCTCTCCTTGCCCACACGGGGGCTTCTCAATAATGAATGCTGCCTTCTCCTGGAGCTCTCTGTGACCACACTGGGGGTCCCTAACAATGCTGCCCCCTATCTGGGGCTCACCATGTCCAACTTGGGCTTCCCAGTAAGGCTGCCCCCTTTCTGGGGCTCTCTATGCCCACATTGGGGCTCCTAGATAATGCCCTCTCTCTGGGGATTCTCAAGTGCCTTTCTCTACAGCTGGCACCCCAAACACTATGCCTTCACTAGCACACTCCTCTGTGAGTTCCCTTTGAGGCCTCCTCCAACCCCTAATAGCCTCACCCAAACCACCGGTTTTGTAACAACAACAAAACACAAGCCCCTGGGCTGTAACATAAATTGAAGCCACCTGGCTATAACAACATTGCTCAAGCATCTTAGAGCTGCCACAAGCTGTACCTGCAGTCAGACTTCTTCCTGCATCCTGGCTCAAGAAGCTGCTGACAGAGACCTGCCTCTGACCCCAGCCCCTAGGATTTATAAGGGAACCATGCCCTGCCCCCTCCGGTCAGCTGACCTTCTTTGGTTGCCCTGGCAACCCACAGCTGGGCTCCTTAGTCACTGCTAGGGCTCCCTCCCTAGCAGTTCCCCCTTTTCAGGAGCAGAGCACCTCAGTGCTCTGTGACAAGACCAAATACCACATCATGCTTTTCAAAATTAAATTTTACAATTTTGGTGCAGGTCTTGTAAATTTTGGGGTTTTGTCCAAGATTTTTTAACTTTTCAAGGTGAATAAACAAAACCTCTCAGTTGTACTGTGCTGTGCATCCCCTGCTACAGAAAAGAGGTGGCCAGGAGCCAACTGGAAGGAAGGAGAAGTTTGGCCAATATTATTGTCAAAGGAGAGGGGTGAAGAGTTAGCAGATTTGGACCTGAGCAGTAGGGCTATTTCTGCTCCCTCCTCTCTCCAACAGGGCTGGCTTCTCTATACTCTCTGTGTCTTCATATCCCTATTTAAAAACGTTTGTCACCCCCACCTTGCCACCTGCTGACTTTGTCTCTCATACAGGCATCTCTTTGCTTCCTATAGGGAGTGCGACAGACAAAATAACTCATGAGCAGTGCAACAAGAGCAGGATGAAGATCAACAGATGTTTCTACTTTTCAGGGTGGCAGTGTCAGAAGCAGAGTCACATGTCTGAAATAAAGGTGGGCATGCCTGCATTGATGTGAAGGTATAGGTTGCATAATAGGGGTGTGGGGTAGGCAGTCATTTTCTTTGTAACAGCTGTGAGAAGAGAACATCTGTGTGCCCCTATCTGTCTACCACAGTCTGAACAGAATGGAGAGGCAACCTGGGCAGCATTCCTGCCATTTTGTTTAAATCCCTCACCTAAGAGTACAACAAAGAAATCCATGTAGAGACTTCGCTTCAAACTCTCATCCTCATCCTGAACCAACTCCTAGGCTTGACAAATGGAAACTTATAGTACCTGTGGCATGTGTCATGCCCTGATTAACAGAGAGTAATACTTCTAAGAATACCTATTTTTAAATGAAGTTTACTCACAGCGGGAATCAAAAACGGCAGATTTGCAACTGCTAACAGCCTTTGCCTTGGTTAAATTACAGAATGCTGAAGTAGCTTATTTGAGTCATACAGGAAAGACATTTTCTTAGAAACTGTTACATGCTCTTGGTCTGTTGCTTTAGGGTACACAACAGAATACAGGTGTTCCACATTTTCTTTGTCTTTCATGAAGTTTGATGGTATCTGTCACACACTGACTATTCTGATGTTTGAGAGGGATGGCTTGTGTTGTAAAGGAGGTGCTTAAAAATGCATTTGTTGGAGACACATGCTGAGAGCAACAAAAGCCCTTTTCATCCTAGCTCATCATATTATTTTAAGCAACGCAAAAGGAGTGGAAATCACCCAAAATTCCCTTACTAGGAATTTATCTAGAAGGGGGAGTTCCTGTTATAGTGCAGGACCAACATATCTCTCTTTTGTACCAATCTTTCTGCAACCCCTGCCACACAAGGTATGTTGCAGGATAACATATGGCTCCCTGGTGACTATAGGAGGCTGGCTGAATTTCAAGCAGCTCCCTTAACCAGGCAAACCCCCCCACTCCATAACCCCCCCCCCAAAAAATCAAGAAACCATATTTCTTTCTCCCCCCACATTGCCTGTGCTGTCCTAAGTAGCTGTGTGACAAAGGAGGCATCCTCTGCTATCGCCCCCATCAGCTCAAGTAGAGCCAGTTGAGCTCCTGTTCCATTTCTTTTAGGGGGTTCCCACTGCCTGCTGTAAAGTAGTGAAATAGTCGGAACTGCTTTCTTCTCCATTCCCTAGCATTGAAGTCATTTAGTAACACAAATGGGGAAGGTATAGCAGCTGCCAAGTACTCCTTGACCACAGCAGAATTCCTGTTGGGCTTCAAGGAAAGTGATGGGAGACAGCTGAGGAATTCAATGTCCTCTACAGCCTTCCTTTACTGACAGCCATATTCAAGCACTTCAGTTTAAAGGTGGCTGTGGGCATATCTGGGGATATATTTTCAATTCATAATCAAATGTAGGTGCAGATTTAAATAATAAGGTAAACAATCCTGAGTATTCAGGGAGAAGGGCACTCATTTTCTTTTCTTTTTTGTTTTTCTTTTGCTTAAAGACTTAAACTTCTGTTATGATACCTGGCACTTAGTTGAAAATTAATATGCGATTTTAAGTTAATATATTCCTCTTGTGCAGGAGCAGCATGGAGGAGGCTTTCCCTCATCTTTCCTATACCTATTATCCTATGAGGAAGCTGACCAAGTGGCTTGGCTCTCTGATCAACTACTTTGTCAGCCAGAAGATGCCACCCATTGAGTGGAGCACTGGTGTCGCATCTCCATACACTTGTCATCTCCAGACCCATTGTGTTATAGTCCTGTGACAACTTCTGAATGTGTCCATTCTTTTTAACCAGGCACCGTTACTACCAAGCCCTGAGCCAATACCAGTCACTGTTTTGTGATGAAGATAGCACTTAGGATTTTCTAGCAAATGAGGGCTTTGGACAAATTGGGAGGTTTTTCAAAGTAAAACTGCTGGGTTGCATGAGTCCTTAAGATGGGTCTTGCCATGAAGAAACTGTTGTGCTTGATAAATATATAAAAACATGGTCTTCTTTAAGACCCTAGCACATATTGCTCAGTAGGCCTTCTCAATGCAACAAGTATTTGGTTTGGCTTCAGATTCAGCTGATTAGGAGGGACAGTGGCTTGATTCAGTGATTTGAATCACTGTCCCAATTCTATTTGGCCAACTCTGGATTCGGAGATTTAGCTGCCAAATCGGGCTGAATCTCCTCTGAATTGAACAGGCAGTGGCAGCAGGGTTGGCAGCAGGGGTGTGGAGGCGGTGAGCAGGGCCACGCCCCCAGCCCCCACCATGGCTACCCCGCCCGGGCCCAGCATCCTGGGGGAAAAAAAGCAAAAAAAAAAAAAA
>JAGPOW010000261.1:70764962-70777897 GCA_030014935.1 Caiman crocodilus | reverse complement strand
AAAAAAAAAAAAAATAAATAAATAAAAAGCCCCGCACTCACTGGATGCAGCAGCGGTGATTGGGGCCTCTGGGGGCTCATTACAGAGCCCCCCTGCACAGAATGGGACAGTGGGGAATGGCTCCTTCCTCCCACCTGGCACCTGTGCAGCAACTGTCACATCACAAGAGTGCAGCATGGCTCAACAGGGCACTGTGGGGCTCTGTGCACTGTCTGGGAGCTGGAGCCTCTCGAGCTGAGCGCTGCCAGTCTCCAGGTGACTGCTGGAGCTGCCCTAGCTCCAGGACAGACTTGGCACCCTGCCAAGTTGTGCTGCATCCCTGCAGGTGCCAGGTGTGAGGGGGGCAGCGAGCCCCTTGTGGTCCCCTCCCTCCTCCTCCAGCCTTCCCTGCCCCCTACATACTGGGATGGAGCCTGGGTCCAGTTCCCTATGGCGGTGAGTGGGGACTGCCTGAATCTCCAAATCAATTTGGAAGCTTCTGATTCAATTCAGACCTTTTAATGGGTCTCCCAATTTGATTTGGATTTGGAGACTTGGCTTCTGAATCCGGCCGAATCTCCTCTGAATCAAATTGACTATTGAAGCTTCGCACAATCCAATGGCTCAGCATGATGTTTCTTAGATTTAAATTTACAACAGGTCTGCTGCCTCCTGGGGCTTGTATCCAGGATGTTGCAGAGAGGATCTTCAGGCTCGTCCATCCCTATGACTACTACCCCATGCTCCTCATGTATGTGGACATGAATGACATGGCCAGGAGTAATCTGGACTGGGTCATGAGTGATTACAGGGCTCTGGGGGGCTGGACTCAAGTAGTTTTTTCTTTTGTGCTCCCTGTTGTAGGCCACAGACCCAAAAGGGAAGGCTGTGTGGAAGAAGTAAACAGATGCCTCTGACTGGTGCTACCATGAGTGCTTTAGTTTCTTCCACCACAGCACGCACTTCAGGGAGAGAGGACTCCTGGGACAAGATGTCATCCATCTCATGTGGAGAGATAAGTCCCTGTTTTCAGCCAGGATGGCTGGTTTACTAGACAGGGCTTTAAACTAACTTTGCTGGAGACGGGGAAACTCTGAGTGGGGCATGCCTGGGGACTGGCACACAGGAAAGCTCCCACATGGTAGACACTAACATAACTGTTTTTGAAAATGCTAATGGAACAGTTCTCCCACGGCATCTCAGGAAATTGAGGGTGTCAGTTGGGAGCCTCAGCTACCCGTACATCAATGCCAGGAGCATGGGGAACAAGCAGGAGGAGCTAACATATTGCTTTCTAGTGGGCAATATGACCTGATAGGGATCCCAGAGACCTGGTGGGACTCTTTGCATGATTGGAACATAGCTGTAAAGGGCTACACCCTGCACAGAAGGGATCAAGCAGGGATAAAAGGTGGAGGGGTAACTTGCAATGTGAGGGAGCAGTACACCTCCCTGGAGGCTGACATTGGCTCCAGAGATAAGCAGCTTGAATCCCTCTGGGTCAAGCTTTAAGGGGGGCAAGGTGAGAGAGACCTAACTGTGGGTGTTTACTACAGACCACAAAACCAAGGGGAGGAGCTTGATCTGGAGTTCTCTAAAGAACTGACAGAGACCGCACATGCAAGGGATTTGGTTGTCATGAGTGACTTCAATTACCTGGACATAGATTGGGAGGAATACTCAGCTAGGTTGAATCAGTCATGTAGATTCTTAACTGTAATCAAGGAGCTCTTTCTGACCCAGGAAATGCAAGGGCCAGGCAGAGGCACCGCTCTCTTAGACTAGGTCTTGGCCAAAGGAGATGATCTGGTCTATGGTTTGAACCTTGAGGGTAGCCTGGGCAACAGTGACTATGAGCTCATTAGGTTCACTGCCTACCACAAGGTTGACAAATCAACTAGCAGGATTGAAGTCCTGGACTTTAAAAATGCAGACTTCAACAGGCTCAGGGCATTAGTAGGGGAGGTGATGTGGGACCAGGGATGGAAGGTGAATGGGGTGTATGAAGAGTGGTCATTCCTCAAGGACGCAATCCTCGAAGCACAAAAGAAAACCATTCCCATGAAGAAGAAAGGTAGCAGAAGGGCTGGCAAGCCCTTCTGGCTCAATAGGGACATTGCAGTCCTCTTGGAAAAGAAATAAGAGGCGTACACACAGTGGAGGCTAGGGACAGTCCTCAAGGAGGACTATACAACAGTGGTCTGCACTTGTAGGGAAATGATTAGTAAAGGTAAGGCGGCAACTCAGTGTAAGCTAGCCAAGGGAGTCAAGGACAATAAAAAGTCCTTTAGGTATGTACGAAACAGAAGGAAAACAAATGAAAATGTGGGGGCCTTGCTTAACACCTTGGGACAGCTGGTAATGGACACTCAGGAAAAAAACTCAACTCCTGAATGCCCACTTTGATTTAGTATTTCACTGGACCAAGGGGAAAAACAAGTGAGATAAGGATCATAGGGGGCATGGTGGGAATGATAGCCTTCCCACAGTGGATGCTGAGCTGGTGCAAAACTAACTATAAAAGCTAGACATTTGTAAGTCAGCAGGATGAGGTGTACTTTACCCAAGAGTGCTGAGGGAGCTGGCTGAGGTCATTGTGGAATCCCTGGTAAAATTCTTTCAGAAATTGTGGCACACAGGGGAGATCCCTGAGGAATGGAAGAGGGCCAACATTGTGCCCATGTTCAAGATGGGGAAGAGGGAGGACCTGGGCAACTATAGGCCAATCAGCCTAACCTACATCCCAGGGAAAGTTCTGGAAAAACTCATTAAAGAATCTGTGTGATATGTTGGTTGAGGGTAAGTTTCTGAATGACAGCCAGCATGACTGTGTTGTGGCTAGGTCTTGTCTTACCAATCTCATCTCCTTCTATGAACAGGTCTCTTGCCAATTGGACACAAGAGAGAAGGTCAACATTATATACCTAGACTTCCAAAAAAGCTTTTAATCTAGTATCTATTGATATTTTTGTGAAAAAATTGGAAGACTGTGGGCTTAACTGTTCAACAGTTCAGTGGGTGGAAAACTGGCTACATGGTAGGACCCAGAGAATGGATCTGAATGGATCTATGTCATCCTGACGAGAAGTGGCCAGTGGTGTCCCTCAGGGGTCCGTGCTTGGACTGGTGCTTTTCAACATCTTTATCAATGATTTGGATATGGGGGTGAAAAGCTCGCTGGCCAAATTTGCAGATTGCACCAAGTTATGGGGGAGTGTGGCCATATCAGAAGATAGTTTGCAAATACAGGCAGACCTGGACAGGCTGGAGAGTTGGGCAGACTGGAACCAAATGAAGTTCCACACTCAGAAGTGTAAGGTGCTCTGTCTGGGGGCAAAAAATTCCCAACATACCTGCAGGCTCGTTGGCAACAATTTGACTTGCACCACAGCCGAAAGAGACCTAGCGATGATCGACCATCGCATGAACACGAACCGACAGTACAATGCTGTGACGTGCACAACACGCTGGCATGCATTAACCATTGCATGTCATGCAAAACTAAGGAAGTGAAACTCCCACTATACTCCACACTGATGAGACCGCAGCTGGAGTACTGTGTCCAGTTCTGGGTGCCGCATTTCAACAAGGACGTGGAAAAACTTGAGAAGGTCCAGAGAAGAGCCATCTGTATGATCAGGGACTTCCAATATAAGTCATATGAGGAGAGGCTGGGGGACTTGGGCCTTTTCAGTCTACAGAAGTGAAGGCTGAGAGTGGACCACTACATCAGGGGAGCACATCAAAACTTGGTGAACAGCTGTTCACCAGGGCACCCCTAGGGAAGACCAGGAGCAGTGGATACAAACTTCTGGAAGGCTGCTTCAGGCTCAATTCCAGGAAAAGCTCCTGCACAGTCAGGGTATCCAGGCTGTGAAATAAACTCCATCCAGTGATGGTGCCATCACCTACCCTGCAAATCTTCAAAAGGAAACTGGACAGTCACCTTACTTGGGTCATTAGACCCCAGTTGTCTTTTCCTGCCTAGTGCAGGGGGACTGGACCCAATGATCGATAAAGTCCCTCCCAGCCCCTAACAATCTATGAATCTATGAAAAACAGATACCACCAAATGAAAAAAACTGTAAATATTGTCTCAGGTTCGATGACCTCAGTCTAGTTTATTAATCAATGTGGGATTCCATTACAGAATTTCCTTTTGCACAACACAATCTGTGGGCCAGCATTATAACAATAATATATAAGATATATATCCTCCTGGTATTCTTGCACTACTCCCATTAGCCTTAATGGAAAAATTGTGCATGTATTAACAGAAGAAGCTACTTCTCCTTTGTCTACAAGGGAGAAGCACTAGTTTAACTTGTCTTTAAAACTTAACAGTTCCCACCTCCTGCCATCTAGCCACAAACACATACTTTATGCCAATATGAAGTAAAAATCAGAACAGACGCAGTCAGTCTTAGGAAATATAGTAATATAGGTTTGAGGTCACAACAGTAGCTTAACTCAAGAAGCCAAGTCAAAACACTTTTCCTTAGTTTTTTTTCCCTGAGATCTCTTTTGGAGTCTTGTTTTTAAATCATCACATTTTCTTGGCATCTTTCTGCTGGATTTCTTACATGTGCCAGTTGAAGAAACACCATGGTTCTGTGTCTCCAGCTGCTTTGTAATGTGATCCAGTTAAACATTAAAGACATTAAAAATTCATTAAGCATGTCAGTATCACAGTCAATAAGATCTCATGTTTATAAAGCATTTGCAACCAAATAAAATGCTTCTTGTTAATGCATACAGTAGACTATACATTTTTAGAGTTCTTTGTGTATAATTGATTGTATGTTCATACATAGTTTCTTTTTCTTAGAGAACATGATGGGGTATGTTGGGTAACGCAGATTGGAGCCACAAGGAACATCTCATAATGACACCTATGAAGGTTTATTAGTCTTATGTTGATATGCAAAGACAAATGTTACAGCACATGGATGGTACCCAGCACTGATATTTATGATGAATTACAAAGGCTTTGAAACTTTCCAACAGCATGGTTTCTTGGGTGTCTGGGAGTCTGTAAGCAAAACTAGGCAGTAGACATTGGGTGAGATTCTGTTTTGAGATAGCATTGGTACATTTGAGAGTTGTATATGTCTGATTCCATATACAGTAAAAGCTCTGTTATCTGGCATCCCTGGGGAATGGGGGATGCAAGATAACAAAATACGCCGGTTAATTGAGTGGCCCTGCCTGCCGCTTCTCCTGCTGTGACTGGGTTGTCCCTCTGCCCCTCCCGCAGCATCGCTGTCCCTCCCACCGCATTGCTGCCCATGCTGGGGGCCTGTAGGCCTTGTGGGATAGGGAGGCAGGCCTCACACAGTCCCATGCAGCCTATTATGCTCCTGGGTTGGGGTGTTCGGCAACGCAGGCTGCTTTGCCCCCAGCCGTGGGGGCTCAGAGAAACTGAAAGTGCCGTGGTGGGCACTTCCAGTTTCACTTTATCTTACAAGCTGGCATGCTGGCTAGTAGACCATGCTGGCTTGTAAGATGCTGCATAGTGAAGCTTTTACTATACTTAAATGTATAGTATTATAAGAGAACAAATGATTTTGACATTCATTCCTGATACTCCAGGATTGGCCTAAAAAGATTTCAGAACCTTTGGCTAGAAATGATATTCAGTTCCCAAATGGACCTCTAATCATGCATGTGAGTATACCACAAAAGAAAAACTTAACCTAGCTATGGCTTCAGACCTTTGATACCCTGTGCAGAGAGTTTTTGGATGTAGTACACCAGTGATGAACAGAGGTTTTAGGAACAGCAAGGGTGGTGCAAGATTTAATGCACAGTGAGAGTGATGGCTGCTCAGCTGATATAAAGCCTCATCCTGCTCAAGCTCCTATTGAACTCAGTGGTAGTTTGACTAGTAGAATGACTGCAACATAACCCTTACATGCAGCCTGATCCCACAAACATGTGCAACACTAACTTGACTAGCTACCATATCTGGAATGGTTCTGCAGCTACATGTTTCTGCCTGCTTCCTTTGTGTCATCCCAATGTGGATATTCAGGGTGGGCTCAGGTAATCAGATGTCAGCCATAGTGGCCCACTGAACTCTAAAGCTGATTTATTGCATTCTGTATGAATTCTTTATTGTCCATTACAATAATCCTGTGTTGATGTCCACATTTGTAAAAAAAAAAAAAAAAAAAAGTTACAAATGGCTTGATGTAGGTTCTCCAAAAATTAAACCTTTTGATAGTCTTTTTTGAAGAGATGTGTTACTTGCTCCAAAGCTGTTTGCTGTGTAGCATGCATCTAAACCTGGAAGACTGAGGACTCATCTGTATTTGGGAATTTTCAGCATTTTAAGACTTACATGAAGATTTGTATAGCATTTAAAAAAAAGTATACATAACCTGTGAGATGCAACTGTATTTCCCCAGTTGTTTTACATACAGCTGAACGGAGAAGATTCTTCTAAATAATTTGATGTTCAGCTTGGCAGGAAAATCTTGGAGAAAACTCCTGAACAGTGGATTCTTTATAAGGAGTGATTTAGATACTATATTGTCTTTCATACAGGCAAAGTACAGACACCAAAAAGTCTGAGGCTGAATTGATTTGATCTTCACAGCTTAGTTTAAACTGCATAGATTGAACTGATAAGCAACTGAACAGACATTCACTTTTGATTCCAGAAATGCAGCCACATGCCTGAAGTGGCCAAGGTCAGAAGCTGGGTAGCACTACAGGATGCCTTCCTGATGGCTGAAGCAGACAGCTTGGGCCAAAGCTAGCCTACCCACCCTGTGAGGGGAGAGGGGAGTTTGGAGGGGGGGTGCAAAGCATCCTGGGATGATGGGGGACTGAGCTAACTTGAATCTGGAGAGAATCTGGGACAGAAGTTCAATACATCGATTTAACCTAAATCATTTAAGTCTGATGCTACATCCATCCAGGTTTATCTTAAACTGCTTTGGGCCATTTTGAAAATGGTTTTTGTTCACTGAACTTCTTTTGTGTTACAGATTTGGATTGGTTTCTGGTCACTTATACTGGTTTATGTGTAATTTCCATCTCTAGCCACAAAGTCTGAAAAAAATCTGTTAGTTCTAAAGTAAGCCAATCTGTACATGAAGGATAACTGGACACTAGCTTTTTAAATGTGTCCTAGTAAATACCCCATGGGACTAGAAAGATGCACAAAGAGGTAAGAGCTATTCTGTCTGTACTCTTTGCATTCAAAACTTATTCTTGACAAATGTGTGGAAGCTTCCAAAGGTTCCAGCTCTTGTAAAGATGCTTCTGACTTTATCTTTTATAAAAAGTTATATTTTAGCTAAAACTTTATTTGCATAGGAATGTAGGCATAATTAAATGCTGTCAGTAAGAGGTTGCTTTGGGTAAAATTTGAATGCATATCTTCTAGCGGTGTAATTAGCAAACCTTATAAAAATAAAAGAGAATATGGTCTCACACACTGAGTAATGTTAGTAGATCAGGGTGGTAATGTCCTGGAATGGAGGTATGTAAACAAAGAGGTGGCAGTGTTAGGTCTGTGGTGAGCTGGGCTTGACAGCAACATAAACAGCATGAAGAAGCCTTCTAAACAAAATCTCCAGCTGATTGGTGGAGCCGACCCACCACAGGCCTTCAGAGCTGCTGAGAAGATAAGTTACATTTCCAGAAGACACTGGTGTGTTCACAGCAGCAGGGGAGATGGGTTTGATGTATCACAATGTAATCTTCACTCACTGTTTGTGCTAACAGGTGCAAGCCTCTTGACAGAATGGGGTTTGGAAACTCTAGTTATATTTTAATATGATAGCCTGGGACAGAAGAGCCTGTTCACATCTGTCTGGCTTCTGTGGCTACTTGTATTGTTAGGAAGGGGATGCAGCCACACTGAAAATTCTCTAATTACCAGGCAAATCAGGCAGGAGGCAAGATAAAATACACTTAAATCCATGGAAATTTTACCATTTATAGTAGCAAAACCTATGGTCGCATCCTGACAAGCATGGATGCATAGTATGTGGCACTGCAGACCCGTCTGTGGTGCCACACATCACACATGGAGACCTTCCCTGTGCTGCTACCTTGTAGCGCAGGGGTTTTTTTGACTGCAGGAGTGGCACAAGGTATGCCACTGCTACTTGTCACTGGGGAAACAAATGTCTGCGCTCACCTGGATGTGGCCTATAATTTCATCCATAGATTGTTAACTGTTGATTTTCAGTATCGATTTTAAGTCCCATTTTTTCCCCAGAACTACTATCTCCTTTTCAGCATGGGCCACATGACTAGCACCATACTCAATGGCCAGGTATGGACATTACACCTTTATCAGTGTGCATGATTGGAAACTGGTCTATACCTGCAAAAGAACAGCAGTTTAGCACACACAACTGGTCTATATCCATAACAGAACCCACGTTCGACACATATAGACTAGTTTAAAAATGGCAGAACCCGGTCTAAGATTGCTATCCCCACTTCAAAGGGTGAATGCATGTTCTGTTTGCTACCGATCTAAATTATGTTGCTTACAGAAAACCATGTAATTTAGATCGAATATGCCTTGGGCTTTTTGAATGTCTGTATCTGGCCAACAGCTGAGCAGCATAGCCTTCAATCAGTAGGAATATGTCTGTGCACTGAGATAACCTAAAAAGGGAGGGAGTAAAAGAAAGAAATATGATTTGAAATGAATCAAGATGTAAAGCTTATAGGCTGTGGTTAGCAATTCTCAACTGAGTGGGTGTGCCAGTGACTGAATTGCCCTTCGACCTAACTCTGTGCCTGGTTCACATCTGCTGATTTGGGAGCGTATCCTCAGCTGGTGTAAATTATTACAGCTGTACTGAAGTCAGTGTAGCTGAGGATTTGCCTCTTGGCCTCTAAACCCAAAAGACATGCTCTTTCCTAATGAAGAAGAAATAAGGAGAATTTACAGAACCCTTCTAAGTTGAAGGTATTGGGAAGGGATCCCTGCTGCTGCCTGACATTTCATGATTGCATTGATGCCCATTCAACTTCAAATGGATTTAGAGTGGGTTTCTAAGAGAACTAATGAGATCATGAGAAAATTATTTTTCAGATGATCAGCTCTTGTTTTGTATGGTGATAATACATACATACCAGCCCCAATTACTGAAATAACTTATTGCCACCAGCATTTATTAAATCCTAAGTTTTCAATTCTATGGAGCAGTGAATTGCAAAGGCCACACTGCACTTAAAAAGAATAACAGAGGGGCTGAAAGGAAACCATTGTTACTCCCTACCTGCTTGGGTTTTGCAGAGTTGCTGCAAACATTTTAAGCTCTCTGTAGAGTTTTTAAGTAAATCCTTAGAGAGCAATAACAAAGCTCAAGGAAAAGTAAGCAAAGGAAAAGATGGGGCTGTTTCTGTCTGGATAACTGCACTTAGTAGGAAGATCTGCTTCTGATTAACATGCCAAAAAAGTACTTATGCTGAAAGAGAAATTGAATGGACAGATTTAAAGGAAACTGTTTGGAAAAATGGCATGTAACTGACCTCTGAGAGAGATTTGAAAAATCAATATTTCCTGCCAGTTCATTCTGAGGTTTTCTACCTTTCTTGACTGCCTTTCACTCAGTAGTACTAGTGATAATAATAACAACACTTACCACACTGGCACTCTCAATTTCAGAGAACTTCATAAACAATGGGGTAGGTTTAGCTTGCATCTAGCTCTGTTAATATCTACTTTTTGTGCTATCTGACTCCTTCATACTGAACAGAAAAAAAAAAGTTTCAGTAACTTCACCTGGATCATCAGGATTTCATTTACTCCTTGTTCTAGGGGCCAGAGAAATGAAAAGTCTATCAGTGAGGTGTGTATGATGGCAGAATATGGCTCCAACCTTACCTATCCTGAAGAGTATAGTACAGCTTCCTAACATGGAGGTGGGAGATAGCACATTTAGAAAGGGATAATGCTGAGAAGAATTTCTTACCTGGTTTATGATTCCTATTTATCCATTGTCCCTTCTTTCTGTGGATCATAAGATTATCAGAAAGTAGGGCTGAAAGGGACCTTACAAGCTCATCTAGTCTAGTCCCTACTCAAGGCAGGATCACTCCTGATTAAATGATGCCAGCCAAGTGCCTCTCCAGCCTCCTCTTGAAAATTTCCAAGAATGGAGATTCAACAGCTCCTCGAGGTAGTCTGTTCCAATTCTTGACCATCCTCATAGTAAGAAAGTTCTTTGTAATCTCCAGCCTACATTTCCTCTGCTGATACTTGAGACCACTGGACCTAGTCCTGTCCCCTGCAGCCACAGAGAAAAGTCCATCCCCATCCTATGTAATCTCTTTTCGAGTATTTGAAGATGGTTATTAAATCTCCCCTCAATCTTCTCTTCTGTAGACTAAATAATGCTAGTTCTTTCATCCTTTCCTCATCATTTCTGTTTCATAGGCCCTAATCATTTTCATTGCTCTGCACTGGACTGTTTCCAAACTGTTCACATCCTTCTTGAAGTATGGAGCCTGTGGCCGGGCACTGAGCCTGCCTGCTGCTGGTGGAGAGTGCGGCAGGGCACTGAGCCTGCCTGCTGCTGGTGGAGAGCACGGTGGGGCACTGAGCCTGCCTGCCGCTGGGGAAGATTGTGGTGGGGCATGGAGTGTGCCTGCTGATGGTAAAGAGAATGGCAGGGCACCGGGGGGTGCCTGCCCCTTTAAGGACCTGGAGCCAGCAGCCTCCAGGTGCCTGATGAGGGCAGCCATGTTGGGACAGGGGCTGCCTATATAAACACAGACAGTTTGGCTGTTGAAGGCCAGGCAGCAAAATCGCCTGGCTGGAGGGCTGCCGAGAAGAACATCCGGAGGTAAGGGGGAGCTGTAGGGGCTGGCAATGAGGCTTCTGGTCCTGGGCATGACCTGAAACTGCACCCTGCCAGGAGTGGGTGGCCTGGTGGGGCTCTCAGTAGTGCGGGAGCCCCCAAGAAATGCCAGGTCAGTTACCACCCTGGTGAAAGGTAAGTCAGGGCGCCATAACCCCTTTGCTCCCACTGCCGGGTGGGTAACCCTGTGTTTATGAAGGGCCCAGAGGGTGGACCTAGAGGCTGAGAGAGTGAGGGGCTAGAGATCAGCCCAAGCGAGAGAGTACCTTTGACTGGCCCAAGCTGGGGCCAGGGCTAAGGGAGCCAAAAGGGCCGGGGGCCCACCAAGAGGGACGCCCAAGAGCCGGGGGCCTGGGGTCCTGACTGGCCTGGAGGTGGGCCAGAGCTAGGTGCCGGAGGTCCCGAGGGGACCATACCTGAGAGGGGAAGATAGCTTCGGGGGACTAGTTAGCCCAGATGATGGCGGGGAGGCCTCTGGATCGTAGGGATCGTAGGAGGGTCCTGTATGGAAGATTCTGGGGCCCAGCGTGGGGCTGGTGATTAGAGTAACACCAAGATGCCATCTGCGAGGCTTGGGCTGCAGTATTGGGGATGGATAGGAGCCACAGATAGTGCCCCCTGGCATCGGGGCACAAATGGCTTATTTACATCAATTAGTGAACCTATTAAGATCAAGTCGTGGCGGGCAAGAAAGCGGGTAGTTAGCCCACTGAGACAGGCGGGCAGGCCATAGAGTGCCGTCCCAGGGAGCCCGCCTGTCACAGGGCCCAAAACTGGATACAGCACTTTAGGTGAAGCCTAACCAGAGCTGAATAAAGTGGAAGAATTACTTCACCTAATTAGAAACTGACAGTCCTGTCCTTACAACCCTGTTGGCTTTTTTGTGCAATAGGAGCACACTGTTGGCACATATTCAATTTATGGTCCTTTTCTGCAGTACTGAAGTCTAGCCATTCATTCCTCAGTCTGTATTTGTGGCTGTGGTTATGCTATCCCAAGTTCAGAATGTTGCACTTGTATTTGTTGAACCTAATCTAATTAATTGCAGGCTGTTTATCCAGTCTATCCAGTTCATTCTGGATCCCTGCCCTGCCTTCCAGTGTCTGCAACTCCACCCAACTTGGTGCTGTGTGTGCACATATTAATGAAGATGTTGAACAGTATGAGACCCAGGACAGATCCCTAGGAAAGCCCACTTGATACCTCCTCCCAACTAGATATTAAGCTATGGATGACTATTGATACCTCCTCCCAACTAAATATTAAACTATTGAACACAGTGTTCTAACCGGTTAGGTATCCACCTTATGGTACTTTCATCTAGTCTGTATCTCCTTAGATCGTTAATGAGAATGTTGTGGGAGACAGTGTCAAAAGTCTTGTAAAAGCCTCCTATACACTGCTCAACCCCTATCCACAGAGCTTGTCAACTTATCATAGAAGGAAATTCAGTTGATCAGGCATGACTTGCTCCCAGTGAAATGATGCTGATTCTTCCTGATTCCTTGTTCTTCTCTAGGTGCTTCATAATAGATTCCTTGAGGACCTGCTTCATGATCTTTCCAGGTCTGTATTCAGGTTAGGCTGACCGATCTGTAATTGCCCAAGTCATCTTTCTTTCTCTTCTTAAAGATAGCACTATATTTGCCCTTTTCCAGTCATCCAGGACCTCAGTCATCCATGAGTTCTCAAAGAATGGCTGTTGGATAAATGGCTAATGTCTCTTAAATTACTTCAGCCAATTACTTAGGATGCACCATAGGCTACTGATCTGGCCATGCTGACTTAAAAGCATCTCCAAGTAATTCCTAACCTGTTCTACCATTACTTTTGGCTGTTTCTCTCCTTCCCTATCTTTGCTGTCAAGTGCACCCTTCATCTGATAGCTGCTCCTATTAATAAAGAAGGAAATAAAAAAAGGATTAAATGCTTCAGTCTTTCTTCTCTTTGTCATCCAAACTAGATTGCCTTCTGCCTTCTGCTCTGTAAGGGCGCGCCAGCGTTTGCGCCGGCGTTTGCGCAGACAGAGAGCAGGAGGAAGGGGAGAGCGAACAGAGACGCCAGCGCGAGGACTACTTTCATTAGGAACATGGTGAGTACACGCAGTGCTACTGCTAG
>JAGPOW010000261.1:70753149-70764862 GCA_030014935.1 Caiman crocodilus | reverse complement strand
GTGACCCCAGCACTTGTTTCCTGCCATTGGCAGGGGGTCAGACTAGATGGCCTGCTCTAGGCCCCTTCTGACCCTAGTTACTATGAAACTATGAATTCTGTAATGGACCTATGGTTTCTTTGTTTTTTCTCTTACTTTTGATATACTTGTAGTGTGACTTTTTATTGCCTGATATATCTATTGCCAGTTGCATCTCCAATCATGCCTTGGCCTTCCTAATTTTTTCCATGCATTCCTATATGATACTCTTATACACTTGCCTAGTACTATGACCAAATTTCCACTTTTTATAGGGTTCCTTTTTGACTCTCAACTCATCAAAGACATCGCTGTCTAGTCACGCTGGTCTCCTGTTGCATTGGTAGAGGGTTTTTGAACCTTTTAAAGGGCTTCCTTAAAGTACAGTGAACTCTCCTGGACTTCTTTTGCCCTCAGACTTGTTTCCAGGGGATCCTGGCCACCAGTTCTCTGAGTTTAAGTCCGCTTTCCTAAAGTTCAGTTTCTTTATTCAGGTTCTCTCCTTCCTTCCTCCCGCTATGGTTCTTGAACTCTATCATTTACTAGTCACCCTCACCTTCTCAAACAATTCCTCCCTGTTTGTGAGGAGCAAGTTGAGGAGAGATTCCCCTGCTAGTTGGCCTATTATCTATATAAAAAAGCTACATGTGCTGCTGTGTTTCCCTTGTAGCAGATGCTTAGGGATTAAAGTCCTCTATGAGAACCAGGTTCTGCAATTTGGAAACTTCTGTCAACTGCTTAACAAAGGCCCCATTCACCTCCTCTTGGTTTGGTAGTTTGTGGCAAATGCTCACAATGACATCTCCCTTGGTGCTGTCCTTTCTGACTTTTACCCGGAGGCTTTCAACAGGCCTATCTTTTTACTTTGTACATTTCAGAACACATACACATTGACTTATATATGGGGAAACTCCTCTTCCTTTTTTCCCCTGCCTATCCTTTCTGAACAAGCTATAGTCATCCATGACAATATGCGACTATCCACGTGTGATGATGAGAAGCCACCACAGGCACTGGGACTGCTGGGGACAACCTCCAGAGTCCCTGAAGGCAGCTGACACTGTCACCACAGGAAATGTAAAAACCCTGCCGGAAGCCAGCAGAGGGGAGAGAAGCCAGCTGGAAGCATGCTGGCTGGAATGGAGCTCTAGGCTCCAGGAGTGGAGACTCCATGGGCGCTGCCCAACAGTGGTTGAATGGGAGCAGTGGCTGGCAACAAGCTGAGGATGGGCTGTTCCCAGCCTTTTCACATTAAAGAAATCCAGACAGGTGCTCCTCTCAGAGAGGATGCCTGTCATCCACGCCTCAGATCCTGAGGCTAGGGGGTCAGGGCTATCAGCACAGTCTTCATCTGGATGATGAGCTGGAGCATTACAATCAATGCTGGACCCCCACGGTAAAGGGGCAAACATCATGTCAGGATGCAGACCTGCATACCCAAGCGGTTGGTATGTGGACAGTGTATAGGGGAGGTGGAGCCCTGAGGAACACCATAGTGCACTCATGAGTACCCTGCCCCTGGGACAACGGGGGAAGAAAGACACTACTGAACCCTCTCCTTCTTTACATATACCGTCAAGTTATGGCAGGCAAGTTGCGGGAACCCCAACCATGGGGCAGAGCCATACTCATAGTGCTGACTCGGCGTGAGACCATGTTATATGAACTTGTTGCCCTATGGGGTCAAGCCAACTCTCAAGATCTCA
This sequence comes from Caiman crocodilus, assembly GCA_030014935.1. NCBI lineage: Eukaryota > Metazoa > Chordata > Crocodylia > Alligatoridae > Caiman > Caiman crocodilus. Next base: position 70,763,138 of record JAGPOW010000261.1, on the reverse strand, counting down.
ATATTGCATTGTTAGACAGGAGGGTGTGACACAATTGCACATATTCAAACCCACAAATCAATTAGGTGCATATACACACACATTGCCAGCTCAGGCACATATACATTCAAACCAGCCTAGGCACATGCATACCTATCTCCAATTCAAGCACATTACACCCCAAAGTTAGACACAGATCACTAATTCATATATCATGCACACAATGACATACACATACACATACCCACCAGTTTACACACATACAACTCACCTTTGACACCAGTAAGTTCCTAACTTGGATGGTACAGTGTGTATGTGTGTGCTTGGGGTACCTGGGATACTTGGGGGAAGTTTGAGGTGAGAGAGAGAGAGAGTTAAAATGTAGGGAGTGAAAGTTGCCAGAACCAGGATTAGAACCGGTGGACTACAGAGAAGCTGGCTGGAGAACTGAGTCTTAAGGTAGACTGGGGCTGGAAACTGAGGCAGACGAGGAATGCATTGTAAAAGAAAAAAAAGAAAACAGGTGGGGTTTGCTACAAACTTTACCACCATGTCTCTGTAATCCCCATTACATCATAATTCTGTGATTGTACTAGGACCTCCAATTCTTCCTGCCTGTTCCCCATGCTTCACATTAGTATATAAACACTTCAGTTATCTGATTTTTCTATTTTTTTTCCCCTGAGAATATTGCTAAGGCTTCTGCTATTGCTTCACCTTATGAAGTTTTTATACAGGTCCCCTAGTTTTTTACCTGTCTCTGGGCTTTTGTCTCCATCTCCCTGTGAATCTGATTTAAAGTCTTCCTCACTAGGTTACCAAGCCTTTATGTGAAGAGGCTCCTTCTCTTCCCTCTTTTTGAGAGGCAATCCCCATCTCTTCCCAGCAGTCTATTTTCTTAGACCACTCCATATTCAAAGAAGCTAAAGCCCTGCTGGCAACACCATCTATACAGCCAGCTGTTGACCTTCTTGATGCATCTGCTCATAGCTGGGCCTTTTCCCTTGACAGAAAAGATTGACAAGAACACCACCTGGGCTCCTGTCTCTTTCCCTTTCCCTCTTGAACCCAGTGCCGTGTTATTAATTTGATCTTCTCAAGGCCTTGATAATATCATTAGTTCACATATGAATGAGCAGCATGGGATAGTATTCGTAGGCCAAATGAGTTTTGGCAACTGCTCATATGTAGGCTCCTGACAAACAGCAGACATCTGGGTCCACTGGGTCAAGCCAGCAGGTGGTTGCCTCTGAGCCTTGCAGTGGGGTTGTTGCTAACCAACTCCACCCATCACTTCCTCTTGGAAATAGTGGGCTTCATTTAATCTGATGTCAGGGCTCCACACCCATTCTCCAGCTGAACAGTTTTTGCCTTCTGTTTTGCTTTCTTTTCCTAATGGCTGAATGAATGTTTAGTTTCCTTTTATATGTCCTCTACTGCATGAACCTGGCACTTGCATAAGGATAGTCATAAAAATATAACTATCAGGCCAACTGATTCTATTTATTATGAATTATATCCCTCATGCATAGAGCCCAATTCCACACAGCAGAATTGTATAATAAAGAAAATACTTATAACAATATTTAAAAAAAAATATGTTGGTAATTTTGAGGCATATTGGCCAAACTACTATCACTCTCTCAATTAATTCCAGAGCTAAATGCCTCAGATACTTATCCAGGTCCTGATTTTTTTTTTTTTCTACCTGCTAGATCCATGCATACTCTAGATGGCTCTTTGACCATTGTGACACAGAAGGGATTGTTGGGGTAGCTTGTCTGTGTAAGTACTGAATAAAAACTTAGTAAGGGCCAAGTTTTGGATCCAGAGAAAGCACAGTTTTATTCTTCTGCTACACATTGTGTTTTATGGCTCAGCCAGGAAGGAATGCTGAAGTAGTTGAAGAGTCACCTTCTTTTTTCCTTCTCAAGACTAAATCCATCATTTTTTGAAGTACTCTGGAAAAGTCTCTTTCTAAACTTGAGCTTCACAGACATTGCCTGCCATGGCCTTGCACTCTCCTTCAGTGCCTCATCATTGAAACAGCTGAACTAGTTTAAATTCTCAACAGCATTGAGAAATTCACCAGAGACAATAAATCATAGACATCATGAACTTCTGAGTATTGTGAAGTCATTCAGATAAATATTTCCCATCAGATCTCTGCAATCTGTGTTATTCCCATCAGGTGATTAATACATTGCTAGGGTGCAAAATTCACAACAACACAGAAAACCAGGGAAATAGAGAAGATAAGGAGTACAGTATGAGTACATTTCAGGATATTTCCAGAGACTTGTGATGACGGTGATGGCTTGCAATGAGTTGCAGCACTTTACATCTGTTCACAGTTTTGAGTTTTAATATACAGCTGGCCTCTTCAAGACCATTGGAGATGTGTTAATATGGTACTAGAAGTACAGGGATGCATGTAATCATGTGCATGTATACAAATTAGAGAAGTCAGCATAATTGGCATAATTTAACTGACTTCAGATGTATGCTTTTATTATAGCTCTAAGTTATTTAGGGGTTTTTTGTTTGTTTTTATTCTGGAAAAGCCCTTTTGTGTGTTATAAGTAGATGGCTGTAATATTGAAATCATCTCTTCATCCTTACTATTTGATTTAACCTATGGATCCTTCACCCAAAATTCTTGATACACATAGGGAAATTCAATAAGGAATGCAAAAAGAAGTTACAAACAAAACTCTTTGTATGCCTTTACCCCCTCCCATATCCATACCAGTTCACCTCACTTAGGGAGAAAACATCACCTTCAGCCCTCCTCAGATCCCCAAGTGAGCCTTGAACATGAGCATGTTAACTAATTATGGCTGTATTGGACTCGGGGATAGAAGCACGTTGCACTGGGAAGAGACTGCTGGGCAGAAAACTTTCTGGTAGCCGCCTTTCAGTGTATTAAGGAATATCCAGCTGAACTTTCATCTGGGCTCACATATCTGCAGCATATAATGAGGAAAGATGGGAAGAGTCTTCTGTAGACAAGTCCCAGACCACTTGGAATTTTATAGGCTAAAACCAATCTCTAAACTCTCCTTGGATGCCAGCTGGCAGCCAGGGTATAACTAAGGATACAAGTTTGATTGGTTTACAGCCAATTATCTCTCATATCAAACGGGCAGATGGTTTAGGCATAGAAAATAACAGTAATCTAGTTTAGAGCTGGCAAAGGTCAAATTATGGGGACATAGTCTAGAATAAAGGAAAGGCCACAACATCCAGGTCAAACACCTGGATATTTTAGTTCTTCCTGGGCCTGCCTACATGTGCATTTATGTAGGCTTAACGTTACTGTGCAGCAAGTGAGAATAAGCTGGCATTTATACATGGAGGCATTAAAGCACATTAACTGTGTGTGTGGACAGACTTGGGACTAACTTTAGTCCACATACATGGTGTTACTGTGCAGTACTGTACACATACACATGTGTATTACTGTATAGTAACTAATCGGGCATAAATTTGATACTTGCATGATGCAGGTACCAAATTTATGCTCAAATTGGCATGTCACCATATTTACTATGCAGTATGGGCATGCACACGTAGACATGCACCAATACTGCTCATGTGTAGATGTGACCACTGTTAAGAAAACAGGCTTTATCACATAGGATCAGACCCACAGTCCATCTTGTCCCTATGAGACAGTTACCAGTAGGAGAGATTCTAGTGCAAGAAGCCTTGCAAAGACAGCTGTGGGATAACTTGTCCAGAAAAAGCTTTGGCCCAACCCTTAATGGTTACAACCTGTATTAAATTCTGAAGTATGAAGGCTTGTGTTTTCTTTAAACACATAGCATGATCTTAGCATGATCTAACCTGTGCCTTCCCATCCTAGTCACCAGCAGGGCTAATTTTAAGAATGTCCTGAGCCTCAGTCCATACGGAGATGATAAACTACATTGGTCACAAACTTCCAACATATAGAATGGAGAGTATAGTGGCCACCAACTCCTCTATTTGCTTTCCCCAAGCTCCTCATCAGTAGATTTTAGTAAATGCAATTGATATTGTTCCAAGCATAACTGCTTTTTCATACATTTCGTCAGATATAGCCATGGTGTTCATAGAGAAACTAAAGAAATCATCACCATGAATCTTTTCCCAGTTATCCAGTTCAGTTGCAGGCCACAGCGTGGAACGATTGTCAATGTCCACTCAGAAGTGACTCAGTGCTGAAACTTCAGTGGATGGTACAGATTAAAAGGTCTTAAACTGAGCAATGTACTAGACAGTACCAACATTTGTTCCTCTTGGTTTATCCTATTATTTTTAACAGAAGAACAAAAACAGACACCATAGAAAAAGTGTTGGAATCTATAGTGACTGTTGGGGCTGATCACACTGACACTAGTGTGAGTCTTGAATCGCTCCACTGATTCTGGATTCATATTTAGGTACCTAACTTCAGCTTCTGGTCCCGGGGTCTCCAAGTCTGGCTGCATAGGTTGAATAGTTCCTATCAATTGAACCTGTGTGTGTGGTCCATTCATTCAGTTACCATGATGAAGTAAAATGCCTCTCTCTGAGAAAGCTGGGAAAACGAAATACAGCAGTTTCCTACTGCAGCTGGGATAAATAATTCCCTAACTTTTGGGTTCACTGAGTTGTGCAGCCCATCTTTCAGGATGCACAGTGCTCCCACTGTGTAATAATGCTAACGGATTGCAGCAGCATTATGTTTGCCCACTTCACCAGAATCTATGACAAGCTCCCATTTACAAGGTAATATCATTTTGCACAGTATTTCTTATCTAAAGATCTTGGTGTGCTTCCTAAGAACTAATTAGCTAAGTTTAACTAAGTGCTTCTGTGATGTGGGAAGTTTAATAATCCCTATTTTATGCCAGCTAATTGATATCACGCACACTGAATCAGTAGCAAAGGTGAAAACTAAACCTAGGGGGTTTGATTTCTAGTCCCTTGCTTTGAGCACTAGAGCTTTAAGTCCTTACCTTATTGCATATGGAAAGGCCTCACGCACCCACATGGATCCTTTTACAGGACTGAAGCCAGTTCACTTTCATATTGCACACATGTAAATCCTAGTATCAGGACCAGTTAACAGAGAAAGAACAAAGTAAAAGCTGTACATTATAAAGGCAGACAGGTTGTCCTTAGACCAACATGGCTTAAACCTACACCCGTACATTATAAAAGCTTCACACACTCTTTCCATCCCTCTTTTTTATTTTCAAAATAGTGTGCTCATGGGGCTTTTATGTACAATTATAATTGATTCAGTGGAATCAGTGTAGTACTGTACTTTGGTTTTAAAATGTAAGGATAAGTTTTACCTGTTGATACAATATATAAGAAGGTTAATTCATCTGGCAAAAAAGATCTTGGCATGTTTACATTCAATTCATATTTTTATAGTGCATTTAGACTTCTGGGAAAGTATTAAACTATGGCATCTACAATGTTTATAGAATTGGGGTAAAAAGAAAAGTGTGTGAATGTATAAATACTTGTCTTAGGACTATAGCTATTCTTTTGGTGAGATCCCTTGCTCCAGTAATGTAAATCAGAACTGACTAAATTAGTTTTGGTGAGCTAACTAAACCTACCACATTAGAAAGCTGATAACAAAATTATTTGTTGACCTATAATCTATTGCCAGACAGCCAGTTACCTGCTAATCAAAGAAGCTGAATGTGTGTGAACTTTCTCTGAAACATTATGTTTTTACAAAAGGCAAGACAATGGCATTTCTCTGTACATGCTCAAACATGATGCTCTTGCCTTGTTGCAATAGATTGCGCAAATGAAATAACAGGTACAATTAGCTTTTTTTGTTCTTTTTGTTTTTCTGACCTACCCAAGTGAATAGCACCTTAGATAAACAGAAGCTGGCTAGAAGATAAGAGGTTTTCCTAGCAAAAAAAATTGTTTTTGAATGAGAATATCTTATTAATTCATAGATTTGTTGTCCTTTAATGAAGCATGATGGTTTTCCAAAGTTAATCTCTGTAACAGGCTGTGAAGAGACCTTCCATATAATCTCTAAGAGAAAGGTATCATATCCCATCTCATTCTCATTGCATCCTGCTGAAAATATTGCCTTTGCATGTTGCACCTCCTATCAGTGCTACTGCAGAACGTCTTTGACTCCTAACAGAAATATTAGCTTTGGGGGTGTGGTAGAGCCAGGATGCAGCAAACATGATTCATTAAAACAAAAAAAAAAGCCCTCAGATCTTGGACTTGTTCTATGGAATTCCCACAGTTATAATGTGGGAAAATGCTGAACATATTGTATAAATTATACAATAGATGCTCTATGGTATTTCTCTGTGTCAAGCAATTGATTACTGCAGATATTTAGGTCATAATTACAATGCAAGTTATATTTTATCATAAGGAGTAAGATATAATCACTCAAAACTAATGTGTGCAGATTACTAGAGAACTTGGAAAAATCCTGTACCTATTTTGATACAGTATCATTGTAATTGATATTTTACATAAGTAATTGCTGCTTTGAAAAATAAAGGAGCAGGTCCTCAGCTGATAGGCAATAGAGTATCTCTGTGAAGAAAGTTATGTCTATGTATGCCAAATGAAGGTCTGATCCAGCATATCCTTCTGTGGTAATCACAGTCTTTCCACTTCGAACCATTTTTTGCAGCAATTTGTAGTTTTACTGTAATTTTTTTTTGTTCAGTATGTGCAGATGTTACATTTAGATGAACCTAACCAAAGTTAGGTCCATCTAAATGCCAGTTGGTGCAGATCCCAAATTACTTACACCAGGTTCCTCACATGGCTCCTGGAATTGGTGAACACCTGTATGAGATGCTTCTAGTCTATGATCACACAGATTAAAGTTGTTGTGTGATTGTAGACCAGGTGCAGAGAATGTTTGTATGTACCCTTTGTAGTTAAACTTTCTATATGTGGCAAAGTTAAAGAGCCCATGCCACTATGTTGCATCTAAGGATGTAATCAAGGGATTATCATTTTCTTTCTAATAGCCATTTGGAAGACATTGTTTTAAAACTTGTTTTAATATGTACCTTTGAGCAAATTGCAATACATCAGGTAATCATAGAGGGTCAGTATTCATATTTGTTGTATTTTGAAATGCACTTGTGGAAATGCATTTGTGTCAGTGGAAACATATGCATGTTGCAGTTGCTTACATTACATGAGGAGTTGTTCCTTAGCTGATAAATATGGGCTTTTGAACATGCAGATACCCTGGCAAATATGGGTGCATATTCAGGCATATCGTTGGAGATTCATATCTATACATATCAAAATAGGTACACAGTAAAATGTGAAAATCCACAAGGTAAGAAACTGAGAAGTGAGCACAAAAAAATCAGAGCAAGATCTTGGAGCAAGATCTCTCCAAGTTTTATGTTTTCTGTGGAATTTTCCTTTGGGATAAGCAGATGTTTCTCCACAGCAGATCAAACTCTGCTGATGAGAGGATATATCAGTGCCACTGTAAACTTCCATTGAACAGATTCCCGAGAAAAAGGCTTTTTTGTCCTTATTCTTCATTCAAAATAAAGAATTGCCCTGCCCTACAAATAGAAATAAAACTAATGTTTAAAATGAGGGATTCTGGACAGCAAATTCTGTGTTAAACTCTCCTTCCTTCTTGAGGCATGTGAAATTACTATTCTGAATTGCACCTGTAGAATGTTAGTGGTGCATAAAACTCTAGTTCCAAATACATTAAACTGCTTAATCAGTGCATTTTCCCATGTTACAAACTTGACACCCTGCTTCCCCTTGTATTGTGAAATCTATTTGTTGGGAGTATTTCCCAGACCTGCTCTGGATGAGTATTTCCCATGGAACCCTGCCCTTTATATTAGAGGTGAATAATTAGATCATTGGGTTTAATGTTGTTATGCAACCTGCCAAGGTTTTGTATACTATCCCTTGCTAAGAGGTGTTCTCGGTCACCTTAGTGATTCTAAAGCAGTACTAAGTACTTTTTTTTTCCCTTGGGAATCAATTTGAGGGTGGCGTCACTCATTCAACTTGTGACTTTTTTTTTCTGTGTTTAACAAGCCTCACCACAGCCAGAAAGTTGTATTGTTAAACCAGACCAACAGAATCTTGCACACCTTTACAAATGGGTCCCACTCCTTTTTGCTTAAGGAAAAATTAAAACAAAGCAAAAAACTCAAATGGGATTTCTTAGTACTATAAGGGAAAAAAATCTATTCCAGGAAATCTCATTCCTTCCTCATAGAGATTTAGTGATATTTACTTCTGTATGGCACCAAAACTGTGTTTTCGTCTTATTGATTTTAATGCGGATTATAGGACTAAACCCAGATTGAAAAGCTCTTTGTACTAGGGTGTAAGCTATGAGAATAATGTTTCCCCTGTCCGACAGCTATTGTGAAAACTGATCAAAAAATCACCAAAAAACATTTGTGGTCAAAAGAAACTTCTCTTGATTTTGACAGCTTTCTTAAAGCAAAGAATTGGAAGGAAAAATTTTAATGAAGGAATTTTACATAAAACACTAAAATATTTTATTTAAAATGTTGAAATGAAACATTCTGACTGCTTTGGGTGTTTTCAGAGTGAACAGACAGGCACAATGATCACAAATTTAAAAAATTATGCATTGTTATTAAATCTGTATTTTTTTCTGAAAAAAAAGTTTGACAATTTTTTTGCTCAGCTTCAACTAGAATTATCTAGATTTAACATCACTTCAAAGAGCAAGATACAAAAGCAATGGAAGTAATATATTTTTCTCAATTTTCTGATTCTAAATGTCATTGGAACACATGTGAATGAGTCAGAAGATTAAATGGGTACTAAAGACATTGAGTACAAAATCAGGGATACCCTTAAAATTAGTGATGGATGTGAGCTACAATATCAATGCTTGTCTTTGTTCCACCTATACTGTAAGCTAGTCCAAATAATTCATGATAAATATCATACACAAGAGAAAGCTGAGAGGGGACCTGGTGGCCATTTATAAACTTACCCCCAAGCACCTCCTGGAGTAACAAGGAATAACAGCTGTAAGTTGTTAGAGAGTAGGTTCAGACTAGACATTAGAAGGCACTACTTCACAGTCAGGGCGGCTAGAATCTGGAACCAACTTCCAAGGGAAGTAGTGCTCGCTCCTACCTTGGAGGTCTTTAAGAGGAGGCTTGACGTTTACCTAGCTGGAGTCATTTGAGCCCAGTTTTCTCTCCTGCCCAGGGCAGGGGGTCAGACTAGAAGATCTGTAAGGTTCCTTCCAACCCTACATCTATGAGTCTATGAAAGAGGGAAGTGGTTGCTTTCTTTAAATAAAAGTTAATTACACATTAATAAGATTTCTGGTTTTGCCTTATAATCCCTAAATGCCTTGGCTTATATATGTAAGGGACTACCTCCTCTCTTATATTCTAAATTGATCCCTAAGATGAGCTGAGTGCAACCATCTGCAAGTACCATCTTTGCGCCAATCTCACATGGGAAAAAAATGTGGGAGGTCAGTAGTCATTCTTCAGTTTTTCAAACTCCCTCCCTCTTGAGGTAAGCTAGAGTCTGAACCTAGGCATCTTTCAGGTGTGTTTCATAGTTTCACAGTTGGTAGGGTTGGAAGGAACCTGAGCAGATCATCAAGTCCGACCCCCTGCCATGGGCAGGAAAGAATGCTGTGGTCAAATGACCCTGGCTAGGTGATTATCTAGGCTCTTTTTGAAGACCCCCAGGGTAGGAGTGAGCACCACTCCCCTTGGAAGTTGATTCCAGATCTCAGCCGCCCTGACTGTGAAGTAGTGTTTTCTGATGTCCAGCCTGAACCTACTCTTAGTCAAGTTATGGTCATTATTCCTAGTTACTCCTGGTAGTGCTAGGGGGAACAGGGTCTTTCCCGTTCCATAGTTTCATAGTAACTAGGGTCAGAAGGGGCCTAGAGCAGGCCATCTAGTCTGACCCCCTGCCAATGGCAGGAACAAGTGCTGGGGTTACAGGACCCCAGCCAAGTACCTATCTAATCTACT